>OY744523.1:57848297-58193297 GCA_963556195.1 Sepiola atlantica | reverse complement strand
CAACACACAACGCTGGCACTAGACCGAATGTACTCTGGTCCTGGAATTCAGCAAAACTAAGCAAAGATCACAAGAAAAATGAACTATTGCATAGTTAATTGGTTCATTTTGGCATCAAGAAACTATTATTTTTCACTGCTTCACTTACTCAAGAGTTGAGAAGTAGAGAAGAACTTGGACTGAACACTCGACTATCTATGTATCTCATAAAGAAAGTGTTGGCCCCAGGTAGGGGTCCCTTGATATCTGAAAACAAACTAAAGTTAAATCTCATTATAAACAAATAATATTCAAAGATTATTCTTTTAACTGTGTAAAAAAAATAAAAGATTTTCGAGTTCTTAGGATTTCTTTTAAAAAAACAAATAATTCCTATCTTATTCCGATTCGTAAAAATTAAGAATAATTGGACTAGAATTTTTTTTTTTGAGTGCGAATATGTTCATCAACATTTTTCAATTTGAGCAAAAAATGTCTTCATTATTTTTTCTTTTAAATACTCATAAAAGAAGTTCACCAATATCAATAAGTCTTAAATACTTCCTTACAATCAGAGAATTTCCTAATTTGGGGGGGATTTTTAAAAAGTCCTTATTTGCGTTCCTCCCCATGAGAACAATGTTAGACAGAAGATTAATTTTAATATGTGCAAAATCCAGCTCCCCAAGAATGGACACTCTGGACCAGGACAAAAAATAAACGAAATTGCCTCAGTCTATTATGTTTATCCTCCGCTGACTGAGGACAGAAGAGATACTGCACTTTGATCTTAGGCTGAAGGCCAGGTTAAAGTACATTAAGTCTGGTTAAACACAATCCCCCTAGGTGTATTTGTTGGTTGGCCCCTTCTATCTTTTTAAACATTTATTAATGAGATGAGGTATTCTTGTTTTTTAATAACTACAATATCTGATCTCTAAGAAACACTTTCAAATACGGATCATTTTATTTCTCTTTTTACGAACCTTCTTTTATGATGTACAAGGTTTTGTAAAATAACGCCGGATTTAAACAATCACATTTTATCCTAAAAAAAAACCCAACTCATATCTCATCAGAAACACACCAGTAACATCTTAAAATATTGGCTAAATGCCCATTTTGTTGTTATTTTCCCTTTACGAGATAACCTCATAGTTCAATACTTAAAGGGGGATAACTGTGCATTATTCTTTTACTCGCGAAGATAATTTTATAGTGTGATTGTTTGTTTGTTTTTTTTGTTTTTGTTTTTTTGTTATTTTTATGAATCAATCCTTTCTCGTTTTAAGAACTAATTTGCATTGCTATACGATATTTTGTGCATGTAAAATAACACAATTTACAATATATAATAACATTATATCCAACAGATGTGCTCCCACAAACACTATTAAATAATAAAATGTTAGCAAAACTGAAACTGTTCTACTTCCATGTGAAGGGAGATAACTCACTTAAACCTTTAATTTTTAAAGAGGAAATAACTCGTTAAAAGTTATCTTTCTTTGAAACTGACGATTTTTTCGGTAACTTTCAAAAAAGTTTTTTTTTTTTTTTTAACTTAGTTCACCCAAAACAAGGCACGTTGTCACTGTAGACGTCAGGGGCAACTGCGAATAAAAGTGAAAGTTTTGGGGATTATCCTAAATTGGGAGCTGTGCAGTGAGATGCTTGTTCACATCAGATTTAAATGTCTGCATGTCGATACAGTCGTGAAACAGGGAGCAGGGATGGAGTTCCAAAGGCCGGCAGCTTGAGGAAAAAAGCTATTGGAGTAGAAGGCTCTCCGACATTTGGGGACATCCACAGTGAAAGGGTGGGATCTAGCTGATTGTCGGGTTGGCCGAGTGTATTTATGGCCGGGGTGGAAGTGTTTTTATGGCGGGAGATTCAAAAGAAGAACAAAGGTTTTTTTGGATTTTAACCACAGTCGCGAAGGATTTCGGACAAATGGTTTTGCGATAATGAATCCCCCAACCATAGGTAGTGTGATAGATGCCTTTATAACTGCATGTTATCACACCATTAGGCTTCCACCATCGGACCACGTGGGGATTAAATAAAACAGTTTAAGACAAACAAGATGAAGGAAGAAAACATTATTTAAACTTACCTTAAAGAAAGCGAAGGAATTAGGAAGCTATATACATATACGAAGAGGCCTTTTATAATGGTTAATAAAAAAGGAAAGGAATAACATTTTTATTAACAAAAACAATTTATTTAATATTTGAAACATTTTAAAGAGTTCTTAGTTTCGTACTTGTGAGTGTATATATGCTAGCATGTGAATGTCTTTTGTGTGGCTAATTTGTAATTGATCATGTGTGAAGAAATGTTCGTCAAATTGAAGGATGTGAATAAATGTTCATCGAATTGAAAGATGTGAATAAGATTACCTTTTTCTCCCCCATCCTCCTCCACACAGCTCGTTCGAGCTGGTGGGGGGGGGGGATCGCCGAGAGTTCTTGGTGCGTTCTTCAAGAACGCTGAAGGAAAAGAGAGAGAGGAAAGGAAAACGTGTTCTTTTATCGACTTCAAATCTCGCGTGGTCAAGCTGGCCGAAATCCTTCGGCCAACGTGATTCTGCGAGATTTCACGAGTTTCTCCCTTCAGAGGCGAAGACGGGTCAAACAAAGAAAGAAAGGGAGAGAGTAAGCCGAACGAACCCAGAAAGAAAAGGGGTAGCTAAACAGGCTAGGACTTTTCCTCAATGCCCGTTCGTCTCATCGATCTGCCACATATTTACGTCAAGGGGGCACCAGAGCAGCGAGTTCATCAGAGCACATTCCATATAAATACTTGTAAAACAAGCACAATGATGCAACATTGCGGCGATGGGACAGGAGCTGCAGCTTGGTGAATAGTGAGGAACCTATTAGATTAGCGAGTCTTTTTTGGGCCTTGTTTAAGAAGGAAGGACTAGTGGATGGAGCACCAGCCCAGATGTGACAGGAATACCAGATGCATTGGGCAGATAGTGGCTTTGTAGAGATAAAGGATACTGTCAGGTGTGAGACTTTTCTAGCACGGTAGAGGGAGACCACTTTCTTTGCAGCAGCCTTGGCAATGTCTTCTATGTATTTGTTCTAATTCATGTTACCTGTGAATGTTAGGCCGAGGACTTTGAACGTTAGACTCTCAGGTAGGGTGTTATTTGCCATGGCAATCGGTTGTTGAAGAAGATTTTTGTAGTTGTTGAAGGAAAGGGGCTTTGTCTTAGCAGCATTAAATGTTACCATCTATTTATGACTCCATTCCACTACAGACTGGAGGTCACTTTCTAAGGATTCAGCCATTGCCTCGGATATGTATGCGTCTGTTTTACCCACATGACGAGAGTAGAGCGTGGTGTCATCAGCAAATATACCCATCTCAGACACAATGTCATCAGGGAGGTCGTTTGTGAAAAGCAGGAAAAATACAGGTCCAAGGATCGACCCCCTAGGGTACACCTGCCTTTATGTTATGTTGTTTGGATGAACAGCCATCGAGGACAACCTGGATATTTCTGTTGGATAGGAAGGATCTAATTATATTCAATATTCGTCGAGTAATACCATATGAATTAATTTTTATGAGAAGACCTTCATGCCAGAGCTCATTAAAGGTCTTAGATATATCAAGCACTACCGCCTTGTCCAGTGTATGGTATATGCGTTCAGGGATGACCGTAAGGATATCCACAGTAAACCATGCTTGCCTAAATCCATACTGATGGTCGGAAAGAAGTTTAGCATTAACAAGGTGCCAGACTATCGATAGATTGATTAAGGATTCAAAGATTTTAACAAAGAGCGGGAGTAGACTGATGGGGCGATAATTCTGAGAGTCAATTCTATCTCCAGAATTCTTGAACACTTGTACCACAGAGGCAATTTTCCAGCTATCAGGGAAGCAAGATTCGGCAAGGCACTTGTTGTAGAGTTTGGAGAGGACAAGGGCCAGTTTTGCAGAGCATTTCTTTATACTATTACTGGTATAAGATCAGGCCGACATGCTTTGAAGGTGTCAAGGTTTTTTTATGATGTTTCGGACATGAGATGGGGTGATGGCCAGGTCATCAAGTGTAGCTACAGTCTGCAATGGAAAATTTGGGATGGAGTGGTTTGCGAAGTCCAAAGTGGAGTTTAAGGCGAAACGCTGGGCAAATAGTTCAACCTTATCAGTTGTCGTGTAAACGACATCAATGTGGTTGAATACCGGGGTTGAATTGTTGATCGCCTATTGTTCACCACACTATTGAAGAGTTTCCAGAAATCACGAGTACCTAGTTTTTGCGACTGAATGCGTTTTCTGATCATATCTGTATACCTTCTTATTGCTTCATCTATTACAGTCTTACAATGATTTCTTGACTCTATAAGTTTCTGTCTATTTGTAGTTGACTTGTAGCGGTTGTCGGAATGCTTGCTGCCTCTGAGCAATAGCGGCTGCACGGTTCGAGCTGAACCATTGTGGTGAGTGGAGTTTGCTGTAGAATTTTCGCATTGGGACATGTGCTTCAATGCCTGCTTTGACCCATTCGGTTAAATCATTTGCGCACTGATCAGCATGAAGAGAAAAAGTTTCACTCCATGGGGCGTCTCTGGTCTGATCTCTGATGGATTCCCAATCAGTCTGCTTGTCGTATCTCGTCGTTTTGAGCAATGGCTCATCAGTTTTGGGGCAAAATTTTAGGGTGATATCAATCATTACCACAAGGTTATTAGCATTCCCAAGCGGGCTATGGACATTCGTCGCATAATCCTTGGGCAGTGAGGTAAAGAACAGGTCAGGAAGTGAGGCTTGCTGGTCCATACGGTCAAGGAGGTGGGTCGGGAAAGTGACAGTCTGTGAGAGGGAACACGCTATAGAGAAACTATACATGGAGTTACCAGCTACATCTATATAGCTGGAGAATCCAAGCCAGTCACAGTGATGTGCATTAAAATCCCCAAATACATGTATTTGGGCACTCAAGTCAAATGAGAGTGCTGTATCTATGCTTTCAGAGACAAAATTAGGCAAGGTACAGTCCTGGGTCGAAGGAGAATGGCATAAGAAATATAAGTAACTAACGTTGTGCTGTAAGGTTAATCTAAAGCACATGTAGGCTTGATCATCTGATCCAAACCAATGTTCTCTAGTCAAGGGGAAAGTGTTCTAAACATAAACTCCTAGCCCGTGCCTATGTTTCTCAGAGTCTTTATGGTTGAGTGGGAGGTATTCAGTCATGTCAAAATGGTATGAGGAGATAGAGGATTGTAAGTTTGTTTCACTTAGTGCTAGGATATCCGGGGAGTTTACTAAGAGAAAGGTTTCTACATCATTGACGTTGGTTCTAAGCCCCCGGATATTTGTGAATGATAGCCTCAAGGGCAGAGGTGAAGATGTTTTTTGGTGGGTGTCTGGTTTAGGTCTGTTTCTTTTTCTTTGTATTGTCATTTGGTTTTAGATAGAGTGGGGAGGGCAAAGTGGGTGCTTTTTTGGTGGCAATTAGCTCACACAACCAGACCATTAGTCGAGACTTGGTCCATGGGGTTGTGGATAACTCTGGATAACTGTAGGGTCCCTTTCCATGCACGACATCGCATATACAGTTACCCACGATATTATACAACTGTTGATAGAGCATCCGTACTTAGCGCTACCTAAGAGTTAGGGTTCCTGTACTAACAGTCGAAAAGAGTAGCCAGACAAGCTGTCGAACCTGTATCCTCCACACGTCACAACAAGAGCGACCCAGACTAGTCATGTGAGACTTAGTGACAAAAAATTTTCCCCAAATTGCTCAGATAGAGAGAAAGAGAGACGACATTCATTGTCCTAGTCAGGAAACAAGGTCAAGCACTGGGTGTCTTTGAGGTGTCCCTGCACTAGTACCTCTTCACCTGGCCAATAGACAAAGAAGGAGTGCAAAGGCCGGGCGATAGGCAGAACCCATCTACTCCTTAAGCAATTTTAGGTTTGCAAACCGGATATGTTGTTCGAGACTCCAACTCTAGGAAGGTTGTTAATCAAGACTAAAGAGGCCTCCCTCGCCAAAATTAATTTAGATTGCTATTTTTGCTGTGTTTTATACACAATATTACATGCTTGATAATTGATACAAACTCTTTAATAAATGTCCAACAATTCGTTTCCGAATACAATTTTGAACCATATAAACTCTTAATAAACGAAGATGAAAAAAATAAAACAAGAAATGCAAATACTTCTCATAATGATTCCCAAACAGCCGCCAATAATAAAAGAGCATGGAGAAGAAAGGGTCGACAAATGATTGGACAGCACGAAGGTGGTTTTTCACTAGTTCCGTCTGTTTTACATAGTGAGCGATGACAATTCAAAACTGTCCTCTTTTTAAATTAAATTGTGCAACTTTTTTTTTTACAAAAATCAAAGTATTACAAGATTAGAACTGTAGAATTTATCTAAATATTTTAAATTCCGGTACTTCGATAAGAGAACACATATCGACCTGAATGTTTCGATTGCAATTAATGCCTTTTATTTATCTACTTTTTTTAAGGAAGTTTTCAATTATATTTGGGAGAGGGTGGGAATTTTTAACCTTAACCCTTACCTAACACTAACTCTAACCTAGTTTTGCATTTGTATGCTTTAGTGCCGTCTGCCTTTTTACTTTTTTGAGGCTTTCAAATCATAAAATATTTCGGCCATTTCCGGTTTGTTCTGTAAATCACAATCAGAAACATTCGAGTCGATATGGGTCCTCTCTTATAGAAGCAGCAAAAATTTAAATTACAAAAAAAATAACTCCAGAATAAATTTTCACAAAAATCAAATTTACTTAAAATGAAACATAATGAAAGTTAAAACTGTAGAATTTATAAGTTATGTTTCTTAGCACGAGATTATTTGTCTAAATATTTGAAAATTCAAATTAAAAAATGTTTAAAACTAACTCCCGAAAAAATAATATCAAAGGAGTACTCAAAAATAATTTACACGGTTTAATTTCAAAAGAGGACAACTTTGAATTGTCACTGCTACAATAAACAGACAAAATATCTGCCTTATTTAAGAGTTAACATCTTCCACATATCTCACTCTTGACAATAAACGCTTGAAGGCAATTATTGAACAAAATCTATGTCAAAGTTTTTAAGTCACTTGATGTTAGTGGTTCAACGTTGTCCAAGCATTTAAAATAAATTGATAAAGTGAAGAAGCCCAGTAAATGTGTTCCGCATGAACTCAATGAACATATTTTGTTTCTGAAATCAGTCATTACTTTCCGAACATCTGAATCGTTTCTTCTTTTCTTTGTTATTTCATTTGTTGAGAAGAGGCATTTTATGCTTTGTTTTAGTGACATATATTAACGTCCTAAATCCGTATATTTTTGGAGGACCCATTTTAGGGTTCCAGTTTGGGAGGGGGGGATTTTGGGAGAGAGCCGAGTTTTAGAGAGAAATGTTTTTAAAAAAGCCGTTTTTGGTAATACTAAAATGTGAGAAGAGCGAGAGAAATGTTGTATGATAAAAACAAACGAAATAATGAATTCAAAAGCATAAGTTCACAAAAAAGATATTTTATATATGTTTAAAATAAAAGTCTACATAGATAGGCAAACATAGAATGTTTGTTCATATTTTGAGAGTTCATGCATAACAAGTGGGATTAATTAGTTGAGATATCGAGGAAGCCCGAGTCGATAATTTAAGGACCAGTGCTGAAAATAGTAATCAAAACTTTCTCACTCAATTACATAAATTATATTTCATTGAAAGTTATTAATAAGAGTCAATGTTCATTTGCTTTCATTGTAGAAAGTTCATTGAGAAATGTTAGAAGTATTTAAGTGGTTAAGTTTATACATTTGTTTTCAATCAGCATAAATCAGCCGACGACACTGAAGGAGATTCAAGCAGTGTGTGTGTGTGTGTGGGTGTGTGTGTGTGTGTGTGTGTGTATGCAGAAGACAGTGCAAGAATTAATGTATTGTGTATGTGTGCGCATTGGTGTCAAAGTGGCTATGTGTGTGTGAGTTAAGAAAAGGCATTCTCAGCGACTGAGGGGTGGAGAGGACCTGGAAAAATGTTGATGTAAGCTCTATCGTGGATTTGGGCTCAACATTTTTGTTGAAGGAAAAATCTGACTTTTTATGCACTCGAAGTGATCAAAGCAACAAATTTGATAAATTCAGAGAAATGCATCTGATTGGCTTAAAATATTGTTATTTGTTTTTATTGATTCAGGCGAGTGCATGCATTGAGCCAATTGCGCAGAAACGAGTCGAAGCATTTTCATTTGGGGCCTCGAAGGGTAAACTTTGTCTCTACAGATTAACGTCTTAATATTTTTGTTATCTTGGTGATACTTTTGGAGCAGAGGATGGAGCAGGTGCTAGTGTGATTGCAAGAATTAGGAATGGATGGACTAAGTTCAGGGAATTTCTGCTATTACTAACCAGCAGAACGTTACCACTGTCGACCAAGGGAAGAAACTATAAGGCATGTGTGCAGCATGATGATGTATGAAAGTCAAACCTGGCTAGTAAGGGTTGAGGACATGGATAGAAATGATATGAGAATGATACAATGGATGCGTAATGTGAGTTTTAAAGATAGGCTTAGATCTGATGAGCTCACAGGAAGATTAATTCTGGACAGGATACGAAGATGTATGTAAAACAGTAGTCTTTAATAATATGGCCACGTTGAAAGAATAGATGAGAGGTTTTGGGTTAGTAGTTGTAAAACAATTTAGGTAGCAGGTTCAGCTTACAGGTGAAGGCCAAGGAAAACATAGATGGAAGTGATAAGGATGGACTTGAGAGAAAGAGATAAATAAAGACCTGGTCAGAGATAGGTTAATTTGGAAGTCGATTTCTAAAAGCCGTCCAACACATGCTAACATGTAAAACAGACGTTCAACCGAATATGATGACTCCTCTAAATAACCCTGACTCTGACCCTGACCCTTTCAGTGCAATAACGAAGGGGCCGTCTGGGAAGTGACATCCAGATAAAACCAGTCTGATGAATTTGAATAGTTTCTTATTTTAGCACATTGGACATTTTCTTTTTGCTACACACGACTACCCAACTTAAGTATTGTACCTAAAAGAGAAAAAGTAAAATGTCAAATTGAAGCAATTTTCTTTGTAATTTAGCAGATAGCATTTAACATTAACAATGTAACAACTATTCTCTCTGGGTTGATTTCTTTTTGTTACTTCTAAGACTCGTAATTTAAAATTTAAAAAAAAAAAACAGTAAAATAATGTAGATACGTAAATTAGAAAATAGCTTTTAAAGGTAGGTCATTTTAATAAACCGTTTCTTAAGAGGATCTTTAACTAACATTCATCGTTAGAATTTAACAGCAAAAATATTGTGTAAAAAGAATGTGAAGTGAAGTCAGTTTAGTTTTTAATTTTTAGTAGTTTGCATACTTTTTAAACTTATACAGAAAAAGAAATAAAATTTTAGTTGTAAGGGAGATAACTTTTTATATTTTCCAATTAAACATATGAGTTATTCCCCTTGCTAATTTTTATTTTTAAGTCATAACTGAAAATTGTTTCCATATTATCAGATGTCCGAGTGGGACTACATAATTTTTTAAATAAACTGTAGTGAAGTACATTATTATAGTGCCAATGACAAATAACAATAACAATAATAATAAATAAAATTAGCTAGTCAGAATCAAAGTTTGCTATTTAGATCCAACTTTTAACATCTTAACAGATAACTTTATATGTTATAAAAGATAAAAGAAGAAGACTCATATAAGATTCTAAATATAGTGTTCGAAATAAATTTAATAATTTTTTTATATTCTTTACTTTCAGAACCATTTGAAGTATTTAATAGCGGTAAAGTGCAACGGATAGTTGTTTCTCTGTACTATTGGTAGGTTTGAAAGCTGGAATATTGGAAGAGAGTGACCTCTATCATGATGATTCGTGCCGGATTAAAATATTCTGAAATCTTTGCTGCAGCTTAGTGCTCCTTGAAGGCAATGAGTTGGAGAATTGCGACAGAGATGTGGAATCAGTGGCTAGCAGGAAGAATCATAGCACATGTTCTGACTGTGTTCGCCAATGAAATTCACTGAGAAGCTGTAAAAAAAAAAAGGTGCGGCAAAATCCAGGCAAGGAAATGTGCACCTTGGCAAGAGAGATGGGCGTTGTGTTGGATAATGGCCCTGTGGGAACGGATGCATCTTGAGGTGGGCGTATCTGTTGGAAATCGTTTGGTTTGGCTTGCGAAATTTAGTGCGGGTGGACCTGTACAGTCGAGTGCAGAATAGGACTGTTCTCACAGTCGGAGCTCACAGACGTGACAGGGTCATCATGTTGACGACACCTCAGATTAAGGGTCAATGTGCACCTGCGCATAGGGGTTCTGTGACGTCACAGGCTTTTGCGTGGGAAGCAGAGTTTTTGTTAGTCTGGGTTTTGGAGGCGAGCCGAACGGACATGTTTCACAATGTAGTCTGCAACATGATTAGGGGATCTAAATTCCCTAAGAGAAATGAGGCGTGAGATAGTCTTCTTCCCCCCCCCTCCACGAATGGCAGGAAGAAGAGAGGGTACGAGAATTTAAAGGTATGCAATATATATGATTTTTGGTGTTAAAAATGACGAGTTGTTTAAACGAGAACTGCCACGGCCCATTCGGGACGGTATGCAACAGTTGGAGTAGCAACTATCAAGAAAGCACTGAACGGGGATCCTTGCTACTCCTCATACAAGAGTCGTGAGGGTCAACTACTAACCACCTACCGAAAGTAAAGAAACTCTTCAACAAGGACAAATACCCAGTCGAGTCGCAGATGATCTGGTTCTTCTCATATGAGAAGAACGTCTGCAAGGACTAGTCACACAACGCGCAGAACAACAGGTTGCTAGCCTACAGTCCGCATGAAGTCCTGTGTATCATGAAGACCAAGTTCTCTTAAACTGCAATGACCAAGTGAAGACCACATCATGTTGCCCCACATATTCGAAAAGAGATTCAGATTCGATTCAGATGGCTATACTGAAGTGCTGTCCACTGTTTTCAAGCGCTGGATGGTTGAGCGAAGGTCATATGTGTAGCAACAAAACTCAGCTCTGTATCACACCTCCAAGAAAACCTAGAAGTGGCTATCTGAGAACTTCCACGACTTAATCAGTTGCGACATCTGCACCCCTACAACTCTCCTAATTGCAACCTCATGGACTATTATGTTTTGGGCACAGTTGAGAAAGACACAAACCGTACCACCTGTGATACCAATGACGAGCTGATTGTCAGGATCAAACAGGTATATTTGTTCTTTTTGGGGTTTTTTTCATTAACCATTTAATATTTTATAAAATTAATTTCTTCTCCTTTACCTTGATCAAAACGGTTGTCGAATTAAAAATTCTGGTCTTTGCCAATTGGCTTCCAAAGTCCCCGCTCTGTCTACTACCAGCTTTCATTTTTGTAATGAACAGGTTTCTTTTCATCCCACTCTCATTCATATTTTTAGCAACAGGTGACAAAGTCCCTCTCAGGAAGATGCTGTCAAAACAAAATAGGCTATTAGTTTATAATGTTTAAAAGAGAAAATAACGTTATTACATGCCCGATATTCGCTACGGTTGCAAACGTGCTACTACTCCTCGCTTTTTGTTGCATGAGGAAGGTTCAGGAAGCTGCAGCAAATCCTTAGATCAAGGCACGTTCCCTTCAAGATTCGGAGCAAAATCTTTTCAGCCTGTGTTCACTCTGCTGATTGTACGGCAGTGAGACAAGGGCCCCAAACACTTCTGATCTGCATCATATCGTGATCAGATGGCTGTGCAGTTGCAAGCTCGTTTAAAGGATCCCACTAATTATGCTTCATCAGAAACTTGGCATGAGGAAGGTTCAGGAAGCTGCAGCAAATCCTTAGATCAAGGCACGTTTCCTTCAAGATTCGGAGCAAAATCTTTTCAGCCTGATTGTACGGCAAGGGCCCCAAACACTTCTGATCTGCATCATATCGTGATCAGATGGCTGTGCAGTTGCAATCTGGTTGAAAGGATCGCACTAATTGTGCTTCATCAGAAACTTGGTATTACTGAGATTATGGATAACGTATGCGTTCAGCGTCTCAGGTGGATTGGCCATGCACAGTGTTCCAGCTCTTGCATCAACTCTATAACACATCTGGTTATCGGCGGAAGACCTGGCTCAAGTGTGTAAGGAACGACATGACTACATGCAACCTGACTGATGTAATCCCATGGAGAGCAAGCGTGAAACATTGCCTACTCCAGTGTTCTCAAGCTCGATATATTTCACTGTATAATGCTACAAATCCAATTGAATAGCTCTACTGTGCCAACATGGCATCAATACAATTTTCTATTCACTGAATATGACATAAAGTCCAACTTAATATGGAGTATGGCAATTATAGAATGCCATAAGGGCTGTAATGGCCCCGTGATGTTCAGTAATGGTTAATGATACGACTGATAAGCTCTCTTTCAATTTAATTATATATAGATATTTTTAATTGGTTTATTCTGACTACTATTTTTATTGTGGATGTTTCGGCCAATGTAACCTCCAACTTTTTCAGGAGAATCTTTTCAAACTCGGGAACTTTTATGTTGAACTCGGGAATCTATATGGAATTTTGAACTGAACACTTTATTTAATCCACGGAGGTAGATTGTCCTCTTTCTATCAATCATGACCGGGTAGAAGTCTTAAGTAAGTTATTTTTTATTTCATTCTTAGTGTTGCCTGTAGTGAGGATTGAACCTTCAATCTCCAGAAGATGGTTACATAGAATGATTTTTACTTAACACCTTTATCGATTGTACCACGTGGAGTCCAAATAATCCAAATTATAAACCCTCAAAAATTCCGAAACAGGTATTATTAGATCTTACATTAAATGCAAAAATTACAATTTTCTTTTCGTAAATTAATAGCATTCTTAGATGTTCTCTAATAGAACACAATTTATTGTGTTTTTTAAATTAAAGAATAAGTTTATCTTTAGACTTTATAAAACCGTAGGAATATTTAGTTGTGGATGTGTGAAAATAATGTTATGGACGGTATTTTTCACGTTAGGTTAAAATTAAGTAGAGTTGAAAATTCCATAAGAAAATTAAATGTTTAGATTTAGGTTGACATGTATCGGTAGTTGTGTGATGAAAAAGTAAGAAATAAATCAAATTTCTTCGATCCCCACAGATTATCCGTTATCTTCTTGATTGACAGAAACAGCTGTTTATCTCTCTCGTTGAGACGTAGGAGTTGATTCATTGGATAGTTAAGTTTAATTGTAAAGATGGGGATATAACAAGTGTACAGATATTGTTCCTTTCTTCTTTATTCTCTGTGTGGCTGGAATATAGAGGATCAATTAAAAAGAACTACAAATAACTTCATTAATAGCTCTGAACAGTACGGTGGTGTTTTTTTTAATTTGCTGTTCAGCGTTCATCATTCGTTTCACACTGCAATAAAATGATTTTGGTGGTGAATGTCGTCCGATGATCGTTCTTTCTAAATACCAGTTAAGAATAAATTCTCGACAATCAGTCTGACAGACTGGTCATTTCAGTGGCCTTTTATCTGTCGGACTTTGTGGTATATGTCACACTCCCAGGCTTTACCTTCCCTCTGGGGCGCTAGCTTTTTCTCTTCCCACCTTCCAGCCTTGTGCCACATTATACAGGGTGGGCAAAAATAAGGGTCCTATTTTTAAAAATTCATAACTTTTTTATTTATTGATTTTGTTCTTTTTTTTTTTTAGAATAAGTAAAGGACCCCTTCCGAAGCAAGCATGAGCCGTATTAGCCCTAAGGAACGTACCCTCATTTAGAAAACATTATTTTTGCTTAAAAAACTCAAAACAGTGTAAAAAACAATACTTTAGTTTTTGTAAGTTTTAAGAAGTGTTTTTCGGCTAAAATTTGTTTTGTTTATTTCAAAAAATCTCGGAAGGGTCAGTCTACACACACATAAAGTTTGGTGAGTTTAACTTTTATTTTGTGGAAGTTATTCAAATTCAAGTTATTCAAATTTAAAGATAGGACCCTTATTTTGGCCCACCCTGTACTTTGTGGGAAGTATATAAATACTCAGTGCTTATAGGTGAACGACCTGAACAAAAGCGAGTGGAAAAGAAACGCAATGGTTACAGAAAGCCACGATTAGTTTTATGCTTCCAAGATATCGTGTTAGATGATGACACAATCCGCCTATCCCTCTTTTGATCACATCTGACATGCCTATAGACACCAACACACATCTCTCTTGTTCTTAAGTGACATCATCTTATCCCCACAATTCCAATGCTCTTGTTGCATCTGTATATGTGGGTATATATGTACACCGAGTGGTGACACTGGTTACCAGTGCTAACTATGGACTCAATGTGTTGCGTTTGAGTTCTACGGTACTATTGGTTTACTTTCACTAATATTCTTAAAAATATGGATCCATCCGTCTTCGCTCCAGCTATGGGTTAAATACTAGAGTAGACTAGACTCAAACCTGCGTACGGTTATTAGTCTAGAAGATAAACTCTGAAATAAAACCAGTTGGAGGAAGGCCGACCACTCCTATCAGCTTCATTGAAGAAATATGGTTGCTAACCTGCAATTATGAAGACAGCACTAAAATGAAGAATGAATGTATATAACAGAAAAATCAACCTCTAAAAAACGGCCGTTCAGATAGGATTCCAAAATCAAACTGAATCAGAATAGCAGACTTTGTACACATAGAGCGCTCAATATCAATTTATTATTATACGTACACATACAGGGTGTTCGGAAAATCGATGGCATAACTTCAGCGTTAGATAACGAAGGTGTTTGGATGAAAGGGTTTGAGTGACATCCTAAAGGTCAAAGGTGACCTTAAAGAGGAAGTCGTGAAACCATGTGACTTCTGACCGTGGGGGGTTCCTCGTTTTGCCTGACAACTGAAACAGGCAGATGTAAGAGAAATCCATTACTAATCTAATTTCTTTTGGGGTTTATTTCTTCCTCTGTGTGAACTTTGGTTTATGCTAATCATAGTTATTTACCTGTAATTAGTCTGTTGTATTCTTTTACCTGAAATAAGGACCAACATTCGCATGATACCGACTGGGTCCTCCATGTTGGCTATCAAAGGAGCCTCTGCCGATCAGGGTGCTCAGATATTTCTTCTGAGCTCTACAGCTTTTATAATTGTTTGGTATCATTTTTTACTGGTTTTGTTGGTGTATGTGGCAACACCAGGCCCAGAATTATTTTACCTGTGATCCTGTTATTCTGTATGTAAAAATAGCAGTGCACTATCAGGCACATCATACGCGTCAGATAAAATAAACGTTGATCAGTACTTGTTTCAATGGCATATAACTTAGAAACCAAACACTTCCGGACATATATAACAGTTATGCCATCAATTTTCCAAAACCACCAAAAAAAATATTATTATAATAATTTTATAATAAAAAATAAACCAAAAAAGTGAGTTAATCAATGTTTGTTTCCTTAAGGCATTTTTTCCTATATACTTTAATAATATAAATTACATGCTAACCTATATCTTAGTTTTGTTTTAATTGTTCTAATTAGCCATAATTTATAATTAACTGAAGAAGTCACCCATCTTTCTCTTAGCTACGTATGGATTTCTCTTGCCCTTTTTCACTATGTTGATTCAACCACTCTCTGTACCTACCTTTAACTGGTACTGCATTCACCTTGGGCAGGTTAAACCGGTCTCCTCTGACGTATCAAATTCACAAGCGGTCCTCAGTCACATGTATATCTCGGTTAGGGGAGAGGAGGAAGTAAGATTTTTGCAGGGAGGTGACTACGTCCTCCTACATACAGTGTATTGTATTCCCAAATGGTCACCCATCTGGTACTGACCAGGCTCAATATTGCTTAACTTCAGTGATCTAACGAGAACCGGGTGTCAACAAGATTATGCTCTCTAATATTTCTTAATGTCTCATTTAAAGAAAGAGTGACTTGTTCAGCATTGACAACTAATGCACATATGTTTATGTATGTAAATTAGATAGTTAAAAATAAATCGTCTTACTTCTCTATAAGAATAAAAATGCTTCTTATATAAGAATACTACGATTAATGATAAGGATAATATAGAAGTAAAGAGACTTATTTTTATCTATGCAAAAAGTATGTCTCAAAAGATATGTCACAGTTTATGAATTTTCAGATAAAACCAAAGAAAAATAAATTATGGTGATGGTTGTGACTCAAGTGGTCATGAGTACATCTAGTATGTCAAAAAATTAACCTCTCAAAAACAGGCATTCAGATCATTCCAAAATGAAGCTGCATTCAAACAACGAATTTGTACATAAAAAGCGTTTTATATCAAATTGTCTTGTTTGGATTCACTTTTTTTTAAAGTTGATTGTATAAAATTCTGAAAAAACTTAAATTTTTTAGTTTTAATAAATTTCCAATGATTTATTTTAGAATAAACCCATGTTGTAGGATATAAGCCTGTAACGAAGATGAAAAAAAAAGAAATCTGAATATTTATGCAGTTTTATGAACCGCGTTTTCATCGGCACATTTCGGCAAGTTACGTAAAGTGCCAAAATGCTTAGCTGACAAAAATTGCAGCAGCCAACAATTGGAAAATGCGATGAAAATATTGCAGAGATCTAATCGACAGCTACCTGCGTGAATTTATGCGGACAGTAATCCAGAAACAATCCGTTCCTCTCCATATTAGAGCACATTGCTGAAGTGTACCCTGTCAAGCAGTTTCTTTCCATGTCCTCTAACCCTTCTACTTTTACATCGTCTGTACTTAAGTCTACAGAAAATTTGCTAAAAGAAACAGTACCTAATCCTAACCTATTAGGTAGGGTAGAAAAAGAATTGTTTGCAAAATAAATAAATAAAAATGTTTGCTATCAGTTAACCCTAACCTAGTTCGTAGGGTTTACAAAGAATTGGCAAGAAGAAAAAAAATTGTTTGCTGAAAAATAAAAAACATTAAAAAAAACTGTTTGCTATCAGTTGTTGCACCATATTTTCTTCAAACAAAAATGAATATTTATTCATGAAACTTACCACATACGATGAGTGTTTTGTTTCTTGATTTGAATTTTTCCCCTACACTTTGAAAGTTTCTTACAAATTTACACATTTTTTTCCCAATTTTTCATTGAATTTTTTTCGTTGAAATTAACATACAATGCCTGGTTTTAGCGTTTTAACATTGGCCAGCGTTTTTGACAAAAAAAAAAAAAAAACGAAGTTTTCGTTCACCACCTTCCGGCAGTTTATGTAACCTGCCGGAATGTGCCAATGAAAACGCGGTTCGTAAACTGCATAAGTACCGTAATTTGATTTATATACTTTTCTTGCAGGAATTCAAACGCTGTCGTAATGATTCCCAAATCGCCGTCAATATCAACAGAACAGAGTTTGAAGGGTTCACAAGTGATCGTATTCTACAAAGGTGGTTTCAAAAATTCCGTAGTGAGGGTTGAGAACATGCGTTGCATGAAGAGAAATGATATGAGAATGATATGATGGATGTGTAATGCGATGCTTAAAGACTTAGTTCTGATGACCTCAGAGGAAGATTAAATCTGGACAGTATAGGGAGATGTGTGCAGAACAGTAGACTTTGATGGTACGGCCATGTTGAAAGAATGAATGAGAGTTCTTGGGTTAGTAGATGTAGAACAGTTGAGGTAGCAGGGTCAGTTCATGGGAGGAAATGATAAAAATGGACTTGAGAAAAAGATAGATAAAGACCTATCCAGAGATATTTTAGTTTGAAAGTCAATTTCTTAAAGACATCCAATGCATGCCAGCATGTAAAACGGACATTAAACCGAATATGAGGATGAGGAATATTATAATGAGAATCTTAAAGATGAAAATAGAGGGCTGTCATGTACTCTTCACAATAAACATTTGCAAGCAATTGTTGAACAAAACCCACACCAAAGAGTCAGAGAAATGGCTAAGGCCTTGATGTCAGTATTTCAACTGTGCCTGGTCATCTGAATCAAAATGGTATGGTGCAAAATAGCTCACTATGAGATTAATAAATAAATTTTGTTTCTGAAATCGGTCATTATTTTCTGAGCTAATAAGTTTGTTTATTTTAATTGAAAATTATTGATTTTTTTAATATTGTTGTTTCATCTATTTACCGTTGTCTCGCATCAAACAGTGTTTTCAAGCAAATTGCATTCACACAGCCTTTAAAAAAAAAAAATTTTTCTTAATTCAACTTAAGTTTTCATTTTTTGTTTTACTTAAATCAGTTTCTATCTAAATGCAGATGTGAAAATAAATGTCTACTAAGCCACCTAAAAGCCAACAATTCGAAAGACTAAAATAAATAAAATAAAAGTAAATACAACAGAATGAAAATGAAAAAAAAAGGAAAAAAAAAAAACAGTATATAACAAATAAAATAAACAAACATTAAAAAATACAATAAAACAATAAATTCTGGATAAGAATTAACCGCTTAAAAATAGAAGTGCAATACCAAAATACATATATAGCATACACAAGGGAGATAACCACATCGTTTGAAGAAAACAAGACAAGAAACTGCCAGCTATCATGTGCTGTTGATCACATGTCTACAAATTTAGATATTAGGTACTCTTCCTTAGAGAAATGGTATTTGAAAACGATTATTTATATAGTTATAATCAAATTGACACACGTAAGATCACGAAAGTTAAACAATGGTGAAGCTTGTCAGTAGTTAGATGGGTGACCATTTGGGAATACTACGTGCTGTACGTAGACCCACAATGTTAGTGGCATTATAAGCCGAGGATTGGCTATCAATCTACAACTACAACAGTCCTGGGCCGTTCATTGTTTGGTTTGGTAGTTTTGTTTTACGGCATATCAACCCTTTTTGGGTTATTTAATGCCGAATCTGGTCATTATAGTAAAAGTTTTTATGCTTCAAGTTCTTTATATCTTCAAATGTTTAATCATCGTTTTTGGTTTGGTAGTTTTGTTTTACGGCATATCAACCCTTTTTGGGTTATTTAATGCCGAATCTGGTCATTATAGTAAAAGTTTTTATGCTTCAAGTTCTTTATATCTTCAAATGTTTAATCATCGTTTTTGGTTTGGTAGTTTTGTTTTACGGCATATCAACCCTTTTTGGGATATTTAATGCCGAATCTGGTCACTATAGTAAAAGTTTTTATGCTTCAAGTTCTTTATATCTTCAAATGTTTAATCATCGTTTTTGGTTTGGGAGTTTTGTTTTACGGCATATCAACCCTTTTTGGGTTATTTAACGCCGAATCTGGTCATTATAGTAAAAGTTTTTATGCTTCAAGTTCTTTATATCTTCAAATGTTTAATCATCGTTTTTGGTTTGGTAGTTTTGTTTTACGGCATATCAACCCTTTTTGGGTTATTTAATGCCGAATCTGGTCATTATAGTAAAAGATTTATGCTTCAAGTTCTAAAAATAAAATAAAAAAGGGGAGAGAGAAAGGGAGAGGGGCTGTTGTTTTTTTTTTGGTTTTGTAGAACATAATTAAGTTTTACAAAAAAAAAAAAAAAAAAAAAAAAACGTCAATGTAGGTGAATTTCGTCTCAGGGAGCCACAGGGCAGCCTGATCTGGTATCACTAGCCGTTCATTGTGATTTAAGCTAACCAGATCGATTTCAGATATTGATATATGTACATGTGTGTGCATACTTACAGATATAAACGTGGAGATGGTATAGAAGATCGATTGCATGTCTTTCAAATAAAAACAGACTTGAAAACAAGATCTAAGGGATGAAATACTTTTATTGCTGTGACTCATGCCCGTGTGTGTTTTTTGCCCATCAGAAGAAAAAGAAGTCAATCATAACGGCAAACAAATTAGAAAATGCCTTCATAGAAAACACATTTCTCGTCATCCGTCGGCGGATGCGACAATTGTCAACGGAAATAAAGGAGGGAAAACACCGGAGCAGGACACATAGGAAGGAAAAGAACAATAAAAAAAGAGCACATCATTTTGGCAACTATAAACTCATTAAGGTTAGTGGAAATTGTCATTTTAAACTTTTTAAATATTGGATAAAACTCTTTTTCTACATTTCACTTACACATCTCCTGATTTAAACATTCCTACTGCTTTTTCAAGAATCTTCTTCCATCATCCTGCATTCCACAAACTATTGTAACTTCCCACCATAATATTCCTCCTTACTTCCTTTTTACACCCACCCTCAAATATATGCACTCTTTTTTCTACATAACTATGCGCTACCAAAATACTGCCACCAATCAATCATCTGTAAACACACATCCAACATTGTCTTACACCAACCCTAATAACTCTCACCTAACACTATTCCTTACTCTACCAACACTTCCTACCAATACCCCAACATATATATATATATATATATATATATATATATATATATGCGAGTTAATAGTTTGAATAAAAAGTGTACACAGACTCAATGCTACGTGGTAATTTCAATTTTTTTTATGTCTATACTCTTCAAACCTAAATCTATATATGCGCTATCATCAATATTCAGCACTTATATATATATATATACATATATATATGGGTCATGTGACCCTGACGGATAGTAATTTTGCTTCATTCTTAAAAATGAAAACAGAACGAACCCTTATTTTGGGCCTTAGAAATCAAGCTTATAAAAGCTATGATTGAAACATGTTCTGGATATGTAGCCATGCTATGTTTGTATAAATAAAAAATTTATTATGTATATAAATAAATATATATATATATAAATATTATTTAATGTATACACATTTATTATAAGGTTATATAATATATGGTGTATAGATTTTTAGTATTTACTTCAACAATGCTCAATATGCAAGTAGAGCTTAGTAGTAAAGTATGAAAATACATTTTCATACTTTACTTATATAATATATATATATACACACACATACACACATATTATATATTCACATCTACATCAGAGACACACTACCAATTTCTGACGAACTTTAATAAGAATATGATCATTTATCAGATTAAACACCCCTAAAAATAAACTTTAAAATAATCTGAATTCCATTGAATATTTAATTATAATTGTTATTATTATATTGTCCTGTTAAACCTGACCGACAAAATAGTGTCACTTGTTCTGTTTATGAATAAAACTTTTAAAAATATAATTAATCAGTTTTGTAAACATTCGATCTTAGCAGAGCAAATAGATTCAAGTTGAATGCCACTTCAAGACTTGTGTTTCCCATGACTAGAATAGCGAAATAGACAATCAGAGTGAAATAAAGTTGAAACTGTAAATAGTAGGAGTGCTCTTTTTTAAATCGAAATAAAAAGAATAGGTTCTTTGATATGATTGAGACGTATATGACAATTCATGTTTTCCCTTGGTCTAGGAGCACGACTAAACCATAATACTTGACTATTTGCATTTGAATTTGAATTCAAGCCAAAAATTATTTTCTAATTTAATGGTTTCAAAATCAGTTTCGAATTTCAAGATCCACAAAGATATATGTATATGCAATGTCATTTTAATTTATCATTAATTGATAAAAAAAATTTTTTTTTTTTTTTTTAAATGGCTGACATCTGTTTACTTTATAATATTTCAAAATTTTTAAAGGGATTAAAAATAAGTTTTGCCTTGAATTAGAGTCAAGTATTATGGCTCATTCATTCTCCTAAACCAAAAGAAAACATTGATTTTTGCTTTGATCATTCAAAATTCGAAAGTGATTTTGGAGCGATTTAACTGCCTATAAGAAAATAATTTCTCGCTAGTAGTAAAGTTTTAAAAGTCAGATATTATAGTTCAGTTGTGCTCTTCAACGACAAGAAAACACAAATGTTCGCATACATTCATCGTCATATAAAAGAACCAAAGAAATGTATTTTGAATTAAAATTTACCTACTTGAAAATATACCTAATTAAAAAGAAAAAAAACATCTTTCTCTATCTTAACTGATATAACAACTTTGAGTGTGAGATAATTAGCATAAAAACAGATGTGAGCAAATTAGATTATTTTCAAACGTTTTTTGTACCCCCGCCCTACACACCAACCAAACAGCAATCATAGACCAACTTAAAGAAATGTCTCTTCTTCATTCAGAACTTGAAAGACAAAACAAACCACAAACTGGAATCAAACAAAAAACAGAAACAAAATGGAGATAATTTAGATAGCAAAGAAAAATATAAACATGGTATAAGCATTTATCAATTTTGTATACAACGGAGGCACATCAGAATATTTGGTTTAAGAGGGAAAAAAAAAATACCTGACTGGCCTTTAAATTTTAATACAAGCCACAGTTTAACTATTTAACAGTTTAAAGGCTTCAAAAATTACTTAAGAGTGGCACAATAGTAAAGCTATGTCAGCCATTTTGTTATGTTTTATTGATGGATTAAAAAAAAATGTCTGACATGTCTTTAGTATTTGAAGATTTTAAAATTTCTAAAAGGTAATTTCTGGCTTGAATTAAAGTTTAAAGAAAAGATGTCAAGTATTATGGTTCAGTTGTGCACATAAACAAAAGAAAGAATAGTAATGTTTGCATGCACTTCTTCCGTAAAAAAGAACGCATTTATCTTTATTAATCAATTAAATTCAATCACAAAAATAAAAAGCTTTTAAGAATTAGACAATACATTTCCTTTATTTTTGAACAGAATGTCCACAGAAATTAACTTAATCCCTTTTTTTAACATTATAAAAATATAAGTATTTTGGGAGCCTCATTACAATCACAACACCATGAAAAAAAAGCTCTGTTTTAAATGGTCTAATCTTTTGAGCGGGTCTTTCAATAGTCAGAAACTCTGCGAATCTCAATGCATTTCAATAACGAATAAATATTTAATCTTTACTTAATTCATGATAGTATTATGGCTCATAAAAACAGATGAGAAATGTTCAAATATTAATTTTTTATGATTATTTTCTCATTTCCAAAATAAAAAAAATTTATGATCATTTTCGCATTTAAAAAAATTAGCGAAGCTAAATGTTCTCAAAGTAGTGAAAAAATTCTGAGCGAGCTCTTTTTGATTTGGTCACTTTTCAGCGTCAATGAGGCGAATTTATGAGAAAAGCCATTGATCCGGTTTCACTTTGGTGCTGGAAGAATCGGTGTGGTGGCCAACTCAAAACAGTGAAGCAGGATGCAAAGCTCATTATCAGTCCATTTATCTATGGTGTTTGCTGGTGGAATCAAGAGTGGTTGTCACTAATTGGCAATGGACAGTCATGTTTGATTATTCCTCATTCAGGACTCATTGGAAAGAGCCGGCTCAAATAAAGTCAAAATAATGAAAAATAGGTTCACTAAACACCCAAAGGTCAATAGAGTGAGCGTTTTCTGTTACTATATTCTAGTACAGAGAAAGACAATATGGCTGACACTTTATAAAGTTAGGTATGCTTATATATTTGTATGTACAGGACTCACTCTTAAACTAATTAACCAATCATTATGTATTTTGAAACACAGCTAGGCGTAAGGTGTCCAAATGTGGGCTATATTTAGTGTAATTTAGTTTTAACCGAAGGGGTTAAAAAGGAGGTGGAAGCCTTTTGTAAAAAATTCAGATACTTCAGATTTTTGTGAAATTTTAATAGATATTAGACATCAATTAATAAATATTCCCAAAATTTCAGTTTCTTTGGAGTATTTTAAAGACTTTTCAGAGGGTATAATATGGGGACAACATCTCATTTGAAAATTAAAATATTTCAGATTTGCTTTGAATTTGATTCATAGTCATTAGACACCAAGTAAGCAAGCTTGTCTGAATTTCAATTTCTTCTCAAGACCTCTTAAACTTAAATTTTAGACATTTTCTAGAATAAAAATAATGTAATGGATTTAGATCAAAATTAGAATACGGATTCTAGACATAAAGTTTAGTAGCATTATATTTCGATTTGTATCTTCTTAAGTAAAATTGGTGCAAAACTGAGGGATTTATTTTCAATTTCCTGGGACACGCATTCTTCTAGTTATGTATGAAGTTAAAAATAAACATTTATATTCTTTATTATCAAAATGCATCAAGATTTTCTAAGAGTAGCCAACCAGATTATCCAACAAAAAATTGGTCCATTTAAAAAAATTAATGAACCACTTTTTCATAGCTGTATCATTGTACAAATGCATCATTTATTTTTTGTATATACGAGAAAATTGGCCAAATGTTTTTTGTAAATTAAATTTTTTTTAAATTATAAAATTAAATATTTAAAATATCTTAAATGTTAATTACAAAGACAGAAAGTTATCTTATAACAAAGTTTTTAAAATTAAAAGAAAAAATCTTTATACCAAACAAAATAAAAAATTTAAAAAAAAAACATTAAAATAAATTTTTCCATAAAGCTCTATTTGGGTTAACATAAGTTGTATAAGCAAAAAAATATCACTATGATGAAAAAATTCCAAGCAATTTCATCCATCAATGGAACGGTACCAATGTGTTACTGTCCCTCCGGTTGAAAGAAGAATTTATTGGCTATACAACTTTTGCTTTGATTGTGGTTCCACATTAAAAGACAATTCGCAAGGTTTAATAAGAAACGACCTCCTGCAGAATGGTTGCATACTGAAATGTACAGAAGTGCACTCACATAACATTTGCTTTTTCTTTCTTTTTTTTTTTTGTCTTAACAAAAAGAATGAGATTGTTTTGAATTGTGCCTTTACCAAAAATATTTTTGTCAATAATTGTAGCAACTTTTTGAATTTTATTTTTCCATACTGAACTTAATCAGGAACCTTTCAAAATCATTTTAATAGTATAGATTTACAAATGTAAAAATAAAGGAAAAAAAAAAAACAAACAAACATACCAATTGATTCATTTGATTGTTATTGTTATTATTTAATTATGAAATTAAAATTTTACTTTCAAATACAAAAATTCTAAAATTTAAATGCAAAGTTATCTCTTCTTTAAACCGGCCCATTTTTTTTTTTTATCTCCCCTTAAATATCAATTTACATAATTCGAATTGGTTTTACATTTATTTTGATTTTGGACTGAATTCAGAAATTATAAACACTGAATCAGGTCTTATATCACATTCTAAACTGTTCATATTTTCTATATAATGAAGAAACTTGTAATTTTTAAAGAGCGGATAAGAACGTAAAGTTTTTAATAATGCTTTATCAATAGAAATTTAATCTCACACATTTAGTGTTTTTAAAATTATTCAAACATTTTAACTAAATGTTAATTTGAAGTAAAATGTTGATGTAAGCCTCTTCAATGGATTCCCAAATAAAATATGCATAAGCTGTCAATTATTTTTCAATTAAACTACTATGAATACAATAATAAAACCAATCTCTGAATTAGGTGCATAGGAGATGTATATGTGTGTGAATGGTGACATAAATGCACCCATATCGATCCAAGTTCTCATCAGGCATTTTCACTTGTCGACTTTGGTAATATTTTTATACCCCTTTCGTTCCATACTTAGTTTTTAAGGTAAGATGCATAAAAATTATAAAAAGCAGAGAGAATTTTTCTACCAGTAAGAAAGAGGAATATTACATAACTTCCTTATCTGTGAAGCGTCCTGAATTATTATGTTAAAATAATTAAAACAAGAACAAAATGTCTGTTAGGAGTGAATTGTAACTTAGAGAATTTATATATTTTTTTTTTTAATTTATAACATTGAATATTTCATTAGATTTTAAAACGTAATATTTCTATTTTTGTTGTAAACTTTTTACTGGCCAAATCGTTGGATTTCAAATCTCAGTTTGAAACATTTGCCACATCTACTCAAACTGAAGCGCCATTATACGACAAAACATCTGCCTGTAAATGACTATTTTATTTCCAACACCATATTATGTATCAAAGCTTTTTTTTGTTGATATTTGTGTTTGCGAGCCGCATGCTTAGAGAAATCTGAATTTGTACAAATAATTAATTCCCTAAGCTCTGCAATAATTTTTTCTTTACATTTTTACTACCGATGTAATCATGATATCGAAATTGCATCAACGTCTGTGTGGCTCGTCAAGAGGTCTGTCTTTCGAAAGCACAAGTTAAAATTCTGTAGGAGTCTCATTTTTCACTTTGTGTTTTTATTTATTCTCAGCCATGTGGACTAAATTAAAAGTTCATTCAATGGTATTACCTACGCAAACACAAGTGTACACAAAAAGGAAAGTGATACGTAATAAATTTAATAGTGCGTTTCATTGTGTTTTTAATAGTTTTCTTTTTTATCTCTTTCATAGATTGTCTCCATGACTTTTCATTTTATGATAGATCAAGTATTTCATCCTCATATACAACACTGTATATTTCTTACCTTGTCATTGCTATGGTTTCAACGTAATGTGTCTTCTCTAAATGAGTTAACACAACAAAATAAATTTATTTGAAATATTCATCGATCATAATTTCAATTTAGAATGAGCTTATTTGATATCATATTTAAAAGAAAGTAAATTGTCAAAAACTTTGTCTGAATAAAAATTTAAACAAACAAAGTTTTTTTTTTAATATTCGCAAAAACGAACAGTTTGTAGCAAAAGAGATTGGAATGATTCATGGTTCGGACATGAAAATTATCTTCTATCTAATTGAGAAATTAAATTATAAATCATTAATCTATATAATAAAAGTGTCAGACAAACGTAAATTTTAAATTAACCTTTTTTTTAAAGCCTGTTATAATTTGAAACAATTTCATTCAATTAATCTCATTATCAAACAATACTGTAACTAATCCAATTAAACTTCACAAGAATCCAATTTTTTTAAATAAGGAGGGAAAAAAACGCATGTAACAACTGTTTAAAATAATATATATTATTTCATACATTACAATAGAAATAAAAAGTATGTATGGGATTTTAATTTCAACATTTCATAAAACGTCCTATCGTTTTTATTGCAAAACCGATGTTTTTAATGACACATAGTTCTTCATTGACTTATATTTCCAAAAATATAAATATTTTCTTACGAGAAATTAAGAGAAAAGGAAAGAGGAAGAGGTCAATGATCAAAACAGAAAATGAAAGTAAAAAGACTCCCAGGCAACGCCGAGGAAATATATTTGAACCCCCTTCAGATAATTAAATTAATTTTTCTTTTTTCATTAAAATTCCATATCTCAATAAATGAGATAGTTATTATGGTGTTAAAAACGGGAATACATTCTTTTAATGTTTATCCATAAAAGTGCATTTTTACTAATTTTTATATTTAATGCAGACACACATTTTTATAAGTGGCTATGTTTGTCCTCATTTACTTGCCTCCCCCACGAGGGCAGAGTTAGACACAAGGTCGGTTTTTTACACAAGGAAATAAAGCTCCACATAAAGGGGCACTCTGGATTAGGACAAAAATAAAAAAATTGCCTCTGTCTAGAAGGATTTCTCTTTCACTGAACGAGGACTGAAAAGATGAAGTGTAATATCAGAACAGATACTACACTTGCTGTTTGTTGTTTTTCCCATAACGTCCAGGGACACCCTCGGGGAGTCAGGCAGATACTCTATCTGTCCTAACTTTTCTGTGGGCATGATAGAACCTGGTGGTGCCCATATCCTCTCCAGGCCATATACAGCACCCGGTGTTCTCAAATGGTCACTCATTTAGTACTGGCCAGGCTCAACGTTGCTTAACTTCGGTGATCTGACGAGAACCGGTATGTCAACGTGATTATGCTGTATATACTACACTTTGATCCTAGCCAAAAGGCTAAGGAAACCATGTGACATACTTGATTCTCTCAATGAAGCCACCATACAAACATCAAGTATCTGCATTCTATTTTTTGTACTGTAACATGAAAATATTCCCGTCATGCGATATGAAATAAAAAACGAAATGCTTTAAAAGTAAAATTTGAATTTTAAAAAGTGTGCAGAAAGGTTGTGTCATCCAATTTTCTAACTGAACATATTTTTATTCGTGTTACGAATATGTTTAGCTAAAACCTATCTATGAATACGAAAACGTATTCTCAATGTTTAAATAAAACCCAAATGTGTCAGCTGTATTATTTAGATTATTCAGACCACAACTTATTTTAGGTCCGTATTCATTTGATATTATGTTTCAGAATTTATTTTTTTAGATGAGGATTGATAATTTGTATTATTCATAATACTATTTTCTTAACATTGGTTGCTGTATTCACAAAATTTCAAACAATATAACACCTCTGACTTTCTTCAGGGGCATTTTTTCGAACTTGGGAACCTTGTAAGTTTGACTAGAAGGTTCGAAAAGATGTCCCTGAAGGTCGCATGTTACAATGTTGTGAATATGACAAACAAGATGAAAATGGTAGTCCAAATAATAAAATTATCGATCCTCATCTCAAAAAGTCTGAAACATAAATCTGTCATCGTTTTAACATTTGTGAACCCATTAAATGAATTGAAAAAACCTGGAACGTCATGAATAAAAATGTAAATAAATTAAAGCATGTAAATTAAAAGCAAAAATAAATAAATAAATAAAATAGAATAATTTTTTTTAAATAAAAATTCGGAAGCTATCGAAATAAATCAAATTAATGGCCTGATAGGATTTACAATCGAAACACGAGTACATTTATATAGTCATTAACCATATTGCATGTTATTATAATGGTCTACTAATGTACTGAGTACTATTAAAATAAATCCTGAATAATTCCAGGAAGGCATTTTGGATTTATGTAAAAAAAAATTTTTTAAATAAATAAATAAAAATCTGACACTGGTTTGACATTTGTGAACCCATTAAAATGAATTGAAAGATTCTGGAAAAATCATGATTAAATATTTTTTGAATTATGTAAATTAAAAGCATAAAAAAAAAAATTAAAATACTGCTATTTTTGTTTAAAACAATAATTTAAAAAATATTATGTCCAGGCAGGATCAAAACTCAATCAATTGAGCAACACCACACTCAGTTGAGCAAATACTCCACACTCAGCTGATGTCATTTATTCTTTTATCAAGACATTTTTTTTTTTAGTTTTTCCCAGCAATTGGGCTTCCTAAGCCTTCAGCAGGTTCAGATATAATTGGCTCACAAGTTGCTAGCATCTGTTTTTCTGGTGTTCGGACATTTTCAGGTTTCGCAGTTTCTGTATGATCTCCCTTCAAAATGAGCTCAGCAGTAGTAGGAGGAGGAGTAGTAGGAGGAGGAGTAGAAAGAGTCTTACACAACAGGGATTCTTTTGAGTTTTCTTTGTTAACGGACTTGTTTTTTGTATCCAACATGTCAGGAGACAATGTCGACAACGGTGTGGAGACTGGTTTTTGCATTTTTTGTTGTTCGCAATCTGTTTCCTGGTTGTTATTTGTCACAGAGGAGAACACTGTTGAATCGGCTTCTGTAGGAGAGTCGATGACACTGTTTTCTGTAGCATTGAGGTTTTTATCTTGCTCCATTTCCTCAGTGGACGGGGAGACCTTCTGGTGACACATAGGGCAAGCGTCTTTGACATAGAGCCACTTGCGTAGGCAAAGGCCATGGAAATAATGGTTGCACTTGGTGATACGGGCAACGGTCATTTCTTGGAAGCAGATCGCGCAGACGTCACCGTGGGCGAGCAGCTGCTCTTCACTGGCGGACGGCATCATTTCCAACATCTTGACTGCCTCTCTCCGCTGGAGAAAGCTTTTCCATCCACTCTGCAGCCTTTGCCAGACATTGAAATAACAGTGAATAATCAAGATGGAAGAGTTTATCCAACTCCACTCGCCAAACAGGGTCTCTTTAACTCCATAGCATACGACAAACACGGCCACGATGAATTCAAGCACACGGGTCATCGAACGGGCGTAATAGATAACATCATCCAGAGATTCCCAGGGTTCGTTGCGGACAAAGTCGTACATAAAGAGGACGTAGATGGCCAGTGATCCGATGACCTGTACCGAGGTAAGCAGACAACTCGAGATAATGACCAGAAGCCAGAAGTCTAAGTCGAGGTACTGACAGATCATATACGTCATGTAAAGTGGAAACATCCAAAGAAAAGTGCAAAGGGCTACAGCTCTAAGATGTTTGAAGATACTGCCATTGCGGGAGGCACTCAGGGTGAGTAATATGGGATCAGTCATCTCGTACATGGACTGAATAAGTGAGGAGGCTACAATAAAGAGTAGGATGCTCATCAGGAAGGCGCGCTGTAAAGGTCGTAAATCCAAGAGTCCAGTTTGCATAGCTATCAGCAGCATGGTAAATCCCTCGGTCCAGCCTCGCATGCCATCGTTATCATGGCCGACGCCTTCCCAGCCTTGTAGGTAAAGCTTGGTGAGTGTGAGGATGTAATAGGAAGCATAAGAGATGGTAACACAGAGAGCAAAGAGGCTGACAGGAGTGGCACAACATTCGCCAATGCTTGCCAGGACCATCACCAACCAACCCTCCTGAATAATAGGGTTATTTTCGGCGCTCAAATAGATATACAGCTGCGTACAGAAGAGGACCATCCAAAAGAGGAGTAACTGCGTAGGTAGCATGATGGTATGCCAAAAGGTTATTACAATCGGTAACCACCCGGTGGCGTTGATGATCTGCCAGACGCGTTTCATCTCAGACTTTACAAAATCCAAGGTGTGACTCAGGCCGTTGAAGAGGTGCACAAGAATTACGGAGATGATGAGCGTCGAGGCAACATTGTGGACCGTGCTGAGGTTTTCAACGGGGATACCAGCCAGGTGAGCCAGCATCGGAATGGAGAAGGCCAGGGTTAGATATTTTGTCCAATTTCGGATATCAAGCAAGTAGGCAATCAGGGCTCCAATCAACCACTGGACGCACAGGTAGAGAAGGAGTTTCTGCACACGTGAAGAGTTGTCAGGCAAATCGTTGAACGGGGATCGGTCAAGGCCAGAAGCTTTCTCATCTTCCACATACGAGAATGATACATGATAACCAATGACAAGTAGAATGGCACTGACCAGGTACATGTAAAAATTGACCAGTTTCTTTAATGGAAGAACTGCAAGAGTTATTGCCAAGATGAAAGCTGAAAAAGACAAAAGAAGAGTAAGACTTCAGTAGGCATAAGTGAAAAACAATAGTAATAATAAAGTATTAATGTATATGACTTGCTTTGACCTTATGGTCTCTTCAGAGCCAAACTGCTTTCTATACTAAACTAGATATATTACCGTTTGTATACATTGTGCTGATGATATTTAAGATGGTAGTTCAGGGATGATAAGAGCAGGGGAGAAGGAAGATATGAAGCAGAAATGAGAGATGGGAGAGAGGAGATTTCTCAAAGACACAGTGACCATCTGTGTATCGAAATGTTTTTAAGTATATACTACTTCACAAATTTACTACAAACTGACAAATTTAGTAATACCCTTCATAACATATCTATTACTAATTGAGATTTGGTATCTGTGTCTGAAGCCATATTCTTACCTATAAAGATAATGTGTCCGCACATTAGTTGTCGATGTTTGATCTCAGAGTAAAACAAAAAACATTTCTTTCCGCAGATATTTTGGTCTGCTTTTAAACAATTTTAAAAAAGAAACAAAAAACTTTTTTTTTTCTATTATAATTCAAGGAACTACCTGTATAAGAGCCAGATATGGCCTAAGATGGAATATTGTTGCCACATCTAGGGAGGTGCTATACAGAGCATTCTAGCCTGCCTTGACAGAGTACAAAACCGACTTCAGAATCTAATGGGAGATATCCTCTTCTCTTCCCTACAGAAAAGACGTTGCTAGTCTTTCTCTACTCTATTGTTATTTTCATGGTAGGTGCTCAACTGAGCTCTAACCTCTGGTTCCCCCCTGTAAAACATTCACAGCGAAAACACGTTTAGCTACAATTACTGTAAAGAATTTTCTTTCTTCCTGTCTACCTAAAACTAAATGGAACTTCCATGAGCAGAGTTTCTTTCCAAGAACAGTCTGTGGAACTGTACAATACCGCAAGGCTGTTTCCCAGTTGACTACAGCATGGTCGTTTTCAAGTCCAATGTTAACAAATTCTTGTTGAGCCGTCACATTAAGTAATCAAATTCAGCCCAGATCCAACCATAGTCTGCAATCCTCACAGTGTTTGTCTCACCATCCATCTGACACAAAGCCATAAATCCTTATCCTCGAGTGCTCTTTGGGCCTTGACTAGTTAATAAAAATTTTTAAAAAACTAATATTTTTTTAGTTAGTGCATACAACCCGAAACGAGAAACAAATTGCTGTCGAATTCTTTATTTGATACCACAGATGAGAGTTGTCTGCTAATGAGTGAAATGTGGGATTCTTATCAATTGATCCATGTGAAAATTGTCACCAATTTGCATCTTTTTTTGTTTGTCATAAAGAAAAACGGATGAAATTGACATTTCTCTGGATTTTCTTTTCTGCTGAACAATAATGGCATATTTTTTACTACTGTATCATCCGAATAAATCATTTAGTCAGCATTTTATCGTCCAAGATATCCCATGGGCAAAGCTGATTACCTTCATTAATAATAAATAAACTCTTCCTACTCATCATGTTCATCTGGCCTTCGGGCTAGGGTTAAAGTGTAGGATCTGAGGGTCTTGTACTTAATTTGTAAAATTTACTTTGCTTTGCAAATAAATAATTTAAAGTGTAGTATGTGTTCTCAATCAGAAGAGGAGAAACCACTCTCAACTCAGGCCCTTTTTCATTTTTGTCCCAATCCAGAGAGAGGGAAGAAGTGAGAGAAGACAGGGGAGAAGTGAGAGATGTGGGGGGGGTATGGAGGGGGAGAGAGAGAGATTGAGGGGGGAGAGATGGAGGAGAGAGAGAGATGGAGATGGAGAGAGAGAAATGGAGATGGAGATAGAGAGAGAGATGGAGGAGAGAGAGAGAGATGGAGGAGAGAGAGAGAGATGGAGGAGAGAGAGAGAGATGGAGGAGAGAGAGAGAGATGGAGGAGAGAGAGAGAGATGGAGGAGAGAGAGAGATGGAGGAGAGAGAGAGATGGAGGAGAGAGAGAGAGATGGAGGAGAGAGAGAGAGATGGAGGAGAGAGAGAGAGATGGAGGAGAGAGAGAGAGAGATGGAGGAGAGAGAGAGAGAGATGGAGGAGAGAGAGAGAGAGATGGAGGAGAGAGAGAGATGGAGGAGAGAGAGAGAGAGATGGAGGAGAGAGAGAGAGAGATGGAGGAGAGAGAGAGAGAGATGGAGGAGAGAGAGAGAGAGATGATGGAGAGAGAGAGAGAGATGGAGGAGAGAGAGAGATGGAGGAGAGAGAGAGATGGAGGAGAGAGAGAGATGGAGGAGAGAGAGAGATGGAGGAGAGAGAGATGGAGGAGAGAGAGAGAGAGATGGAGGAGAGAGAGAGAGAGATGGAGGAGAGAGAGAGATGGAGGAGAGAGAGAGATGGAGTGAGCGGAGAGCGGGATAGAGAGAGAGGGAGCGAGAAGTTAAAAAAAAGATTTTACACACTTTTTAACTCTTGTTGCCTGACCCTCCCATGCAACGCCGGGTAGCCATGCTAGTTATATCTAAAAGATTTTCATGTGGGCACATAGATCTTTGCGAAACAAACAATTCTACCAAATTTATTTTGGTAGCACAATTAGGCGCAAAATTAAGACTCTTCAAAGTACGTTGGAAATTAGAAAATTTGCAGTTTTCTGTGCTATTGGTCCAGAAGCCAAATTTCAGTGTATAACTAAAAATGCAGGCTTCAAACAAGTGGAAAATCTTAACAAATGTAATTTCATCTTGTGGTAAATGAAAATTAACCATAATGGAAGCAATTATTTATTAGATCAAATCAGCCTAACCATTTGAAAAAAATCCCATTACCTCTCGAAAAATGCTAAAAAATGACATGGAAGCACAACTTTAACTTTTGATATAAGATTCATTTCAACAGCTAACACATTAAATCTTCATAATATAATTCATTTCAACAGCTAACACATTAAATCTTCATAATATGATTCATAGCACATTACAGATTAAACTAGATTTTTCTTTAATAGTAAATTAATTTGGACCATGTAAAAACAGACGGAAACACAATTTAATAATAGGGTGAAGATTTTATTCACTAAAGTTTTTAACTTGGATTATTTTGTAAAAGATAACTTAAAACTCTATATTAATATTGACCAAATTTGAAAAACACCAACATTACAAAATAAATTGCCCATTACCGGAAACAGTAACCTAACTTGAAGTAGCCTGGAAAAAAAACTCTCAATGACACAAGAGAAAGAATTGTACATTTATAAAGAGAAAAGATTAAATTTTATTTAAATCTAAATTCTATCAAAATAACCAAAAAATATAAATGAGATATCAAAAGTTGAAATTGATAGGGAATTTCACTATATTTACCCATGTATGCACTCTAAACTCGGCTGGTGTGTGATATCTATTTCAATAACAATTAAGTAGTTTTTGTTTACAATATAAATACAACGTCATAAAATATAAATACAACGTCATAAAATATAAATACGACGTCATAAAATATAAATACAATGTCATAAAATATAAATACAACATCAAACTGATCCTTGATATTTTGTCAAGTAGTTTTCTTTCCTTTTTTGAGGGGAACTAGTCTAAGTATTTATGTTTAAAATGAAATGTATTATGCCTGATGTATATTATGTTCATTTCAATCCCTCTCCATTGAAAGATTGAAATAAACTTGTAACATTTGTGTAAATTCTTTTTATTTTCATTTCTTTTTAATGTATCTGTATAGGGATCAAGCCTAAATTACGCTCAAACTGAAATACAATATTATTTCCTAATTCTATTTTCCTTTTGAAATATTCTATGCTAAAATGTAAACAAACACATTTCTGAGATTCTAATAAAAATAGTCATTAAATGTTTATCCAATAGTTTTGTCCAATCTTTCCTCTTACTAATAGTACTAATGTTGATAAAATGTAACCTTATTAAAATCAATGTTTCCTTTGATATGACCATTGGTAGTAATAGCACTATACTAATCAGCTTCGTTTTTGTAAAAAATATTCTGGTGCAGGTTTCCAGTATACAAGTGAAACTGGAAAACTGAGTTCTTGATAAAACCGCCCATCTCTACATTCACTAGATGGCAATACAATTGTATCGTAGGCAGAGTTGTTCTTGTGGTAGACAAGTCATATTTAAAGTTTTAGAGAAAACAAACAAGTAGTTTGTTCCTTTTTTTAAGATTTTCAAATTTTTACATTTTTTTTAAAAGACTTTGTTTACATTAGGAAAATCCAAATTTAAGTTGTAATTGGCAAGAAAAGATAACCGTGATTTAGTCTGATAAGTCTTCAAAATGGGAGTCTGACACATTCTTTTGCAAATTATGAAACTTTTTAATCTTCAATAAAAACAAAATACTTGTTTGTTTTCGCTAAAACTTTAAATATCATCTCAATCTTTTCATAATGATTTAATTGTAAAAAGGGCAGATTTTGACAAAATAGAAAACTGGGGTTGTTTTGATTAATTATAAAATGTTAGGTGAGGAAATGGCTTCAACATTTTTCAACTAAACTTATTAAATTCATTAAAAAAAAAAAAAAGAAAAAAAAACGGAATAATTTTTCCTATTACACTTATTATTCCATAAGGGAATTTCATTTTTTTTATTGGTCCCCCAATTTATAAAATCGGGGGACTTATGTTTTGAGGCATGTCCGTCCATCCGTCCGGATTTTTCTCCGCAACCATCGATTGAATTTCTCTGAAATTTTGCATGAAGTTGTAACTTTGATCAGGTTAGAAAGTAACATTCTCCGATTTTTGAAAAAAAATTTGGTTAGCCCCCCAGGGGGGCAAAAGGCCCTAAAATGGCAAAAAATGACATTTTTTGCCCCATAACTTTTCATTCATCCATTCAATTTCTCTGAAACTTGGCAAAAATGTGGAGGAAATTGTTCCTAATAGAAAATAAGTATCGCTGACCTTGAAAAAAATCTGGTTTGCGCTCCCAGGGGGTCAAAAGCCCCCAAAATGGCAACAAATTACCCTTTTCTCCCATAATGTTTGATCCATCTATTCAATTTTTCTGAAACTTGGTCAAAATGTAGAGGTAATTGTTCTGGATATAAAATGAGCATTCTCGATCTCAGAAAAATTCTGGTTCGCGCGCCCAGGGAGTCAAAGGGGGGTAAAAAATGCCCCAAATTGCCCAAATTCATTGCATTTTACACTCGCCACATCGAGTCACATACAGAGGGGGACCACGCACGCGCGGCTTGTTATTATTCTAACTTAATAATTAAAAAGATTACTATAGTGAACCTAAGGGAATTACAAAAATGTTGTTCCCATTAAAGTACTTTTGTTAAGGCTTCATACCAAGATAACCGAGTTTTAACCATTTACCAGCCCTTATGCTAGACTTAATCTAATTGGTAGAGCTGATGACTATCAACTCGGTGGTGAAGGTTCGATCCTCGGCTAGGGAGAAGTGCTAGTCTAGCCACACTGAAGAGCTGTGATACAGCGATACAGTCTGCCTGTGGAGGACTAATATATATATATATATATCACAAGTTGTGCATTACCGGCATTCAGTGAAATCATTTGAGTTTTAGTTTTTTTGCCGATTTTAAACTTAAGTTAGACAACTTTTTAAAATTTTAAATGAGTTATCTCCCTGGCCGATTTTTATTTTTAAGTAATTATTTTAAAATGTTTCATATTAGTAGTAGTCTGGGCCAGATTAAGTAGTTTTTAAAATAAATTATAGCAAAAAATGTTATTACATTGCCAATAGCTCAGTACAAACAATAACAAATGAAATTGGCTCGTCAGAAAGAAAAGTTTGATTTTTCAGCTTAAATGCTGGTAGGGATTTATATTAGGAGATCTTTAAAAAGATATCTGCAAATATAAGTATAAGAGTATCGGTTTCTATTCGTTCTGACACGATCATTAATAAAAGAACTAAAAACCTCATTTATAAACATAACAGGATTTATTTGCATTAAACAATAATACACCAAAAATGTAAAATTGTCAATTCATCTACAGGGATAACAATGAAAGGTGGACTTATTCTGTCAGAATGGCAGGGAAGATCTTGTCTCAAAGACATATTACAGACCTATTCTGGACTGATGAACATGGATTGACGCGATGTTATGAACACAAGCAGTTTGTCCAAAAAGGAGAGGAAATGGTCCTTCATGGTGCGGCTATTATATTTGGTAACCATATAGCTAGATCAACCAATGCGAGATTGTGCCATCATTACATGATTTATCTCTCCACACAAGAAAAGACAGATTGGGACTATTTGGCAATCATCAAAAATGCAGCTCTATATTAAGAGTTATCTTTTTCTTTCTAGTACCTTCTTCACAATTGAAGGTTGGCAAATCATGCCTCTCCAAAAAATTCTGTTGTTTTTCAAGGAGGTTGATAGGACTGGTACACTCCACTGATGAGTTTCTTTTCTTCAGGGTTTTCCTTCTCCTAGACTAGTTGACTCACCACAGCTTCAGAGTCTTGTCTACTCTAGTATTTAAGTCATAGCTGAAGGGAGGACAGATGGATTCATACCTTTCCCGAAGAGTATTATTAACGCAAAGAATCAAAGATTCTTTTTATATGTTTTTGAGACAAATATTCAAGCTTCAAATTGTAGAACCATACGTGTTTAGATCTGATGTTGCATGGAGAAAGTGTATTTATAGACCATATGTTTTTCATATGTTTATGTCTGCTGACACTGAATGTCACATCATCAGTATTATTTTTATTTTTTCGTTGCTTTTTAAAACTTTGTGTGGCCCAGAATGAAAATAGTATGGCTTGGCTTGGGTGAAATGATAGAGAAGAGAATGTTACATATTCGTTAGCAATGATGTGCTTTTGGGTTGAGGTGTGAAGATTATTCTCAGGTATAATGGATTATACTGCATGATTGAGCGGGGAGGGTGACCTTATGGTCAGTTAAAGGACATCATAAAAGTAGACAGTTGATTGGTTAGTTCTGATCATGTGACATAGGAAAGATTTGAAGTTAGATTTAGTTGAAAGAATCTTGGATTAGCTAGAACGTTATAAGATCTAGAGATAAGAAAGTGCTACAAAACCTTGTGGGGATGATCTAGCAAAAAGAAACTCCTTGTTAAGGAAAGGGAGCTCTATCAATTAAGTGAATAACAGTCTGGTTTAAGTTAAATTGTCGTCATCTCTTTCTTCATGAATATACCAGCTTCCCGAGGAAATAATAAAGAGAACATATTAAGCCCTAATCCAGAAAAATGGACAAGATATCATAGCACACATTTTGGAATATGTAACAAGAGTAAAAAGGTGCTGTTGCGTTTTGATTGGCTAAGATACGTTACAGAGGAAATTTATATTTAAAGCGATCAGTTTAACAGTCAGACAGCATGGGATACAAGACCTTCTTCAGCCCATTTGTCTGGTAGATCTAGACAAGGAAACCTAATGAAAGGTTCCAGAAAATGAACGATGTGGTTTAATCACCTTGCCAAGTAAATCGTTAATGGAAAGAATAAAGTACAATGTAAGGTTTAATTGATGTTGTATATCTTACATTTCTAGCAATGAGGGTGAAATTCAAAATGGTGGTTTAGAAACAAGTGAAGTTTAAGAAATAAGAATAACCTAGACGATCACAAAGGGAATATGCAACAGTGTAATGAAGACTTTTTTTTATTTTCTTGACAAATAATCACTCATTTAGTTTGGGTTTTTTTAATAAAAGAAGTAAACATTTAGTTCAGTAAACTTATAGAAAAAAAATAAAAAGGATGTAATTTTTAAGGCTATAATTAAAACTTCTCCCTTGGTGTGGTACTTTACTAGTCCATAAATACAAATGCACAACAGGGATGAAGTCATAAAAGTGATTTAATACAAAACTTAACAGTAAAGACATTGACAAAAGCTAAAGCTGGGGTATCCAAATATTTACAGTATGATATGGAGGAAAAAGTTGCCGACTTCAAAATCAGTTTTAAGAAAAAAAGAAGAAAAAAAATGTGATCATGTATTTGTCTGGAAATACACAAATACTCAGAAAATAAATACACATTTTCAAAATGAAAATGCATAATAAAATAAATGGAGCGGAGAAGTGATGGGTTTGATCGTTCGGTTTTACCGCACATCAACCCTTTTCGTGTTTTTTTTTTTATATATACTAATGAGTCAAGGTTAAAAAACACTTGAAAGATGTATAGATTGACAACTGAATGATGCTAAGTACTATGAGAAGCCTGGAAATCTTCTCATACCACCCACTTAAAACAACAGCAGACCCAGAAAACAGCAATTCTTCCCCCTTTGTCAGAAAAATTGCTCATGAAATCTGACCTAAAAGCCAACTGATTGGCAACAGCATAGATGAAAATGACAATTTTCAAAAGCCCTGAAAATATTTTGTGTTGATATTAGAGTGGTGATTATGTGGAACTAACCCTCACTCCCACCTCTCCTGAAAAAGTTGCCAGAAAGTAGTAGGCTGTAATGGGGTCTGGTAATATCTGAGCTTCAAAGTTTACATAAATTTCAATTGGAAAACAATTTTGTTATATCGTAAGAATAGCAATAAGTAAATAAGAAACCCAAGACAGGAATTGAAAGGAATAGGAATTGTATTAAGAATACTTAATTACAATAAGTTGGTCGCCATTACTGGCTCTAGGCAGACGTGCTAAGCGGTTCTCTTTGGTAAGGGAAAAGGTGTTGACTTCATAGTGAACTGACAAATCCATCCTGTCACTATGGGTGAATCCGGATCAGTCCACAACACCTCCCACTTAAGATTTATTTCTTCCTGGAAACATATACTTTCCTCTTTGGGTAAATCTCTAGACGTTCAGTTGAATTTCTCTTTCTTTTCGTTGAACGTCTTACTTCAGTAGCAGGAGGAGTAGTAAGGTTTTCAGGAATCGGTACATCAAAAACATTGTAAAGTACCTCCATGGGTTTCTCATGTGAGGTTTGTTTTTCCACGTATCTGTGTTTCAACTGATTTACATGACGCTTGTTTTCCCACTTCGAACCCCGAACCATGTATATCAGGCGTCCGATTCTCCTGGTGACAATACCGTCTTGCCAGAACATTTTACCCTTTCTGTAATTCTTAAAAAAACACTTTTTCACCAACATTAAAATGTCTGGTCTTATCATCCATGTTTTTAAAATATTTTTTCTTCACTGGCAACAATTTGTCAAAAATGGTTTCAATTTTTCTTGCGAACATCATATCTGCTGGTGATATGTTTGCCGCAACGTTTCTGTTCGGTGTGACCCTGTAAACCCTTAAGAATTGTTGGATCTTCCACTCATCGTTTACTTCACCTCCAGCTTTTCTTAAAGCCTTTTTGAAGGTATCTACAAACCTTTCTGCCTGCCCGTTAATTCTTGGGTGGTAAACAAGTGTAGTAATATGTTTTACTTAAAGTTTTTGCAAAACATGTTAAACTCTCCTGAGGTAAATTGGGTCCCATTATTTGCGACAATTTCATCAGGTAATTCAAACCTGACAAACAGTTCATGCAAAAAATTATTGTTATGGCAGATGTTGGCTTCTTGCATTTCAGAATCTCTGGCCATTTTGTTAAACTGTCCACCACAATCAAATAATATGCATCATTTAGCAGTCTAGCAAAATCTAGACGTAGTCTAGACCATGGCGTGTTCACTTTCGGCCATGATGTTGTCATTATTTGGGGTACTTCAGCTGCTAGAGCACAACCTCTACAGCTCTTAACTGTCCTCTCAATGTCCTGGTCAATACCTAGCCAAAAAACGTATGCACGCATAAGCGATTTCATTTTGCAAATTCCTCGGTGACCACAATGAAAATCCTTTAACAGTCTCCTTTGTAGTGCCACTGGGATCATGACGCGCTCAGCGTACATTAAAATTTTGTCACAAATTGAATATTTATTGCTTACCGGCAAATTTATATTTCTCCTTTGTTTGCACTTCACTTTATCCATCATGTTTTTAATAAAATTATCACTTTTAGATTGTAGTTGTATTTCTTGCGCAGTCACTGGGAGTTCGCGTATGGTGCTAACTCGTACTTCTTTTATTTCATTTTCAGCTTTGAATGATGCGATTACCGCATCTTCCATTGGTTCACAATATTTCCGAATTAATCGGGACAAGCCGTCCGCATGGCCTAACTTCTTTGAAGGAATATATTCCATTTTGAAATTATAATTTAGCAGAATAGTGCCCCATCGCTATAACCTATTTGCTGTATGAACTGGGATTCCTTTCTTTGATTCAAAAATCGAAAGTAATGGATGATGATCTGTCTGTAAAATAAATTTACAGCCATGAATGAATTTGTGAAATTTTTTAATCCCGAAAATGATGAATAAACTTTTCTTCTTGATCTGGCTATAGTTTTTCTCAGCTGAGATTAAACCTCTGCTCGCTTGAGCAATGGTTTTTGCGCCCCGTAAATCCTGATGCCGTAATTACCTCGCATCAGTAGCCAAAATCATTTCTAATTTTGGATCATAATGTGTTAAAAAAAGTTCTGATGTAAGCACATCCTTAATCTTTTGAAAAGCCTTTTGGCAATTTTCTGTCCATTGCTATTTTTATCTTTTTTTTTTAACAATTCGTTCAACAAGGAACGTAAATCATGTATATTATTTATATATACATTATGTATTATTTATATATATCTGATAATAATTAGAAAGACCTAGAAATGCTTGTAATTTAGCAACATTTGTCGGGGCGAGCATATTTTTAATTGCACTAGACCTTTCTGGGTTGGGTCTTCTGCCTTTTGCTTCTATAATTTGTCCTAAATATTTTATTTTGGACATAAAAAATTTGCATTTATCCTTGCTGAGCTTAAACCTACATTCAGCAATTTTTTTAAAAACCTCATTCACATGTTCCATGTGTTGTTCAACAGTCTCACTCTTGATCAATATATCATCCAAGTACGCCATAGCGTAATCCAAACCCGCTAATGTTATCCATTATTTTTTGGAACAAACTTGGTGCTACTTTCACTCCGAAAGGTAGACGATTAAACAAATACAACCTTCTATGCGTATTGATAGTGAGCAATTTCGTACTTTCTTCCTCGACTTCTACTTGCAGATATGCATCTGAGAGATCTAATTCCGAGAAAATTTTTCATCCATTTAAACAGGCAAAAAATGTCTCCTGCGCTGGGCAATGGATATTCATGCGTTTTCAGGCACATATTCAAGTCTGTTGAGAAATCCGCACACACACGAATATTTTTATTTTTTATGTAAACCGTGGGTGACGCCTACTCTGAATATTGTACTTTTCTAAATACCCCCATTTGTTCGAGGCGAACGAGCTCCTAGTCTATCGATTCTATAGCTGCATAGGGTACACTACGCTTTGGTTTAAATATTGGGGTAGCATTTTCCATTACCTCCAATTTTACTTTCGTTTTTGTGCATCTGCCCAAACCTTATGAAAATATCTCTGGGAAATCTTTTTTCTGAGTCTTAAGTTTTTCACTTTTACTATTTGTGTTTGGGGAGGGGGCCTTTACCGAATTGCAGAATGAGTTTATCGGTATATCCCACGAATCAAATAAAACCATCCAGCTGGTACCGAATAAATCGGAAGTATTTTTCGCTTCACATGTCTTACCTCCAAAAGAAATATTGCACATAAATTCTCCTATGAAATTCAGCTTTCTGCCAGTTACTCCTTTTGCGACATTTTTTGTTGCGAACCAATGTTGGTTTACCAATTTTTTTCCAGGAGTCTTCACTGATTATAGACAAGTCGCTACCAGTGTCTATCTGAAAATGAATATTTTTGTTGTTCATTTTTATATCAACAAATTTTCTTTCATGATGGCCGCCACCATTTTTCCTGGAAATTACAGCATTTACAAAACTCTTAATGCTCGACCTTTTTTCTCTACATAGATGCATTAAGTACCCTAACCTTCCACAAATATAACAAATTTTGTTTTTAAAGGGACACCTGCCTTTATATGAAATCCTAAACATGAAGGACATGTGTCTGGTTTCCGCTTCTGTGTGTTTTCCCATGTTTTTGGTTTTCACCTTTGTGTGCTTTCTGCGTAGTGACGAATAGGTTTCAAATGTCTATTTTTTGAACCGTCTCTTCTGGCATATCAAACCTGAGCCACGTCTTTTTCTTCAATCTTCGCTGAATCATGTCGCATGCTTATGATTCTATTACATTCGTCAACAATCGCTTGCAACGGTAAATTAGGGTCCTGCTCCAACTTCGTCAGGATTCTCGCCCTTATCTCGGAATCTTTGCTTGCGGTTAAGCCCTACACAAAAATTAGACATCGGAATCTGTCTGCAGTCAGTTCTTCCAGTTTAAACTGTTGGCATCCTCTATTTACGATTCCGGCATAGTTAAAAAAATCCTCGTCGTCTCTTTTTGTTAGGTTTAAATATTTCCAACGTAGGTTGAAAAGGGACGACTTTTCGCCAAAAACATTTGTCAGAATTTGCAGTTTCATCAAATTAAATTTCGCCCGGTACCCTTGGTAGAATATAGTTGCAGTAGCTATCATGGCAGGCTGGGTTCAATTTTTGAAGAAGTAGACGAACCTTTTTTTCTTGCGACCATTCTGAACATGTCGGCAAAACTCCGAAAGTAGGCAGAAAAAATAGAACTATTATCTGAGTTATACGTGAATTCTCCAATCGAATTCGCAACCGTATCTGGTGAAAAGAATCCCGCTTGCTTTTGTTCTTCTGTTTGCTACACAATAAATTCCAACATTTTTTCAAACCTTTTGTCATTTCTTTGTTGGTGTTCCACTTGTATTTTTTAAAGTTGGATCATAGTTTGCTGCAATTCCTTCATTTTTTAAAAAAAATTTTTTTTTGTTTTTCCTCAATGAAGACGGAGGTAATTCAAAATCCAGAGTACCCCTTTTATGGGGAATGGGATTTTCCCCAAATTAAAATTTAACCTCATGTCTAACTACCCTCATGGGGAGGCAAGTAAATGTGGACAATACAAAAAGCTTCCTTAAAGTGGCAGTCCATGGAATATTTCTAGAGCACTTTAAATGATAAGAAAAGTTAAAATTAATTTGAGGTTAACTTGAAAGGAAATCAAAAATGATTTAAGAAAGGCTGAAATGTCAGTTGCAAAAAGTATTGAACTGTGAAGAAAGGCTGTTGACATTTGAATTGTGTAGTCAGAGTCAGAACTAATTGATTGTTTTCGGAGTCGGAGCCCGATTTATTTAAATATAAGTTGGAGTCAAGTGTTTGGCGACTGACAATGTCACGGCCCTGTTTTTCGTCATGTACCAGTTTTTTTTCTTTAGATTTTGTTTATTAAAAACAAACAAAAGCATTGCATTCACAAAGCCTTGAAAACTATGGCTGTCCTCTTTAATATCCAAATACTATAAATAATATAAAGCAGATATAAATCATTACGAGTCAAAGAAGATTTCTCATGTTAGAGTCAGAGTCTGACCTTTTAAAATTTCAAGATTCGGAATCCAGTGTTTAGGTTACCGGCTCCAGTACTCAAAAAATTAAAGTAAAACAAACTTTCATGCAATGACGGGTAGATACAGATAGTAGTAAATAAATAAATAAATAAATATAAAAGTAACAGAGGCAAGAAACACATACAGACACAATTTTATTAATATAGATAGCTAATTCTTTCAACTGTGTATGTTAATACTTTCTACACTCCGAATGAGTAAAAAGAAACGTGACAGGCTGACAAAATTTATTTCAAACTTATGTGACAGACCAACCAATTGATGAACGCTCTCATAGAAATGCTTGGACACAAAATAAGATGCTTCCATTCAAACCTGTGCGTTTTTGTGATGAAAATACTATTTTAAATGGAAGCAAGTTCCGCCAACAAAATCCTCTCAGAGATAAACACTGACGCATCAAATGAAAAAAAAAGTGCCGACCAGGGCAAAATGCCAGTAAGTATTCAAATATGAAACCAATGTGTATAAATAATCTTTTCTCACTCTCATTTTTGCTTTTATTTTCTGTTTAAAAATAAGTATTTTTATCTCAGCATATCAAAGTATGTCGCCTTGATAAAGTTGAAACATAAACAACAGAGGTGTATATTTAGACAAACATTTTCAATGTGTACAAATAGTTCCTTTCTCCTACTGGTTTAGTTTATCTGTTTTATGGCATATCAACACTTTTGGAGTACCTTTTGAAGAGGATTCATTGCACATAGCTGGAAAGGGGCATTTATACCTTTCCCAATGGTATTATAAAGTGAACATAACAGATCTGATAGGATTTGGACTTGCTTACACCAATTTTGTAGTCTGCATTGGTATTCATTAAACCATCCATGCTGAAGCATAAATTGAAAAAAAAAAAAAAAAAAAGGGTACATTTATTTTTATTATTTACTATCCAAAATGACATATCTTGCCTTCTCACATATTTCATTTCCGCCAAGTTTTTTGGGTTCTCAATCTAGCCAGTTGTCCCTAAGAGTTAACTGCCTGAACCCTGCTGACCCCTAATCTATACACATCCTGTTTACATTTAAATCTCCCTAGGAACATAATTCAACCAAATAATTTCTATCTGATGTACCCACCAATATTTAATGCCTTCCATTTTAATGAAAGCGAAATATTTTTGTTTCATAGTTTACGAATATTAAGAAATAAAATAAAGTCATATCAAACCGAAAAGGATTGAAAAATTAGAATATTTGCTATTCTATTTCATCAGTTTAGCAACACATGAGTAGAGAAACTAAATGAATTCTCAACACATGTGGACGTTGCTAATATTTGCCATGTCACAATATAGATATGCATCATTAGCATTTAGGCAACAAATACAACATGCATCACAGAAAATAAAATATGGTTAAGAAACCGTCAGATGACAGACGTTTCATATATTAATAGTTTGTCAACGACGAACTATAAAGACAGTAATAATACAGATTAAACATACAGAATAGATTTGTTCCAACATGACAGAAGAATGAACAAGCTATTCCTTTAAAATTCTTCCTTTCACCAGTAAGATCGTCAAATCTCGCTTCCAATGAGCCCTCAACCACTATCAGAAGATAATTACATTGGGAGGTGACGGTGGCTAACGACACGGACTGACGACCTGGGTGTGCCAAGTTCGTTCCACAGAAACATTTTCACTTATGATGTTGGCAATCTTCACGTGGTCCCTCCGGTAAATAGTATCGTCTGTACCGAGGATTGAACCTTCAACCACCAGAAAACTGTCTCTTAGAATTGATTATCATTAAGCATTTTATCCACTGCATTAGAGTTTTTGTTTTTAACTTTTAAATTTATAAAAAATGACAAGTTAAGAGCCACATGTGCAAGCAGACTAACAGACATGAGTAGTGCTGACTATGTGACAAATGCAGAGAAGAGGAAACTAGCCACATATTTATTGCATGCGAGAAGGGGAGAAGAGAGTGCATACTAATTAGGAATTCTTCCCCTCTCTCTCTGTTATGTAGTAGTAAACTTTTTACCTCGTTTCATTTTACTACGTTAAATCCTTTTTTTTAAATAGGATTTTTTAAGTTTGTTTTTAGTACTGTATGCTATTGTATTTTTTATTTCAATAAATAATCAATTAGTAATAATTTTTTTAATTGATTATGCGTCAGTCACGTTGAGGCAAAAAACACAGACATACAAGAAGTGATAACATAATCTATATATAAATGTCAATGTCTGTGTGTGTTCCCAATAGAAAGAAAGGTTACAGAATCTACATAAAAACTAAAAGTGTATTCATATGTATAAAATTTTATGGGGAAGACAATAATTGAAGTGGTACTGAATCTCTACGTGCCCTCCACCTCCCAAGGGAGCTATGGGGGAAGAATACCCCTCCCTTTAAAATTTCAAATATATTAATTCATGAGGAAACGCTGGGTGTGCATTTACAGAAATTAACAATAAAAAAGTAATATGGTGTTATAGGCAGAAGTACAGGATTCCTTTATTCAATCCCGGGCAACGCTGGATCTTCCTGCTAGTTTTATTAATATAGAGATTAAGTAAGTATAAAAAAGCTTACCTGCATAATAGATAAAATTGGCAACTAGGTGTATATCTTTAGCTTTGGCCTCAACCGGAACCCCTTTCAAAGGGTCAGTACGGAAACAGAGTTCAACAATAAATAAGGAAGGAATCCTCAAAACAATGGCAACTCCCGTTTCCAGCTGTTCACGGGGGATCTTGGATAAAAACCGTGTTAAACAGTTAGGAATCATCTTCGGTTCGTGAAGAACTTCACCAAATTCTAGATAATTCTTTGAGTGTGCACTGAGGTTTTCTTTTGTTGTTTTTGGATGACAAGAACTCAGGCAAACCAGACGAAGACAATAGTTTGAAAAAGGATTCTGGAAAAAAAAAGAAAAGAAAAATATTATGTTCAAGAATTTTTTTAGATGAGGGTGTTGAAAATTTGGATTATTATTTAGACTACTATTCTCATTTTGGTGGTTATATTCAATTTTTTTGACGATATAACCTTCGACCTTCTTCAAGTGCATTTGTCGAACTCATGAACCTTGACGGAATTTCAAACTGAACTCTTTTTATTGAATCCTTGAGAGTAGATTGTTCTCGTTCCGTCAGCCATGACCAGGTAGGAAGTGTTAATTTATGTTATTCTTAGTTATTACTGCCAGTTATAAAGATTGAATCTTCAACCTCCAGAAGACTGTCATTTGGAACTGATTGTTAACCAACGCTATTAACCATTCGGCCATAAGTCTATATGGACAATTCTCACACGTATTTTGGAAGCCTTAAAACCTAATCCTGTCTAGATGTGTAGTATTACTATTTATTACTATAGAATTCCGCCCCCACTTTCTCCCAAAGTTCAACAAGAAGCATCTGAAGAAGGTTGGATGTTACATCATCCAAAACGTGAATATAACAACCAAGGTGAGATTAGTAGTCAGAATAATCCAAGAAAAAGGTTATTAATTTTATTTGTTGCTGTCGTTAAAGGTAGACCACCACATTCCCATTCAAATTTTTTTTATTTTTCAGAGGACATCTCCCTTTTTAACCATCTTTTCAACAAATCAATTTTTCTTAAATTAATCACTGAACAGAACATAGACACTACAAACCAACATCAATGACATAAAAACCTTTCTCCTAGTAAACTCCCTGGATATCCCAGCACTAATCAAAACAAAGCTACAATCTTTAATCGCCTCACACCATTTTGACATGACTGAATACCTTCCACTCTACTGTAAAAACTGAGAAACATGCACGGGCTAGGAGTTTATGTTTGGAACACCCTCCCTTGACTACAGAACATAGGCTTGAATCAGATGATCAAGCCTACATGTGCTTTAGATTAACCTTACAGCACAGTGTTAGTTATATTTCTTATACCATTCTCTTTCAACCCAGGACTGTACCTTGCTTAACTTTGTCTCTGAAGGCACAGATACAGCACTCTCACTTGACTCAAATGCCTAAATACATGTATTTGGGGATTTTAATGCACATCACCGTGACTGGCTTGGATTCTTCAGCTATACAGACGCAGCTGGTAACTCTACATATAGTTTCTCCATAGCGCATTCCCTCTCACAAACTGTCAGTTTCTCCGACTCGCCTCCTTGATTATGTGCACCAGCAAGCCTCACTTCTCGACCTGTTCTTGACCTCACTGCCTGAGGCTTGTGTGACAAATGCCCATAGCCTGCTAGGGAACGCTGATCACCTTGTGGTAATGATTGATGTCACCCTAAAATCTTGTCCCAAAGCTGAGGAGACGTTATCACCCCATTAGTTTACTCCCGCTCTTTGCTAAAATCTTTGAATCAATCTAGCGATAGTCCAGCATCTTGTTAATGCTAAACTTCTTTCTGACCATTAGTATGGATTTAGGCAAGCACGGTCTACTGCAGTTATCCTAATGGTCATCTCTGAACGCATATACCATACACTGGACAAAGCAAGTGAAACTAGCGCTTGATATATCCAAAGCCTTTAACAAAATCTGGCATAAAGGTCTTCTCATAAAAAATAATTCATATAGTATTACTGGAGAAATATTTAATATAAGATCCTTCCTAACCAAAAGAAAGGTTCAGATTGCCCTCGATAGGGGGGGGGGGGGGGGTGATTGATTATGCTATAAAACGGATTGTTAAGGAGATAATAAAAGAGACCCCATCCGTCGATATGAGGAGCCGCCTGGCAGACAGCTTTACTTATAAAACCGGAGTGAATAGAGCCATGTCCGAATTGGATATCTCCTTACCAGGTTCAGAGATTCACTACTCGTTACTGGCTTCAACTCCTCCAACTCTACCATCCCCGGCTCGATCTGGAATCGAATTGGCAAAACCAAGGATAACCTGTCCGACATTCACTGGTCTAGATACAGCCAATAAATTTGCCCTGCGAGTCTTTCTAACCCGCATCGAGTTTTGCACATCTGGAGTGAGCTCGGACAAGGAACGACTAATACGCCTCAAGGCCTATGTAGTGGATCGGCCATTTCATTTAATCCATCATTTGTCTGAAAATGATCAAAATTACGATGTTGCTGTAATTATATTAAAGGAGGAGTACTGGGACAGAGAGGCTATTCGAGAGGAGATTTTCAAAAGAATAGTGCAGCATATTCTTAAAATGGACAGATCACATGATCAATTGAATGAATATCTCTCCCAGCTCCAGTATGAACTTGGCGAGTTGGACTCTGATTATGGATATGATTTTCTGGAAGTGGATACCTGGTGGCTCACATTTTATTTAACAAGATTCCAGATGAAATAAAGACTGAACTCATTAGCGGTTCAAGCACTCCATATCCTAGTTTAAGTTGTATACTCCAGTACAGTCACAAAGTCATAAAGGCACTACTCCGAGTTCGACCAACTGACTCCTAGAACCGAACCAATCCCACGGTATAGGCCTAGGTCAAATTCCGTTTGGACGAAAAACCAACCTAACAATTCTGTGAGTTTTCATGCTGACCTTGACTTAGTAGATAAGATTCTTTATTGCAATTTTTGTGCTAGAAATGGACACGCTAGCCTTAATTGTACTACCTATCTCTTGTACAATGAGCGCCTGCAACGTTGTAGGCAGCTTGGATTATGTGAATTTTGCAGTCACTGGCCATGATCGAAGAACCTGTCCGGGAGTCAAGGGATTCAGATACCCTTGCAAGTATTGCCATTCCTGGAGACATTGCACTTCTATGTGTCCTCAATTCGTACTGGGGGAAACAGAAACAAATACCAGCATAAAAACAAAAATAGGAGACATTCAGAACATATTGTCGGTGGTGAACATCACAATTAGAAGGAGATTCTCTGAATTGTCTTATTGACTCAAGTAGTCAGAGATCGTATTTTTCTGAGAGGGTTCTCAAGCACTTGAAGTGCGATCCAGAGACAGTGGGGGATGTGGCAATGGATGTTGTGACCTTCGTGGGGAAGAAACGCCACAGATTTAGGCAAATAACAGAAATTGTAGAGGTGTTGCCAGGAGTCACCTCACAACTGCCTATTCCCATTGACAGTGAGTTGAATCTCTCACACAGCGTCCCAGACCTGCCACTAGTTTGGCATAACCCCAGGGAAAGGAATTAGTTTTGCTGCAGAGATAGAGAGTGGCAGCATCCAGTTATGAAGTCTTATGATCATATGGACAGTCACGGGACTGGATCAAATCCACCCCTCATATATGAGGGGTGGATTTGATCCAGTCCCATGACTGTTGTAAGATGTATGAACGGAACCGCTTGACAGACGTCTGCTGGAGTTATCCCCATTGGAAACACAAAACATTTTTTGTATGAAGATCAAATCAACAGGATTGAGATGACTCCAAGAGCCTTGGACGATGATGGGATTGTCAGGCAGCACTATTGTTCTGATTCCCTTGTCAATAATATTGTCAATCCTGTCCCTTCCTATGTGGATCCAAACACAGACATTTTTGAGGAGAGCACTGTAGATAGGGGACTGGAATTGATGTTCAGTCTGGGCCTTCCCAGCATTGAATCTGAATGACAGCCAGAAAATGCAAGAATTCATGCAGAACATTGTCCACGAGGATGGTCATTACCTGGTTAAATTCCCATAGCATAAAGACAGACTATAACAAGTTCAGTCTAACCATCACATAGCACATAACTTGAAGAGAGGCTTGTATGAGGAATATGTTAAGGTTGGTTGTTTTTTGGTTGTTTTGTTTTACGGCATATCAACCCTTTTTAGGGTTATTTAATGCCAAGTACAGTAATTTTGGTAAAAAAAAATTATGCTTCAAGTTCTATATATCTTGAAATATTTTTTCATAGTTTGGTTGTTTTGTAGAAGAAAATTGTTTTAGTCTTCGGCTTTGCAGAACATGATTGAATTTTCCGAAGGGATAGGAAAAAAAAACTAAACATCAAAGTTTGGTGCATTTCAGGTTTGGTTTGGTTTGTTTTACGGCATAGCAACCAACTATGGGTTATGTAATGCCGACTAAAGTTGTCAGATGCAATTCCAATTATTTCACATTGTCTTGAAAGACAATGAAAAGTGAAATCAAGAATTTGTGGTTAGATTTTTTGGAACAGTCCAACTTCCTTGATGAAGTCTAAAATTTTCGTTACATTTATGTTTTTAAATAAGTCTTTTAAATTTTTGGAGTCGTAATATTTGTTTCGGGTTTGCTGCAGATCTTGACAGTCTATTAATATATGCTTGACTGTGTAAGATTGTTGACATGCTATGTGTAATAAAAAACATGTGTTACTTGGAAGCCAAGCTTTATTCAACTAAAAAAGGAATACAAAATGGTGGCAGATATGGCCAGTTTTAATACGCGTCAGCTAACGACTTCCGGCTTCGGGAGCACTTAATGGAAGCCCATACGAATGTAATATAACACTATGCACATTGGAGACTCCTCTCCTTCCAATAAGTGTTTGTGAGTGATATGCGTGTCCTATACGGAGTCTGGTTATAATAACCTCCTCTCTTCTTGCCTTTCTATAGTCCAGGGGTCACTCATCTATAGTTGGCCAAATCTTATATAACTTATTATTTTGGAACTCATCCCAATAATCTTGCAATTTTTCTTGATTATCCCGTTAATAGAAGGTCAAAGATCAGTGTATGGGATGGTGTCATTTTTAATGATTCTTTTGCGGCTTTATCCGCTCTTTCATTGCCACGAATGCCGACATGACTCGGTATCCAGCATAGTTTAATTTTGCATTTTTTCTTATTGTAAAGAGTGGTGATCTCATTTAAGATTTTCACGATTAACGGATTATCTAGATTTTTATTCTTCATTGCTGTGAGTACAGATAGGGAGTCAGAGAAGATGATAAATCTATCAGTGCTACTACCTTCTATTATCTTTAAAGCCAAGTATATGGCTGCAGCTTCTGTGCTGAAAATTGATGCACTGTCAGGTATCCTATATTGCATTTCTGCCTTATTTAAGATAGCCGCACACCCAACTCTATTCGATTCTTTGGATCCATCTGTATAGATGTATTTATAGTCGGAATGATGATATTTTATGTATTCAAATTCATCCTGAAATACAATTGGATTGGTTTGGCTCTTTGAAGCTGTTGCTAAATCAAGGATATAAGTTGGTTGTTCTAATTTCCATGGTGGAATTTTGGAAATTATTGATTGGTGGATGAGACTTGAGTCCAATTCCAGTTTATTTCTTAGTTCCTCGATGCGGTAACTGAAAGGTCTGATGGCACTGATTTTTCTCTCAAACAGAGTCTTATATTGAGGATTAAATGTGCAGTTGTAGGCAGGATTTGATGAACATGATAATAATTTGGTCACATATTGAAGTGCCAATTTTTCTCGCCTTAGATGTAAAGGACCATCATTTGCTTCAACATATAAACTTTCCACTGGAGACGTGCGAAATGCCTCCAATGCGAGTCTTAGACCCTAGTGATGGATAGTTTCCAATTGCTTCAGGTATGATGGTCTTGCTGCACCGTAAATGAAACTTCCATAATCAAGTTTTGATCTTACAATTGTTCGGTACAGTTTAAGTAAGGATTTCTTGTCCGCTCCCCAGTCGGTGTGAGCTATCACTCTCAGTAGGTTAATGGCCTTGTTGCATTTTTGTCGGAGATACTTTATATGAGGGATAAAAATAATTCCAAGGAACTTATATTCATCTGTCATTTGTATCTCCTTGCCATCCAGTTTAAGGCATGGGTCGTTATGCATTTTGTGCAAATTGCAAAAATGGACACACCTTGTCTTCGATTCAGAGAATCTGAAACCGTTTTCTTCAGTCCATTTGCTGATTTTATTTAATGCAAGTTGCAACTTACGTTCTACCAGATGCATATTTTTTGCCCGGCAGCAAATCAAAAAATCGTCCACATACAGTGAGCCTTTGACTGTAGTGTCAAGGTTTTTAACAATATTATTTATCTTGACATTGAAGAGTGTCACTGATAGGATACTTCCTTGGGGTACTCCATTCTCCTGCTCTTTTACGTCGGAGAGTGTAGTTCCGACTCTCACTCTGAAATTTCGGTTTGCCAAGAAATTTTGTATGAAGAGGGCCATTCTGCCCCTTTATCCTAGTTCTCGAAGGTCTTTCATTATACCGTACTTCCAGGTGGTGTCGTATGCCTTCTCTATATCAAAGAAGATAGCAATCAGGTGTTCCTTTTTGAGGAATGCTTCTCTGATGAAAGTTTCCAATCTGATCAAATGGTCAGTAGTACTTTTTTTTTTCTGAAACCGGATTGTAGGTCTGACATCAGGGTGTTTAACTCGAGGTACCATGTCAATCTGTCATTTATCATTCTTTCCATTACTTTACAGAGACAACTAGTTAAGGCAATTGGTCGATGGCCTGAAGGCCTATCAGAATTCTTTCCCGCCTTGGGTATGGGTATCACTGTGGCTTGTCTCCAGAGATCTGGGATTTTTCCGCTCATCAACACCTCATTATAAATGTCTAGAAGGTATCTGGTGGACACCTGTGGTAATTTTTTTAGAAAGTCATAGCATATATCATCTGGACCGACCGCTGTATTGTGGGTTTTAGCAAGTGACTCACTGAGCTCCGATCCTGTGAAGGGTCGATTGTAGTTTTCATTATTTTTGGAACTGAAATTTAGGATTTTCTTTTCTTCGTTTTTTTAATTCTTTTAAATTTTTCAGTCTGACCCTTGGAGCCAGAAATTTCTGCAAAGTTGTTATCGAAGGCGTTAGAAATCTCTTTCTTGTCTGAAATCTTGATATTATTTGTGATCAGATGTTTGATTGGCATACTGCTATTCTTCCCAGCTATCTTTCTCATCATGGTCCATATCGTTTCAGATTTCGTGTTGGAATTTATTTTAGATATATATTGTTTCCATGAATTTCTTTTGAACTCTTTAATCGTCCACCGAGCTCTGGCTCTTTTTATTTTAAACGAGTCTAAATTCTATTAGACTTGAACCTTCTCAGGGCAGAACGGTGTGCCCGGACAGCCTTCTGACATTCTTTATTAAACCAGGGTTTGTGTTTACTTTGATTTGCAGAAGACTTTGGTACACATTCCTCGGCTATTTCTACCAGTCTCTGTAAAGTAGGTGGCGTGATCTGTTTCATTGACATTGGTATCGGCTGTTAATTTTTTTTGACATTCTTCTTGGAATCTCTCCCAGTCTGCTTTCTGCAGATGCCATCATGGTACTCTTTCTTCTAATTGAGGACCTGTACTTTCCAGAATAATTGGAAAGTGGTCGCTACCACATGTCTCATCATGTAATTTCCATGTGTAATCCATGAATATTGTTGGATCACACATAGTCAAATCCAGTGCTGAATATGTTCCCGTTGCTGGGTGTAGATATGTGTTGGCTTTATTATTGTAGAGGCAAAGATTATTCTGATCTATAATTTTTCCAACAATCTGTCCTTTTTTATTTGTGATTTTACTGCCCCACATTTCATTATGGCTATTAAAATCACCCAGCAGTATCATTGATTTGGGTAGATGGTTTATTAACTCATTCAGCTTGGATTCAATCATGTTCTCGCCTGGTGGTAGATAAATGGAGCAGATTGTGATGGTCCTATGTAACGTCACTGATACAGCAACCGCCTGCATGTCCGTGTCAAGCAGCACCTGACTCTGCGGAACTGTATTTTTTACAACTATAGTTGCTCCACCAGAGGCTCTATCAGCTTCTTCCTTTATATAGTTGTATATAGTGTAGTTTTTAATTTTAAACTCACTATCTTGCCTGAGGAATGTTTCCTGTAGGCAAACAACTGCTGGGCACATTCTCATAAGGAGAACTAATTCCTCATAATTTGCTTTGACTCCTCTTATATTCCATTGGATTATTTTTTCTCCCATGGTTTAGATTTTGATTGGGGGTGCTTTTTGTTTGGTTTGTTTCTTTTTTTCAGTGTTTTCGTCTTCTGTTTTTAATCATGTCCAGTGCCTCAAATCGGTTTAGTGTCAAGTTGACTCTGACTTTTGGCTTTGGCTTCCGAGGTGATTTTCTTTTCTTTTCAGGTTCAGGATTTTTACTTGGATCTTTTCGGATCCCTTTCTCTTTCACAGTAAATTCAGTGTTTGTATCACTTGTTTTGGCCTGTGGTAGTGCATCTTGAATGGGGGTAACCGGTTGAGTAGAAGATAAACTCCAAATGTTTTCCTCTCTTGGTTCCACCTGTTGCTTTTGAACTTTGACTTTTGGTTCCTCATACTCTTTCCTGATTGCATTTTGGAAAGCTGGCCAGTCTCCCGGTCCAAGCTGAAGTAACCTTTCTATTAACTTTTGGTATTTACTCTACTCTTTATTCACCACTGGGGATACAGCCTGAGAATACGTTTTTCCTCTAGTGATATCAACCACCTTTCTTGCTTCTTGAAAGGAAATGTTTCTCGTATATTTCATTCTCAGTAGTTCTTTCTCTCTTTTCCATTTCTCACAAATTTTTGCATAAACTGGGTGGTCACCACCACAGTTCGCACATGTGTGATTTCCTTTACATTCATCCATAGAGTGGTCAGGGTCTTTTTCTCCACATTTCCCACATGTCTGTCTCCCGTTACATTTACTTTCGTGGTGTCCAAATTTCTGGCACCTGTAACACTGAAGAGGATTAGGGATATATTGCTAAACTTTTTCAATCGTATACCCTATCTTTATTTTTTGTGGTATCGTTGACATATCAACTGTCATCACATAGGTGTTGGTTCGTATCATTTTTTTTTCTCTTTTTATAGAAATTCGTTTTACTTCAATTACCCCATGGGATTTGAGTTCTTCTTTAATTTTGTCTAAAGTACATAAGGAAATCTCTTGGCTCCTTATCACTCCTTTCGAATTATGTAAATATTCGTGTGGATAAGATGTGATTTTTTTGTTATGAAACATTCTCATTCCCAGCAGAAAATCTGCATGTCTTTTCTTTTCCACTTCGACCAGGATGTTTCTATTGGCCAGTTTTTTGACAGTTTTAGGCGTCCTATAAGCCGAAATTATTTTTTCGATGACAAAGGTAGATAGTGTTGTAAGTTTTGGTTCTTCTAAAGCTTCCAGTACAATAAATCTTGGGAATTTATTTTGGTCGCTTTTTTTCCTCCTCTCGTTCAGAGCTTCTGTCTCTATGAACTCTTTTTGTGGTTCTGTTAGGAGCCATAAATTGTTTGGTTTTTTATTCCCCATTCCTGCTCCCCACCCACCACGGAGCCCACTATGGGAATTGCCAAAGGGGAAACCCAATCGCCTTGACAAGACAATGCTACAGGAATGGTATACTCAACCTGATCGTGATTACAAGCACCCGTGTTCCATCATTTTCTCTACCCACTTATAGTGAAACGTTCTGGGCCCACAGCCATGTTGTGGTCATATATCTCACAAGTTGATTGACCCTTGCCACCGCCTTCTAGCACTTATAAACTGGAGTGGGTATTGATAACTATGCAGTTGATCAATTTTAATATTGTAAACGATCGGGGAAGCTGATAGAATAAGTGCTAGGGCAAGACGTAACTTGCCGATTGATCGGATCGGGTCTCTCTGACCTCCCGTCTAGCCGAAGTAAGGGTCGAAGTAGAGTGTTGCAGGTCACATGACCATTTATGCAACCAGGTCACGGACCACTCAGCCACCAGGATCCCGTCCTAAGGCGTCACAGGTCGCCACCCACAGCCAACAGGGGGGGGGGGGTTACCCCTCTGCATGGGGTTGCAGTCGGCGAATTCGCGGCCCCGCCAACAGGGCAAAATATGTTACGGTCTTTGAGCACCAAGAAAAAGAAGGAATAATAGAACCCTTAGAATGTTTCCCTGAGAAATACAAGCATTATGTGTGAATTCCGCATAGACCAGTGTTCACGAATGAGGACACGGCCACGACTAAGATTCGACCCGTCTTTAACTGTTCATTTAAAACTAGGAATTCAATGTCACTAAATGATGCTGCCTATGCTGGGGTCAATCTGACTGGGGACATGCTTAATTTGACTGCTCTTCAGAACAAATAAGCATGTTTTCTTGGCGGATATCAGGAAGGCATTCTCAATGATTCGTTTAGCTGATGATTCTGATAAGAATAAATTGTTGTTTTCTAAAAAGAAAAATTTTTTTTAAATATTACCGTTATACAACCATCATATTTGGGTTTAGTGCAAGCCCACTTATCCTAAGTTGTATATTGAAATACCATGCAGGGCGTTATCCCTTGGACGATTGCACTGGAATGCTGCAATCTAACTTTTATGTGGATAACCTGATAAGAACTAGCAACTCCTTGGATGAGTTGACAGACTTGTATACACAAGAAGTAAAAAGACTGCAAGAGGGAAGATTCATACTTCAATCTTGCAACTCTAATAATACAGGTTTACAGAAGTTAATGAGATGAGATGGTACTCTCGTGAGTCACAGCTGTCCTTGGGAGAAGGTGTTGGGTTATCGTTATGACCCTTTGAATGATAGCATCAATATCGCTCCCTATAATAGTAACCCTGAGGCGGCGACTAAGAGACATATACTGTCTGAAGCATCAAGGATATTTGATCCTCTCTCATTATGTTTGCCAGTATCTATACAGGCACATACTTTTGTTAGTGAGTTGTGGAAGTTGGGTTTGGGATGGGATGAGGTTGTGCCAAGCGAACTTCAGTCCCAATGGGCGATCGTTGCCCACGAATTGTTGGAACTCAGTTCTGTTACTTTTCCAAGACAAACACTCGATGAAGGAAAGGAGGCCAAATTATTTTTATTCTGTGATGCTTCTAAAAGAGCATATGGGTTTGTAACTTATGCAGTCCAGGGAGGAGGTTCATCTCTTTTTTCAAAGGCAAAGGTGGCACCTCTTAAGTCAAAAAGTTTACCAACTCTGGAGCTATTGTCAGCTTTCTTAGCCATCAAGTGCTCTCAACATTGTTGAAAGTTTATTAAAATTCGATAAAATATTTATTGCGGTTGATGCTCAAATAGTGTTATCTTGGTTGGTCACAAAACAGACCAACAACAAGAATATTTTTGCTAAAAGTAGACTAAAGGACATTGCTCAGTAGGAAGTTGAACTGATGTCTGAATTTGATGTATCTATTCAATATAAATATGTACCTACTGAACAGAACAAAGTCAGCAGGGGTATTTCTACCAACAAACTAAAGGCTAACTTAAAATGTTGGATCTCTGGACCATCTTGGATAAGAGACCAACCAATTTCTTGGCCTGAAAATGCATTAAATTGCTTGAGCACAGAGAGTAAAATGATTGTGCCATCAATGGTTTGTGCTGTCTCCCATGACCAAAAAGAGCCGGTTGTACAATATGACAAGTATTCATCATTGTCCAAATTGTTGAATATCACAGCCCGTGTGTTCGAGTTCATTAACAAGTTGAGGAAGAGAGACTCAGACTCTGTTAAGATGGCTCGAATGCACTTGATTTAAATGATGCCGAGACAATCCTTCTGGGAGGAATTGGAATACTTACAAAATTCTTCAGGAAGGTCCATACCACAGAGAGTGGGAAGCCTGAACCTTTTTATAGACAAGCACAGATTAATTTGATCCAAGGGCAGAATTGGAAAGGTCTCTGTATATGAGTATGAGATAGTTAATCCCTTACTTTTTGCTAAGGACCACCAGCTTAGCAGTCTCATTGTATTGGACTATGACCACCAGTGCAAGCATCTGGGTGTTCCTACTACCTTAAATAAATTATGGTTATCCGGGTATTGGATACCTCAGAGTAGACAAGCTGTAAAGAAAGGTTTTAGCAGGGTGCTCCTTGTGTCAAAAGTTCAACTCAATCCCATTTACCTACCCCAAAATGACCTATTTACCAAAACATTGGGTTAATATGATGTTAACTTACTGTGCCAGAAAAATAAAATAAGAAAAGTTTTGACTGTAATTCAACCGAACCGAATTTCGTGCAACCCACTTTCTGCCTTTTTCTCCAAACGTTTTTACTGTCTTTCACATTCCAACAAAATTTTGTGCAACCCACTTTCTGCCTTTCTCTCTCCAATCCAAAATCGCTTCTCACCTTCACAGCTGTCCTCTTGATTTATCTCACCTAATATCCACATATGCAAACTGCATAAACACCTGCTCCTATGAAGAGACGCCCTTTTTAAATTTGCATACGACATGCAAAGCACTTCCTTCTTTTTCCTGATGGTGCGTGTTCCTCTTTATTGTCACATATGATAAGGTCCTTTTTACATACAAGGGTAGACTATATGGGTCATCTGTGGGTCCTAAGAGGTGAAGAAAGGATGAAGATGTACATTCTTGTCTTTACTTGCTTGGAAGTGTGGTCAGTGCATCTGGAACTGATTGAGGATATGTCTGTCCATTCATTTCTTATGACTGATTCGATTTCCCAATCTTTACGACATCCCCTCACACATTTATAGTGACAATGCCAAGTCCTTTGTGGCAGGATGTGACATAATTCATGAGGCACTTGCTGTCAGTGAATTCAAGGAAAATTTAGGGACTTGCGAGATTAGGCATATTAGGATACCTTTACACTCCCCTTGGTATGGAAGTGTATGGGCAAGATTGATTAAGACCATAAAGTCTTGTCTATTCAAGCTAATTGGCCATGCTGGTTATAACTAGTTATAATTATTTTGATCTGCTCACTGTACTTTCTGATGTACAAAATCCTGTAAATGACCATCTCTTGACTTACAGAAGTTCATCAGATTCCAGTTTAGAAGATATAAGCCCAAATCATTTTTTACACGCTCTAGTAAACTCTCGTTTAATTTTGAGGATGAACATGGAAGGTATACACCAACTGGAACCTCCCTCCAGAAAGCAACTATTGGAGTCATTGAATTGCAGGGATGAGGCATTAAAAAGATTTAGGAGAATCTGGTATCAGGACTATCTCTTGAGCCTGAGAGAACATGCACAAACTCAACAAAGAAGGACTGCTCCCGTTATTTGTGTGGGAGAAGTAGTGACAATCAAGTTCCCCAATAAAACTCAACCATTTTCGGCCTTGGGTAAAGTCACACATCTGTTCTTGGGAGATGACGGCTTAGTGATATCGGACTAGATACAGTGAGGAGATGGCTCCTTGCAGGTTCATTCCCTGAAACACTTGTATCCGCTGTAGTTATTCATTCAGGCACCCTCTGATGGCTTTGATTCTATGACGGGGAATGCTGATGACAATTTTAGAAGCCGCACATCTGTTCATGATGACGATAGCTCTATTGGAGAGAACTTGTTTGGATTTGCCATGATATGTTGTGACAACTGTGATGACTGGTACCATTTCTCCTGCTTTGGCCTATGTCAGCCTATTCCAGTTGAAGAAAGTTGATGTCAGAATTGCCTCAACCAGGACCTTTCATCATTCCATTCTGATAGGGTTGAGAGTGATACATTAGATGAAGATGTTGATCGTATCTGGATTTACCCAGGATGTGTTCAACCAGATGATGATAGTCCGATGATATGCTGCGATGGATGTAATAACTAGAACCATTTTAACTATGTAGGCATACAGCAGATCCCCCCCCCCCAGAAGGTTATAGTTGGAATTGTCTAAGTTTAAGAAACTAAAAAGTCTACTTTAAAAAAAATTATTAGTTACCCACCCCCTCCTTTTATTTGAGATAGTAGTGTGTAAGAAAAACTTATACTTACCTTCAATGGCCTCTGGTTTGAGGAGACAGACGTGAAAGCAGCCTTCTCCTTTGCGATCGATTTTATACTAATGTTATAGAACGGATTGTTTAGCAAGTCTTTTTTTCTACACTCTTTTCGTACCTTCACGGTAGTTTACCTTTCCTTCATACCGTTACGGTAGTTTCAGTTTTTACTAATATTTATTACTAGACCTCAAGGAGACTTGTACCCTAGGTCGCAACTGACGGCAATGTGTTGCAAGATATTACAGAATAAGAACGGTAAGGTGTTTTTTTATCTTTCTCTTTCTGCCAGTTGCCATTGTTGCATCAGGAGTAAATTTTGTATTTCCTTAGGTTGTCTTATTAACTAGGTCTTTTACTTCACTCTTTTGTACAGTTCCATAGCTGGAATACGCTATAAAAATAAGTTGAAACAAAAATAAACTTATTTAGGTATGGTAAAAGAGCAACTTATCTTGCCTTTGGTAATATTTATTTATTGCACATTTGTTGGTGCTTTTTTACATTGGAACCCGCCTTAACTTTGACCCCGTCGTTAGGGTTAGGGTCATGGTCGAAGTTAGCGTGGGTCCCAATATAAAAAAGTACCCATTAGTTTTTTCACCCCTTTCTTGTTTTGTAATAAATATCCGGATTTTCAAGTTAAATTCGATTTTTACGGTATCTTTTATTAAATTGTTAAGTGAAAGTACAGAATAGCTAACAAAGCCACTCCCTCTCCCCATGTTAAGAATGGGTTTCTAAATAAGCACGGTCCATAAACTGCAGAAGTACCTATTTATTAATTGTTTTCTAGTTGTTAATTTTGAAAAAAATTTCAAGTCTGCGGGCAGTTTGTTTTTGTAAATTGTTGCATATTACGAAGGCAGAAAATAGGGACCGACCCCTTCATCTCATTGCTATCTCAAACCCCTAAACCAGAAAGCAACAATTTACAACATAAATACAATGAAACATTGTAAATAAACCAATACGTGTTTTGTTTGCATTTTCTATTTCAGGAACACTAGTTTCATTTTGTGTGATCGCCTTTCAGCTGTTGTAACTCGTTGCAGGGTTTTACAGAGTCAATATCAACACCCATCGGGGCTGATCTATATAAGCACGAAATAAAAAGTAGACTAGGGATGTTTAAACTTGAAATCCCGACTAAAAAGAATTGTCAATTCTATCAATAATTAAACAAATTAAAAGCTACGTTTTTAATCCATGCATTTTTATGCTATATTTATTTAAATTCAAGTAGAGATTTTGTTTATCTTGAACTTTTCAACTTTAAGATGGCTGCCATTAAAACAACATTATCTTAAATCAAATTAGTTCTAGTTTTATAACAATTTCGTTCAATTAATAATTTTATAATCTAACTGTAATGTATCAAATTACAACCATTGGGTGAAGTTTTTGATTGGCCCAGAGGGCGCCTTTGTTGTAATTGTTTTTTTGATTATATAAAGAAGAGACTTTAACAGGTCTGGGTGTGCTTGTGTCTTGACACTTAGTGAACGGTACAGACGTAACAATTGGCGACGAGGTAGTAAAAGACAATGCGAGGAAGGGATTTGGAAGATTAACACCAACATGTGCTGGAAGTTAAAAAAAAAAAAGTAAACACACTCATTGGATGTGTTCGGAGTTCCTAAAAGCATAAAAAAAAAATTAAAACAATGCTGTTGATGGGCACTTTACGGGAATGGAACGATGTTGAGGAGTCCTGGATTAACTACATTGAACGTGTGGAGTTTTTTTTTATAGCCAATGATATTGAAAATGAAGGGAAGAAAAAGGTGATTTTATTATCGGTTATTGGTGCAAAACACTATGCTGTGTTAAGAGGTTTAGCAGATAATCGTCCGGAAAAGAAAACGTTTGATGAACTAGTTGGGCTGATGCAGAGACATATTAAACCAGCACCTTATGTGATTCATGAAAGATTCTTGTTCAACACGAGGGACAAAAGCGAGGAAGAGTCTATAAGTGACTATGTGGCCGCATTAAGGAAAATGTCCGAACACTGCAATTTTGAAGAGAGGGTTGGTGAATATATATGGAACCGCTTAGTCTCTGGAATTAAAGATGCGAAATTCCAGGAACGCCTACTGACCGAAAGGGATCTAACGTTGAATCAAGCTATTAAAATAGCAGTGTCAATCGAATCAGCCCAGAAATATTCTATATCAATGCAGGAAACATTTCTCGATTATGAAAACCCAATACACAAATTACCCTTGAGACGGGAGTGTTACAGATGTGGTCGTACCATACACACGGCAGATAAATGTACATTTAAAAATAGTGAATGTTACAGATGTCATAAGACAGGACACACCCGCAGAAAGTGCAGGCAGCAACAAGGTAAATTCTTAAAAATAACTAAAAAGAGCGATGCAATGAATGTGGTGGATGAAGACCAGACAGTTGAAAAAGGATTCACTATGGAAAGGTTAAATCTGGATGAGAGGGAGGTTTGGCAAGAAGAATTGAATTTATACAATATTTCTAACTTGCAAACACCACCAGTAAAGGTGGAGCTGTTGTTAAACAAAAATAAGTTGTCATGGAGGTAGATACAGGAGCATTGTGTTCGGTCATTAGTCTAAATAAAATTTAAAGAGCTGGGTAGGATTCAGGATTTTAAAAAAAGCACAGTAAAACTGATGACGTATACTGGTGAAATAGTAAAACCTCAGGGGACAACAGTTGTAGAGGTATTACATGAAGGACAAGTGAACTGTTTACCACTACTGGTTGTGAAAGGAGAGGTACCAACTCTACTGGGTAGAGATTGGATGAAGAAGTTAAAGCTGGACTGGGAAAGGCTGTTTTGTTTAACAAGAGAGAACCCATCAAGGCTTAAAAAAATACTTACAAAATATGATGCCTTATTTAATGGAGAAATGGGATGCCTGAAAGACTTTCAGGTGAATATACCCATTGATAAAGAAGCCAAGCCCCAATTTTTTTGAGCCAGGCCTGTACCTTATGCTTTGAGAGAAGGGGTGTAAAAGGAGTTAGACCGCCTAGAAAACCAAGGCATTTACAAAAGAGTAGAATATTCTAGATGGGCTGCACCCATAGTGCCCGTTGTTAAAAGTAACAATGGGGGGATCCGAATATGTGGGGACTATAAGCAAACCATCAATGCAGCAGCTCTATGTGTCAGCTACCCTATTCCTCGAACCGAAGATATATTTGCCACACTGAGAGGGGGTGAAAAATTCAGCAAACTAGATTTAAGCCACGCCTATCAGCAGCTGAAATTGGAGGAAGGTACCCAGGAATTGTTAACTGTAAACACACATAGGGGTTTGTACCAACCCACAAGGTTACAGTTCGGGGTGCACAGTGCTACAGGCATTTTTCAACAGGAGATGGACAAATGATTGAAAGATGTTCCTTTCTGCAAGGTACGAGTGGACGATATACTAATTTTAGGTCCCGATGATGACAGCCACTTAAAGAACCTAGAGAGAGTATTACATACGCTGAGCATAACTGGGCTCAAATTGAAAAGAAGCAAGTGCGAATTCTTTCTTGAGGAAATAACCTATCTAAGGTTCAAGGTTAGCAAGGATGGTACAGCTCCTCTACCAGAGAAAGTGGCTGCGATGGCAAGAGCCCCACACCCAGGAATGTTACAGAGTTGAAAGCCTATCTTGGGGCAGTAAATTATTATCGCAGCCATTTACCAAATTTGTCCACACGACTTGAGTCACTGCACAGTCTAATGAGGAAAGTCAGTTTGGAAGTGGGAAGCCTGCCAACAAAAAGCTTTTGAAGAGACAAAGAAAATGCTGTGTACAGCACCCCTTCTGACTCATTTTAACCCATCTAAGCCCACATTTGTACAAGTGAATGCTTCTCCTTATGGCTTGGGAGCTGTGTTGACTCATAGGATGGAAGCTGGCAGTGAAAAGCCAGTATGTTACATCTCCCGAACACTCTCAGATGCTGAACAGAATTATGCACACATTGAAAAGGAAGGGCTTGCCCTGGTTTTTGCAGTGAAGAGGTTACATCAATATCTGTTTGGAAACCCCTTCACGATGTTCACCGATCACAAACAGTTGTTGGGTCTATTTATAGAAAACAAGCCAATTCCTGCTATGGCAGCTGCCCAGGTTCAGCGTTGGGCCACATTCTTGGCTGCCTATAATTACAAACTGGAGCCCTCAATAGTAATGCGGACTGTTTGAGTCGTCTTCCACTGGAGGCTCAGGAAAAAGATATATCTAAATCCACTAATGAAATATTTATGATGGACCTTGTGGAAGCTCCAGTGATGGTTGAAGCTGTGAGAGCTGAGACTAGGAAAGATCCGATCTTGAGTCGGGTATACAAATTCACCATGAATGGCTGGAATGGGGTCAGTTGGAGTGAACAGTTAAAGCCCTATTTTAATAAACGGGAGGAACTGACCTGTGAAGATGGTGTGTTACTGTGGGGAAGCAGGATTATTATTCCTCTTAAGTTGAGAGGAAAAGTTCTGCAGCAATTACACCAGACTCGTGTAGGCATTGTGAGGATGAAAGCATTAGCTAGAAGCTATGTATGGTGGCCAAAACTGGATGGAAATATTGAGTGAACCGCCAAGGGGTGTGAAAGTTGTGTGCTAAATCAGAAACAGCCCAACAGAACTCTGATTCATTGTTGGGGATATCCAAGTCAGCCCTGGGAAAGAATTCACATAGACTATGCTGGTCCAGTTTTGGGACACATGTTCTTAATAGTGCTTGATGCCTACTCCAAATGGATGGAGGTTTGCATAATGAAGACATCCACTGCTGCAGCTACCATTGAGAAGTTGAGGGGTATCTTTGCGACTCATGGTTTGCCTCTGCTGGTTGTGAGTGACAACGGCCCTTGTTTCTCCAGTGATGAATTCAGGTTTTTAGAGGCAAATGGGGTTAAACACATATTCACGGCTCCTTGCCATCCCTACTCCAACGGCCAGGCTGAACGCAGTGTGCATACATTCAAGGAAACAATGAAGAGGATGGACAAAGACACAAAAACATCTCTTGAAAAAAAAGTCAACAGATTCCTTTTTAACTATAGGACAGCTCCACACATAGTAACTGGGGTTCCTCCAGCTGAATTGCTGTTCAAGTGACAATTAAGAACAGCTTTTCATCTGTTACAGCCAAACAAGTTTAAGAGCAGGGTGTACAACTACAAAATGGAGAAGGGTACTAAGATTATGACACTGTGCCGAAATCATGGGGTGAATGATCCAGTTCTTGTGAGGAATTTTGGCCCTGGTCAACGGTGGCTGGAGGGCATCATTACGAGGCAGTTGGGTAATGTCAATTTTGAGGTAGAGACCGAGAGAGGAGTTACACAAAGACATTTAGACCAGATCATTAAAAGGACAATCCTGGTCCCAGAGAAGGATGTGACTGATATGAATGATGTCGCAGAGGACATGGTGACAACCAGTACAAGGGAGTCTACTGAGGAAAAAGGAGTACCTGAATTGGTAAAATAGGGTGAGGCTGAGGTGGAACCTATAGACTTTAAACAGAAAACATCGCCTATTCCTCGGAGATCTGAGCGTGTAAGGAGAGCTCCATTTAAGTTAAGAGACTATGTTTAGTGATCCATCTAAGAATGGAGGGATGTAATGTATCAAGTTACAGCCATTGGGTGAAGTTTTTGATTGGCCCAGAGGGCGCCTTTGTTGTAATTGTTGTTTTGATTACATAAAGAAGAGACTTTAACAGGTCTGGACTTGCTTCAGTCTTGACACTTAGTGAATCGTGCAGACTTAACACTAACATTACGGTATTGTTTAGTTATTAAATTATTAATCCAACAAAATTGTTATAAAACTAGAACTAATTTAGTTAGATAATGTTATTTCAATGGAAGCCATCTTAAAGCTGAAAAGTTCAAGATAACTAACATTTTTGGTGCTTTTGCAGTTTACGGACCATACTATTTTTTAGATAAAATTTTCAAGTTAAATTCAATTTTTACGGTATCTTTTGTTTATTGAATTGTTAGGTGAAAGAACGGAATAGTTAATAAAGTCCCCCTTCCCATGTAAGAATGACTTTCTAAATAATAACGTTATTTCAGCCCGGTCTGTACACTGCATAAGTACCACATTTTTAAATTATACGAAAATAAATTGATAATGTTGGTGTAAAAAGGGAAACTTATACTTATATGCTAATCGTGAACATTATTATTGTTGTTGTTATTATTCTTATTATTTTGATAAAATAAACGTCTGACTACGATCGCATTAGAATTACGACAGATCAAACATAGTTAAAATTGAATAATTGCGTATGAAGACATGTTTATTGTATTCATTGTTTATTTTTAATACTTTTTACTTTAACGCTAAAAATACGAATGATGGAAAAAAACAGAGTTTGTTACTTACATTTGTCTTGTTTATGTGTTATGGCGTTTTAGGTACGATTTTTTAGTCGTGTCCTCTTTTAGTGTCTACATTTCCATAGATTATCCAAATAGAAATCAATTATGGCGTTTTTTATTTTTGTCACCAATGTCCAGTTGTCACATGGATTTCTGCCAAGGCGGTTCTCGACTCGAACTAGACGACAACGCAGTATATTGGTTTCGTGGATGACAGAACATCGGCTGTCACAAACATCAAAAAGCCACCTTGGTAGCCATCTCAGCTACTACTGCGCATGTGTAATAGAACGAAAAAACTTCTTCCGGTTCCGGTTGGAATAAAAAGAAACGTATCTATTTCTTTTACTAAAAAAAAATTACGTGACAACTTCATATGTGTGTGTGTGTGTGTGTGTGTGTGTGTGTTGCCTCTACGTGACTTACACATTTTTATTATTTACTGTTAATTGATTATGTATTGAAATTTTAAAAAATGGAATAACAAAATAAAATATTTTTTTTAATCCTTTTTTAAAAAATAATAATTAATTACAAAATTAAATCCACCAGAATACACTTCGGTTTCTTTGTAAACACGTCTGCTATTTTCATCTTTTGTTAATAGTTTGTTTTTTTTAAATAAGAATTATTTTGTGATTCTTCGAAATTTGAAAAGAATTTGGAAGTGTTTAAACTATAAAATAGAAAGTAATGTTTCGCTTTAGAATTCTTAGTATTCATGTTTTGAAAGTTTGGGAAGCTATTTACATCCAGTAATTTTATAAATAGAGATTTATTAAAACGACATTACCTTACGAAATCAGTTATAGTTTTATAACAATACTGTAATAAGTAAATTTAACTTTGAAAATCCTATTTAAAAATTATAATAATTTTGTAAATAAAAAAGGGTTGAAATGGAAGGGCGAGGGTCAAAACAAAAAGGAAAGTTAAAAAAAAAATACCTGGGAACGCCGGGTAGATACAGCAAGTTTCTGGGAAAAAAATTTTTTATATCGGTTTCGCTTAACTGGGGGGGGGGGGATGGGTGCTGAAAAGATAGTAACAAAAATATTTACCTTACCACTAACTCTAAGTTCGGGTGGCAAGTCCCCACCCATCCAGAATAGTATATATATATATATATATATATATATATATATATATATATATATATATATATATTAATTTATTGCTTTTTGAAACAAAAAATAAGTAAAAGTAAAATAAATAAAATACGACTTACGTGAAATAAATAATGTATTATTTTTAATTATTTTGTCTAGAAATGTGTTTTCGGTGGTTTTGTAGCAGTTATAAACATTAACATTTTTCTTGCATAGAGCAGCCCCGTAAGGTGATCTGATCACACAAGGACCAATCAGACTCCAGGGCGTATTAATTTCAACTAGAAATTTAAAGGACTATTTCTTGACGAAAATGTTGGGGTCGTTACCAAAATTCGTCTGTTGTTACCATGAATAAAAAAGGTGGGAATCAATAAAGATATAAAAAGGAGCAAATAAGGAAAACATACTCAGAAATGCAATTCAACACAGTTTATTACTAACGCCAAAAAAATAGCTAGTTTCTGCTTTTGTTTCCCAAAGCAGGGTTAAACAAGTTAAGCCAGGGTAACAATGGAAATTATAAGAAATCACAATAAAAAATAGCCCAATAAAATCAGAAATAGCTTGAGCTGAAAAATACACAAAAAAAACAATGGAGTCTCTACTCAAGAGACTATTCTCAAAAAAGGGGGGCTTGTTCGGATCGAGGGTCGTGTTCCCCCGATTATAAGCGTGTTTAGTAAATCAAGCAATGTTGCATGCAAAAGGCAGAGTAATAATTAATAAACAAAAATGAAGTAGTTCAAATAAAGTTTATTGAACGTGTGTGTACGTGGAATGGTGAAGTGTGTGATGTATGCATGTGTGTCGATGGAAAAACAGTCCTTGAATAGGTACGAGAAGAAATGAAACCGGCGTGGGAAAAGTCTTTGAAAGCCGAAAGAAAATGAGTTGAGAAACTCTTACCGTTGTTTGACCACGTGTGTTGGTAGTTGTTATGCCGATTGAGAAAAGCGTGAGACGAAACGCTAGTGTATTAGCGTCGTTCTGTCGACCAGAGAAGAGTGAAACGGAACGCTAGTGTCAGCGTCATTCTGTCGAGGCCAAAAGGCGAGTGAAACGGAGCGCTGGTGCCAGCGTTGTTTTGCCGATGCTGGTCGGTGAAAAAGAGAGAGAATTTCCGTTTTGCACCGGGTTTTTATAGTCAGAAGGGCAGATAACTCTGGTGTCGCTTTACAGCGCCACCTGTCGGTGAAAAAGCGCCACCTACCGGCAAACCGGTGTAGTTATGTTTTGAAAGGAGGAGGTAACTGCTACAAGGACTCCCCCCCCCCCAGATTTAAAAATATGAAAATATTATTCAATATGTACAGTTGTAGATGAGAAGCATTCTTTGTGGGTATGTCTGTTTTGCTGTTGAAGATTAGAAAAAGTAGTGTGCACGCTACTTATTTCTGTTTCTGCATCTGTATTGAATGATTGATCGCAAGTGCGTCTGCGGAATTGAGTGTTTGTAACGCATGTGGATCTGCATGTTGTTTGCATGCAATTGGGTCTGCATCAAGTTTGAAGCGCAAGTGAGTTTGCGGTCGAAAAATGTTGAGTGCAAGCGAATTTGCACTTGTTGGTGGCGTTGTTCATGTTGATTAGTCTGCGTGATGCAGAGCTGATGAACGAACGTTGAATTGTCAGTGTTGTCCGGGAATGTTTGGTGCTTGGGTCTGCGCGGTTGTTGATGAGTGAGCACAAGTGGGTCTGTGCGGTGTTGATGAGCGAGCACAAGTGGGTCTGTGCGGTGTTGATGAGCGAGCACAAGTGAGTCTGTGCAGTGTTGATGAGTGAGCACAAGTGAATCTGTGCAGTTGTTGATGAGTGAGCACAAGTGAATCTGTGCAGTTGTTGATGAGTGAGCACAAGTGAATCTGTGCAGTTGTTGATGAATGAGCACAAGTGAGTCTGTGCAGTTGTTGATGAATGAGCACAAGTGGGTCTGTGCAGTTGTTGATGAATGAGCACAAGTGAGTCTGTGCAGTTGTTGATGAATGAGCACAAGTGAATCTGTGCAGTTGTTGATGAGTGAGCACAAGTGAATCTGTGCAGTTGTTGATGAGTGAGCACAAGTGGGTCTGTGCAATTGTTGATGAATGAGCACAAGTGAGTCTGTGCAATTGTTGATGAATGAGCACAAGTGAGTCTGTGCAGTTGATGATGTTGTTCATGTTAATTAGTCCGTGTTGTGGAACTGATGAACAAACATCTAGTTGTTGAGATTGGTGGTACACTATGGTCAAAATCAGATGCACAAATGTCTGCAAGTGAGTTAGCAGGTCCAGGTACAAGTGGGTCTGTACTGGTGTTGGTGCGTCGTTCGAGTTGATGTGTCCCCCAGTTGATCAACGAACGTCCAGTTGAGTATTTAGTCGTGCTTGTGCAGTTGTACTCATTTTGAACTGGTGTGATTTCTTCCATAGTGTCGTCAGTGATGTCCGGAAATGTTTGGTGCTTGATGAATGTCCGGGAAAATGTGGTTGTTCATCTTGTGTTGAAGATTGTTGGTAGGCCTTGAAGGGTGATGTTGTTCGTGTTTGTCGTCATGTGTTGGTCGTTTTCTTTTCCTTTATATATATATTTCCAACACGTGGGTAGAAAGGAAAAAGAAAAGAAAAAAAAATGGAGTCATAATTTGTTTCACACGAGGAATGACGTTTTTGTTTTCGTTTGTTTGAATGTTAGTTTCCACGTAGAGAAAGAATGGCGGCTTCTCTTTCCTTTGTTGTCGAAAAGAAAGAAAAAAAAATTCGTATTTTCTTTTTTTTTATTGTTGTTTGAATTTTAATTTCCGCTTGGTCCGAGAGATAAAAAATGGCGTTTTTTATTTTTTTAAGAATTTTTTTATCAACACGTGGTCCGGAAAAAGATGGCGGCATTTTTGAATTTTTTTTATCAACACGTGGTCATGGCAAGGGGTGGCGGCATTTTTTCGAAATTTTTTTTTTTTTTATCAACACGTGGTCACGAAAAAGATGGGCAGCGTGAGCGTTTGTTTTCTTTTTATCTCCACGTGTCTAAAACAAAAGAAAATGGCGTCTTGTAAAGTCCTTCTGTTCGTCGAAAAAGAAAAAAAAGGATTGGCAAAAGTTTGTCTTTTTCTTTGTATATAATTTTCCGACACGTGGGTGAAGAAAGAGAAGAAAAAATGAAATTGTAATTTGTTTTATACTCGGGGAAAGCCGAGAAATGTTTTTGGTTTTTCTTTGTTTGGGTATTTCCGCGTGGCCAGGAAAAATGGCTTCTTTTTTTTTGTTTGTTTGTATATTTCTACCACGTGGGTAGAAAAAAAAAGGAAAAAGATGGATGCGTAATTCGTTTCACCACGAAAGAAAAAACGAGAAATGATATATATATTTTTTTGTTTTTGTACGAAATTAATTACCCTGCCCCATACAACAAAGCTTGCACGTTGGGTCACCAATGTTCAGGTCGAGGGTCGTGTTCCCCCGATTATAAGCGTGTTTAGTAAATCAAGCAATGTTGCATGCAAAAGGCAGAGTAATAATTAATAAACAAAAATGAAGTAGTTCAAATAAAGTTTATTGAACGTGTGTGTACGTGGAATGGTGAAGTGTGTGATGTATGCATGTGTGTCGATGGAAAAACAGTCCTTGAATAGGTACGAGAAGAAATGAAACCGGCGTGGGAAAAGTCTTTGAAAGCTGAAAGAAAATGAGTTGAGAAACTCTTACCGTTGTTTGACCACGTGTGTTGGTAGTTGTTATGCCGATTGAGAAAAGCGTGAGACGAAACGCTAGTGTATTAGCGTCGTTCTGTCGACCAGAGAAGAGTGAAACGGAACGCTAGTGTCAGCGTCATTCTGTCGAGGCCAAAAGGCGAGTGAAACGGAGCGCTGGTGCCAGCGTTGTTTTGCCGATGCTGGTCGGTGAAAAAGAGAGAGAATTTCCGTTTTGCACCGGGTTTTTATAGTCAGAAGGGCAGATAACTCTGGTGTCGCTTTACAGCGCCACCTGTCGGTGAAAAAGCGCCACCTACCGGCAAACCGGTGTAGTTATGTTTTGAAAGGAGGAGGTAACTGCTACAGGCTTGCTGTTTCAGACGATAATAGGAAAAAACAAGTTATTCCAACAAATATTATAGTCTCAAACGACACCTGGAAAATACTAGAAAGGACCGAAAGATCCATCCTAAAACAATGTTTATCACCTCAGGCAATAACAAAAAGTGGCGATCAAAACGTGGTCTCACTTTTCCACCAGATACATACAAAAAAAAAAGATGTCTTACTTGAAAGGACTGAAAAGAAGAATTCAAACAAATACAATAAAAAAAAATGTCTTCAGAAAGAATTCAAATGTCCTTCTCCTCTATTCTTCGATATCATTTAAATGATCGTTCCAGACCAAATTTCTTTTGAATAGAACCCACAAAGGGTCAAAGTCTTAGGCTTTTCTCCGCAAACGGCAAGATCCAACTAAAAAGTCCTTTTGGAAAATGTCACTCCGCAAACGGAGGGATCCGACCAAAAGATCCTGTTTTTAGGGCTGTTCTCTGGAAATTCCTTTTTTTTTTTTAAATGATTAATTTTCTTTTGGGAGAATGTCGCGGGATCCAACTAAAACGTCCTTTAAGAAAATGTTGCTCCGCAAACGGCGGGATCCGACTAAAAATTCCTGTTTTTAGGGCTGTTCTCTGAGAAATCTTTAAATAGAATCTGTACATAAGAGAATTCTTTATTTAATGCGGATGCTTTGTCCTGGCATAAAAGCCTCTGGCTTCTTCAAAGTGTATCTCTCTGAGACCGTTAACTTTAACATAAAAGAGTCGTCACGCCTTCCCAAAAAGTGGGGTTCTCTTTCAAAACGTTTAACGTCGGTCAGCGGTCAACGGATACAAACCAAAACACAACCTTTCAGGAAGCTGTTCTAACGGGTACTGACTTAAAATGGCGGTAAAAGTTGGGGCTCGAATAAAAGGGAAATGGCCTTTACCTTAAGGTTTCTCAATACATTGTACAGTGCAGGTCATTTCCCATCCTCCATGTGATCAGACTACAAACATCACCGCCGTCCCCAACCCCGAGGTGATAGTGCAGGCCAAGCGTCATACAGATGACAATGATGGTGATGATGCCAAAAATAAGAGGCAGAGAAAGACAAGCTCTGATGGCAGTAGGGGTAGGGAAGCGCCTCGCTGACTCATAGCAGGAAATGTTGACTCCCTCCCCTCCCTCAACCCACACTGCTTAATGGCGAATTGAAAATTAAATTTCCAAATTCGAGCCTCTTTGGGAATTGTAGACAAATGTCATAGAGCTTACTGGAACTTCCGAAGAATAACGTCCTCTCTGCTTCCTCTGTCGCCTAGACACCGAGCAAAGATATATTGCTCCAAGAAGACGTTCAGCAGCCAACCAATTTTTTCACTCTTCTATTCATTTCTTCACTGTTTAAACTTGTGACAACCTACACCCACCGGTGTAGGTAACTTAAATAAATACATATATTGTTGTATAAAGAAAGGGTTTGTTTTTCTTTCGTTTTGTTACAAAAATATTATAGAGGTTAGTATTTCAGTCCATGCAAGGATTAGCTCCTATAAAATGGTGACCCAAATTGTTTAACTACGTAAACTTTCAAACAAAAAAGAAACGTCAAACACACAAGAACAAAATTTCTGAAGTTTCAAGTTTTTCAAACAACTACCAAAAAAAGTATGCATTCAACTACAGCAAAAAAGACGAACAAGAACCTTACACAGGAACAACCAAAAATATGAGGATTGCACTCGCAAATAAAAAAAAACAGAAAAGAAAGATTGTTATAGAAGAAACAACAAAGTAGTAACGGGCAACAAAAAAGAGGGGTTTTATTGACTCAAGGATACCTATACCGTTTGGTATAGGTAGAAGAGAGAGTTGGACGGTGTCCGGTTGAGGAAAAGGAAAATATAATAGTTCTCTGGGCTGCCCGTGGGGTTTCTTCAAGTGAAAATGGTATTAGTCTCCGAGTGAGACGACGGTAGCAGAAGAAAGAGCTTTTCCAGGTTCCTCGTCGGTGTTCTCGGCGATGCGTCCAAGCTGTGCCGAGGGGTCGTCTCTGCGAGGCGGATTGAATGAAAAAGAGAGTGATTTTTGTGTTTACACCGGCTTTTATACCAAGACGGGCAGATAACTCTGGTGTCGCTTTTCAGTGCCACCTGTCGGTGAATAAGCGACACCTAACGGCCAGCCGGCGCAGTTATGTGTGAAAGGAGGAGGTAACTGCTACAAGATTTCCCCCCAAAAAACCCATTCTACTTCAAATAATTTGGGTGACTGAAGTAGGAATTAACCTAAAGTAAAACACAAAACCCCTTTTTCTTCTTAAATAAACAAACTTTTTCACTGAAAAAGATTTGCTGAAAGAGAAAACTCAGAAACATTATATTTTATTACATATGGAAAAAAAGAAAACGAAAATATATCAAAAGAAAACTTTTTTTTCGGTGAATTTACTGCACCAGACTGACCGACACCAGCGATGTCCAACTCTTCAAAATGGTAGAGAGAGCATAATCACCAACAGAGCACTTAAATTGTAAACTACTTCAAAACAATTTAATTAACTAAGAGAAGAAATATAATTTTTTCTCCCTTTTTGAAAAAAACTTTTTACATATTTCTTTTTACAAAGTCCCTGCAAAAGTGAGTACATTCGTTTTTCCCGTCAAACAAACAAAAAATATATACATATCCCTTTTCTCTGTCTGCTAAAAAAAAATTATTTCTTTATTGCCTTTCTCAACACATACATATTTTACCTTTTTTTTCTTCTCTAAAATGTGTTTGAAATTATTTTTTTGTTTGGTCCTTGATTTTGTGTGTCTGTAATCTCTCTCTCTCTCTCTCTCTCTCTCTCTCTCTCTCTCCTATATATATATATATATATATATTTTTTTTTTTCTTATATATATATATATATTTTTTTTTCCTCTTCTCTTCTTAAGTGACCTCAACTATTGCAATGCCACATTGTGTATTGTCGGCAGTTGAAACCCTTATTCCAGGCATTTAATTTCCCTGATGATCTGCCAAGCAAGTACCTGCTTGGTAGTGAAACACGTGTATGAAAAAAACATTTAATTTGAATAAATAATATTTGTAAGAAAAAATCTTTAATGGTGATCATTGGTGTCCTGAAAGGAATGCTTTGGTAAGCCTTCATAAAATCGCATATATATATATATATATATATATATATATATATATATATATATATATATATATATATATATATATATATATAATGTGAAGCACTGCCATACAGGCGTACATCAGAGAATTTCATGCTTGACTAACTCAAATAGAGTCTCATCTTGCAACTTTTACAAGAGAGCCTGCCTCTGTGGCTACTTCTAAACCGCAGGTTGAAGTCTTTTCGTTCTCGCTAAAAGAGACCAGTCAACCATTCACATATTTGGCTATGCTCGAAGCCATAGAGCGACTCACCCAAGAGGTGAGAAAACTGAACATTTCGGAATTGCAGTTGCACCAGCGTCAACTCCAGACTCATTCATCATCTCCAAGCCACCACCATGCAAACAAGCTAGGACTGTGCTTTTACCACAGTCGTTTTGTCGTAGCGGCACATAGCTGTAAGAAGCCCTGTTCTTTTTTGAACACGGGAAACTAATGTCTGGAGATCTGAGAATGGCACAGTCTCCACCGGGGTTACATAACAACCATTCATTTTTTATTACGGATTCAATATCCTAAGTACATTGCTTTGTCAATACCAGGGCTGCTTGAAGTATTTGGCCTCTGAAACTCCTCACTTAGAAGCCACCAGTGTCATCCATTTCACTGCAAGCCATAAATCACTCGCCTATTCTCACATACTGTCAAATCTCTCGTTCCTTGAATGTGGAATTGCATGCATAGAGACTTTATGTGGGTTTTCTGATTTGCCTTATTTGTTGATTTGCCATACCCTATTCTGGGCACAGACTTTTGCACCACTTTAACCTTTTAGTGGATATGTGCAGACGCTGGCTGATTGATGCTAATACGGAACTTCCACCATCTCATCTATAAGCCCGGTAATCTACATTGCCGCTACCGATAACCCATACCAGACATTGCTATACTCCTTCGATTGAACTGAAGGAGAGTTGCCTCCTCTATCAGGATCCCTGGACCTTGGAATAGTCTCCCAAGAGAAGTAATAAATGTACCAACAACACAGCAATGCAAGGCGAATTTGGGCAGGTGCTGGGCTACTGTATCCTCTTCTGTGTATATTTCTTCCACCCTTTCCCTACATAGCAACTGAAGCATGCTTGTTTTATTTTTTGCTAAACGCATTGACAATAAAAGTGTAAAAATTTTGGAATTTCCTTGCTTTTGTACATTTAGTGTATATGAATTTTCATCTTAACCCTATTAAGAGCATATGATTTCAGTATACTGACATTTTTCATGGAATGTAACTATTTTTGTAAAGGCTATGCCTCAATACAATGCCTTCTCATAAGGTTTTTTGTAATTTTCTGGAAAACTAAGGTATATGGTAAACTGAAATTAAAATGCCATCAACTAGACCCTAGAACCTCTATCTCTGCCAAAAATCAGCTGAATCCATCAAATAGTTGATGAGATACAGGGTGGCACATACGTACGTACATACGTACATACACGCAGATAACATGATTTCATGATTGAACTTTCTGGATCTCTGGGTTGCCTTGACTAATGATGCTGAAATTCTACACACTTATAGAACCTATCAAATAAAAATTTGTGCAAAGTTTTAACTAATTTGGTTTATTGGTTTTTGAGTTATGATTGATCAAAGAAATGAGATTTCCAGCATAGGCCATTCGTGAAGTCTATTAAGGGATAGAGCGCTCTCGCGCCTCCCTTGATATATATATATATATATATATATATATATATATAGAGAGAGAGAGAGAGAGAGAGAGAGAGAGAGGGGGGGGGAGATAGGGTGCATAACATATTTGATGACAGATTTATACGTACACAAAAACGAGTCTTAAAAAACGGATGTTTTTTACAGAAAAACGTTTTTGAAGATAGGAATACATATATTGCTTTTATGTGAGGTATGAATCGCCTTTATGCTAGGATCATATTGTCTTCTTCATATTAGACATTATTCTAACAATAGAGACTTTTAGGAATTATATAATGTTATTATGAGGGTACTCATTAACCTTTTTCTCAACTGCGCTTCACACATAGTAGTCTAAAAGATTAAAATCTGGGGAGCAAAAAGGCCAAATATTAGGGCTCATGTAATCAAGAACAATTTCTGTCACCCATTTCTGAATTTACTCAGTCTTGTGTTGATGACGACGAACCTCCGAAGGAGTAAGCTTACAGGGAATATCAAATTCACAAGCGGTCTCCAGCCGCAATTATATCTCGGCCATGGGAAAATAGCATACAGCGCCTAACATTCCCAAATGGTCAACCATCTGTGACTGGCCAGGCTCCATATCGCTTAACTTCGGTGATCTAATGAGAACCGGTGTGTCAAAACGATTATTCTATATTAGCCTTGTATGGTGGTTCATTTATCTTTACTGGCATATAAGGATCTTTTTTATCTATCCAGGTAAATTTCTATCTATCTTGGGAAATTTTTATCTATCTTGGGAAATTTTTATCTATCTAGGGAAATTTTTTATCTATTTTTGGAAAATTTTTTATTTATCTTGGGAAATTTTTAACTATGTTGGTAAATTTTTTTATCTATCTAGAGAAATTTTTATCTATCTTGGGTAATTTTTATCTGTAGAGGGAAATTTTTATCTGTTGAGGGAAATTTTTTATCTATCTAGAGAAATTTTTATCTATCTTGGGTAACTTTTATCTCTCGAAGGAAATGTTTATCTATGTTGAGAAATCTTTATCTATCTAGAATAATTTTTATCTATCTGGGGAATTTTTATCTATCAATAGCAATTTTTATCTATCTTGGGAAATTTTTTATCTGTCTTAGGAAACTTTTATCTATCTTAGGAAATTTTTAGATATCTAGGATAATTTTTATCTATCTTGGGAAATTTTATCTATCTTGGGAAATTTTTTGTCTATCTTAAGAAAATTTTTATCTATCTTTGGAAATGTTTATGTTTCGAGGGAAATTTTTATCTATCTTGAGATATCTTTATCTATTTAAGGAAATTTTTATCAATCTTGCAGAATTTTTATCTATCAATAGCAATTTTTATCTATCTTAAGAAAATTTTTATCTATCTTGGGAAATTTTTTATCTGTCTTAGGAAACTTTTATCTATCTTAGGAAATTTTTAGATATCTAGGATAATTTTTATCTATCTTGGGAAATTTTATCTATCTTGGGAAATTTTTTGTCTATCTTAAGAAAATTTTTATCTATCTTTGGAAATGTTTATGTTTCGAGGGAAATTTTTATCTATCTTGAGATATCTTTATCTATTTAAGGAAATTTTTATCAATCTTGCAGAATTTTTATCCATCTAGGGAAATTTTTTTATCTATCTTGGGAAATTTTTTATTTATTTAGAGAAATTTTTGATCTGTCGAGGTAAATTTTTATCTTTTTTGGGAAATTTTTATCTATTTTAGGAATTTTTTATCTATCTTGGGAAATTTTTATCTATCTTGGGAATTTTTTTGTCCATCTTGAGAAATTTTTATTTATCTTGGGAATTTTTTTGTCCATCTTGAGAAATTTTTATCCATCTAAAGAAATTTTTATCTATCTAGGGAAATTGTTATCGATCTTGGAAATGTTTTTGTATATCTTGGGAAATTTTTTTCTATCTTTTGAAATTTTTATTTATCTAGTGAAATTTTTATCTATCTAGTGAAATTTTTATCTATCTAGTGAAATTCTTATCTATCTAGTCAAATTTTTAATCTGTGGAAAGAAATTTTTATCTATCTTGGGAAATTTTAATCTATCTTGGGAATGTTTTTGTCCATCTTGGGAAATTTTTATCTATTTTGAGAAATTTTTATCCATCTAAAGAAATTTTTAGCTATCTAGAGAACTTTTTATCTATATGGGAAATTTTTATCGATCTTGGAAATGTTTTTGTCTATCTTTTGAAATTTGTATCTATCTAGTGAAATTTTTATCTATCTAGTAAAATTCTTATCTATCTAGTGAAATTTTTAATCTGTGAAAAGAAATTTTTATCTATCTTGGGAAATTTTTTTCTATTTTGGGAAATTTTTATCTATCTGGAGAAATTTTTATTTTTTGGGGGAAATTTTTATCTATCTTGGGAAATTTTTTTCGATTTTGGGAAATTTTTATCTATCTTGGTTAATTTTTATCTGTCGAGGGGGATTTTAATTATCTAGGGAAAATGTTATTCTATCTTGGAAAATTTTTTATCTGTCTAGGTAAATTTTTATCTATCTAGAGACATTTTTATCTATCTTGAGAAATGTTTATATGTCAAGGGAAATTTTTATCTATCAAGAGAAATTTTTATCTATCAAGAGGAATATTTTCCAATCAAGAGAAATTTTTTTCTATCTTGGGAAATTTTTTATCTGTCTAGATAAATTTTTATCTATCTAGGTAAATTTTTATTTATCTAGAGACATTTTTATCTATCTTGAGAAATGTTTATATGTCAAGGGAAATTTTTATCTATTTTGGGAAATTTTTTTCTATTTTGGGAAATTTTTATCTATCTGGAGAAATTTTTATCTCTTTTAGGAAATTTTTATCTATCTTGGGAAATTTTTTTCTATTTTGGGAAATTTTTTTCTATTTTGGGAAATTTTTATCTATTTTGGGAAATTTTTATCTATCTGGAGAAATTTTTATCTTTTTGGGGAAATTTTTATCTATCTTGATTAATTTCCATCTATCTTGGTTAATTTTTATCTGTCGAGGGGGATTTTAATTATCTAGGGAAAATTTTATTCTATCTTGGAAAATTTTTTATCTGTCTAGGTAAATTTTTATCTATCTAGAGACATTTTTATCTATCTTGAGAAATGTTTATATGTCAAGGGAAATTTTTATCTATCAAGAGGAATATTTTCCAATCAAGAGAAATTTTTATCTATCTTGGGAAATTTTTATCTATCTTGAGAAATCTTTATCTATCTAGGGAAGTTTTTATGTAAAACTAGCTGTATTTACCCGGCGTCGTCCAGCTTGAGTGCTTAAAAGTAAAATAATTGAAAATATAATCGATTGAAAATATAATCGGTTTCATCTTAGTTGTCCCTTATTTTATTTTAGAAGTAAAGTAACAGGAAGACACGACATTGCTTGGGTTGAATGAGGATGACTACTATGTATTTTCTTACTATGCTCATAACACCATGTTTCTTTCTTTGTTTTTATTGCCCCCCCCCCTCCTCCCGTTTCGCCCTATTTATATAGTCAGAAGAAGTTGAATTGTTGGAAAACTCTCAGAATTAGTGTCTGATACATATCGTTTAAATTTCATTAAAATGGGATATATGTATTTGAAGATTTCAAAGAGTTCTGTCCTAATGGGTCACTTAGAGGTTGGGTCACGTAGATATTCGACACATAGAAGGTAATGTAGAGATTCGGGACCACTTCCATTGTCTTCTCTGGAAGAATTTTATACATATAATATAAATTTCATCAAAATAGGATACATTTGAAGTTTTAAAGGAGGTTCAGTCCCCAAAGCTTCTTTAGGTTTGGAGAGCACTTAGAGATTAGGGACCACTTCCATTGTTTTTCCCAGAAGATTTTCTACATATGATTTAAATTTTATAAAAATAGGATATATTTGAAGTTTTAAGAACCTATGCCATCATAGTCCCCTTAGGGTTGCACTTAGAGATTCGGGAACACTTCCATTGTCTTTCTTGGTAAATTTTACATAAGAATAGACTTTTACATTTTATGTAGATTCTCTAATCTTTATTTCTATAGAGAACACACAAACATCACACAGACACATACATGCAGATAAATAAACGATTAAAAGAAAACAAGATGCTTCTGCAATTTCACAATGACATTAAAATATTTTTTTTAAATGTATAAACTTTGATATGTACTTACGTGTTAGCTGAAAATAAGATTGTGCAGACAAAATTATGCAAATTCATCCAGTATTTATTAAATTATAAGAAAAAGAAAAAAAAAGGTCTTACGTATCGGTAGACATTTCAGCTTACTAAGTAGGCAAGGGAGATAACTTTCGGACATAGTCAAAATATAAGAATAATGGCGACATATAGATAAAATCGTTTTTTTATTTTTAATTTAATAAATACTGGATGAATTTGCGTAATTTTTGTTGTACAGTCTTCTTTTCAGCAACCACGTAAGTACATAACAAAGTTTATACATTTCTTTAGCTATTTTTTTTAAGAGAACATATCATTGTGAAACTGCAGAAACACTGAAAAAAATGTATTATTTGTTAGATTTCAGTATACCATCCTCCCAGATATTGCGTCCTCTTTTTTGAAAGGTGATGTGTTTATTATTGCATATCGCCTGATGCACCTTCGTTAGTAAGACAGTGCCGATGGGACTATGCAGGTGATTGATATTTCTATTTAAGAGTGACCCTAAAAATATAATCGATTTAAAAAAAAAAATTGTTTTAATTTTCCCATATTTTATTTTCGAAGTAATTAAATAACATCAAGCAGAATTTCCATGAACAGAGGTTCTTTCCAAGAACTTCACATCTGTGGAACACATTACTACGGAACTGCTTACCTGCAGACAACAGCATGGTCATCGTCATCAAATCTCATAAATACTTGTCATAAACCACCCATCCTTATAAGTCATCAAATTTTGTTAATTTCAGTCATCATTTTCAATTCTCTCATAATATTCGTCAACATTCAACTGACTATCAATCCATAACATTAATCCTTACCCTCGAGTGGCTTTTTGCCTTTGTAAGTGGTGACTCATTAGTAAAAATTAAAAAAAATTTTTTTAAATTAAAATAAAAACGAAATGTGTTTTTTGAACAATTATTCAGAATAATACTAGAATATGAACACTGGTAAAAAAAAGCACACATATTTATTTTAGTATTTACCCCCCCCCCCTCCTCTCTCTATATATAACAAGTCGCGCATGCGTGGTCCCCCTCTGTATGTGACTCGATGTGGCGAGTGTAAAATGCAATAAATTTAGGCAATTTGGGGCATTTTTGACCCCCTTTGACCCCCTGGGGGCGCGAACCAGAATTTTACTGAGGTCAAGGATGCTCATTTTATATCCAGAACAATTACTTCTACATTTTGGCCAAGTTTCAGAAAAATTGAATGGATGGATCAAACGTTATGGGAGAAAAGGGTAATTTTTTGCCATTTTGGGGGCTTTTGACCCCCTGGGGGCGCGAACCAGATTTTTTCCAAGGTCAGCGATACTTATTTTCTATTAGGAACAATTGCCTCCACATTTTGGCCAAGTTTCAGAGAAATTGAATGGATGGATGAAAAGTTATGGGGCAAAAAATGTCATTTTTTGCCATTTCGGGGTCTTTTGACCCCCTGGGGGGCTAACCAGATCTTTTTTCAAAAATCGGAGAATGTCACTTTCTAACCTGACCAAAGTTACAACTTCATGCAAAATTTCAGAGAAATTCAATAGATGGTTGAGGAGAAAAATCCGGACGGACGGACGGACAGACAGACGGACGGAAATGCCTCAAAACATAGGTCCCCCGATTTTATAAATCGGGGGACCAATTATACTAAGGCTGTTAGTTAGAGGCGATGGAAAGTAATATCTTTCTGTCCCTCTCTCTTTCCTCCAACTCTCTGTCTAGACTCATAATATAAGCAGACAGTCACTGTATAGTTAGCCATGAGTGGAAATAAGTTGAAATATACAAAAAAAAGAAGGATCAATGTATTATTTTAACACTGACATATAATCTAATATTGCCATGACGTAATGAAGCGACGGAGAATGTATCTTTATTTGAATGTAGAAATTCGATGCAATTTTTTTTATTAAATCTGTTGAAGCGTGCGAGTGCAAATATTTAATTGTAACAATAGAAGTGAAAACGTACCAGCTTCAACGCGTGTCACATGTTTTGCATGTCGAGCGGCCATTTTCAAGAGAGAGAAGACTTAATCGTGGATTTTTATAGTTGGAACTAATTTGCATGTGTGGAGATCAACCGACTTTAAAAGGATGGATTAAACGCAGACGGGCAGTGCTATTTTTGACAGCTGAGAGAAAGCGTTGATGTTGATAATTTTGTTAGCGTTGTTAAAAAGTGTTGTATGAGTAGGAGTACCTTCTGAAATTTGTGACCACATTGTCACCTTGTTGTGGTTACAGGAGATTTATATACATCTTGAAGTAATAACGAAGGTCCAACAAAACGCAAATCACTCTGGAGTAAAAAACGAAGGTCCAAAGAAACGCAAATCACTCTGTCCGTAGATCACAAAGTCCCCTGTCAGCTTCCAAAGCAGATCTCTACGTTCGTCACACGTGCACTTACTTCGCACCGTTTCGTTGAAGACGATAAGAGACCCGCTTTTATTAGGCTGAGGCACACCTAATTTGCATGCGTGCAATGTGACTTCGCGAAACTCTGCGCGAACCGTACGTAATAAAGGTTCACGGACGCCATGTTGAATTCTTTTCCTTCATCCGCAGCACACAGGACAGACAAACACGAGGACGTTTCGCAGGTAAGCCCCCGTCACGTTCCCTACACATCTTTGTTTCTTACAGTAATGTAAAGTAACAATTCCATCAATGTAACGTTTATTTAATTAATCCAAACTATTATGTGTTTTGATCTACATGTTGTATAGTACGACTCCTGCTTGGACTGTGGCAGTACGCGTTTCGTATACTAGTCCCACTACGGGCCATGGCTTTACTAGTTTGTTATACTCGCCCCTGAAAGAGCCGTGGCAGTTCATATTTAATACTCGTCATTTTTAAAACATCATAAATCACATAGTTCATATATTGTTTGCATACCTTAGATTTCTCCCTCGCCGTGTAGAGGATCGTGTTGTCTAGTGGATGAATTCTTTCTTCTTTCCTTCCTGCTGTGAACCACGCCGTCCGTTGTCTGCAACAAAAACCCCATGACGCACTCTGAAGACAAATAATCCTCTTAACTTTCAATTCCTTTTATTACAAGCGTTGTTATTTATCGGCCTGGGCCATTCACTACGTCGAGAGAGAGAGAGAGAGAGAGAGAGAGCAAATCACTACTTTATCATTGGGGGAAAGGATATCTCTCACTTGTATTTTCTTAGGGAAATATTTCCCTTAAATCAAATTGCTGATTACATCAAAATCATGTCTGATAGGTTCGCCTCCAAAACCCAGACTGACGAAACTCGCTTCTCACGAAGAACGAGTGACGTCACGGATCCCTCTGTTTCCCACGCAAGGGCCCGTGACGTCACAGCCTCTCGTAGGTGCACACTACCCTTGATCTGGGATCTCGTCACGCGGTGACCTTGTCACGTCTGTTAGCTCTGACTGTGAGAACAGGCCCTATTCTGCACTCGACTGCGCCTGCACTAATTTGCGCAAGTCAAACCAACGACTTCCAACAGATACGTCCATTCCCATAGGGCCATTATCCAACATACGTACCAAGGGAATTTATATTTGTGATTTATTTAATTTAGCCTGGGTTAACCGGGCAGATTGTTTTATTTCCTGTAAATCTAACTTTCAACAATGCCTTTTTTGTTTCACCAAATTAGTATAAGTTCATGAATAACTATTTAGAAAAATTAAAATTATAGATTCATCATCATCATCATGGTTTTTTTTATCACTCCTGGAGGAGGAACTCTGGCTAGGCGTAGCTATGTAGGACCCAATTGGCTGTTGAGGTCGTCTCTCTACCGGATGTTTAGCCATTCTCTTAGTCTTTTCCATTGGCTCGAGGTTCATTCTGTCACTCTAGATATCCATCTGTTGTCTGCAGATCTAGAAAGGTGACCTGCCCATGTATGTTTTGCCTTTGTATGGTGGTGATGATTTTGTTTACTCCAGTTTGCTTCTGATCCAGGTGTTTATTTTTCTTTTGTGTAGACTGATGCCGACCATGTATTCCCTGTTAGCTTTACTATTGCTGCATTATTGAGTTCCCATGTTTCACTACCATATGTAATAACAGGTCTGCTGTATTCGTTGAATACTTTCCGTTTAATGTTCATAGTGGATTTTCTACTCTTCATGATGTTGTATACTGTCCATCCAACCACAATTTGTGACTAAACCACGGCCATCGTAATAAAGGAGGGCAAAGCGCTGGAAAATTATGTAATTCTATAAAGTAACAAATGAGATCTGTCGAACAGTCAGACTATGGGCATTTTGACCCCTCCCTTCACTTAAAAATTCATCAAAATTCAGGAAATCAACCAATTTTAATGAAATTGTCAGTATTTATTAATTAATAATCCATTACTTTATTAGAAATCTTAGTACAAATGTATTATTTTGTGTAATTTGCATAGGCTAGACAGCAAACATTAAATTAATAATTAATAATAAAATGGTGTTGTCCTAAAATTTTTCATTCTTAAAATATTCTTAAAACATGAAAATTTTTCTTTGAAAAATAATTTGTCTGATTTAATATTCATTCTTTAAATAAGTTTATTTTTTACGGTCTACATCGAATGAAAAGACTAATATCAGTTATACTGCATGGAAATATCTCTTGGTTTATAAACACAACAAGAAGACGAATGCTAATTTTTAGGTAGTTTTATTCTTTATATGAACATTTCATTCATTAGTTTTAGCTGAATAATTTGATAAGAATTGCTCTCATTTCCGAAAAAAAATGTTTCTTGATTTTTTTTACTTAAAATAAATCAAACATGAAAAGTAAATCAAACATGAAAGATTACTAATTAAGTAAAGTAACACAAAATCAATAATTCAAAATAATTAATTAATAGAACATTTATTGAAATAAATTAAAATGTGTTTTTTTTGTTTTTGTTTTTTTGCAAAACGAACGGTTCATTTACAATATAGTAAAAATTTGTAATAAATTAAAACAGTCATTTTTGTTGGGGGGGGGGGGGGTCATTTTGAATGAAACTTATTAATTCGTTTAAAATTGTATTTTTTATCCTGAAATAACATTCTAATTTATTTTTTTAAGACTAGAAATTCGAACTTTAATGCAATGCCTTAATCGTTGGACGCCATGTTGTAATTTTCTTATTCTCTTTCGTGCTTGACATCTATAAAAAGGAAATACATTTCATAAAATGAACAAGTTAACAATGATTTCAATGTGAATGAATAATCCTATTGAATTGAGCTTACTTGCTCTTATTACTTGCTCTGATTACAGATGGACACATACACGTTAAGGCACGACAGGCATTTGGGTACTTCCGGTCTTCATTGATAGTAGTTCTTACTCGACTCAGTTGACAGGTCTCGTTTATGATGGCCGTGGTTTAGTACATTATAACTATAATCTGAAAATATGGTGCTTATTACATAAAAAAAAAAGTTAGGTGAGGATGGGAGTGGAGAGGAGTGTGGAAAAAGGTGACTCATAGACAAAATGTTAAGGAGGTGGCGGTGAGAGGGAATGTCAGTTTTCATTTACTATTCATTAAACCAAACTTTTTTTCTATTTTAAATTTCTTTTTTCTTTACAATAAACGTTGAACTCATTCTGAAATTTTATTTCACATCACGTACGGTACAAAGAAACGAAAATGTTCAATTCTCACAATCATAAATAATACTGAAAGCTGCTGCTCGAGCACAGTTGAAGTCCGTCACCCAAGGCAAAGTTGAGACAACTAACAAGATCATACACAGGGCTTTACGGAGCCCTCCAAAAAGGAGCGCGCTCTGGGAGCACGCTCCTTTTTGCTGGAGCGAAGGAGAAGAGGGCTCATTTTATATTCAGCTGGAGTGGAGCGGGAGCAACTCCATTTGTGACTAAAGAGCGGTGGTTTTATCGCTCCGCGCTCCAAAATTATTTGATTTTTTTTTTAACATTAGTTTTTTTATTCAGCAATAAAAAGGAAAAGAAAAGGTCTCAGCTAAACTCTTTGAGTTATTTTTTAAATTATATCTCTGGTAAATGTATATGAGATAGGGGAGAGAGAAGGAGAAAGAACGAGAGAGTTACACATGGAAACAGAACACTGAACTTCGCAGGGGTTTTTCACATCTACATGTTACATTTTTGATAGGACAGTTTTCTTAAGGCATAAGACACTTTGGCAACAAATGTCTTCAAATGCGCCAGTGAGTCTATAGATGTCTTTGAAATTATTTTCTTAAAGATCTGAACTTTTTTGTATTTATGACAAGGATGTTTATTGCTGATTGAATAAATAAGCCAATTTTTCTTTACATTTTAATTGAACTTTTATGCCACATTTTTACCGTCGTCTTTTTGGCAACATTTTGTTATTCTTAAATTCACAACTAGTATGTTTTACCCTTTGTCATGTTTGCTTTAAAATTCGTTTAATTCCGTTAAAACTTGCTTTTGTAAATAGAATGTTCAAAGTTTGTTGTTTGTGTAATAAAATATTAAAGCAGCAAAAATATGTTTAGTCCAAACAAAAAATATATTTAGTCCAAGGAAAATAAAAACAATAAAAACCAACAACGATTAAAACCTGGAATTAAAGTTAGATTCTCAACACTTTAAAGAGTAAATGAGAATTTTATTTCAGAACCAAAAATACAATTAAGATCAACAATCAGTTTCATCCAAAATTTGAGTCGAATACCAAGCGAAATGAGCGAGAAAAAAACAGCGGTCCCTATTCTATAATTAAACTGATGTTTAAACTTAATTAAATTTTTAAAAATGTCTTAAATTTTAATTTTAAAAAAGCAAATAATTAGACTTTCTGACTAATTTGTTGTTTTTTAGAACCGAAAGTAGATTAGATATCTTTCTTAATCTTGAAAAATCTGTTATCGAATATTAAAATTGTAAACAGTTTGTTTTTGTTAGAGATTTCAAATATAGACGTTTTCACCTTTTTTATTCAAATTTTTAATTTAAATAAATGTTTTTGCCCGACTTAGGAAAACTTGCTCCCGTTAATTTTTCGGGGGAGGAAAATTTGACCCGATATTTTTTCAACTCCCAAGGTCTAGGCCAGATATTTTGTATGAAAATTTAAGACATTAAATGGACCTCTGAATTGTTTATTGACAATTTATTGATATTTTTTGGCCAACTTATGAAATATATTTTTTTATTCAATCTTTAAAAAATAAACTTCATTGTTTTTTTTCTTCACCACAAATTGTACTATTGAAAAAAAAATGGATAAATCAATTTGTTTGAAAGTACTTGCGCGTTTCTCTGTGATAAATAATAATAATATACATCATACGATATAGTTATGTTCTTAAAACAAACAAATATTAAACAACCACACAACGATTAATGTTGCCCTGTCTGTCTCTCCTCTCACAAAGAAATGGTTTCTTTAAAAAGAAAATAATCACTAATAATGTTTAAAAGTAAAACTTTATTTACTTAAAACAAATCTAAATTCCCTTCCAAAATAAATAGAAAAAATATCGGGTTAAATTTTCCTTTCCTGAAAAAATAGGTTGTTAATGTAATGAAAATTAAAATTGTTTTAAAATACTTGAGGGATTTTTCTATTTCTATTTCATACCTCAGGAAACGAAAATTTACGTATGCTTCGTCCTACATGTTCTCTTATAACCCTTAGCACCTCTCAAAATATTAGCAAGATTTTGTCAGATATTATCTTACGGTCTTATACTTAAAGTGACATCCCAACCCATATTGACGAGATCCTTTAGCGCCCACCCCTATCCTTCGACCACTCATTGGCAGAATAGAACGTTTATGAAAGAAGGTACATTTTCATTATGGAGTGCTGAAAAAGAGCCGCTCCATTTTTATAGGAGTTTGAGCTAGAGCGACTCCTTTTTGAAAATGGGCAGCGTGAGAGGAGCCAGTTCCAATTTTGGACGTTGGAGCAGGAGCGGGAGCAGCTCCAAAAGTAGTGGAGCACGTAAAGCCATGGTCATACACATGTGCCTTTTTAAAGTTGAAGGAGCAGACCTGGTCACAATCTATTACTAATGGAGATTTAGTATCTGTCTGAAGCCGAAACTATACTATTACTATCTTTCAATGCTCAATTCAGTTTACTATACTATTTCAGACTGATGTACTACCTTTCAAGGCTCAATTCAGGGGATGGGGGTAGTATAGCATCTGTTCTGTTGTCATGATACCATCCTCCCAAGTATTACCTTCTACTTTTGGGGAGAGTGTAGTATCCGTTCTGTTGTCATGAGACTATCCCCAAAGCATTACCTCCTTCTTTGAGGGATAGTGTAGTATCTGTTCTGTTGTCATCAGACCATCCTCCCAGTCATTACCTCCACCTCTGGGAGGGGCAGTGTAATATATGTTCCTTTGTCATATATACTAGCAAAATATGTTAGTAAATATAATAGCAGAATGCAATGCAATTAAATTGCAATTATATAAACTAAAGCAAAAACATGATCAAATATTTTATAGCAAAAAAATAGTCCATGCATAGAAAATAAAGTATTATTAATGATAAAATATTTTATAGCAAAGAAATAGTTCATGCATAGAAAACGAAGTATTACCAATAGTCTGTGATAAAAAAATAAAGTATTATTAATGATAAAATATTTTATAGCAAAAAAATAGTCCATGCATAGAAAACGAATATTACCAATAGTCTGTGATAAAAAAATAAAGTATTATTAATGATAAAATATTTTATAGCAAAAAAATAGTCCATGCATAGAAAATGAAGTATTACCAATAATCAAATATTTTATAGAATAAAAATAGTTTGTGATAGAAAATAAAGTATTATCAATGATCAAATACTTTATAGCAAAAAATAGTCCATGTATGGAAAATAAAGTATTACTATTGATCAAATATTTTATAGCAAAAAATAGTCTTTTTGCAAATTATATCAATGGTAAATACATCCATCTCAATAAATCAATCAGGTTGAGAAGTCTTCTTGGATTCTCCTGACTCATCCACTCCAATCATCTCTGTCAAACATCCTCGTCAGCAGATTCTCTAGATGGCATCCAGTATCTTCTACAAGTTGGCCGATGTAGGTGTGATGAGGTGATGAATAAAAAATAGAAATGAAAATAAACATAGACAATGAAAATGAAAACTCAGCACAAAATGTCGGCTTCAAGGCATTTCGCGAAGGCCACAAAAACAATGGAAATATGTAGATGGTTATTTTAGATTAGTTACTGTAGATATTTTATTTTATTACTATGATTCTACATTTTTTTTATTACAGTGTCAGCATTAGAATAAATGGCAAGAAATTTCCATTGAAATGACTCGAGGAATCTATTATTATAGTAAATCTGAGTAAATCAACGTTTCTTTCCTTAAGGCTTTATTTCTATAAATTTTAATCACACAAAGTACATGCAAAAATATTGCTCAGTTTTGGGATTGAGTTATGTTTGAAAAATGTTTTATTTCAATTGTTCTAATTAGTCACAATTTGCAATTAACTCACCAAGTGACCAACTCTTACGAAATGTCTATTTTTCATTCACCCTCTCTTACTGTATGTTGTTTGACGCTTCCTCCCCGCTCTTATTTTATAAGGTATTATCACTCTCTCGCTTCCCCCCCCCTCTCTCTCTCTCTCTCTCTCTCTCTCTCTCTCTCTCTATTTATTAACAATCGAAGGTAATAAAACTAACTAAAAAACAAAAGATTGGAATAGTCAATTATAAACAATAGGCAATATCACATCAGACAGTAATAATATTACACCCATCGTTGGAGAGGAAAAGAGAGAAAGAGAGAAATATATAGCGAACAGAAACAGGCTCATTTAGGATTTGGGACTTTAATGTTTTAACTGTCTTTGCAAACTCAATAGGTGAACCAACGGATAAGAGGGCAACAATAAGATCACAATAACGTTTCATTTATTAACAGATTGTCTAGGACAGACATTAAAAAGAGATTAGACCTGTCATGCACAAATGGTACACAAAGAAATAACTTTAAAATAAGTGTTAAACAAATATTACAATTTTTTCCATTACAATTAGAAAACATATGTTGCAGAGGCAAAGAATTATAGCAATGCGCACGTACACAGTAAATGTAAAGTTTACTTATATAGAATTTCAACGGCAGTGACATACCATGCAAAGAATGTTTTGCAACACTGTCGCCTTGTTCATTGACCATGGCCTGAGAGGCGGTCACTTAATCAGAAAAATCACTTAACAGGGAAAGCACGTTAATTTGAAAAGTCTGCTCAATAATAAAGGATGGGATCAAACAATGTTTAACTATCCTACAGGTCATGCCAAATATGAAGGAGAGTCTTTTTTTAAATTTTCAACTGCATCGAAGCTATTAAGCTTATCAAGAAGTTTTGTTACCATTGGAGCACAGGGTGGAGCAGGTGCTAGTGTGATTGTAAGAGTTAGGAGTGGATGGAATAAGTTCAGGGAACTTCTACCATTACTAACCAGCAGAGCGTTACCACTGTCGACCAAGAGAAGAGTCTATCAGGCATGAGTACGCAATGTGATGATGTATGGAAGTGAAACCTGGCCAGTGAAGGTTGAGGACATGTGTTGCCTGGAGAGAAAAGATATAAGGATGATATGATGGGTGTTTAATGTGAGTCTTAAAGACAGGCTTAGTCCTGATGACCTCAGAGGAAGATAAAATCTGGACAGTATAGAGAGATGTGTGTAGAACAGGAGACTTTGATGGTAGGGCCATGTCAAAAGAATAGATGAGAGTTCTTGGATTGGTCGATGTAGAACAGTTAAGGTAGCAAGTTCAGTTCACAGAGGATATTTATATCAAATTCAACAAGAAACATTCCTATATATATATATATATATATATATATATATATATATATATATATATATATATAATTTAATAAATGTTCCGAATTTGTTTTTAAAAAACATTTTAATTCATACAATTGTTTCTGTTCATTTCAAAACAATTCTCTTGATAACAAACTCTAGATGTTTTCAAAATGCTTGTTATCAGGAGAATGTATGTTTTAAAAATAGGCAGAAAGAATTGTATGTTGTTATTTTTAAAACAAATTCGGAACATTTAAAAAATTAGTATACTAAATTTTGAGCTCTAGTAATGTATCCACTATTGAGCTATTACCCCAACTTTTGTATGAATTTAAAGGAATTTATATAATATATATTCCTAGCATGACCTGTGTCCCGGCGTTGCCCAGGAAAATAGTTTAATCAAGAAAGTTCAGACCTTTTCATTGGTGAGTCTATAATGTGGAAAAAGGAAAAGAAAAGGAACACAAAAAATATGATAATAATTCAAAAACTTTCAGTAGCTATTCAATTGTTTTATTATTATTATTTATTTTTTTAAGTCTATTTTTTAAGGGAAACCATAATTATGATTATTTCTTGTGTTGAAAGAGTTCAACTTAATAATACATACATGCATACATACATACATCCTCTTAAAGGAAAAAAGCTTATGCCTGTAACACCCGATACTGTCTTCTATTTTTTTAAGGGAAACCATAATTATGATTATTTCTTGTGTTGAAAGAGTTCAACTTAAACAGAGCTGAAAGGGAAAAGATTACGAAATACCAAGGTCTTATGTACGACATGAAAAGAAACTGGAATCTTAGGAAAATCTCCATCATACCAGTAATTATAGGAGCAACAGGACTAATGAAAAAGAATTTCAAAAGCTATCTGGCGAGTATACCCCGGTGAACCGAGTGAAGAGAAATACAAACAATTGCACTTAAAGGGACGGTTAGAATCTTAAAACGATCTCTAGGCTGGAGTGTCTGAAATAGCCGGTGAATGTTTGGCATCCGGTAGGCTTATGCCTGTAACTCCCGATCATATCTTTATCGTGTGTCATCTAAACTATGGAGTGCATGCAATGGGCGGGTCATATAGAGTCTGTCTTTCCAATGCTGGTCTAGTTTAGTTTTAAAGTCATTCATGGTTCTGGCACTGATCACGTCGTCTGGTAGGGAATTCCAGCTGTTAACTACTCTAAGTCCGAATGAATACTTTCTTATATTCAGTCTTCCATACTGTTTCACAAGCTTCAACGAGTCGCCCCTGGTTCTGGATAAATGGTGGAGTGGTAGTAGTTTTTCTTGTCTTTATTAGTCAGGATCTTATAAACCTGGATCATATCTCCTCTTTATCTCCTGTATTACAGTGAGGACAGCTTCAGCGCTTTCAGTCTTGTCTCATAAGGTAGGTCCTTGATTTCTGTACATAATCTTGTAGCCCTTCGTTTTTACTCTCTTCAGCTTATCAATATCTCCAGCGTACTGGTGAATCCTTGGGGCATTTCCACATTCCAGAATAGGTCTGACCATCGTCATATGCAGCTTATTTATGACACACTTGTCCCTACCAGCAAATACTACTGATTAAGGGGACAGGGTAAACAAAAGTGTCTCGAGTGTAAATGTGTAGAATAGGAGGACAAAGTCTCACTCTAAAATTTAAAATAACTTTATTGGCATTCTTCGTTAACCTGTCAAGGAAAAGAATAAGGAAAGTTTGTTGGCTGTCGAAATTCTATGAGCAGTTTATCAGCCGATGCTCTGGAATCCAGTGGATAAAGGTAGGGGAGAGGAAGGGGTTAGTAGCAGAAGGTATTCCAGGTGTCTGGACAAAGAAAAAGGTTTGAAAATTCATATAAGAAGAATGTTTTTATGAGAAAGTCCATACGTACGTTCGTTGTTTAAAGGAAGGCTGAGTTCGTGTGTGTTTGTAAGTATGTGTGTATGTGTTTGGTATCAGTTCACGTGCGTTCGTCTGGTCGCCATGTTGGATCTTTGAGTCTTGTCGATGCTGCAGCTAGGTGGTTTAGTGAGAAGTTTGTAAGTCAAAAGAGAAGTTTTTGTGGTCGATCTGAGCAACGTGGATGAGTAGACAGCAGTGCCGGCTCATGGCGAAAAGAGGAAGAAGGTAGTTGGTGCTTCCTTTTATAAACTCTGGGTCAGGTACTCAGCTCACATGAGAGATTGTTTCTGATTGGGCAAACTAGAAACAAAGTTAAATGTTTGCACCAATCAGAGCCCAGCTTAGAAATTACGCCGATATTCAAAACAGCAGCTTGTCGCTGCTACCGCTGTTGCCGCTTGTAGCTGCTACTAAAGTTTGCATCCATCAGGGCTCATTCCTCATCCCCTTCCTATTCATGATTTTCCTTGAAGCCCTCTCCAGAGAGTTCTGTATAGGATGCCTATGGAAGTTGTATGCAAAAGACCTGGTAATCATGGCATATAAACTGAACCACTTACTTGACAAGTTGAGAATGTAGAAAAGTGGTATGGAAACCAAAGGACTAAGGGTGAATCTTTCAAAGACAAAAATGATGGTCAGCGGTCCAAAAAACTACAACAGCTGAAAGATTCCAGTCAATATCCATGTGCTGTGCACAAAAAAGAAGTGGGATCCAATTCCATACAATGCAGTCTATGCGCATTATGGGTTCACAAAAAGTTTAATGGTACCAGACCCCAACTATAAGTGTAGGTGTCTGTAGCAGGCATTTCCACTTAACTGCCGACCTTGCATTAACGTAAAGTTGAACGACGACCCTCTCGAAGTGGTGGACTCGTTTTGTTATTTTGAGGATATGTTGAGTGCTGGAGGTGTTTGTGGGTGTATCTCTACCATTAAGATAAGATCGACATAGGGTAAGTTCTGTGAATTGTTGCAAGTCCTGACATCATGAAGGGTATATAGCAGCTGTGTTAGGAGCATGCTGCTGTATGGAGGTGAGTGCTGGGCCCCATACAGTCCTCATTCACCCATCTTCAGGATAATGACAGAGCAATGATCAGATGGATATGCAATGTCGGGTTAGATCAGACCTGGCATATCAGCTCTGATACTGGATATTGACTGGAATCTTTCAGCTGTTGTAGTTTTTTGGACCGCTGAGACGAGTGGAATGATAGGCTCTGCTATGCGCGATTTCCTCAGCAGCTTTGGTTTGTTAATGACACGCCACACCGGGGACAATCGGGAATTGACTTGGCTTCACGAGCATCTTTCCATCGCCATTATTCATGGAAACGCCTTGAGTCTGCTCTCGGCCTGCCAAGCCAGCCGGACATTCAATGAAACTTCCTGATGCGTGAATGTTGGTTTCGAAAAGGAAGATTTTATTAATTTTTTAATTAATTCTTGTTTTTTGTTTTAAATTAATATTGAATAATTATATTTATTTAACTGAAAATTTTTTTTTTTTAATTCAGCGACCGTTTAGAAACGTGGCCGAGGGGGAGATAATTCAAACGACGAAATATTAAAGGGGCAGATAATCCAAACCTTTTTTTGGGGGGGGGGGGGGGGTATATTGAATTTAAAATGCAAAAAGTAAAACTTCTGAGGATACGTTATAATTAAATAGATTTATTGAAATCGATCAAACATCAAATAAATAACCCGGTTTTAATTGAAATGTTAGGGTTAGGGTTTAGGGTTAGATTTGTCCACCCCCTTTTTGCCCCCACCCCACCCACAAAGTTTGACTTATCTGCCCCTTTCATATTTCGGTCACGTTTCTAAAGAAGCACCTTAAACCTTTTATGACGTTTTAATACATTTTCCGTCTAAAACACGCAATATCGATATGAAGCATACGAAAACGTGGATTGTGAATCATTGAAAACTGAAACGAATTCTTGTAGTGAATTATAAAAATAATTTATTTAAAAAGTTTCTTGATTTCACAACTTGCGTTATGTCAATAAAAATACAAAAATTAATGGCTTTCACCTTTTTTGTCATCGTAAAGTGAAAAAATAAGTGCTGGTTTCGTTTCGTACTTCCATTCCGTTTTTTGATAGGCCGTACTTCTGATCTGATCGCATCTATTTTGTAGCATTTCTATGCTATTTTTTACATTTCAAACATTTTTACCTTCCGATTATACAAATAAGTAGATATTTACTCGAAATGGTTCCTCATTTAATATTATTTTAAAAAAACATATTTTTTTACTACACAACTATACCTACCCCTACCAAAAATCTTTTTATGCAAATAGGTCACAAATAAGTAGATAAAGCAAAATTCATTTTTTTAAATTAATTTCCCAACTGTATTTCTTTTAAACTAATTTATGTCGCTAATAGTAATGAATCTAGGTACTTGCAAAAATGACCGTAGCTTGTACTGATTATAGTCTTTAAAAGTGTTTTTTCTTAATTTTTAAAAGTAGTTTTCGTTTAACTTTTGATTGTGTTTGAAAGATAAAAGCATTAAGTTAATATCTAAAAGAAAACAAATGTATATTTACATGTGAAAAAAAATTAGAATGGAAAATGTTATCAAAACAGCTATAACGAAGGACCCCACTCTCTTCCTTCGGGGTGACGGCACCAAATGTAAACATGAGACCCCACACTCGTGATATGTGGGTATCATCGTCGGCCACTTATGCACAGGTGTTTGATATCCCGGTCATGGTGCCGAGTAAAACAGATACCTCACTCTGATCCGGTGTCACTGAACCACTTGTAACATAGGTGGTCCACTCGTGTCTTTATATCGGTACTCACATGTCTGGTCCTCGGCGCAGGAATCCTTCTAGACTGTGAACACCCTCTTTGGCCAGTGATCGTCAATAGCGGATTACAAAAAGAAAGATGTGTTGAATCTCCTCCGGGTCGGATGAATGACGATTTCGTGATTCTGTGAAGGCAAGATTACTTAGCAGGACAATTCGACAATAGAATAATTCAACAACGTCGGTTTCTTCTTGTATCAATTAATTATTAAAAACAATCAAAAGGAAGGATTAATTTTACACTTGAATTTTAGAGTCTCTTATTTTGATAACTTGTCTTTGTTTACTAAACTAGTCGTCGTCTCTCTCTCTGTGCGTGAAACTCCATTTACAATTTTCAAGTTGTTAATTAAGTTGTAACTTGTCTACTGAACGGTGGGGGGGAATACTATGGGCAACGTCGTCCAAACGGGAAGCCTTTCGCGCGACATTCCCGTTTGTTGACAGCTCGAGTCTCAGGTCCGGCTAACACAAGCCCGCGAGGTTCTGCAACCTACACGGGTCGAAATCCCAAATCTAACTGCCTGTAACTGTCTTCTCGTTCCAAAAACAAAGGTCCTTTCCCCTCCCAGAGGGGCATATTATCACACCTTTTCTTTCTCCAACCTTCCTCCTCTCCAATCCTTCTCTCTCTCCCACCTATTTCTCTATTCCTTCTTTCTCTCTCGGGGCCAGGGTGGGGTATGCTGACTTACTCTCCCTCTCTCTCTCTCTCTCTCTCTCCTCCCTTTTTCTGAGTCTTTCTTCATCTCCGGGTGGTTTGGGGCTGAGTGGTACGACAATTGAAATTCTTCGCTTAGGCCTTCAGATACTATCTACATCAAAGAAAACCATTAGTCTCTCTCTCAGACCTCTGCCCTAATTAATGATGACAGCCTAAGGGGCGATTTCCACTCTGGCCTCGCGCGCCCACCCACATAGTACTGACACACGTATGTTTTTCGTTGGCGATAAAAAAGATTTGGCCAAAACCCGGCACACCTGTTTAAACTTGGTCTGTGTAAGATTTAAATGTAATTGACAATCACTCATGGCTTTCTCGGATAGCCCGGCGCCACCTTCCCAGCTTGTTTTGTATAGCTGATCCCGCGGAAAATATGTACTAGTTCTTAGATCTCCACTTGTTTCTACGTAGGGCCCCACCATCAAGATGCATATTAGTGTGCCCTAAAGGGCAGACTCTGTCGGTTACAATCACTGTTTCACACAGCGAAAAATCCAATAAAAAAATTCAATAAAACATGTTTAAAAATCGCTGGAAAAGTAAATATCAGTTTTCTGGAACTGTTTCAAAGATTATTAAATTAAAGTCTTAAGAAAGTGAATTACAAAAGAATGTACCTCTTTTTTTTTTTTACTAAAAATTGCTTAATTATCAAAAAAAGTGAAAGTTAGCTAAAATATGTCCGAAGTCCGTCTTGTAAATGTAAACAGAAAATACGTCTATAAAATCTCAAAGTATGGAAGGCTCAAACTGCCGTAGTAGTTATTTTTATTTTATTTTTACGTTACGAACTGCGTCAATTTTATTAATTAATTTTACATGATGATTGATTAAAATCTTGAACATTACTTGATTAATACTTTAAGAATTAATGTAATTTTAAATTAAATTAAAATTCTTAAAGAATAAATAACTAATTTATTGTTACAAATTTCTTACATGTGTCGTAACGATAAATTACATTAATTATTTTAAAATAAAGCTAAGAGAATTTTTTTATTTTAAGTGTGAAAAAGTAAATTAAAGTCAATGACTACACTGACAATGCTCATTGAAAAAAAAAGTTAAAACATTAAAAATTATTTATTAATAAATAAATAGAATTCAATTTTGAAAGAAAATGTCATATTTGAATTCTATTTATTTATTAATAAATAATTGTTTTAAACTTTTTAAATAATATTTATTAATGAAAAAATGACAAAACAAATACAAACTTACGTTTTATTTTTCCAAATAACTGATGATGAATTGTGAAATTAACGAAACTGTTGAATCTCTTAAAATAAAATGTTGAGGACGGTGTGGGGGAGTGAGTGGTGGTTGGTGAGCTAATCCAGCCTGTGTATTACAGAACAGCCTTACCATACGTTCCCAAGTCAATCGTTAGTAGAAATTATCCAATTTTTAAAATTCTTTCTTTTTTTTATGTTCCTGAGTCTCAAATTTTTCAATTTTTGGTTTATTTTCAAGATTCTAAAAAAAATTTCTTGCGCTGATGATGACACGTTCATGTATGAAAGGGAAATATAATTATGTCACATTTTATATTTTACCAGAAACTCTAATCATTAAAATTGTAGCAGTCACCAATAGGGACTACTTTTGAATGCGTAATCACTGTCCCTGTGAGCTGGCTTGTCCAATCAAATCATAGGGCGCAGTAATATCGTTAGTTCCCTAAGGGACTACTTATGTTCCCTTAGGGTTCGAGGAAAAAGATGAGACGACCTCCTGGCACCAGCTTGAACACATCGGAGAGAGCACTAGCGATGAACGAGGAAACGCTCTCTCTTTTGCCGCCGTCACCTGACTCGACGACTACTACCATCTTCACCTGAAAAAATCCACGGGCAGCCCTTAAGAACTCTTATATTCTTCCTCTTCCTCAGACGGACACCGTCCCACTCTCTTCTACCTATACCAAACAGTATAGGTAACCTGGAGTTAATAAAACCCCTTTTTGTTATAGTTACAGAAATACTTTTCGTTGTTCCGTTTCTTTACGAGAACATAAAAGGATAACCCCTTTCATCCATCATCATCCCATTACAAAATCACATGAAATATTTTTTGCAATTATATTATTTTTTGGGTGAAAATATTGATTAAACAATGCTTTATTCACTGATAACATTATCAATTCAACACATTAATTTTTCTTCTAGTTATAGTGGTTTTATTAACACGGAATTTAGGGGCCTTTTTGGTAATATATACGAAATACATTTTTTTAACATTTTTTATTTTAAACATCTACAGTGCTTTATTTTCATTTTTTTTAATTCATACACTTTTTTTATTAATAAATAAAAATATAACGTGTATTTTGTTTTAAAAAAATAATACATTTTCGCTAAGATTTAAAAAAAATAATAATGATTTCATTATATTACGTTGATTAATAAATACTGAAAATTTCATTAAAAATGGTTGATTTCCTGAATTTTGGTGAATTTTGAGGTGAATGGAGGGTTAAAATGTTTTTACATTTTGGGAATCGGTCATTGATTTTGCACGTACCAAGTAATGATTATCTCGGGAATTGATATTTACCATGTGAATTACGAAGAAAAATGAGAAAGATATGGTTTTCTCGCACGGTTTCATTTGTTTGTTATTTGTTTTTATTCTTGAAAAGAGCGGAATTGATTACTTATTTTTAAACAAAAACGGAAGTCTTTAATATTAGGTACAGAATCTCAGCCTTCACCGTTTTTTTCTGACCCAGAGTCAAATGTTTTTCTGGATTGCTACTATATTTTTTTTACCACAAACTCTGAGCGACAAGGTCGTAAAATCACACGTAATCGCCTAAAAAAGTAGACCACCTCCGATAACCAAAAACAAAATTAGGGTAAACTACCTTAAAACGCTAGAATGGCCCGAAAATGGAGGATAATTTTACTGATCCGCCACTCTAAATTCTAAAATAATTATTGTTTTTTCTTTTCTTCTTTTCGCCAAGATTTTCAGGGTGTTTACACGTAATCGCCCCAAAAGTAGATTCTGGGGGGTGGGGGTGAGGGTGTTAATACCTACCATCATTAATTTTTAGGGTGTCCTGTCCTTAACTAATAAATCATAAACTTGTGTTTTTGTTCTTTCTGCACTTGCTTATAAAGGTGGCGATTATATTTTTATCGAATTTTCGTTTCGGCCTACGATGAAACATGCTATAACTTCGTGTTTTTAATAAGTGTTCTACTAAAACATGTTTTAAGTTTTTAAAAAGTTGTTTGATAATAATGCTGAAACTCTAAATAATTTGCGTAACTGAAATAGGAATTAGCCAAACTTTTAATATTTTTTTTCATTTGTTTTAGTTTGAATCAAAATAAACAAAAACTGAATGTGTCATCACGGTTGCTACAATAACGAAAAAGGGGAAATAAATAATGTCCGTTATGAATATCAGCCAATCAAATCGCTCGGTTCGGATTTAATTTGTAATTCGTGGCGTACTTTTAATCAAAGGCGAAGTATTTTGTTGTTGCTAACAGCAACAGTTATGACAAAGAGCTACATTCTAATTTTTAAAACTTTTACCTATACTTTCAAATAAGTTATACAACCAGAAAAAAAGGTGACAGATCATATTAACAAGGATGACATTAGCAACTTGACATTATTATTTTTTTTACGCATGTGGTTACCGAGTTTTGGTTTGAATAACTCGTACTGTCGTACTCAGTCCTTTTAATCGGGTATTTAAAGAAGAAAAAAAAAACTCTATCGGATATTACAAGTATTTGCAGGTTGTGAGATCTGAAATAACGTGAAGACAGAAGTTTATTAAAAAATAAATAAAAATGGAAACTTCTACCGGATCTGTAAGCTTCACTAATCACCCCCTGAAGTCCATAAACAATGCTCCCCCTAATCGGAATAATACAAGTCCTTTGGATTTTTCATTTCGAAGATTGAAAGATATTTCTGACATCATGGAGAACGAACAGCCATCGCTTGCTACACTTCCTACACCAGCTGACAACAATAATGAGGATAAATTAACATCAATTGATTATACCAGCGCGATAACAACAGTTACAGAAGAAACAACAGGTTCAGACCCGACAAAAAAAGTTGACTCCCCAAAACCACCACCCAGACGAAATAAATCTCGAAGCAAATGCCTTCGGTTAAATAACAATTCCCTCACGAGTGTCGATGGGTTGCCTAATATCATATCTTTCTTATTTCAACATCCGATGTATCTCTCCTGGTTGGATTTCTCTTTTAACCGGTTGACGGAAATCTCCCCTGTCTTCTGTGATTTGCCGTACCTACAGATTTTGTACCTGCATGGGAATTGCATTGCAGATTTGTCCCAGGTGGAAAACCTTCGCACCGCGACCCGCCTGAAGAAACTTACTTTACACGGTAACCAGATTGAAAATGTCAAAGATTACCGAAATTCTGTCCTGACAACCATCCCGTCTCTCAACGAATTTGATTTCAGTTGCGTTGTAAAATCAGACCGAACCAATGCCGAGGTTTGGTGCAAAAGTCACCAAAGTCTGATGGCCAGAAAGAGAAATGCGAAACGTAAAAAGGCCCAATTAGAAAACGGTGTTTAAACTCTGGTAATCACTTTTTTTTTTTTTTTTTTAAATAATAACATAATTAACATTTATTTGATAATCATGAAATGACTTCTTAAAGTTAAACTCTAAAACATGAAAATGTGTCGCTAGACTCCATGTTTACCAAAATTTAACCGGACGACGTTAACATGAACTTTGTAAAAGTCTATTATGCCGCCGCGAAACCGGGTGTGGAATCGGTACAATTGGTGCTCATATTAACCCAACCATAACCATAAGTCCCTGGTGACAATGCGTCAACCTAGACTTAGTGTTAGTGATTGAGTTAAGGAAGTTTTTTTTGTTTTTTGTTTTTTTTTCTTGAAAAAAAAAAAGGGACCCCCACCCTATTTTATTTTTGAGAAAGGTACCAATTGTACTAATTTTACATGCGATTTTGCGGCTTTTACTAAGTTAATGTAAACGCCGCCATGTTGAGTTTTTTATAGTATGGGGTCTAAGAGCCTAAAGTAAACATTTATCAATTGTTCTCCCTTATCGATGAACAACAACAAAAACTGTTAAATCTTAGGTAATCACGTGGTTTCCCAACCCATTGTATTAAAAACATGGGGTGCTTGCGTGGCCACCGAGAGTTACTACAGGCCGGTTGGCTAGAAAATGACGTCACTGACTTCCGTGTCAAAACAAGGACCGTAGTAATAACAATAAGAAGGCATTTCGACTTCTCCATTCACTAAATAATCCATCAAAATTCAGGAAATCAACCAATTTTAATGAAATTTTCAGGATTTATTAATTAATTATCACGGAATATAATAAATCCATTACTTTATTATAAAGCTTGGTGCAAATGTATTATTTCTTGTAAACAAAAAACACCTTTACTAAAGTTATTCAAAATATCAAAACATGTTGACCATACGATATTGTAAATATTTAAAACAAAACATTAGAAAACTTTAAAAATTGCATGTAAAAAAATAAAAAAAAAAGAACTCGATTCGATTCATCTTGAAACTGATCTTTATCCAATATAAATTTAAAGAAAATAATAATTCACGATCAAATACTGCAAAAAACTGAATTATGAATTACCATTATTTAAACTTCTAACCCAATCAACCGTAAGTAATTCAGACTTTGAAATTTGTTTAAAAATTATACAAAAAAAAGTTCAATGTTAACTGTCTGTTTAATAATGGAATCACCAACTCCTATCTTGCTATTAAGAGATAGGTACGTGCAAAATCAAAGGCCGATCCCCAAAATGTAAAAACATTTTGACCCTTAAGTGAAGACTTAAAAATTCACCAAAATTCAGGAAATCAACCAATTTTAATGAAATTTTCAATATTTATTAATAAACACGCACAGGAGATATAGTGAAACATTTTTTAAAAATCTTAGTGAAAATGTATTATTTTTTTTAAAACAAAATACACCTTTACTAAACGTATATTTTTATATATATAAAAAAAATCCATGATTTTTTAAAAATGAAAATAAGATCTGTATATGTTTAAAATATTTTTTGAAAAAAACTATTTCGTATATATTACGGAAAATGCCCCTACACTCTTGTTAATAAAATCAGTATAACTCGAAGAATTAACGATATTATCATTGAATAAAGCATTGTTTAATTAATATTTTTTGTGAAAATTTTGATTAAATATGATGTTATTATTTCATTTATTTAATCTACAAAAGTAGAGAAAAGATAAACTATGCTACACTTAAGACATCGAAAAAAAGTAATAAAAAAAATGGAACACTACTTTTTTATCAAATAATGAATAAGTAATTCAGACTTGATTTTTTATATAATTAAAACAAAATTCAAACTTACTACACTATATTTAGTCAGTGTAAACATTATTACGTGTATCCATATTTGCAGTAATTATTTCTCTTTTGGAAATCCAAACATATACAGTAGGCATTTTAACTTTGTGAATTATGAAATGAAATTTTTAAAAGCGCGAAATTATTTTAAAATTGGTTGATTTCCTGAATTTTGATTCCATTATTAAACAGACAGTTAACATTGAACTTTTTTTTGTATAATTTTTAAACAAATTTCAAAGTCTGAATTACTTACGGTTGATTGGGTAATTTCATAATTCAGTTTTTTGCAGTATTTGATCGTGAATTATTATTTTCTTTAAATTTATATTGGATAAAGATCAGTTTCAAGATGAATCGAATCGAGTTCTTTTCTTTTCTTTTTTTACATGCAATTTTTAAAGTTTTCTAATGTTTTGTTTTAAATATTTACAATATCGTATGGTCAACATGTTTTGATATTTTGAATAACTTTAGTAAAGGTGTTTTTTGTTTACAAGAAATAATACATTTGCACCAAGCTTTATAATAAAGTAATGGATTTATTATATTCCGTGATAATTAATTAATAAATCCTGAAAATTTCATTAAAATTGGTTGATTTCCTGAATTTTGATGGATTATTTAGTGAATGGAGAAGTCGAAATGCCTTCTTATTGTTATTACTACGGTCCTTGTTTTGACACGGAAGTCAGTGACGTCAGAGGGGGGCAGGAAGTTAGTTGCTTGGCCTGTAGTAACTCTCGGTGGCCACGGTGCTTGTCGAGATGAGGGCGAAACAATTAAACGCAGTTCCAAATAAAAACTCTTGTTTATACTTATTAGACAATTAGTATACACAGAAAAAAATAGGGAAAATTATCGAGTAAATTTTTAAAAATCGGTACTCTTATAGCTGACGCACCATGTTTCCGTGACTTCGCGTTGTCAACGTTCGGAATCGCCCGAGAGTTGAGGCGAAAACTGCCAACTACATTTAAATCAAACTAAAAACGCTGCAAAATAAGTTAAAACACAAATAAACTTATACAGGTAGGTAGAAGAGTAACTTAGCTTGCCATTGGTAGCATTTATTTGTTGCCTATTTGTTTTTTCGTTCTGTTCGCTCTCGTTAAAAATGGGCAGCAAAAAAATTTAATTAGTAAATTAGCAGACACACTGGCATAAATCCACCATGCGCGTTCTCAAAAACTTCGCTTCGTATTAACCAGTTTCCGTTCCAAGTTTTAGATCGACTAGCTTACAGAATGACGTCCATGGTGGATTCATGCTAGTGTTTCGGCTATTAATTTAGTGTTTTTTCCCTATTCATTTCATATGTAATACTAAATTGAATTGTTAAATTTGTCGTTTCTTGCTTAAAATGGCGGACAACTCTGACGTCAATGAATCGTCTGCTATTTTCCGACTTCACAAATGCCTAATTAAACCCAAATAAATTGTTTTGGATTAATTAATTTGGGTTTAAGTAGGCATTTGTGAGGTCGGAAAATAGCAGACGATTCATTGACGTCAGTTGTCAGCCATTTTGAGTAGGAAACGACAAATTTACCATTGATTTTAACGCCAATACATTCAGCATGTTATATATTTTTTATTGCAAATTTTTAACTACTACATACCGTCTTTCCGATAAAATTACATGGGTCGAGAAACTACATGATTACGAAATCCTATTTCAGTCACCAAAATGATCTAGATTCAACTCACTATAATTTAGTGTTTTTTATGTTACTTAAAAAAAATATTAAGTAATAAACAAAAGTAAGTAATTTGAGAGTAATACCAAAAGCCATTTCACTAAATAATTTAGGTGACTGAAATAGGAATTAACCTTTTTTTTTAACTTTCATTTTTATTAAAGTACTACATATTTAAAGAAGAAGAAAAAAAGTGAAACAACTTGTGACATCGCCTGAATTTTCCTCCATAAAATCGCTCTTACAATTGTGTAATTTTCTATACGTTAAAGTTTAAAACCTAAAAAAAACGTGTGAATATTTAATTAATTAAGGTGGGAGGGGGTATTGGAAATATTTTTTAAGTAAACATTTTTAATCTTCATAAAGGTGCTTGTACAGATCAGCTCCCATGACCGCTAACATCAGCTTGGTAAAATCCGGTAACGCTTTACATTAGCCAAAAGGCAACTACACAAAATGAAACCCGGGTTTCTTGAAATCGAAAAAGCACTGATTTATTTACATTGTGAAAAAAAAAGGTGGGTGAAAGAGGTACTCGCTGATTGTGGGTTCGAGGGGGGGGGGGATGCCGGGCGAGCGAAGATAGACGGATGGGTAGTGGGGGGTAGGAAAATGGTGGGAGGTAGTTACAAGAACTATATATTCAGGTTCTACCATCCTCCTACGGTGGCCAGATTGGTATTGCATTCTTTGACTCGGCATAGACCCTACGCTGGATCTTGCTCCAGCAGAGAAATCCGTTCTCTGCCCCATTACTTGTTACAAGACCCTGTTGGGATGGGTCGCTAAAGAATATTTATCCCCCCCCCCCCCCGCCGTTTGTCGTCGGCCCCTTTCTAGGTATCGCTCCATAATTTTTTTTTTTTTTTTACGGTACTCTTATAGCTGACTCACAATGTTTCCGTGATTCACGTCGTCAACGTTCGGGAAAGTCTCAGAAGCGCCCGAGAGTTTACGAAACTACTAACCAAAAAACATTTGCTCTATATAAACAGTTTGTTTTCGTTAAAATGAGAGGTACTGTTCCAGATGAGGCGCCTAATTTCCGTGACTTCGCGTCGACAACGATCGGACAGGTCGCGGAAGCACCCGAGAGTTGCCGAGACGAAAACGCCAAGCGTTTATGGAAGGCTTGCAGGCGATAATATAAGACGAATAATGCAAAGAAAAATACATAGATAAAAAGATAAAAACCGAACAAACTGTAGGGTGGGGGTTCAAATGAACCATTTTTAATCAAATGTGTAGAAAGAAATTTTTTTTGTCAATGTTTTCTTTTTCATTTATTTCGCTGTTTTTCTTTTTTCTTGCTAACATAAAACAAAGAAAGAAAAATGGGTTAGGGTTAGGGCTCTCGTTCTTAGCGATAGCCAAGCCATACATTCAAACTGCCAAGCTAATTGGAAGACTGGCAGACGCTAATGTAAGATGAATAGATTCAAAGAAAGAATACAAAGATTAAAATTATTTTTTTTTTTTTTGTGAAAATAATGTTTTTTGGGGAGGAAGATAAAAGAAAGGAAAAAAATATTATTATTCCATCAGCGCCTGGCCGCTTCCGCGACATGCCCGATCCGTTGTCGACGCGAAATCACGGAAATTAGGCGCGTCATCTAGAACAGTACCAAATGAGAAAACAAAACAAACAAAATGCTTAAAACAGTTGTTGCGGTGTTTAACAAGAAAAAAATTTACAAAACATCTAAAAAAGAAAAAGAAAACATTGAAAAAAAACAAAAAAACTATAACATTTGCTTAACAAATCAAACAAAATCATCATTTGAAACTTTCCGGTGCATACAAAAAAACAACATTTGATTAATAGGGACCTCCAATTGGTTGTGAACTATTTACCCCCCCCTATATATAACACGATGTAACTTTAATTTAGATTAAGATTATCAACAAAACTTTTTTACCATTCAAAAGAGGATACATTAAATAAACTGCTGATGATTTTTTAGAATTTTTTCCAGCATACGAAACTCATGAAAATGTGAAGTTAAAATGTTGTGTACTTTTTTTTACGTGATAAACTAACGTTCTTATGTATAAGCATTTATGTGCGCTGTGATAGGCACATTTTTAATAAATCTCGCATAAATCAAGTTATGGCCAGATCTTCACGAAATTTTCAATACTTATTCATTATAGGACTAATTTATCTTTAAAATGCTGTTTTCCTAAAATATATTAGGGAAAATATTTTTTTTACGTGATTCCCCCCCCCCCCCCCCTGTTTCATTTTATGAAATATTGAACGAAATATATTGTCATCCGGCGATTTTTTTTTCTTATATAAAACTAAACTCTTTTAAAAAACACATTGGATTAATTTTATTAAATTTTACGTAAACTGTTTTAGTAAACTGGTCCGTGAATGCACAAATAAAAAGTGGAAATAAAAGCAATATTATTATGTTTTGAATTTTTTTTTACCTTTTCTCAATAAAATATACTGTGATTTATTGAAATGCAAAAAAAAAAAAAGTTTTACGAAATAATTTTTATTTTCAGAGACATTTATTCATTTGATCGTATTGATCGAGTTTATCGGTTTTAAACATCATTTTTGAACATATTCGTGTTCGAAATTTTTCAAAATATTTTAATATAATATAGCCCGAAGTATTATGAATCGTAAAAGACAAAAGTTGTGGCGGATGTCATATTATGTACTTGGAAAAAACTACTTCATTTGCTAGAAGTAAGAAAATTTTTTTGCACTAACTGATTTTGCCGCAACTATGGAACGCAATACTAGCCATAATTAACACGTCAATTTTTAAAGTGAAATTGTCCCACGCGCATGCGCATACATTTTTAGAGTAAAATTGGTGCACGCCGCACGCTAATTTGTAAACAGTAACACTAATAAGAAAAAACGTTGACAAAAGTAATTATTATTATTATTATTATTATTATTATTATTATTATTATTATTATTATTATAATACTTTTTATCATTTTTCTTTTTTCAAATTAAAATGTTTATCCATTTCGAAATATAAACTTATTTTTACTTTGAATTTTTATTATTCAATTGACGAATATTTTTAATCATTAACAAACCACAATACTTTCTCCATTTTCATTTTTAGTTTAATTTTTATTTTTCAGTAAAAAAAAAAGTAATAATCTGTCTCAAGGAAGAAAAAAATGGTTAAAACAAACCGTTAATTTTGTTTACACCATAGTAGTAAAGTAATTTGTTTCACTTCTGTTCATCCGTACATAGATAATATCTTGCCATGTCCCACGCGATGTTTAGTAAACACTACCCCGTGTGTCGTAAAACAAGAAAATTTCGTAGTTTCATCGGACAATGAAGAAGGGTTTCTTTCAGAATTTGATAATGTAACCTTTAACTAAACTATTTTACTTTAAAACAAGTATAACTTTATTTGAGAGAGTTTTTTTTGCAATCGGTAAAGCAAAACGAATGTATGACTTCTTAACGTACACATGAAATAGTGACGTCACCGTTCTTCACATGCAATTGGAGGTCCCTATTGATTAACAATGGTTCCTTTGACAAAAATAAACATTTAATTACTAACAGTTTTGTTTAGCTATGGTTTGTTCGTTCTTTATTTGTATATATGTATTTTAGTTTGATTTTCTTCGTCTGAATTTATCGGCTGCCAGTCTTCAATTTAGCGTTTGGCAGTTTTCCTCTTGTCAACTCTCGGCCGCTTCCGTAACCTGCCCGAACGTTGACGACGCGAAGTCATGGAAACATGGTGCGTCAGCTATAAGAGTACCTTTTTTCAACATGTCTACATTATACCTTTTTTCAAACAAGGAAAAGTTGTTTCTCACTGGAAGGTGAATTGAATTTAGATCAAGACACGAAGGCTACAACAAACCACGCTGAAACAAACAAAACAATTGCAAATGTAATACTTCCCAATTAACCACGATCACACGAAAGAAAATATTAATAGAAACGATGAAATATAATAATTATAAAAACAAAAAGACGAAGTTGACGGCCTAAAGTTAACGTTTCTGATAAAATGTCAATATGAGGCAAGGTACTATTCAGAAATGTGTAACAACATTGTGAGGGGGTCAACGAAGGGTAAATTTTTACTATCACACCCATCGTTTTTTTTAGAAATGCATGCTTAACATGTAGAGGGCGGGAGCCCTCATTAATATATTCTATACTGTCACCGAAGTTTGAACCATAAAAAAAAAAAGTTTGTCGTCACAGAATCTCATTTTTAGTTTTTACTAAAATACAGTGGGTGTGATAATACAAAAAATACCAAACGAAGTTTTGGCTGTGATTCCCCCGCTGATGTACATAAGGCTTATAGAAAGGTCAAGACACGTGTCGTTGTGAATAGTAGTGACAGAGAGAATAGATTGTTAAAAAAAATGCTATTTATTAACACTGACCCTAAGTCAGTGTGGCAATACAAAAAATTGATAGTTGCGCATGTAACGGGATCGTTAAAGTCAATTTTGCCAAAAGAAAAACTTACAAATTACAAATGAATATAAAGCTACAATAATGTAAATAAGTGTTTTTGTATTCTTCATCTATTAGGCCTGATCTGTACAAGCGCCGGTTCAAATTTTACCCTCATTATTTGAAGTAAAAAAACAACTGCGATATTGAATATTCGGTACTACTCCAGATGAAGCGCCTAATTTCCGTGACTGCTCGGCGGCAACGATCGGGCAGATCGCGAAAGCGGCCGAGGCTGAAGCAGAACTGAAAGTCGTAAAATGGAAGAGTGTTTACATAAAACACAGAAGTAAATGTTATGTTTTTTTAGGATATTCAGGCAACTTTTTTTTTTGTCTTTTTTCTTTTTACATAAAACAAAGAAGTATGTTATTTTTCTTAGGATATTTAGGCAAGTTTTTTTTTTGGGGGGGGGGGGTCATATATTTTCTCGTCGAGGGTCAGGGTTTACGGATACGTTTTGCGGCCGGTTCGAAAGGTCTTCCTAACGCTTGTTTTGCTGTTCTGAGCGCAGATGCCGATATCGATGAAAGACAGGCAGAAACGGAGGGTGTCGTCGAGGCAGTGGAAGGAGGATGGTCGACGGGGTAGATTTCTGCTATCTGCATTAATATGGCATCGAAAGGGTCGTTTCGAAATCTCTGCCGCCACATGAATCCGCGCAGATAGCCGTCTACGAGTGCTCTGTATGGTTTTGATTAACGTGTGTAAGAAATGTTTCGGAAATTTTTACATTAGGATTGATAATTTGTATTATTCAAACTACTTTTCTCATTGATGTTATTCTCACACCGTTTCGATCTATGTAAATTCCAACCTTTTTCAGGTGCGTCTTGTCGAACTCTGGAATCTGTAGGACATTTTAAACGGAACCTTTTATTTAATCAACAGGGTTAAATGTTTCTATAGCTCAGGATTAACACATAAGAAAAAGAAGGGTAGATTATTCTTGTTCCGTCAGCCATGACAGGGTAGAAGTCTCAAGTAATTCATAATTTTATTCTTAATATCGCTTGTACTAAGGATTGAACTTTCAACCTCCAGAAGACTGTCACTTAGAACTGATTATTTATTGTACTATGGACCACTGAACAAGAGCAAGCTACTCCCATGGATTAAATAAAGGGTTTCGTACAGATTCCGAAGTTCAACAAGATGCGCCTGAAAAGGTTAAAGGTAAGAATATCATCCTAGATAAAAACACAGTAGCCTGAATATACAAATTGTTTGAGAATAGTGGCAAAAACCATTTCACTCAAAATCATTTAAATGCTAAAATAGAAATTTACCTTTTTTTGTGTTAACTTCTGGGGTGATCTGTTCGTGGCTTTGTACGAAAGCCACGGTCTGTTGCGTATCTAAACCTCTATATGAAACCCAACCATCAGAGATGATCAGTGTTCGAGGAAATATCTGTTGAAAAATGACTGCATTCCAATTCATCGAATTTGGCCAATCATCCGGAACAAAATTACAGTTAAGGAACTAATTGTAAATTTTAATTACTTTCCTTCTTTTTTCATAAAAATAATTTTGGGACTTATTCTTTAAGCAAACTTTTTAATTTGTTATTGTTGTACCATGTTATTGGCTATATAACATATTTCCCTACAATTTATTTTTTTAATTACCTAGTCTAACCCAGACAATCTGATAATATGAACCATTTTTAACTAATCACCAAAAAATAACATTCAGCAAATGGAATTACTCACATTTTTTAATTGAAGAATATAATAAAATTTGTTTCCCTTACAATTAAAATTTTAGTTTTTTTTCTCTATATGTTTGAAAAAAAAAAAATTTTGCGAAAAATAAAAAATTAATAACTAAAATGACTCCATTGCATTTCAGGCAACACTGGATGGGTACAGCTAGTATTTTTATAATTTACAAGTCCCACAAACTACAAGTAAAAAATTAAGAGGTGGAGGGATCCCTGTTCATGCAATCCATTCTAATGTAAGTAGAACTTCAAAACGTACCCCCCTTTCCAAAAATGTTATTAAATTTAAGGGTAATTTACTGGTTTAACATTGTTTAATTATTTACAGTGAAGTGAGTAGGTTTCACTATTATTTCCAAACAAGTTTTTGTTTTCTTGAGTAAAAACAATACTTAACATATTAACTGATACTGGTTATTACCATAATAAGAACAATGAAATTCAACACATCTTCAAAAAAATTAGATAGGGGCAGATAACTCTACTTACTTTTGGCTTAGATATATATTTATCTTTTGCTGAGTATCAATAACAAATCCGGAATATATGTCAGGAAGCTAGAAAATTACCCAAACAATTGTTCCTATTTATTAGCACAAAGTTTTCAATGTAGGTAAGTTCAGCTCCTTAAAAATGGGCACTATGGATGAGAACGACAATATCTGTATAGTCCTATCTGCATTTTCTCATGAATAAGGGAACCTTATGTGACAGGCAATGAAACCCCCCCCCCTCCCAGTAAGGAGGAGGTAATGTTGTATATTGTCATTTACTTGCATCCCCACGAGGGCAAAGTTAGGCTTACGGTTGGCTTTTAATGTGGGAAAATCCAACTCCCCACCAAAAATGGCTTGTTAGATCAAAACAAAATACCTTTATAGTCCTATCCGTACTCTCTCACAAGTGACAAGCAATCAATCCATTGCCTCCTAATAAAGGAGGAGGTAATGCTATAAATTTTAATATTTTTATGATTTTTAAAAAAATAATGAAAATGAGACTATATTAGCCATGGATGTGTGTTCTATGCTTTTTTTTTTTTAATCCAGAAAAAGCGGGTTTCTGCTGAAATCACTAGAGCCTTCCATGGATGTGAATTATCCGCTTTTTGATCGAAATCCACCTTTTCTTTTAAATAAGGAAATGCTGATTTTTGTCGAATTGCTACAGCCTTACCTCCTTATTTTTCCAGCGCTATTTGATTGGATTTTATTTTTTTCTTCCTCTCTCACTTTATCTTTGTTCCTCTTTTCCTGTATTTTCTCTCTTCCTCTCTCCATCTTGTTTTGCCTATCCTTTTCCCTTTTATGACCGTTCTCTCTGAAAACTGAAAATGTTATTTTTGCAGTGAAGGCTAAACGATTCATGATATGGATCAAGGGGAATTAGATGACTCTTGTTTCATCAAAGAATGATTTCCTCTCTTTCCCCTATCCACATGCATACTCAGTGTTTTTCTCTTAATTTTGACTTTCTAAGTTGAAACTGAGGCACTTATGCATAACAGCCTCTCCAACAAAACAGTATAATCTGCGACAAGGGAAGACAATCATTGAATTTATGAGAATGGACGTAAATGACCTAAATTTTGGAGAAATTTTGTCAAGTTTGTGAACATTTTTGGTAAATCAAACATGAATCACGGAAAAGTCAAATAAAATAACATTATTTTAAATAAAATCAAATAAAAAAACAAATTTTTGAAAACGAACATTTTTTTAATAAAAAAACGAATATTTTAAAATGACACAAAATAAAACAGTAATTAATTGAACATTTATCGAATTAAATTAAAACAGTCATTAGTTTAAAATGTGATTTTTTTGAAAACAAACAGTTTCTTTAATAAAATAAAATTTTGAAATAAATTAAAACATTCTCAGATAAATTCTTGTCGCGGATAGAACTCTCCTAAGATGAAAACAAGTAATGTCCGTCAAACCATCGTCGATTTTGCTTGGGAAGCTATTATGCATAAGTCCTGAAATTGATTGGAATTGTTTAAGAGAAAAGTTGTTTTTTTGTACTACCTTTCACACACATGAGAGGGCAGGTTGGGAAATTCATCTCTACTTACATCCCATGGCCCCCAGGTTGGGAAATTCATCTTGATTTCAGCTTTATTTGCTATTAGCTACTTACATCCTTGATAACCCAAGTACGATGAATTAGACAGTTGACACTGTTGCAATTCAGTAGATGTTTGTTTTCTCTGCCATTTTCTTTCCTTCCCACTCATGCACTTGAATTAATGTTTTATTTTAGCCATATATGTTATGCACATGATTTGTTTTGACTCTTCTGTGTTGGTATTCATGCCCCGGGCAACACCGGATAACTCTTCTCACCATCATATTCAGTTTAACGTCTGTTTTTCATGCTGGCATATGTTGGATGGCTTTTAAAAATTGACTTCCAAACTAACCTATCACTGACAGGTCTTTATTTATCCTCCTTTCTCTCAAATCCATCCTTATCACTTCATGCCATCTTTTACTTGACCTTCCCCTGTTAACTGAACCTCTTATCTCAACTGTTCTCATCTACTATAACTCAATAACTCTCATCCATTTTTTTCAATGTGACCAAACTAACAAAGTCTCCTGTTCTGCACACATTTCCCAATATTGCCCAGATTTAATCTTCCTCTGAGGTCACCAGATCTAAACCTGTCTTTAAGACTCTCAGTAAACATTAATTGTATCAAAGAGGGAAGGATGTAAATACTGAGGAAGAGCAAATAATGTAAATAAAGGATGGATGGTGAGAGGAATGAAATTATGTAACTATTTGAGTGTGTGGTTGGAGAGGGGGTCTATTATGACATCACAATGTTAACCTGTATTTCAACATAGACAGTTTTATATATTTCTAAATATTTATGAAAATATTTTGGAATTTCTAAAGTTTTTATAAATATTTGATAATATGACAAATACTGACCCAACGGGTTATAGGTGGTCTATTTCTATTTGTCTTCCTTGTATTTCAAAAAGTTACCAGTAAAATCTCAATAATATTCTTATACTGCATATTAAGTTGCTGTTAATTAGCAAGGCCTTTCTACGTTTTTCTCTTTCATCTTATCACGATGGTGAAGGCCAGAAGAACGAGATGTATGTCACCTACTTTAAAAATTGCTAATCTGGAATAATGAGATTTCTTGTTTTTTTTTTTTTGTTTTTTTTACTTCACCCCAAACAAATCTGTGATAGTCAAATTTATGGAGGTGGGGGGGCTGGACAGCAATATGTTCGTTCACATTGCATTTAGATTTCTGCATCTTGGTACAATCGGGAGAGCAGGGAAGGAATTTCAAAGGCAAGCGGTTCAAGGAAAAAAGCTATCAGAAGAAAATCTTGTGGCATCTAGGAACCTCAACAATGAGGGGAGTGGATTTAGCTAGTTGCGTATTGATTTACTCCTCTCCAGGAGTTAGGCACAAGGCCAGTTTTTATCTTACTCCCACAAGTAAGATGTGACCCAAGGTCGGGTCGGGAAAGTAGGTTTTAAAAATTGCCTGGGCAGCCCTGTCGGCATTCCCCGGTAGGGGCGCCTCAGGCAGTAAGCAATAAACTTACTCCTCCCCAAAGAGGGGAGGCGAAGCCTGGGAGGGTGGACCTCCTAGAACTGCACAGGACAGACCCATAGACAGGCGTAAATCAAGCCCCGAAGGTCAAGACAATACCAGTCTATGGGGTGCAGTATCCATCGGAACAGATACTACACTTTGAGTAGGTCAGGGGTATTTTTCGTTTAGGGGCTACAAATGTAGTAAGTTCATTTGGAGCACATTCTGTGGAATTACTTGTAAAACAAACACAGGAATGCAGCACTACGTCAATGCGACAGGGGCTGAAACGTGACAGACAGTGCTGGAGCTATTAGGTTAAAAACTCGTTTTGCACCCTGTCCAAGAGGGAGAAGTTAATGGCTGTTCTACCAGCCCAGATACATCGAGATATCCAACTCCTTTGTTACCAGTGTGCTGATTTTTAAAAATTTTTTAAAACTTTATTGAACTGTTTGCAAGATGTAGCAATATGAATGTGTGAGAGCAATGATGTGTCTGTGTGGTGGTGTGATGAAATTAATGAATGAGCAGATTTGTGATGTAGCACTCGTGTTATGACCGGTCAATGTCAAATCTTGGACAGTCGTCTGGTAACAGATGGATACAAACGGTGTGGATTTCCATTGGTCGAGCGATCATGTCATATGACTAATTGAGATTATAAATGAGCAATTTTTCTAATACAATTTATATATATGTATATATATATATAGAGAGAGAGATAGAAGAAAAAAGAGTGATAAATATGCGACGATTGTCCAAATTTATTTCAAATTTCAATTGTTCAATGCAAGGTGTATTCAGTAATAAACTAGTGTTTCGTCGCATATTTATCACTCTTTTCTTCTATCTCTACAATTGCTCTATCTCGTATATTGAGCTAAACCTCTTCACAATAGGTTCCATCTACTAAAAGTTTTACTTTTGGTTTATATTTGATCCTACTATATCTATATATATATATATATATATATATATATATATATATAGTAAGCTATGAAAATATATTTATGGCAATTAAGCTACACAGAGACTCCCGTGTTTCATCACTGGAGGGAATCTTCAGGCTGAAATGCATTGAGTTATTTTTGCCGAGTGTTTTTATATACACGGCAAGCTAGTTACCCAATCAGATTCTTTGTTGTTCTCTCAGCCAATCGTTGGGCTTCCCGTAAACAAAGGTCTGCTTATTGTTACTTTCTTCCTATATCCTGTTCTATTGTTCTTTTTTCTCTATAGGTTGGCCTATATCCTGTTTCCTTTGTTGTGTCAATATAATGGGTGAATTTATTTTATTTTAACACGTGGTTTCTTGTATTTCTATTTTAGGTTTTTATTTTTAAATTGTCATTTAAAAAATTTTTTTTTTTAGTTTTTATTTATTTATTTATCGTTAGCCTAAGGTAAATTTATTTCTGTGTAGGCAGCTGTTTGCTATCTCAAGATTCCCTCCGGGGATGAAACGTGGGAGCCTCTGTGTAGCTTAATAGCCATAAATATATTTTCATAGCTTACTACCTAGCTCTACTTACGTATCGAGCACTGTTGAAGTAAATACTGAAAATTGATACATAAAAAATTATATCTCCTTATAAAATTTTATGTGGATACATGAAATACTAATTATATATATATATATATATATATATAACATTAGATAAAATGAAAGAATAAAATAAGGTGTGAGTCAAATTTTATTACAATTCAAAGTTCAAGCAAAGTAATTGAAAGTCCTTAACCCATGGTGTTTCAAAGAAAATTCTTCTTGTCAGAGGATCATTACCGCAGTGGAATTACAGCGAGTAAATAAAACTTTACTTTGAAAACATAAAAATATAATAATAAACAAAATTAATAATAAAAATAAATATATGCAACACAAATTGTATCGGGCAAAAACATATATTTAAGTTGAAATACCCCATCAAGGTACGGCTAGACATGATATTGATTAAAGTAGAATCAGGAGTCAAAATATCTACGTCAAACACTTTTGCGCGGCTGGCTTACCGAGGAGACCATGTTTTTTGGATTTGTCGCACTGTCTGCAGGGCTAGCCGGAGCTTGTGTTGTAAAGGATTACCTTCGAATATTATTTTTCATTGGAGTAACTTCATCGGACCCGGAAGAAAATAATGGCCGAAAACATCAGGTCAACTTAACACTGTTCTAATTGGCCTTAGCGGCGTTTGCATCTAGTTAGTTGTATTTTGAATTTTATCCCATATGACATGATTCGCTAATCATTGTTTCGGTTACATGTAATACATGTCTTGAATATCACACATGGAATTGTAGCATTTCGGCTTACTTTGGGATTTAATTTTAATTTCCACCATTTGGACTGACTTATTTTTGAAAAACTTCTGGGCAAAACTTGGGAAAATACATACGATGTTTGACGTAGATATTTAAATTAGTATCACAACATTGTTACAACACAGAATGCAGAGTGATTTAATTGAATCCTTTTAAATTTCAAATTTAACAACTATGAACAATATTTACAATTTTCAGACTTGTTTTCTTAATATTGGTTGTTGTTATTATTGAATTTAGTAGCCGGTGCTCAGCAGTCTAATCAGTTAAGCTACAACTAAATAGAGGTCAGAAAGTTGGTATATAAGCAGGCTGGGATGTTTTCTTGTGCTTAGATGGGCAATACATTCTCTGGGTTCTGATTGGTTGTTATTCCATGAGTGGACATTCTATCTAGAGTTTTTCTGTCAATTGCACACCAGCTGGAGCTTTTATACCAGTAAGTATCATTTTAATTCTAAAGTTATCACAAAATTTCAGCCGGTTTGATCTTCCAGAGACTAATGGTCAAGACAACTAGGATGTTGGTTGAAGTGTACAGGTAATTTTGAGGTTCTGAGATCAATCCTGAGCAAGGGCAGCAAGACAATTTAACTGAAAGAATGTCACAAAACATGAAAATGGAATGTGAACTGTGTACCCACTGGGCTCTAATAAAAGATTGAGTTCAAAGTGACATGACAATTCCCAAGGTCGACATGAGGCACCTGAAGAAGGCCGAAAGGCAAAATGACTGAAACGTTATGATAACAGCAACCAAGATGAGGAAACATGTCCGAAAATTGTGAATAATGAACATTCCTCATCCCAAAAATACAAATATTAACTATTCAGAATTTTTATTATTATTTATTTATTTATTTATTATTTATATTCACTCCTCACAAGACACATTGCTAATGAGATGTAAGGGGCTACTGTGAATCAGGGGCCAGATTAATAGAGGTAAACTAAGTGGGGAGTTGTGCAGCGAGATGCTTGTTTACATTACATTTAAAGTTCTGCATGTCGGTACAGTTGGTGAAACGGAGCAGGCAAGCAAATTGAGGAAAGAAGCTATATGAGTTGAAAGCCTTCCGGCATCTGGTGACCTCTACAGTGAAGGGGTGTGATTTTGCTGATTGTTGGGTTGGTTGGAGGTATTTATGTTGAGGGCACAAGTGCAGCAAATTCCATCGAGGTACTTGTAAAATAAGCACAGAGATGCGACGACGGCTGGAGCTTAGTAGACAGTGTGGGACCTACTATATTTCAAAAAGAACATGCATGTTGGTTGCATACCCCAATAAATATCAGGATTTCTTTACTGAAAAAGTAATTATTGGAACAAGTTGCTGTAGCATGTACACGATGTTTGTTATAAATTTGACACTTTGGAAAGAAAAAAAAATTCATATTTTGAACAATAATTGATGCATTTTCAAAATTCAAAGTGTATCTCTTAGAACATTATTTGCCGAACACAGCTCACTCAAAGCAGCCTCCACCATGGCTTCTTGACAGGACCTGAACCTGAAGCACGCAGTCTTCATGGTGTCCTCCGAGAGACAACTGAACACCAGTTTTATCCTGGCAATCAGCTAATCCTTGGTGTTGCAGGCAGTTGGTGTCTTTCTCAACTGCGTCTTCACATAATCCATGGGGTTGCAGGCAGTTGGTGTCTTTCTCAACTGCGTCTTCACATAATCCATGGGGTTGCAATCGGGCGAGTTGGGGGAGGGGCAGATGTTGGGACTGGTAGAGTTGTAGAAGTTCTCAGATAGCCACTTCTGGGTTGTTTTTTTTTGTTTTTTTTCAGAGGTGCACTGTTCTTTGTTGCTGATGGTAATTGGCCAATGAATTCTGAGGATTCTCTGGATAAATGTCTTGATCTGCTTCACACTGGAGGTGTGATACTATGGGCTGCCCCCAACCTCCCACAGCCAGGACCGCCAGAAAATGTTAGTTAGATTATAATACAAAAATGATAAGAAAGTAGACAACAATATAGGAGAAACAGATCTATTGTGTTGTACAGACAGTCATGACATGTTAGCTTTTGGATGGCCGGATAACGATGGAGAAAGTGAGCTAGGGAACAGGTGGATGTAGCTAGTTCTGGTGGTCAGCTGAGAGTAACTGAGAAAAAAACGGACATTTAGGATTTCCAATCGAGAGCTGAAAAAAAAAAATGGGAAAGGCAAACAACATTAAGCATGCAAAAAGTTAGGTTAGGCTTAGGGTTAAAAAATCTTTTAGCCCCTTAAAAAAAAAATAATGTCGAAAATATTTCCTCAGGAAAAAAAGAAAAGAAAGTGGCTTTCAAATCGTTAACTGCTTTGGCCATTTCCAGGACTGACTCAGGATTCTCCATCGATACTCGGGACTGACTGGGTAAGTACTGAAATCTTCTGAATACCCATTCATTACAAGTACCAATAGTGTTTGGAAGTGGATATGAATATATTTGAGAAAGAAAATAGAAAAATTCTTTTGGATTTAAATTTTTGAAAATGGATCATAATATTTAGGAAATAGATCTTAATTTATTTGAGAAAATTTTGTAAAAATCTCTTGGATTAAAATTATTTTGGAAATGGTTATTAATATTTTGAAAATGGATGTTAATTTTATTGTAATGCTATGTACATGTATCCACGTAGACACTAGCAAAATGTACATATGTCCAAGTCTTTATAGATGTCTGTATTTCTAACCATTTACACACTGACGACATGTATATCTTTACATTATTTTTATTTTTTGTACATTTCTCTTTTAAACTTTAACCATTGCATTTATACAAATTCATTTTCCGTAAATGTCGGTCAGGATTGAAACCTTCATGCTAATCCCACTTGATTGCTTTTTTCTCAAGCCATTCCAATTCCGTCGTTCTGATAATATAAGTGTTTCATTATGAATGTTCGCATTCTTTGATTGGAACATGTAATTCTTCAAGCTTTGGCTTGATGCTGTGTCCTTGGAAATTTTCCATTGCTGTTGGCATTCCACAAAATTCGCCAATAAGAAAATCCACTTCCTGCGGTAAGAACCTAAAAATACAAATATGAAAAATGTAAAAAAAAATTTCTAACATTTTCAAAATGATAAAATATGTGATAACTGTCGAGCACAAAATACTGGTTTGAGGAAAAGGTTTGTGCACCATGTTAAAATAATGAAAAGCCATGTAGCGCTAGAAAGACCATTTACAAGATTGAAAAATTGGACGGTATGGAATCTTTAGCACATCGGATATAAACGATCAAGTGATTGCATTCGGCTGCATGTATGGAGAAAAAGATGAGCATAAAAGAAGAATTGGATTCTTTTTTTTCTTTCTCCCAGACACCAGACAGATTGGACATCGAATCCATGCTCTTACATTGTTCGATCTTGAGCACCAACCCACGAAGATAGACTCATGGGCACAATAAAAAGATATCAGTTTATTTTCATAATGCTCATTGTTACATATCATTTCTGCTTTTGAAGTTAAGTTTAACTCTATGATTTGCGAAACGCTTTTTAGATTGCTTAGTGTAATGTTACATTTGGACCCAGAACAAGTGTTTGTTACGTGATGATCCAACATCCAAAATGTATAATTTCTCAGCATGGTTGTTTGATGTGGGGACATTTGTTTCAAAGGGTTAGTAGTAAACAAGTATTAAATAGTGGGAGCCGTCGATTCAATAAAAAAAGCTTAGAGTTCAAAGGGAAGTTAAGGGGGTCACGCGATTTCCAGTGAGACTTCTCTAACCCTAACCCTAACTGGCGGAATTTAAATGAGGAAAGACGCTTTTGCATGCTCTCCCCATTTTGAGGACAACACGTGTTAGTCAGCTGATGTAGTGAATTCACTCACACATGCAAAGTTTATGTTTTTTTAATAAACCTTTTACAAACAAACCACCAGTGTTAGTATGCATTTTATCGGCAGACGACAATGATGGCAGTAATATAACACAAAACTCAAAAGAAATGCACACAAATGTTTATTCTTTTTTTTTGTTTTTATTAACATTCAAAACAAAGTGCTTTTATCAGTTTATTAATATCTGTTACATTTCCCTGCTACTTAAAAATATGTTGTGTGATGCCATTTGCTCTAATCTATGTGCACATGTGTGTGAACTTAGCTGTATATAACTTTTTCCGACAAGCAAGTTCGACTCTTTGACCCATTCTGACTTTTCTCTCTTTTCCAATTACAGGTAAACTTCGGTATCTCGAACACCGATGTGTCGAATACAACGCAAATCCCGAAGTCAGTTGGCGGTCCCGACCGTTTATTGGTGTCAATTTCAAAGTTCGATATCTCGAAGTTTATTTTCAGTCCTATCAAGTTCGAGATATAGAAGTTTACCTGTACTTTTTATCTCTAATTGTTTATAGGTTCATATAACTTATCATATCAATCTATGTCACAAATATTCCTTAATTGTGATTGCAGTTTATTCTTTTCAACAGAAGTCTTTTCCTGACCTAAATTTCCAAATATGTAACCTATAGTTGAAACAATCGTTTTGTTTATTCCGCATAGAAATTTCGTAGTGCATTTTCTTTCGATCTTATTTTGAAACAGATGTAAACTAATCTTTGTTTTGCATCCCGGAATTTCCTAATGCATGTTTTCGTTTCGTGTTTTATTTTCATCCTTCCATTAGAACGGTTATGTTTATGAATAATTTGATTTATACTTTCTCATAATGTTGTGTTAGGTATGATTGCCAAGGTTTTACTTTAGGTTCAGCTATGTTCCGTATACGAGGGTAGATGTCTGATTGGTTCATTTTAATTATGTGACATTTAAGGGATTTGAAGTGAGCTTATTAATTGTTTGATATACTTTAGTGAGAACCCATGTAATGTAAAGTCCGAAGAGATAGAGGTGATGATCCAGCCAGGAGCAACTCAAAGTAAAGGAAAAATGGATCCATAGCAAGAACTAGACATACCTGTGACCCGTTGGGTCACAACTACTATCACTATTTATTCTACTTTTACTTCATTCGAAAATTCATAAATTGTGACAAATCTTTTAAGATATTCTTTTTGCATAACAAAAAATAAAAAATCTCTTTACTTCAATATTATTATTATTATTGTTTCGAAGTATTCTTATTCTTATATAGAAATAAAGACACTTATTATTTTGCCCTCTAATTTATATGCAAGTTTGTGGCGTGCACAGACACACATGTAAATTAGAAGACTATGCTGAAAAAAAGAGAGTTACTCTTTCTCTAAATGCTCACAGAGACATTAAGAAATATTTGCGAGTGGCTGAATCAACATAGAGTGAGAGGGGCGAGAGAAAGACATAGATAGCTAAGAGAGAGATGGATGAATTCTTCAGTTAATTATAACCTAATTAAAACAATTCAAACAGAATTCTTTTTCAAACATAACTCATTCCCAGAACTAAAGTGTATTTTAGCATGTATTTTGTGTCATTAAAATATATAGGAAGAAAGCCTTAGGGAAACAAACGTTAATCAACTCATATTTAGTCTAATAATAAATGTTTTAAGATGAAATGGTTGTCGTCTCCTTCTTAATGAGTTTCAGCTACCCATTCGGAGAGATGAAACGAGACAACGGTGTCGTCCTGGCTTGTCGGAAAAAAAAGTGAATAACATATATAGACCTCCACCCCCATTAAAGGGCCATATAACACGAGTCTGTGTGATGGGAGGTGGCAGTGTTGAAGTGGACACTCGGAACTTTGACCACCTTCATGTGGTCCCACTTACGAGTACCTTTTATTTTTTTTAGTACTAATGAGTCACCACTTATCAAAGTCCAAAGGCCACTCACGGATAAGGGTTAATGAGCTTGTCAGGTGGATGGTGAGACAAACACCTTGATTGGAGACGATGGTTGAGACTGGACAGAATTTGATTATTTCGGCTCAACAATAATTTGTTAAAATTGGACATGAAAACGACCATGTTGTAGTCAGTTGGAAATCACCCCCGTGGTATTGTGTTCCACAGATGTGTAGTCCTTGGAAAGAAACCCTGCTCATGGAAGTTTTGTTTAGCTCCAGGTACAGTAAGGAAGAAAGGTAAATTATTTCTCATGATTTTAGCTAAACAACTTTGGCAACTTTCATGTGGTCTCACCTGCGAGTACCTGATTCTTAAAACAGTTTGGTAAACCAATTCCAACCAAACAGAATCATGGAGGTCAAAAGCTGTAACATCTTGCTTCATACGAAGGACGTCTGTTTTTTGAGTCTGAGTCATTATTTCAGCCGCCACAGAGAGAACAGGTATTCAACAATATAAGCTAAATGCATGTGTGCTTATTTCACTTCAATTAGATTGTGAAGATATCAGTCCTTATCAAAAACAATCACAAATAACGGTGATAAAAACAAGAAAACTGAATCTCACGTATGTAAAGCATAGACGATACAAATGTGTCGTGGTATAATTAATGAAATCGTGTTTGTCAGAATGGCGTTCACTGTTTTTACAGCTGTATCCTTCTCATCGACTGGCGGGAACATCCAAGGAAATCTGGAAAAAAGGTTTAGAGTTACGATAAGATTTCCGAAATTTGTATATTCAATTTTTGAAATGTGATGTTCATTTTTTTCTTACATTTTAATTATTATTTTTAATACATCAAAACAAAAATATTCATTATAGGGGTGAGGGGGGGGGGGGGCAATAAACTCTGTGTTGCCCAGAAGCAATAAGTTTAAGACTGAAAGCTCGGGTGAAATTCTTAATTTCTTATTATTATTTTTAATACATCAAAACAAGGAGGAGGAAAAGGCAGAGGAGGAGGCAAGGGGAAGGGGATAGAGAGTGAAAGATGGAGGGATGGAGAGACAGAAGTTTTAAAAGAAAGATGTTACACACACTTTTTAACTCTTCTATGTTGTTTATGCCCCCGGGCAACGCCAGGTAGCCATGCTAGTTTTCTATAAGAGGATCTGTCTGTGAGACTAACATAATTTTATATTTAAATGTGATTTAATTGTTGAAATGTGATGTGCATTTGTTAAATTACTGGGCAGATAAGCTGTTAAATTCCTTGTAGAGGTGCTGAAGTTGGGCCCAGCGTTAAAGTTATTCATAGAAGCAAAATACGGACTTTAAATCAAGTGGAGGAAAAATATAAAACACGTCTGGAGGTAATCAATTTATTGCTGGAATTGAAAATAAGAAAAAAATTACATTGGCGCTAAAACGAGAATCAGATGCTACTCCTGATTACATTTGAACAGTAAATGTAAGGCTTACACATACATATATACATACACATGAAATAAGCACATACATCAATGTCTTACAGCTTACACAGCTGCTGATGCTACTTCAACGGCTTATAGCTTACACATATATACACACATGAAATAAGCATAAATCAATTTATCATTATTATCATGCATATCAGTGATGCTACTATTGCTTCCTCACAGAAAAACAATGCACGTACATTGAATGTATATATAAGTAGAACTCAACAGGATTTTTTTTATAGATGCGTCCACGATTTTTCATAAGACGCTTTATCCGTCAGTCGGTCTGTCTGTCTGTTGGTCTGTCATGCTTAACTTTGAATAGCATTTTCATCACTAAATACACAGATTGAATGGACACACTTAACTTATTATATACGTTCATTTTTGTTTTTTTTTGCAAAAAGTTTTACTGAGATGCCCATGGAGCCAAGAAGAAATATAAAAAGATTGTGCTTTTTATTCTATATTCTTATACAGGAAAAACTACAAATAATATAGCAATATTTGTTAATTTTACTTATCATATTTAAAACAAGAACATAAGTCAGTCGTGAGACTGCATATCTCCACCTGACAATGTAAGGATGGGCCAAAGTCTTATCTATTTCTTCATATTGTATGGCTTATTCCCGATGTCATGCCATGAAAACATTGTGATAGCTCAAAATCTATTTATCTAATCAGGCTCAAATTTTGCATGGTGATTACTGTTATCAAAGATCTTCAGATCCATACATCAAATTTGGAAAAATCGGAAGTTGAAATTCTGTCCAGATTTCGACCATTACCAAACTTTTCAAGGTCAACGATCAAGATCATATAACATGCAAGACTTCATTGGCTACAATATGGGCAAGGTAGCTAGTATCAATGATGAACAGAACCGAAGTTATCGCCAAAAGTGTGACTTTTACCTTTACCTCAAAATTAAATCAGTTCTAAGTTGAACCATAACCGATATTTTGACCAGTTTGGTGACGATTGGTCAAGCGATGTGGTTGTACACAAAGAAATAAACAAACATAGTTCAAAATTTGACGGAATACATAACCTTCTTGGTAGAGGTAACAAAAATAAATACATTTTAAAGGATGGGTTTCATGTTCCCTTTGGGACCTCATTAAAGAAAACAAGATAAATATAATAGTGCATATTATGTTTCGGTTTTGTAGATGAGGATTGATAATTTGAATTATTCCGTCTACTATTTTTATCTTGGTTGTTATTTTTTTGTTGTTATTTTTTATTCTACAAAAAATAAAAAGATTTTAACCTCCGACCTTCATCAGGTCTATATGGTGCAACAAATAAATGCATTAAGTATTGATCTGTTCTAAGTAACAGTCTTCTGGAGGTTGAAGGTTCAATCCCCACTACAGGCAATAATAACTAAGAATAATTTTAAAATTACTGAATAATTCCACCTAGTCATCGGATGTCAAAACGAGAACAATCCACTTCTATGTATTAAATAAAGCGTTCAGTTTGAAATTCTGTATAGGTTCCCCGAGTTCGACATAAAGACTCCTGAGTTCAAAAAGATCCATCTGAGAAAGGTCATAAAATTCCCTTTTTATCTTCTTTTTTTAATTTCTAAAATAAAGACAGTCTTTGCTGTTTACGGATAACTGGCACAAACACGGATCCTCTGATATTATTGGAAAAACCAACAACTCTAATACAAAATTAATACCACCATTGGGTTCCTTGTAATATTTAACTTTAGAAAAGTTATGTTTGGTCCTAGTATAGGGCTTCATTTATATTTGATACATTATGAAAGGTCCTATGTCGAAAAAGAGTAATTCAACTAGTATGAATTGTGACAGGGGTCAAGCTTACTATAACTTAGTGCAATTAGACTGACATAGACTTTAGGAAATCTATTCCCAAAGAGTAAATAATCAGATAGGATGACCTCTCAGATCAAATTACAAAGTAAGAGGGTACAAAGGTTGAAGACAAAGGGATATGTGTGAATATGAGATGACGTCATTTTTGGTCATTGGGAATAAAGAAAATTTCTTTAGTGAGTTCTGGATGGGAGTTTAATCAAGCCAGACGTGAAAAAATTATGCTGTAAAACTTTTGAAAAAGTAAAGAATCGCCTAAGGCAAAAAAAAAAAACCTCCCAAGATGTCTGTTCGTCGAGGCACGCATTTGAAGGAGAAGAGGACCATGGCAGTCACCTAGCAATGGATAGAGAGGAAGGAAACTAAAGGAAAAGGTAAATTTTCGCACTAATATTGATATAGACAGTTTAGTCGTTGTCACTTGTCAGTTGTCAACTAAAAAAAGAGAGAGGAAGAGACTAAAGAATTGCATACACGCCCACACACACATGTATAATTATGTGAACATGTAAAAGAATTGGACAATGATTAAGCATGCACACATGTATAAGGAACACTCCCACACCCGCATACAGAATGTAAGATACGCGAAGATTGCATAAGTAGAAATGAACTAAGAAAATGGTTTGAAAGAATTTTATTGTAACATATTTTTTAAAAAGGCACAATTGAGAAACAGACAGAGACACTACATTTATATTATAGATTTTTAAAATTGGGTAACATTAACATTTATTTATTTTATAGCCATTGTTGTTTCTTCTTCTACAACAATAATAATACCATTGACAAATTAGAATGTTTGATATTCTATTTCTACGTTTTGTAGCGACCACGTGTTTGGATTTCTTTCCAAACAGGCGGTTGCCATTTTGTGTGCTGTGCTATTATGAATACACACGAGGGTCGGAATAAAAATATGAAAAAAGGGTAATAATTAAGAAACAGTTGAATTTACATATATAGGGTGTTTGGAAAATCGATGGCATGACTTGGCGATTATGTTCTATATGTGTAAAAGGAGCCTCTTTGTGTGAGGTTGCATTTGTAATATTACCCCATTACTAGTCTAATTTTTTTTTGTGGTCCATTTTTTTCTCTGCGTAATCTTTGTTTTTTTCTGATCATATTTATTTACCTATGTTTGGTCTGTTGTATTCTGTTACCAGAAATAAGAAGGATCAGCATGTCTGCTGATCATGATGCTCAGATCTTTCTTCTGAGCCCCACGGCTTTGGTGTCATTTTTTATGGTTTTGTTGGTGTATGTAGCAACACCAGGCCCAGGCTTATTTTATGTGTGATCCTGTCACAAATAATGTTTATCTATCTCATATGTAGAAATAACAGTGCATCATCACTCATATTGTACCGTGTTAGATGTTTACAATAAAGAATGAGGTGACGATGGTTTAAGTGTTAATGACGCAGATTGACGGCTTGAGTGTGCTAAGTTCGAATCCAGTCGAATATTTAATAAAACATATTGTTCTTTATAAAACGGTTCATTTTCAGATCTACTGACACAGTCAACATTTATCTCCGAAAAAATGTTATATCATCGTATTCCCTTATAATAATCCAGCTATGTAAAACACAGTTATTAATTAACAAGAAGAAGAAGAAAACAAAAAGAACGACCTATGTTCATCATATTCATTTTCATCTATCTTCTACTTAACGTGACATTTCGTTCATTACGACATTTCTTTTTCGAAAGAAACTAGAACTAAAATTCTATTTTTGGGTTATTATCTCCCTTTTTTATCCATAGATATCTGTGATCTTTCTCATTTTCTTAATTTTGTTCGTCTGTCACTAGATCGGTCAGTTTCTCAGTCAGTTTGCCACGTTCCAATTTGAAATACGATTTTAATCGCTAAATAGAGGTGATGATGGTCAAGTGGATAACGACACAGACTCACAACATACGAATCCAGTGAGTTCCATAGTATCACTTTCACTTGGAAATGTTGGTAATCATTGTGTGGTCCCTTCTGCATGAATGCCAACAACAGAATTAAGCCGGTCAACAAAGTTGTACCATGTTGATTCATACGAATTTACTTACTTATAAAGAACGTTGATCATTATTTTTTGTAATGGTCTATTACTCAGAAACCAAGTGTTTCTGGAACTATATACATGCATATAGAACATAATCCCAGTTATGCCATCGATTTTTTGAACATCCTGTATATATGCATTTATTCTCAAAGACGGTTTCTCACATACAAAAGATAAAAATGATTTACTAAACATACATAGTTACAAAATAAAAGGCTACGTTAATTGTCCCAACACAATCGATTAAGAACATGTATTGCCAGGATAAACAAATAGAGGGAGAGAGAGATTCAATAGGCATCATCATCATCATATTCCGTCTAACGTCCGTTTTACATGCTAGCATGCATTTGACAGCTTTAACAAATTAACTTCCAAAGTAACCTATCTCTGACCAGGTCTTTATTTATCCCTCTTTTCTTCGGGTCCATTTTATCACTTTCTCCCATGTTTTCCTTGGCCTTTCCCTGTGAACTGATCCTGCTAACTCAACTGTTCGACATCTACTAACCTAAGAACTCTCATCCATTCTTTCAATGTGGCCATACCATCGAAGTCTCCTGTTCTGCACACATCTCCCTATACTGTCCAAATTTAATCTTCCTCTGAGTTCATCAGATCTAAGCCTATCTTTAACACTCACATTACACATCCATCGTATCATTCTCGTATATCATTTTTTCTCCATGCAACATATGTCCTCAATCCTCACTGGCCAGGTTTCACTTCCATGCATCATCACATTGCATACACATGCCTGATAGACTTTTCCTTTGGTCGACATGGTAATGCACTGCTGGTTAGTAATGACAATAGTTCCCTGAACTTACTCGGCGATGTATAAATAAATATGACTTACTTTGTAGTAAAGGGAGTCTCAAGACAACTGCAACTCTAATGTGAAAGAAATCTGACGGGAACAGTGTCAAAGTTGTGATAAACATGCAATCATAAAGAGCCAGGTGAACTATGTCTGCCAGACTTTAACCCCCAGCCAGGAAAGATAAACATATCCAGTTTGTAAATTTATTTACACATGGGTGGAATTTTTTATATATTTTTGGTTTCCGGTAGTAGAAGATTGCATTCTCCGTTGGCTAGTAATTATACAAGGGATCTGATCCAAGAGCGATAACTCCCTAATAATTCTGGGCCAACACCAGTTATATTGATGGAATGTGTAGATTAGTCTTATCATTACTTACACTGCCTATGTATTTTGGACTGTTATCCTTGTTGGAAGCAGAAGGGACAGTGAACATGGTTATTTCATATTGACTCTTGATTGGACAAAATCTCCAATCAGCAGTTTCTTTCAGCCAATCAGAAAAGCAAGAATATTCAGTGCCGAAATATAGCATATAGTATAAAAAGTTAAACACAGCATTACTTCTTCTCTTGTTCCCGGTATTTTCCATCCCTACTAAACACACAATAAAACGCCCTTAAAAGCTCATTCTGGCTCCTGGACGAAGGGTCTCGACAGATGAATGAGAGACTTTCACGGACACGGACTATTAAATGCAGTGCCAGCATATACATACACGCTGTTAAATAAACACATGTATATAGTTTATATACACGCACACACGTAAACGCACACGGCAACAGCCGAAATGAACACATATACATTCTCTGACTAATAAAATGGACACGTTAATACACACACCCATATCTTCATGCCTATCATTTACACACGCATGTAAACACACACGGCACCAGCCAAAACAAATATGTGTACTTAATTTCTCCTTGCAGACAAACACCGTCCTTTCTCCAGAACGTTCTCATACTTTTTTAACTCTCAGTCTTTACCAACCCTTCATTTTTATTGTCTTAACAAGTTGTCGAATAAAATCAATTAATTTTGTATGGATAGACTTTGTCATTCTTTCTTTAGATATTGTCTGTTCCTCTACATCCGCATCAAAACACGTGTCTCGGAGCGAATAACTTACCTGCTTGAACAGCCTGCAAACATTTTATTATTGATCTGAAAAGGGTAAATCACGGTCGTATTAATTCCCGGATAATTTTTGCTATCGATCATATAAGACAGCGATTCTGCATAAGCCGTCAGACCAAATTTGGAACTTGCATATGCACACGTTTGGTTGATTCCCATGAGACCAAGACAAGAGCCGATAGTTATGATGTGGCCATGCCGGTTTTCTTGCATTGACGGCAAGAAAGCACGTAGCGTCTGAAAAAAAAAAAAATGGTAAATTTGTAGATTAACACGCTCAGCTAAATCCCCACCGTCCTCAAATGAAATGCTACTTGTTTTAGATGATTACGTGAACACCCTTAAAAACTTGACACACCTAAAAACGTAGAATTTCATTTTTTTTTTTGTAGGAGGTGGTGTAGCTGAGGGTGTTAATCTACAATAATACTAAAAAAATATTTGAAATCTTATCAGATCAACTTTTAAAGAAGAAGGCATGTTTATACAAAAATTCAATAAGCAATAATAACAATATTATAAAAAGTTTTAAATGATAATATCACTGAATCTGAATTTTTTTTACATGAGGATTGATAATTTGTATAATTTCGATTATTTTGACTACTGTTCTCATCACAACGTTTCGGCTGCTGTAACGTTCAGCTCTATCTTTTCGAACTCTGGAATATTTCTGGGGAATTCGGGAATTTTACTTAGTACTATATCCACTGCGCCACGGGTCCTTGGCACAGTGGATATAGTACTAAGTAAAATTCAGTTCTAAGTGATAGTCATCTGAAGGTTGAAGGTTCAATTCTCAGTGTGGGTAATACGAAGAATTGCGAATTACTGAAGACTTCTCCCAGTCATGGTTGATGGAACGAAAGCATGCTACCCCATGGATTAAATGAAGGGTTCCATTCGAAATTCTCTCCAAATTCCCGAGTTCGACAGAATTATTCCCGAGTTCAAAAAGATACACCCGAAGAAGGCCGGAGGTTACAGCGGTCAAAACGTTGTGATGAGAAAACTCAAGATGAGAACAGTAGTCCGAATAATCGAAATTATACAGATAATATCACTGTTAGCTGCTAAAGGACAAAGGCTCTGAATGGTCAGACAATATCATGTGTTAACTTAGAGATGGCGATTTAAAAAATAACCAGTTATGTTAATTTTGACCAAGTGGATATATGTGTTGGTTAATACATATTTTAGAGTGAATTCTACCAAGAGAGTGTAAATTCAATTTCTGAGGAAGAAACTTCAGAACAAATGATACTTCTTGAACTTTCTTGACCGGAAAAATTTCGTTTCGGTTAATTTTTGTTTTTGCATAGCGTGTGGATAAAATTAACAGAATAAAACAAACAAATTGGAGGAAAGTAAAACATTATCATTATATCAGAAATTATATTGGAAAGAAAGCGAAGGAATAATAAAGCTACACACAAGAATAGTATTTAGTAAAATCAACAATTAGAGTAAAACATTTATATTAAGCAAAACAATTTATTTGGATAAGACATTTTGTAGAGCTATCAGTTACAGATGGTGGTTGAGTTCATTTTTAAGGAGTGAAAAGTTCCGTTTGTTACACGAGTGAAATGTTCGGTTTGTTTAAGTTCGTGTTTGTATGAATGCGTATTGCGAGCGATGTTGATGTAAAGTTATGTATTTTGTGGCATTTGTAATGTGTGTGTGTGAGCCAAGTTCTTTGTTCAATGATGAGAAATGGAAGATGTTACCTTTTCTTTGACTTATGCCTCCCCCACCTCCTCGGTCGAGCCGATGGGGGGGTCGACGATCTCTTCTGTGTGCGTGGGCCGGAAAGCGGAAGAAGAAAAAAAGAGCGAAAAGAGAGTGTGACTTGTTGTGTCTCTTTTTATAGGGATCAAGTCACGCGTGATCAAGCTGGACTGTTGGTCCCTGATTGGCCGGAATCTTCGGCCAACGTGTTTTTCCAAGATAACCTCTGCTTCTCTATCTCAGAGATGAAGAAGGGTTGATCACCAGAGAAAGAAAAGAAGTCGCAACAAATATCCACTTGGCCGGTAGTAGCGTCTGCTACAGTCCAAAAGAACCGTCTTTTGAAAACCAAGAAACTCCTCAACAAGGTCAAACACCCAGTTGATCTGGGAATGATCTGGTTCTTTGCAGGACCAGTTGCACAATACGTAGAACAACAGGTGGCTAGCCTATATGTCGGCACGAAGTCTCACGCATCATGAAGACCAACTAACCTCAAACTGTGATGGTCTTTGGGTATATTCCCAGTGAAGGCCTTATCATGCCACTCCACATCTTCGAAAAGAGACTCAGACTCAATTCAGATGGCTATATTGAGTTTCTATCTACTGTTGTCAAGCACTGGGTGGAGAGGGTGGTTGTGGGTAGTACTCAGCTCCGTGTCACACTTCTCCAAACTCCCCAACTCGCAAACCCCATGACTATTATTTGTGGGGCACGCAAATGCATGAAGTGGTGAGTTCTTACTATTAGCATTGATAACACTGGTTTACAAAGAAATTGAAGCAAACATAAAAATAGGCGTTCTAACCTAATCTTCAGATGCTTATAGGATATCCATTTTCGCTCATCACCCTTAATTTTTACATCTATGCATATAGGTGTAAATATGTTTTATTTAAATGTTTCAGACAAAAAGAATAATCTCACTTCTGTCTGCTGTACTATGTTTATGTATTGTATTAAACAAACAATGGTATTTAGTTTTGTGTTGTGCTCTCTACCTATGGTAGGATTTTTCTGTAATATGACATTTTCAATATTGCATGAAATTGACACATGAATTATGAACTATGCATATGCATATAAAATATGGGATATGTGAAATAAAATAATAAATAAACATATTAGAGCAAAACTATTTGCATTGATCACAGCAAAATTAATATTAAAAAATACTTATTCACAAACCTTCCTCGGAACAAAATTTGTTTTTTTGTAAACCAGTGTAATTAAATAAAAAAGAGTCACCTTTTGATATTTTTTAGAGTTATACAGCTGAAATATTAAGGAAAATCCTCGAGTGAGGAAACCAGCCCACATAACCAAGTAATACCTACTACCCACAAGTAAGTTGAAATAGAAATAGAACAACAAAAATAGAGAAAGAATATTACAAATATCCAAGTGAACTAAAAGTGCCAGAAATACCATACGCCCCCCCCCCCGAAAAAAAGATTATGGTACCAGCTGCGGTTAGTACCACACAAATGGTCGTGAAGGGTCAAGGAGGATGCAAAGACCAATGAGGAAGAGCACCATCCAGACCTCTACTGGAAGGGTGCGGACAGTACTGGGTTCTTGGGAAGACTTAGTTTCACTCAAATTCCAAAGAAAGCCAATGGTAGTCATCAGTGAATAATAAATAGTAAACGGCTGTTGCGATAACACAAAATGATTTGCAACAGTTATCGAAAAAGGTGGAAAGGGATAGAAATTTGGGGAGACTTGTTGCCACTCAGTCTACAGGAAACATCGTTTGTTGTTGCCAGTGAGTAATCACTGATAATAGCATGTGTGAAAACTCTTAGTGAGTAAATAATAATAATAATACCCCCCCCCCCCACACACACACACACACACACAAAACGGAAAGTAAGGGATAGCACCATCCAGCCATTGACTGGACGGGAACAAAGAATACTAGAATTACAAGGAAAACCACTGGACATTATTTGGATTTATCTTCCTCCCACAGCGGTAAGATGTGACACAAGGTCGGGAAAGTGGGATTTGAAAAGTCAGCACCCGAGAAAATGAGCCCTCTGGCCTACAAAAAATGCCTGACCTTATCCATCGGAATTTCCCAGTAGGGGCGCCTCAGGCAGTAAGCGATAAACTTACTCCACCCCAAAGAGGGGAGGCAAAGCCTGGGAGAGTGGACCTCCTAAAACTGCACAGGACAAACCCACAAACCGGTGGAATCAAGACCCGAAGGCCAAGACAATACCAGTCTATGGGGTGTAATATCCATCGGAACAGATACTACACTTTGATCTTAGCCAAAACGCCAGGGCAATACATCAGTGATAACTAAAGTTAAACTAAGTTTAAAAAGTGCAAGATGTCTAATAGCCTAAAAATAGATAATAGACACAAAATTATTAATGAAGATACACATACATGTAAATATATGTATATATATATATATATATATATATATATATATATATATTAATCTTCAAATATATTTAATGTTGACTATTCTTGTATTTTATTGGAATACAATATCCTTTACATTGTAATACAGCTTTACAATGGATGATTTTTAGCACCTTTTGATATATTTGGAGATTCATCACTACAAAGACTTTCTACTCATTCATACATGGATTTTTTGCTTCTTACAGACTCATAATGGACTGTATAATTTTTTCAAATTAATCATTTGTACCAATACTTAATAATTTATTCGTTTTCTCTTTCTGAGGATAGGATTTATTTCTTTGAAAATCTATGGGTTAAAGAACTTTTTCATAAATTATTCTTTGTTATAATATTTGATTATAATAAACTTGTAAAGTATGTAACGTTACATTGGTTTTATTATTAAATTATTTCACACACACACACACACATATATATATATATATATATATATATATATATATATACAGGGTCGGGCAGATAAATTGGAACTAATTTAAAATGCTAATATCTTTTTTATTTTCGATCATATGATTACGTTTTTTTTTACTAAGGATCCTTAAACACTTTATTGCAAGATAGCATAATTATATGGCAAAAAAGCGCAATGTGAGTCGCAGAACTATCAGCAGAGCAATCAACGAAGACCTTGGGATGAAGTCTTACGTTAGGAGATGCCGTAATCTCCTCACTGCCCGTTCAAAAGCTATCAGAGTTGAAAGATGCCCCAAGCTTATCAACCATCTGAAACACAAAGGAGGACATGTGCGCATTTTTGTTGATGAGAAAAAGTTCATCGTGGATGAGGTTCCAAATCGCCAGAACACTCGAGTTATTGCCTGTGACTCTTCGGAAGTTCCTCCTGTGATGCAGAGCAAAAATCCTGCTTCTGTGATGGTTTTTGCAGCCGTGGCAAGTGATGGAAAGGTGATGCCTCCTCATTTTATCGAAGTGGGTCTTAAAATCAACACAGCAAAGTATTTGAACATTCTTAATAATGTGTTATTGCCTTGGATCCGTAGAAACTACGACCCTACGAAAGTCATGCTCATCCAAGACTCGGCACCAGCGCATGGATCAAAGAAAGTCCAAGATTTCATGAAGGAGAATCTTTCCTCGTTTGTTCCGATAGATATTTGGCCCAGCAGTTCTCCATATCTAAATGTTTGCGACTATTATCTATTCAGCGTCGTCGAGGGACAGACTAATGTCAATTCACACCCAAATACAAACTCATTGAAGACAGCCATTCAACGAGCATTTCGCAATCTCGATCCCAATAAAATAAAGAGGAGCTGTTCACGGTTTCGTCAAAGAATCTCCAAAATAATTGATGCAAAGGGTGCTCATATTGAATAATTTTGTTCAATACTAGACTGTAATAATTAAATAAATAAATGTTAAAATGATATCTTTTCCTTTAAATTATGAATTTTGTAAAAATAAAAAAGTACTGCCCGACCCTGTATATATATATATATATATATATATATATATATATATATATATATATAGGTATAGGTTAGTGGATGTATGTGCTTATTTATATATGTATGCGTGGTTTGACCTCTGTCCATAGACTAATAAATGTGTGGGCCCAAAGAGATTGGCCTAGACATTGGAAGAGACAAAACTTTTGAAATAACTGACTAGGATGAAGAGTGACCATAAAGATTAACAAGAAACATATAACCGGGAAGGCATGAGTGAAAGAATGGGTGTATGTGAATATGTACGCACGAGAATAATAATGTGTGGATTTCTGAATAAGTAACTGGGTCTAAGCCGATATATACCTTGCCTCCTCTTCTACCCCCTCCCCTCCAACCAAAACGATATGCAATTTTCTGTATGGATGTCAGTTCAGTTTTAAAAATGGTCCGAAGAAGCTGGATTTTTTATGAAATCGCAGCTGAAACATATATGCACATATGTAGCCAAAGCTCTTTGTAAATAAACAAATGGGGTACTTTCTAGTAGCTGACAATGTTTATATAAATCATTGAGATGTCACTTGCCAACATTGCTCAGATGTCACTAGTCGAGTGGTTAGAGTTGCTGACTATAAACTAGATGGTCGTAGGTTCGATCACAGCTTTGTTTTATATTCCTCCCAAACTTAAATGTATCACATCATTTAAAAGAAATTTCCAATAAATGTATAGTCATGATTAGTGTTGGGACGATTGATTGGAATCAGAAAAACTGGAACCTTTTACGGTATTGGAATCAGCATCAGAATCGGAAAAAAATGAGCCTAATTTCCGATTCCAAAAACTATTCTTTTCATTTTTTTGTTTCAAACTTGATTTTCCATTGCTGGTACGTATGATTAAATGATAAATATCTAAGGTACAAATAGCACGAGTGGATGAATAGAAACAGAGACATTAAGAAATATTAGAAAGTGATTGAATCAACATAAAAGAAGAGGAGGTGAGAAAAATAAATAGATAGCTAAGACAGGGATGGCTGACTTGTTTATTTAATCATAAATTACGGCTAATTAGAACAATTAAAACAGATTTTTTCTTTTCTAACATAAATCAGTCCCAGAAATAAGATATATTTTAACATGTGTTTTGTGTTAATAAAGTATATAAGAAAAAAGATCTTAAGGAAACACGTGTTGATGAACTCACATTTAGCATTATGATAATAAACATACAATGTACCTATGTTAACCCAATGCACTATGAATCGTCTAGTTCTGTTAAACAGTAAAGGGTATGTTTGCTAGTACATATCTGATAATTTGGGTTTGCAGGGCAGTTCACACGTACACAGAAAATTAGGGGCATGGGGTTAGCGTATGCACTCGATGTCACTTCAACCTGCTGTAGCTAGAAACGGATGTGACGTCACATGGTTAAAAGAGAGAGTGAGCAAGAAAAGTAGAAGTTCGTTGGGAAGCCTTGAGCGGACAGCATGTGTAAAGAAATGACTTCAGAATCGATTATAAATTAAGGGGCTAAGGCCCTAGATGCCCGTAGCCCCGGAATGCCCCCCTCAACTGCTAGCAGAAAAGAAGGCAATATCAACAGCTTAATAAATAGTCCTTCCCCAAATTCAGAATATTGTCTCTTCTTTGGTTGTTGCGAGACTTTAATTCAAGGTGAGAATGCCCCTCCCCCAGGCAGAGCGGGAGACACAAGGTATTATTTAATTGTGCTGTTATAATTGTTTATTTACATTCGATAACAAACATGTATTTTATGTGATTGTGACTTATGCAACAATTTCTTCTAAATGCAAACACTTATTCTTACCCGAAACTGAGCCAAAAGATTGACTGTAAAGATCTTCTCTATATTTTCATCCTTGAGTTCAAGCAGTCTTCCGGGGAAAACGACTCCTGCATTGTTAATGAGCATCGTTACTGGGCCATGTTCACATTGTACGATCTCTGACTGAAAGATTAGAATTAGATAATTTTAAAAATATTTTTTTTCAAGTGTGAAGACGTATATAACTGTATTAATATATTTTTTTAATAATAAAAATAATTTATTCAATAAATAATAAGAAATAATAGTTAATCAATAAAATGTTCTTTTTCAAAACCGATACACAAATATCAGAAAGTTTCATCAGATGTCTTGCAGGCTTGGCAGACTGGGAGCAGGTTCAAGGCATTTCTACAAATCGTGGCAATGGATGGGCGCTTGTAAAGCCAAGTCAATTCATGATGGTCCCCGGTGTGTATTTTTATATGACAATTTGGTTTGCAGAAATTACATTAAAAGTTCAATTTAAAAAAAGATGTTTGTTTACTATTGGGGTCACCACTTATCAAGGCCAAAAGCCACTCGATAAAAATTAATGAGATGGAGATCATTGCCAACCGAAAGATGAGAAACACTATGGGAGTACTAGCATAGATCAATGGTATGAACTGTGTTTGATTACTTTTGGGACGATCCATGACAAGAGTTTGTTTGTATTGGATTTGAAGACGACCAGGTTGTAATCAGCAGGGAAGCAGTCCTGTGACAATGTGTTCCACAGCTAAAAAAGTCAATTATTCATTAAAATTTCAATTTTATATACTTATAAAACTAATCTAAACATTTACTTTGGGTAATCTTAAAGATCGACAGTGTAAACATAATGCGATAAAAATGGTTTTATGTTGTTTTTTTTAAATATTATTAAATGAGGAACCATTTCGAGTTAAAATCTATTTAGTATTAGGCATGTAATCGAAAGAAAAACACGTTTGAAATGTGTAAATATGCAACAAGAATCGTGATTTTCGCAAAATGGAGTCTTACCGGATTCCGCCATGTTTTTTTTATTTTTGCATCGCTCAAGACGAAAAAAGTATTAAAACGTCTTTTTTTCTTATTACTACGCAATAATATATTGATTTTGACTCCAAAACATTCTTAGTGTCATAATATTCAAAAATATATAAATATATATATTATCGCAGATACATTAATTTTATTCAAATTTTTTATAAACTGTTTACACCGTTGATCTTTACGATTACCTTACTTTGTTGCCGTTTCAACTGCCAAGTCTAGAAAGCCTTTGCAGATATATCCGGAACATCAGGGAGTTTCATCTGGTGTCCTGCTGGCTTGGCAGGCCGAGAGCAGGCTCGAAGCATTCTCTTGAATAATGGCGATGGAGAGGCACTCGTAGAGCTAAATCAACTCATGATATTCTCAGGTGTGGCAAAACATTGATAGACCCAGGCGATCGAGGAAATCCTGCATGTTCTACTCGTCTCCACAGCGATAAATCATTATTTAATTGTTTCATGCATAAAATTTGAAACTGTTATAGGACCGATTACCTTTTGATGCAGATTGTTATACAGAGGGGACAGGGAGCTCACATTTATCCAACAAGGGTTTTAAATATCATTAACATTAGAGGTTATATTTTTTCAGATGGGAATAGGGATGGAAGAGAGTGGTGTTCCCTCCCGGACAACTTTTAAAATTTTCAAGTTTGACACCCCCAAATGCTTAAAATCACTCAAAAACATACTTCTGCGATGCAAATGCCTTTGGAATTTCTATTCCTGTTTTCTGACCATATCAACATGGAGAAATTTAAATGTAATTTTAACAAACATCTTGCTGATCATCTCTCCACTCAGGTTGCCCATATAAATCTGGCCCCTATCATAGTAGCCTCTTACTCTTCAGTGGCATTATGCCTTGTTTGGGATGAACCAAAGTAAAAAATTATAATAATTATAATAATAAAAAACATAAATGAAGTTATGGGCTTAGAAAAGTGTTCATTTTGTTAATTGTCCTTGAGAATATCTTAAAAGGATAGAAATTAGCTCAAATTGTAAGAATCAGCAAAATTTAGTGTAAAATTTTGCTTATTCTCATAATTGCTTCTCATGAGTTATCGTTTACATTACATTAAAATCAGAAATAAACAAAATTTCATTGTGCATGTGGGAGTAGGGTGGGGGCATACTCCATCGGAGACCCCTTCATAAGAAAAGTGATACATATACCCCCCCCCCCCCCCAAAAAAAAATCTACTCATGAAAACGTTTGGGGATCATTTCAATCAAATTTCAGATTCATAAATCTAAGAGCTTAAAAATAGCAAACAGGCAGACACATGCAGGTCTCTTAAGTTAATATAGATTAAAAATCGCTTTTCTCCCAAGCATGAGACTAAACTTCCTCGGTCAGCCTTAGGCAAGGTGTTTGACCCCCTACACTCAACCAACCTCAAAATTCATCTTTTCCAGCCCTTCCTAATATTTTCATATTTTTTTTAGTTTATTTCTTCTTCAGCCTAATTCTCAACCCCATCAACTAGTCAAACTCCATCTACCTCAATGTGGTTTTGAGTATGAGCTCAAATTGTCAGATGAGTTACTTCCCTTGGATGAATATATAGGATGTGGAGACTATGTAAGACAAACATGTTGACTACTCAAAGTAAACCAGTGAAGTGTATAGAACGCAGTAACCTTCAGTAGCAGAGCATAGTTCCAAATATTAATGTTTCCTCTACTCTCCATAGACATTCACTGGTCTATTTAATTCACATGTTGAGCAGTCAGCATGTCTGCCTTAAATAGTCTCCACTTCCTATATAATCATTCAAGAGAAATAACTCATCTGTCATCTGCACATTCTTCATAGTGGTGAGGTCTCAATTTGGGAGTTTGGCCAATGTGGAGTCACCCATTTGTTAGCATTACTCTCAGATCCTGTCAGGGATTCATCTATAGGTTAAATAGAGTCTATTGTGTGCTGATTATTTATTTAAAAGATATACACCTATAAAAGAAATTAATCTATTTGAAAATATTAAGAACTTTTAGAAGCATAAAATCTTTTACCAAACTGACTTGATTCGGCATTAAATAACCCAGAAATGGTTGATACGCCGTAAAGCAATCAGCATCAAAATTGTTTGAAATTCTATGAACTTTACTGAACTAAAAATGACTGGAGGATACAACAGCCAGAATGTTGTAATTTATGCTATAATTGAGCATATGTTTGTCTATCTGTCTGCTTACTTATAGGTTCCCAAAGTGGCTAAGAATGTTAATAATAATGCTTCTACTACTGATAATACTAAAAAAGAAACACCTATAACCTCTAAACCTACTTGCCAGAATTACACTAAATGTGTCATGAAGCAATCATGGCTAGATATGTCATAGGAACCAATCAAAACTATATGACTACCATTACTACTGCTAATACTACTACTACTACTATTACTACCTATAATAATACTGTAAGATTTATCAGAGGCTACACTTTCATCTTCTTAATCATCTGATTCGGAAATGGTGAATTACTGAATTAAATATCAGCATCGACTGACTACTCGAATCCTGTCAGATCCATAGCACCACTTTCACTATGGATGTTGAAAACCTTCATGTGGTCCCTCCTGTGAGTACCTCATTCTAAAAAGGAATCGGGAAAACCACTGCCAGCAACAGAATCAAGCAGATTAAAAACTTAACATGCTGATTCATACGAAAAGAAGATCCTCTGACTTCCACTGCAGTCTATCCTCCTACCTTCTTCCAAACCTTCCTCCCCTTCTCACTCCTCCTCATTCTTATTCCATTTCCCTTTTCCTTATCCTACTTTTTCTCCTGTGTCTCTGTTATTGCTTTTCCCTCAGTCAAAGTCGTAAATTTTTTTAATGGAAAGCATGAAGCCACTTGATGTAAGGAGCTAACAAAGAACAAAATATGATTATCACAAAGACAGGAGGTGTCTATTGACCTTAGTCTTGAAAAGACCAAGGCTATAAGTAGGAGGAAAACAGTCAGCAGGAAGAGAGTTCCACAAGCCTTCAGTTCTTGGAAAGAATCTACTGGAATAGGAAGCTGTATTACAATGAAGTAGCAAAAGAGCGAATTGATGGTGACCACTAGTCAAACGAGCTAGAACAAAAGAAGCAGGCAATAGATCACATAATTCTGAAGAATGCCTCCACTGACTAATTCTGAGCCTTATATATATATATATATATATATATATATATATATGAAACTAAAAGTATACTTTTAGTAGATAGAACCTATAGTGAAATGGTTTAAGCTCAATATACGAGATAGAGCAATTATAAAGATAGATGAAAGAAGAGGGATAAACATGTACGAATGAAAAATTTATTTCAACTTCGATTGTTCAATGCAAGGTATACTCGGTAAAAAAATATGTTTATTATTTTTTCCTTAAACCAAGGCTTTTCAAAGATTAAAATCTTATCATCAGAGGAATTACATAAATTTGAAAAAATATTAAGTAATGGAGAGTGAGAAAGTTCGTGTAAAAAAGATGTGGGGTCTGCCCAGTTGGTAAATGTCCGTTGATAAGGTGTCCATTGAAAGGAGATTTAAAACATATTTTTTTACCGAGTATACCTTGCATTGAACAATCGAAATTGAAATAAATTTGTCATTCGTACATGTTTATCCCTCTTCTTTCATCTATTTTTATATATATATATATATATATATATATATATATATATATATATATATATATAAATGCATACGTGTTTAGATAGGTAAGCTGAAGCAGGCTGCACATGCATCTTTTCTAGACGTAACATGGTGGACAATAGTGAGGCACTGTGGTCCTTTAGCTTCAGGTAAACCATTAACATTGCATTAAATTTTGCCTGAAACATCTTTGAGGTGTGTCATAGGGGCTAAAAATGTTAACACTACTATTTCTACTATTACTAACACTGCCAATACTAAAACAATAAACACTTGCAGGCTCTAAAACTACTTGCCAGAATTACAAACAAATATTACTAATAATAAACACTTGGAGTCTTCAAAATTATTAGACAGAATTGCACTAAATTTTGTATGAAGAGTCCTTGAGATGACAAGTGTGTCATAAAGAGTGGGGGGAGGGGGTCAAATTTAAAATATTACTACTTCTAGTAATAATAATTATTATAAACTCTTACATGCTCCAAAACTATTGGATAGAATTACACCAAATGTGATATAAATAGCCTTTAAAATGTTAATACTACTGTTGGATATGGATGTACAAACAGATAAACGCATACAAGCAAGAAGACCGGATGTCATAATAGTCAAGAAGAAGGGAAAATCCTGCCATATCATAGATTTTGCCGTCCCAGCAAACCACAGAGTGAAAATCAAAGAGACAGAAAAACGACACAAATACACGGAACTTGCTAGAGAATTGAAAGGGATATGTAGCATGAAAAAAGTCAATATAATACCAAACGTAGGAGCACTAGGAACAGTCCCAAAACACATAAAAAAACAAAAAAACTGGGAGAAATTGGAATCAAAGGGAAGGCTGAGACCATACAACGGACGGCAATAATGAAAACAGCTGAAATTTTAAGGAAAATCCTTGAATGTGGAAACCAACCCACATAAGCTATGAAGACTAATCAGTCACATGCAAGTTACAATAGGAAAAAAAAACAAACACAGAAAGAACACCACCACAAGAACCAAGGAACAGAAACTGAAAGAAATTTCAGAAAATACCCCCCCCCCCCCCCAAAAAAAAAGTGATGGCACCAGCCTCGGCTGATACCACACAAAATAGTTGAGAAGGGTCAAGGAAGATGGGAAGACCGAGGTGGGAGAGCACTAACCAGACCTCTACTTGAAGAGTGCGGAGAGTGCTGGGACATTGGGGAGGCTTATTGCCACCCAAATTCCAGAGGAGACCAATGGTCGTTACCAGAAATCAATGGTAGGCGGCTGTTGCGATGCCGCAAGGTCATTTGCAGTGATTATCCAAAAACAAGTGGAGAGTACTGGAAATCTGGGGAGGCTTGTTGTCACTCAGACTGCAGTGAGTACAAATAATAATAATAAAAATAATAATAATATGGACTTGTATGAAAACTTCGAGTGAGTGCAATAATAATAGTTTACAAGAAAGAAAATACTGGCAAAGTGTAGATTCCGGGTAAAGATCAAGTTTGCAGGAAAACGAAGCAAATACATCGAACTTGCTAGAGAATGGAATATTGAACATGAAGAAAATAACTATAATACAAATAATTATCGGAGCAGTAGGAACAGTACAAAAATACAGAGGGAAAACTAGGAGAAATTGAAATCAAAGGGAAGATTGTGACCATATGATGCATGGTAATGATGAAAACAGGAGAAATGCTAAGAAAAATCCTCAAATATGAAAACTAACCCACATAAACAACGAACGTTAACCAACCACAGGTAAGTTGAAATAGAAATAAAACAAAAAATATAGAAATAACATTACACGATCCCATGGGAACTGAAACTACAAGAAATCCCATAAACTAAAACCCCTACCTAAAAAAAGAAGCACACACAATAACCACTATAATACTAGAATAATACAAGAATCAGTTCCGAAAAACCTGGCAAAAAGATTAGGAGAAATTGAAATCAAAGGGAAGATTGTGACCACATAACAGTCATATATTTTTGCTATATGACGAATGAACGTATACTACACTGACCCCCCTCCAAATGAGGAAGTAATGCCTGGGGGTACATGACAACAAAACAGATACTACACCATCCCCCTCCCCAATGTGACACAAGGAATGCAGAGGCTTCTTTTTTGCACAACCTTTAACCAGACATGACTGAAGAAACATAGAATATCTTGTTGTCGTATGAAATCATCACCAATTAAAACTAAAATGACTATAAATATATAACTGAGGGAAAGGGCTATCAATCAACCCCCCCCCCCCCTCGGTTGCTGATCCCATGCTGAAGCGACTCATCGGTGACAGAGTGCAAACAAGCCAAAGGTTAATCCTGTCAGAGTTCTCCAAGGTGATGACTGTCAACAGTGTGCACTGGTGGAGAGTGAGGTGCCATGATTGACAGCTTGATTTTGGATTTTTTTTTTCTTTCTGTAGTGAATCTTTTTTTTTCAGTTTGCAGCTTGACTCCACTCAGAACGTACATAGCTACTAAATGCCTTCACACAACACCTGATCAGCTTAGCGAAAGAATTAATGGATATATAATTTATTCAGTATTCCATTTTCAGCTATAATCCAAATGAAGATGAATTCTCCAGCTCTGCAGAGAATTAATGATTAATGCTAACAGATGTTAGCAGATACTTGTCATCACCGTGTTAGGACGGCCCAACTCCAACTATGAACTTGGAAATCTGATCACAACGTGGGTCCAGGACCATGGATAAGGAACTGATCCGGATGAATGAGCCTTTCGTGATCCTACAATAGTGTGAAGACCATGCTGGAGAGAGTCACGATGGTGTTTCAAACAAAGATCCTACATGGAGGCACCCCTGGGTCACAAAAAAGGAGGTAATGCTTGGGAGGATGGTATCATAACAACAGAACAGATACTAGTAACAGTATAGTTTCGGCTTCAGATATAGAAATAATAAGATAGTTTCAGTTTCAGACAGATACCTAATTTTGATTATAAACATTTATAGGCTCTAAAATTACCGGTTAGAATTGCACCAAATGTGGCATAAAGAGCCTTTTGTATTCCGAATGAAATCAAATTTAAAATATTAATTAGGATGCTTATATTAAAGTGCAGAAGGTGGTAGATGAGTTTTATTTAGCATCATCATCAGCATTCTTAATATTTTTATTGGCGTGCATCATCATCATTACCATCATCATTATCAGTTTAACGTCTATTTTACATACTAGCAGGCGGATTTAAAAAATTGATCCTAACCGGTAAAGAGTATGCAGAATATTGTATTAAGTCGCCCTTAATAGGACGTGTCATTATTTTTATTTTATATATATTTTTATTAATGATATATATACACATGTTAGCTAGAAAGCATTTCTAGCTAGAAAATAATGAGACATTCAGAATGGACATATTAAAGGGAGATAAACTTGTTAGGGTTACTTCCCTTGTATTCGATTTGGAGAGTTACGTCCCCATGGCCGTACAATCGAAGTCTACTCTTCTGCAAACATCTCCCTATACTGATTTAATCTTTCTCTGAGGTCATCAGAACTAAGCCTGTTTTTAAAACTCACATTACACATCCATTGTATCATTCGTATATCATTTCTCTCCATGCAACTCATGTCCTCAACCTTACTAATAATTAAAAATAAGTTATTTGAGAGTAAATGATGTCATAGATAAAAATGTGTATCAGGTAAAACTGCAATAGTAATTAAAACTCATATGTGTACTTTTGTGTGCTCATGTCTAAATAAGAAAGAATATATAAAATAAATGGATCGACTGTAGACAAGGGCGACACAAAGGCTCCCTTTTAATTGGTTACTACAACAAGATGTCAGGGATGACGCCACTCCTTTCCCTGAATTGCTACATTTTTCATTGATTCTCACCTTATAATGCTGAGTGTTTAGGAAAGAGGCATTAGATACCATTTTATCAGTCTCGACTGAGGATTGACCGTTGCTTTACCGGCGCCAATTAGCGAACATTTTAACCATTATGCCAAGATAGAGAAGATAGAATAAGTAAATGTTTATTTACCTGTTCGTCTATCTTTGAAGTGTCGCTGACATCACACGCCATATAGATGCACTCAACTCCAAGAGCAAGTATGTCGTTGCAAGTTTCTGACAACATTTGAATATTTCTGCCCCATATGATGATCTAAAGAAATAAAAAAAGAGAAGCGATATTGTTATTTTGTGGGGTTGAATATCATACATGGTGACAGGTGAACTTGAAAAGGCTGGATGACTCTGTGGCAGGGCTTTACCCGCTCCATTAGTTTATGAGTGGTTCCCGCTCATGCTTCTAAAAAAAGAAGTCGCTCCTTTACCCGCTCCACTGGCCACTTGAAATAACCTGTTGAAAAATTCAATACATTATACATTATTTTATACGTATTTTCAAATACATTAAATTATTTTCAAATAAGTCCTTATTTACTTGCCTTCCAATTGTTGAATAAAAAATAAACCTTCTGCTCCCTGGCTGTAGTAAAATGGAGCATGCTCCTTGGTCACCATTACCTGATAGATAGTTTTAGTTTCGTTTTTTTTTTCTGCTTTGTTATATGGAACTAAAGTCTGTCTGTAATAGAATGGCTGAATCCTTAGAAAGTGATCTCCAGTCTGTAGTAAAATGGGGTCATAAATGGATGGTAACATTTAATGCTGTTCAGACAAAGCTCCTTTTCTTCAACCACTACAAGACAACTCTTCAACCATCGATTGTCATGGCAAATAACATGCTACCTGAGAGTCCAACGTTCAAACTCATCGGCCTAACATTCACAGATAACATGAATTGGAACAAATACATAGAAAACATTGCCATGGCTGCTGCAAAGAAAGTGGGTTCCCTCTATTGTGCTAGAACACTTCTCACACAGTATCCTATATCTCTACAAAGCCACCATCCGCCCATACTTTGAGTATTGTTGTCACATCTGTGTTGGTGCATCATCCACTAGTCTCTTCCTCTTAGACAAGGTCCAAAAAAGAGTTGTTAGTCTAATAGGTCCCTCACTATCCACTAAGCTCCAGCCCCTGTCCCATCGCCGCAATGTTGCATCCTTGTGCTTGTTTTACAAGTACTTCAATGGAATGTGCTCCGATGAACTTGCTGCCTTGTCGGCATAAATACACTCGCCCAACCCGACAATCAGCAAAATCCCATCCATTCACTGTGGAGGTCCACAGATGCCGAAGAGCTTTCTACTCCAAATAGCTTCTTTTCTCGAGCTCCCGGCCTTTGGAACTCCCTCCCTGCTCTCTGTTTCCCCGCCTGTACCGCCGTGCAGAAATCTAAAATTAATGTGAACAAGCATCTCGTTGCACAGCTCCCAATTTAGGATGATCTCCTTAGTTTTCACCCTAATTCTCAGTAGCCCCTTACGTCTACAATGGCAACTTGCCTTGTTTGGGGTGAATTAAGTTAAAAAAAAAATTATGTTGTCTGTATTGTGGTTGGATAAGTTGTGGTGAATAAGCTGGGTTCTCCCTGATCACTTTTTTATGGTTGTAAAATTTTAGATGTAACTGGGTCTCTGTTTCCCCAATATATCCCCTCTTATAGTATTGATGTAAAAAATATAGTAGATGACATTGGGGCTATAACAAGTAAAACATTCTTTCTTCTGTTAGTTTATTTGTTTTTTATTCCCCCCCTTCATGTAAATCTGGCAGTCACAAGACCTCTGTCTAGTCAACATTGACCCCCCAAAAAAAGGGCGTAAACTGAATCAATAATAACAAGAAATTTTGGGTAGAAAAATAGCTAAATAAGGAGGGGATCCTATATAAACAATTTCTTTTATTTTGTGATGTAATTTACATACGTTTTTGTGGTGTGCACAGACACATATGTAAATTAGATGACAACACTAAAAAAAAGAAAGTCTCTCTTTTATGCTCACAGAGACATTTAAATGTAAAAGAGTGGTTGAATCAACATAAAATAAGAGGGAGCGAGAGAAATATATAAATAGATATGAGAGAGATGGGTGACTTGTTCAGTTAATTATAAATTACAGCTAATTAGAACAATTGAAACAGGATTCTTTTTCAAACATAACTCAATCCCAGAACTAAGGTATATTATAGCATGTATTTTGTGTTATTAAAGTATTAAAGAAAGAAGCCTTAGGGAAATAAACGTTGATTAACTCACATTTAGTATAATAATAGATTTAAATAATTTGGGTTTGATTTCTCTGTTTTAGAGTATATCAATCCTTTGTTATCTTCTATATATATAAAACTCAATGTCTGTGGGTGTGGTGTTTTTTATTCCCTATAAAAAGAAAGGTTAGAGAATCTACATAAAATCTAAAAGTGTAAAATTTACTGGGAAAGACAATGGAAGTATTTCCAAATCTTTAAGTGCACCCTTAAAATTTCAAATATATCGTAATTTTATGAAATTTAAATCATATGTATAACATTTTCTAGGGAAGACAATCGAAGGGGTGCCAGATCTTCAAGTGCCCTCCTAACCTAAGGGAGCTATGGAGCCTTAACCTCTTTTAAAACTTCAAATATATCCTATTTTGATGAAATGTATATCATGTGTATAAAATTATAAAATGGAAGTGGTCCCAAATCTTTATGTTATCGTCTATGGGCCGAATATCTACGCGCCCCCCCACCTCTAAGTAACTCATGGAGGCAGAATCCGCTAAAAACGTCAAATACGTATATCCGATTTGAATGAAATTTAGACTATATGTATAAAGCCACAAATTCAGAGAGTTTTTCAACATTTCAATTTCTTCCGACTATATTAGGGGGCGAAACGGGAAGAGGAGGGACAGCAAAACAACGACACGGTAGTAGGGGGGGGGGGGTACTAACAAAGAAAGTAATATGTAGTAATAACGAAGGTCGCAAATCACTGTTAACCTCCAAAGCAGGTCTCACTGCTCGACACGTGCACTCGCTTCGCACACTCTGTTTCTCCTGAGACGGTACGAGACTCGCTTTTTATAATATCCAGTCACACCTAATTTCCATACGTGCAACGAGACTTTGCGAGATTTTACGTGAACTGTATGTAATAAACATTCAGGGACGCCATGTTGGATTTCTTTCCTTCTTTCTTTCTTTCACTCGCAGCGCACAGGACAAGCAAACCGAGGACGTTTCGCAAGTAAGCCCTCTTCATGTTCATGTTCCCTACATAATATGGTGTTATGAGCATAGTGAAAAAGTACATAGTAATCATCCTCATTCTATCCTGTGTCTTCCTACTAGTTTAATAAAAAAAACACAAGGTCTAATGTGATCGATTATGTGGATTAAATGATTAGAACATGAAGAGCTGTGACAGGAAATGGTATGAGGAGAAGCAAACTATTGAGGATGACAACTTTTCCAACCACAGATTGATATAGCTGATAGCAACCTTCCCGAGAGTCCAACGTTTAATCTCTTCGGCTTTGCATTCTCAGTCAACATGAATTAGAATAAGTATGTAGAAGATACTGACAAGTCTGCTGCAAAGAAGGTAGGCTCCCTCTACGGTGCGAGAAAACTTCTCACGCCTGCCAGTATCCGATATCTCTATAAAGCCACCATTCGCCCATGCATGGAGTACCGTTGCCACATCTGGACTGGTGCATCAACCACTAGCCTCTCCCAGCCGACTACAACATGGTCGTTTTCAAGTTTAATGTAAACAAGTTTTTGTTGAGCCGTTTTCTTAAGTAATCAAATTCTGCTCAGATCCAATCCATCGTCTGCAATCTCTATGGTGTTAGTCTCACCATCCACCTGACACAAACCTTTAACTCTTGTCCTCGAATGGTCTTTGGGCCTTGATGAGCAGTGACTGGTTAGTAAAAATAAGTAAATAAATAAAAAAAAAATCTCGTAATCATTCTCAACATCTTTTTCATTTTCTTCCACTCAGCTTTTCCTTCTTTTTTCCTTTCTCCGGCTATTTTTTTCTTTTCTTCCTTTCTTCCTTACTCACTTCAAATCTGACAGTCTGCTGGAAGTAGTAAGACAGTGAATATTGTTATTATGTATCAACTCTTCATTAGACAAAATCTCTGATCAGCAGTTTCTTTCAGCCAATCAGAGAATTCCAGCACATACTATAAAAACGTAAACACACAGCTTTCGTCCTTTCTTTTGTTCTGGAGACAACAGACGTGTGCACGACATAATCCCACCAAGGCCCTTTGAGGCGAGGTCCCTTGGCAAGCAGTCCACACATAACAAGAGACTTTCACGGAATACTATACAGAGCTAGCATATACACACTTTTAAACGAACACTATCGCACACAAGTTAGTACGTACACTCTCTCACTAAGAAAACAGGCATGCTAATACACACATACACATCTTCATATGCCTTTCCTATTTACACACACATAAACGCACATGGCCCCAGCCGAGACAAACATAGCTTTGCTCGGCGTTGGTGACTGAGGCAGGAGAGAGAACACGTCTTTCTTTGGTGGTGCCAGGAAACTCTCTGGAGCTGCTCTATGAATTCTAAGGTGTCGAAAGTAGTCCCTTAAAGTTCCGGTAGAAATTGATACGCCCTGGAAGCTGATTGCAACAAAATCACCTCGCATGGGCTGCTCTCTGAGAGAGAAAAGAAATATTAATGCCTATTCATTTACACACACACAAATACACACGGTGACAGCCGAAATGAACGCATGTACTCAACTCCTTCTTAACATACAAGGTCACCGGCGAAACACACTTGTGTACTTCATTTTTTCTTACACAAACAAAAAAACTCTTTCATGCAGAAACGTTTCTTGGGACTTTCTGAACGTCTGTATTCTACAAACTTTTTCCTTGGAAACTTTGAACTCTCATTCTTCACGAACTTTATATCCCATTGGGAGGTGACGATAGCTAAGTGGTTAACGACTGGGTGTGCCAAGTTTGAATCCAGTTCGTTTCACATAAACACTTTCACTTAGGATGTTGGCAACCTTCACGTGGTCCCTCCTGTAAGTACCCGGTGTCTTTCTAGAAAGAATTCTAACAGAAACCAATGCCAAAAACAGAATCATCTGATTCATAAGAAATGAAGGAATCTCCCATTGTCAGAAAAAGTTGTTGAATAAAATTAATTACTTTTGTATGGATAGACTTTGTCATTCTTTCTTTTGACAATGCTGTATCCGTAAGTGCAAGGCTTATGCCGAGTTAACACTGACCAAAAATGAAAGAACCTGCTGTAAACTGAATCAATAATAACAAGAAATTGTAAGTAGAAAAATAGATATACAGGCTGTTCTAGAAGTCTTGTGCACATTTCAAGTCTTTATAGCTGCTAAACTATGAATCGTAGTAAGATGAAACTGATATATTTTTAAAGCTAAATTCATTAAGTTTTTTGTAATGCTAATGATTTTTTCATATTTTTTTCAGATCCAATAATGGCATTCACTCAACCAGGAAAGGCGTTTTGCGTTGTTGAATTTGCAAAAAACTGAATCATTGACACTTGTTCAATATGCATTTCGCACAAAATTCAGAAAAGAGGCACCAGAAAGGAAGTCCATATTGAAATGGCATAGTAAATTCATGAAGGATGGATACTTGTGCCCAGCTAAAAGAACAGGACGCCTCTTAAGGTCAGATGATACAGTTGAGCAAGTTCGAACTGCCTTCGAGCAGAATTCCCATAAATCGATCATAAGAGTCAGTAAGGAATATCAGTTTCCTACAACAACTCTTTGACATGGCCTCAAAAGACAACTGCACATGACACCTAACAAGCTACAGTTAGCCCAACAGTTGCAGGATAAATGTCAAAATGTGTCCAAGACTTTTGGAACACCCTGTATAGTAGGGGGTACTATACAAACAATTTTTTCTACTCCCAATTTCTTGTTATTCTCCTTATTCATAAAATTCTCTCTTCACTCATTCATTCAGTTTTCTTACTGTGACATTTCTTTTATTCATTTGTTGTTTAAACAGCAATTAATTGGACAAACATTGCTATAATGTCTATTGCTGGGGTGAAATTACAGGTTCACACCTTTCTCAGTCATATCAAATGTGTGTGTGTGTATATATATATTGAGAATTAGTTCCTAGACTGAAGATTGCGTTAGCATGAAACATCGAGGTCTCTAGGTATTTAAATAATTAATATTTATTTATTAAAATATTATTGTTTATCAGCCCCCTCCCACAAAGGCTGGGCACTTTCGAGTAGCTTTAATAACAAGCAGTACAAATAGCTATATGCACGATCCGAACGCCGTTTCGTAGATCACTCTAACTGCCTGGTAAATAGCCGCCGATTCCGCTATTTACATTTAAAGTTCCTCTATATTTACTAACTAATTGGCTATGGCCGATGGATAAGATCTCCGACTACGAATCAGTGGCGATTTGTGATCGGGGTTCGCGCCTACCGACCGTTGAGAATTAGTTCCTAGACTGAAGATTGCGTTAGCATGAAACATCGATGTCTCTAGGTATTTAAATAATTAATATTTATTTATTAAAATATTATTATTATATATATATATATATATATATATATATATATATATATATATATCCGTCCCGTCATGCAAACATTAACAAGTAAAATCCATTTCATGTGTTTAGAGGAAGGGAGAAAAGAAAACAAATAGCAATTCAGACAACCCGCCCCTACCAATGTCTAAAATGAATTTGAAAAGAAATCCTTCAATCTTTCTTTTTTTCTTTCTTTTTTCTATACAGATGGATACTTTTTTCCTTTTTTTCCTTTCTTTTTTCTATACCGGTTGATACGTTTTTTCTTTCTTTTATTCTTTTCTTTTTTCTATACCGTATTTTTCTGCGTTTTTATTTTTTAAACTTTCTCGTTTGACACGTTTTATTTTTTTTAATTTATTTTTTTACCTGATTGAGACGTTTTTTATATAAAGTGCGAATTCCCTCCCTACTCTCTGTTTTCCCAACTGTACCAACATACAGAAATTTAAATGTAATACGAATAAATATCTTGCTGAACAACTGCCCACTTAGGATGCCTCCCTCCATTAAATCTAACCCCTTACGTCTCAGTGTCAATATGCTTTGTTTGGGGTGAAACAAAGTAAAAAAAATATGTTTTAGGAAAAGAAATGGGTGTAAGATCCGATAATGTGGAAATTAAAAACAATAAAACAAGCAAAACTATGATTGAATTTTAATGTGGATATTAAAATCCACAGAGGTTTTGCTATATTATCAGTTTCTTTAGAGTATAATATATATATATATATATATATATATATATATATATATATATATAATATATATACTAGCTAACCCGGGAAAGTAGATTAACTCAAGAAATACTATGCCGAACCTTGAAGGATCGAGCGTGAACACAAACTCCACAATGTTAAAAGCAGATCCCCAAAATTTTCTGTACTTTTGGGTCGATGTTACCTATTATTAATAGTAGTATTTTCAAGACTTCCATGTTGTTAAGCAGGCGAAACCATCGTTCCTGTAGATACTTATCTTGTTCATGTGATTCCGAAGCTCGACCTTGTTTCGCTGAAGCAAGCAGCCAAAGCTCTTCTTGAGCCTGCTCATTACTTCTCTTTCAAGAATTCTGTTCCGGACGCATGTTTCACGTGTTTTCTCTTTGGAAAGAATCAGACGATCAGCTGAAGGGATTTTCCACCTTTTTTTTTCGTTAGTTTAAATATGAAGTTGACGAAAAGAGAAAAATGAAAGGCTAAAAGTTAAATAAAATGCAAAGGTAAAATTCCTATGTACAAAACTAATAAACTTGTGTCATTATTTGGATGATAAAAACAAAAAAAAAATGTTTAAAAGGAGAGAATAATAAAGAATCGTTTTATAGTTTTGCACGTGAAGCTTTTGTGTACTGATCTACGGTGATAACTTAAACTTCTGTTGCTTTGCGTTTGGTTTTTGGCACAAGATCTGCTTTTCGGTCTTTTTCAAAAGATAGTCTGCCTTATATAAAAAATAGTAACAGTATTTATGAATTTAAATGCCAGTGCGATGCTTATTATTTTGGGCGGACGAAATTGCATTTAGATAAACGAATAAACCAGCACATCCTATCAAAAATTAGACACGGTAAACCTGGTTCCTTGTGCCATACCTCTTTCTTGGCTTTGGAATCGTCTATTGGCCAGCATTTGGCTGACAATGCATGCTGTGCCAATAAGTATAAAATAGAGTGATTCAAGGTCTTACACCGGGCGGATTCCACTTCCCATTTTAAAATATTGGAATCCGTTGCAATCGTCTTTCTTTGCAAGCTTAAGGATTTCGTAAAGTCGTTGATTCTCTTTGGGAATAGTTAGTTGGCCCACTTTTTTTTGTCCTCTAAAACGCTGCCATTAAAACGTTTTTATTCGATTCATCCAATTAAATTTTAAACGCTTATTCTCATCGGCAGTAAATTTCCCCGATTTTTGCTTTTTCTTGTGAATTTTATTTTTTACATTTTGTATTCCAACAATTTCTCTTGATGAGATGTTGGACGAAAGAGCTCTCGAGACCAAATTTTCAGAGACTAAAATCCTGCTGTTATTTAAAACAATTATAATTATAATTCTATTCTCATTATTAAATTACCCCCCCTGCCCCCCCGTGCCCCCCCCCCTGCCCCCCCGCCCCCCCCCCCCGCCCTGGTTGGAATTGAGGTCACGCTGGCCAGACACGAGAGATCATCCCACTCAACTTTTTGAAACAACTTGTTGTGGTCTCTCCCCCCTCCCCTCTCATGTCCTCGATATAGACAGAGCTCCATCTCCGTCCCCCTCCCTCTAATGCATCTTCAATTTCCGGTTGAGGTTGAATTTAAAATCTTTGCCATTTGGATTCCATTCTCGCTTGAAAAGTTGGTGCTCTTTGTGGGCGCTAATGAAACAGGATATATTTTGTCGCAATTAATGGAATAATAAAATCACCAACAAAAAAATATATTTTGCTCTGAATTTTCATTGAGCACTCTCATAAACCCGGTTTCAACTTCCTTCGGATTTATACCCCCTGGATATTTGTAACAAGTTAATTATATATATATATATATATATATATATATATATATATATATATAAAAATGATAATTTATTTTATTTTGACTACAAAATTGATTTTGTTTCACAAGAGCAATTTGAGGGGCTCACGATCATCAGGTCTGGAAATAACATTAGGTAATGTTATTTCAAGATCTGATGATCGTGAGCCCCTCAAATTGCTCTCGTGAAACAAAATCAATTTTGTAGTCAAAATGAAATAAATTATCATTTATATTTATATTTCTGCTCTATATTTTTATTGAGCACTCTCATAAACCCGGTTCAACTCCCCTGGATTTATACCCTGTGGATCTATACCATACTCGGATGATATATATATATATATATATATATATATATATATGTAAGTAAATTACGTGTACAACAGAATGGTAGGATTAATTTTAGAGGAAGCATTATTAAAATCAATGAAAAAGACGAGTGGGAAAAAAAAAAAAAAAAAGGAAAATTGTTAAAATTACCTTAAGGCCTTGTCGTCTGACCCTCTGAGAGGAAACGTCAGAATGGTAAATTAAAAACTAAAAGTCGAATGAGAAATGAAGGGGGGAGAAAAAAAAAAAATAAAATAAAACTTATTTCAGTTGGAGGAAACGAATGAGAAGAGGAAAAAAAAAAAAAAAAAAAAATTAAATCTCTCAACGTTATGGTGGCTTTGAATCATTAAAGATCTCCAACTGATGTTTCAAAATCTTTTGTCTACACAGGCTAGGTCGATAGTTGTTAATGACTAACGCCTCAAGAATATTGAGATGGTAGTTCGACCTGGCACTGTGTAAAACAGAAAACCACCCATCGGAATACCTGTCAGAACAACTATTTGTACTAACGAGGTGATTACCGATGGCTGATTCCTGTGCCTGGAAGTTCCCGGATGATCTCGAAACCTTGTGTAGGCGAATATCACGTGGTATGTGTTGGGATATTCTAAATTCTAATCTTTGGGATGTCTTGCCAACGTAGTCAGCTCCACACTGACACATGAATTTATAAACTACAGAATTCTTTTGAATGGCTGGCAAAACATCCTTACGAAAAGAAGAGAAAAAGGTTCGAGTCGTGTAAACTACCGTCAACATGGTTGCCGGAAAACAACGTTGAGTAGAAGAAGAAATCCTTTTAACAATGTCAAGGCCGTCAGAACCCAACCAAGGGAGTTTCAAATAAATAGGGCAACGTGACGGGCCAATAAATTTACCACCATTAAATAAAGCAACTTTACGTGCAATGGTGCCTTTTATAGTATTGATGGGATATCCATTAGCAAGAAAAATATTAGTAATCTCACCAAGTTCTGCATCGAGTCGTGTTGGTGAACAAATCATAAGAGCTCGATGAGTGAGAGTACCAATAAGATTTATTTTTCTTGCTCTAGGGTCGAAGGAAAACCAATTTAGATAAAGGCCTGTAAATGTTGGTTTTCTATACACACAGGTTTCAAATGATAAACCAGATTTAGACACTAAAACATTGAGGAATGGTAAGGAATATATATATATATATATATATATATATATATATATATAGAGAGAGAGAGAGAGAGAGAGAGAGAATCTTGATGCCAGCAAAGCGACTGATTCTGAAAACATTCCAATCATAGTGCTTAAAAAGCTGCAATCGGAAATAGATCCCATTCATGCAAAGCTGTTCAATCGTTGCATCAAGAAGAAATGCTTCCCAACGTCTTTGAAACTTTGTCAGTTTGCTCAGTCTTCTGCATCTCAGTACAGAATAATCAGTCTCCTGTGCACCAAGAGTAAGTTGTTTGAATGAGAGATAAATCAAGAAGTTGTCAATCATCTCAGCAAAAACAGCCTAGTTAGTGACAAGCAATATGGATTTCGTCCTGCAAGATTAACAGCTGATCAGTGAATCTATTGATGGGACTTCGTTTCTAGAGCAATAGCTCTTGACATAACAAAGGCCTTTGATAGAGTTTAGCATAAACGTCTACTTCACAAGCTTTCTAGCTATGGAATATCTGGAAATGTCCTCTCAACCATCAAATCCTTTCTCTCCGATAGGTTTATAAACAGTAGTCATTGATGGGCAGAAGTCTGAAGCACATAATATCAACTCTGGCATGCGTGAAGGATCTATTCTAGATCCAACTCTCTTCCTGATCTTTATCAATGATCTCCCAAATCACATTCTAAGATCATTTGTTGACATTTATGCAGATGACACAATTATCTATGGTAACACTTCGAAGAGCATTAATGATTAAGATCTTTCTAATTCTCTCTCCCAACCTAGATCATATGGTGCAACTGGAAAAGGGTGTCTGGTTACTTTTAATAGTCTAAAACAAAACTTCTCTCCTTCCACCACCAATGCTCGGATCCTCACTTTGCCTCAATTGAAATGAATGGTTCTCTCCTTGAGGAAGTCCCTACTTTGATAAGCTTCTGGGGCTGAGCTTAACTTCAGACTTGAAAAAATAAAAGACTTACATCAAATCCGTTGCTAAGGTCGCTGGAAAAATGTTAGATCATTCTCCCGCTCCAAAATGTATCTAATTCCTGACGCAATCCTCTACCTGTATAAGAGTCAAATACATCCTAAGATGGAGTACTGCTGCCACATCTGGAGAGGTGGCGCTCAGACCACCCTTTTCTGCCTTGACGGAGTACAAAACCTACTTCAGAATCTATTAGGCGATGTCCTATTCTCTTCCCTAGCATTTTTTTCACAGCAGAGACGGTGCTAGTCTTTCTCTGCTCCATCTTTATTTTCATGGTAAATGCTCGAATGAGATTCAATCTATGGTCCCGCTCTGTAAAACATTCACAACAAAAACTCGTCTAGCTACAACCACTGTCAATAATTTCCCTTTCTCCTTTTGTGTACCTACAACTAAATGGAACTTCCATGGGCATACACAGTACTACGGGGCTGCTTCCAGGTTGACTACAACATTGCTGTTTTCAAGTCCAATGTAAACAAATTCTCTTAAATAATCAATTTCTGACCAGTTAAAACCATCATTACTAATCCCTTCGATGTTTCAACGACCACCTGACAAACTCAATAAACCTTATCCTCGAGTGGCCTTTGGGCGTTGATAACCGATGACTTGTTAGTAAATTTTTTTTTAAAAGATGAAACTAATATATTTATATTATTTTTATTATTATTATTATTATTTACTCACTAGGAGTTATCACACTGGTCATCGTCAGTGGTCACCCACTTCCGACAACCTGTGGTATTCCCTGGAGTCTGAGTGACAACAAGTCTCCTCAGGCCTCCAGTATGCTCCACCTCTTTTCGTTCATCACCACTGATGACCTTGCGGTAATCGCAACAGCCACCTACCAACGATTTCCCGCTGATAAGGGCCATTTGTCCCCTCTGGGGCCCGAGTGGCAACAAGCCTTCCCAAGGTCCCAGAGCTGTCCGCGCTCTTCCAGTGGAGGTCTGGTTTTGCGCTTTCCCTCCTCGACCCTCTGTCCATAATTTTCGTGGCGTCAGCCTATGCTTGCGCCTCTCTCGTGCGGTTGTATTTTCCCCGGTTCTGTTGTTTTGTGCTTCCATGTGTTTGTTCTCCATTCGTTGCTTATGTGGGTTGGTTTCCACATTCGAGGACATTTCTCAGGATTGTAGCTGTTTTGATCATTACTGTCCTTTGTATGGTCTCAGTTATCCCTTTGATTCCTATTTCTCCTAGTCTTTTCTCCATGTTTTTGGGGACTGTTCCTAGTGCTCCTATGATTATTGGTGTTATACTGACTTTCTTCATGTTCCATATTCCTTTCAATTCTCTGGCAAGTTCAGTATATTTGCTTCTCTTTTCCGTCTCTTTGATCTTCACTCTGTGGTCTGCTGGAACGGCAAAGTCCACGATTATTATTATTATTATTATTATTATTATTATTATTATTATTATTACTACTACTATTATTTACTCACTAGGAGTTCTCACACAGGTCATCAATGATTGCTCACCGACAACGAGTGGTATTCCCTGGAGTCTGAGTGACAACAAATCTCCCCAGATTTCCAGTATTCTCCACCTCTTTTCGATAGCCACCGCAAATAAACTTGCAGTGTCACAACAGCCGTTTACCATTGATTTCTCGCTGGTAAGGACCATTGGTCTTCTCTGGGATTTGGGTGGCAATAAGCCTCCCCGAGGTCCCAACAGTCTCTGCACTTCCAGTGGAGGTCTGGTTTGTGCTGTCCCTCCTCAGTCTTCTCATCCTCCTTGACACTATGCAAATATTTTGTGTGGTGTCAGCCTAGGCTGGTACCATTTATTATTATTATTATTATTATTATTATTATTATTATTATTATTATTATTATTGTTGTTGTTATTGTTATTGTTATTATTGTTATTGTTATTATTATTATTATTATTATTATTATCTCACTAGGAGTTTTCACACAAGTCATTATCAGCGATTGATTACTGGTAATAACCAGTGGTGTTTCCCTGGAGTCCAAGTGAAAACAAGTCTCCTTAGATTTCCAACACTCTCTACCTCTTTCGATAACCATTGCAAATCATTTTAAATTATCGCAACGGCCATTTACTATAAATTTCTCACTAGCAACGCTCGTTGGTATTCTCTGGAATTGGAGTGACAATAAGCCTCCTCAAAGATCCAGTATTCTTGCCCCCTTCCAGTAGAGGTCTGGTTATTGCTTTCTCTCCTCGGTTTTTCCATCCTCCTTGACCTTTCACAACAATTTTATGCGGTATCAACCCAGGCTGGTGCCACCATATGTGTATGTGTGTGTGTATTTTTACTTTCAATTTTTTTTCCCTTTTCATTTACTTGTGTCTGGTCAGCGTTTGTTGGTTATGTAGGTTGGTTTCCGCATTCAAGGACTTTCCTTAATATTTTGGCTAGTTTCATCATTGCCGTTCATTGTATAGTCTCAATCTTTACTTTGATTTCAATTTTTCCATGACATTTTTACAGGTTTTTCGGGACTGTTTGTAGTGGTCCTACAGTTATTCGTATTATATTGACTTTCTTCATGTTCCATATTCCTTTCAGTTCTCTGGAAAGTTCTGTGTATTTCGTTCGTATTTCTGTGTCCTTGATTTTCACTCTGTCAACTGCTAGATGGCGAAATCCACAATTTGGCAATTTTTTCCTTCTTATTAACTATTATCATGTCGAGTCTCCTTGCTTGGATGCATTTGTCTGTTTGTACTTTCATGTCCCAGATCATTTTGTGATTTTAGTTTTCCAACACTGTCTCTGGTTTGTGCTTGTACCATTTGACTGTGTGTTCAAAGTGCAGGTGTTTGCATAGTTCCATATGTACTGCCTTTCACATGCTGTCATGCATGTTTTTGTATTCTTTTAAGGAGAGTTTGCTGGATTTACTTATTATGCGGTTTACGTTTCACCTCTTTGCTCACAGAGTCTACATTTACTTATTTCCTGAGTTCTGCCTATTTTTGCTTTGCTATAGTTGTTCTGCGCGGCTGCCAGGAGTGATTCCGTTTCTTTGTTCAGATGTCTGTTTTGTAGCCATGTCCAGATGTTTTCGTTGGTCTCTTCCCTGGTCAGTCTTATGAACCGGTCATGCAGCTGCTTCTCTTCCCATTTTTATATTCTCGCTTTTTTGTTTTCAGTTTCAGTGCTCTGTATTGTTTATTTTGCCGGTGCCGCTTGCTGCGATGACTTATCTTTCTGTGTTCTGGGTTATGTATTTTTCGAGTTCAGTATGAAAATATACTCATGGAAAGTAAGATATACAGAACTGTTTATGTTTCATTCCCGGGAAAAATCGACTGGCCAATTACCATAAAAATATTTTCATACTACTACTAAACCCCATCATGTATTGGGCACTGTTGAAGTAAATACTGAAAATATATATACATAATATTATTTTATAATATTATATATGTGTATATGCATGAAATAGTAAATTTATTATATATATATATATATATATATATGGGCATTCTGAGTGAATTTAATAACACGCAGTACTACTAGCTTCATTGCGAGATTCAACACGAGTTGTTGTTGTTGTTGATCACTCTTTGCTGTTTGCTGTAAATACCCGCCGACTTGGCATTTACAAAGTTAAATTCCTTCTAACTTCTAAGCTAATTTGTGATGGCCAACGGGTAAGTCTCTTAACTGCGAATCAGTGGTGATTTGTTATCAGAGTTCGTGCCCGCCGACCGTCGGGAATTAGCTTCCTGCACTGAAGATTGCGTAAGCATGAAACATCGATTCGATGTTTGTAGGTAATAAATAATTAATATTTATTTATAAAGATATTATATATATATATATATATATATATATATATATATATATATATATATATATATATATATATATATATATATATATATATATATTCTGTATGAGCCTTGCTGTATGATGTTGATATCGATTTAGGACCCTAATATACAAGATATCAATTATTTCAGCAAGTCAGTCACGTGAAATATTGTTAAGCTTCGGTGGAGGTCTACCCACTCCAAGTGATTCAATGTATAAATTTGCTCTTTTGGTCTTGATATTGATTTACGACTCTAATATACAAGATCAACAATTGTTTGTATACTTTATCAACACTTGGACATTGCTTTTAGACTAAAAACAAAGCGGTAGCCATTACACCGAATGTTTGACACAATACCCACTTGAGATGATCAAAGAGATCCACTTTGTCTGCATTTTTTTTCTCGTGGATGCTTGCAAGTGTCCATTACATCAGGGATGGTGGGGGCCATGACATTTGAAAGAATAAACATTTCAAGGTTAAGATTAATATTGTATATCATTAAAGGAACTCAAAGTGAATTACTGACTGTTGTGGAAGAAGAAGAAGAAGAAGAAGAAGAAGAAGAAGAAGAAGAAGAAGAAGAAGAAGAAGAAGAAGAAGAAGAAGAAGAAGAAATACGTTGTTTTTATTGTGTAAAGACTAATGACTGTTTGATTGGTACTTGTTCAGATTAGCACAATTGGCTAAAGGACAGCCAAATTTTAAAAATATATACAGAACTAGAAGAATACTCGTAAAATTAATTCTCCAAACTGAACAGTTTTGCACCACTTTTATGTTTCCTTACAAATTAAAATCAAGATATAATGATACTAAACCTTGTGTCTAGAATCCTCATTCCAATTTTGATCAAAATCTATTACATGATTTTGATTCTAGAAAATGTCTAAAATTGAAGGCTTAAGCTTCAGGGGTCTAAAGAAGAAATTGAAATTCAACGAATCTTGCTTAATTGATATCCAATGACCATGGATAAAATTTAATGTAAATCTGAAATATTTGAATGTTCAAATGGAAAACTGTACCCATATTATGCTCACAAAAATCCTTTAAAGAAACTGAAATTTGGGGAAGATTTATTAATTGATGTCTAATATCTATTGTAAAAATTGCACAAAAATCAGAGGTATCTGAAATTTAATGAAGGACTTTCATCTTCTTTTTACTCATTGTATAAAATTGAATTAAACTACATATAGCGCATATTACGACCCCTTACACCTATTAACCGTGTTCCAAAATTCATAAAGTTAGGTTTATTAGTTTAAGAGTGAATCCTGTAAACATATACCCATATGTAACTTGATATAAATAGAGATTAGAGAATGTTGCAAATTTCTTGGTGTGGTTTTAGCTTGCTGAACAATGATCGAGACTGACAGTGTAGAGGATATGTAAGCTTCTTTGTAGTGAGAGAGGTTCTGCCAAACATAAAAAACCTACATTATTGGTGAGAAGCGTTCGGACAGTTAAGTTCACGGTGCAGCTTAAGTGGATATGTTTTTTGTTGTGTTTTGTTACATACAACTTTTATAAATGAATACGTTTTTTGCTGTTTTGTTGCATACAACTTTTATAAAAGAATACGTTTTTTTGCTGTTTTGTTGCATACAACTTTAATAATAGAATACGTTTTTTGCTGTTTTGTTGCATACAACTTTTATAAGAGAATACGTTTTTTGCTGTTTTGTTGCATACAACTTTTATAATAGAATACGTTTTTTGCTGTTTTGTTACATACCACTTTTATAAGAGAATACGTTTTTTGCTGTTTTGTTACATACAACTTTTATAATAGAATACGTTTTTTGCTGTTTTGTTACATACCACTTTTATAATAGAATACATCTTTTGCTGTTTTGTTACATACCACTTTTATAATAGAATACGTTTTTTGCTGTTTTGTTGCATACAACTTTTATAAGAGAATACGTTTTTTGCTGTTTTGTTGCATACAACTTTTATTAGAGAATACGTTTTTGTGCTATTTTGTTACATACAACTTTTATAATAGAATACGTTTTGTGCTATTTTGTTACATACAACTTTTATAATAGAATACGTTTTTTGCTGTTTTGTTGCATACAACTTTTATAAGAGAATACGTTTTTTGCTGTTTTGTTACATACGACTTTTATAAGAGAATACGTTTTTGTGCTATTTTGTTGCATACAACTTTTATTAGAGAATACGTTTTTTGCTGTTTTGTTACATACCACTTTTATAAGAGAATACGTTTTTTGCTGTTTTGTTGCATACAACTTTTATAATAGAATACGTTTTTTGCTGTTTTGTTGCATACAACTTTTATAAGAGAATACATTTTTGCTGTTTTGTTGCATACAACTTTTATAATAGAATACGTTTTTGTGCTATTTTGTTACATACAACTTTTATAATAGAATACGTTTTTTACTGTTTTGTTACATACAACTTTTATAAGAGAATACGTTTTTGTGCTATTTTGTTACATACCACTTTTATAATAGAATACGTTTTTTGCTATTTTGTTACATACCACTTTAATAATAGAATACGTTTTTTGCTGTTTTGTTGCATACAACTTTTATAAGAGAATACGTTTTTTGCTGTTTTGTTGCATACAACTTTTATAAGAGAATACGTTTTTTGCTGTTTGGTTGCATACAACTTTTATTAGAGAATACGTTTTTGTGCTATTTTATTACATACAACTTTTATAATAGAATACGTTTTTTGCTGTTTCGTTACATACAACTTTTATAAGAAAATACGTTTTTTGCTGTTTTGTTACATACAACTTTTATAAGAGAATACATTTTTTGCTATTTTGTTACATACAACTTTTATAAGAGAATACGTTTTTGCTGTTTTGTTGCATACAACTTTTATAATAGAATACGTTTTTTGCTGTTTTGTTGCATACAACTTTTATAAGAGAATACGTTTTTGGTGTTTTGTTACATACAACTTTTATAAGAGAATACGTTTTTTGCTGTTTTGTTGCATACAACTTTTATAATAGAATACGTTTTTTGCTGTTTTGTTGCATACAATTTTTATAAGAGAATACGTTTTTGGTGTTTTGTTACATACAACTTTTATAAGAGAATACGTTTTTTGCTGTTTTGTTACACACAACTTTTATAAGAGAATACGTTTTTTGCTGTTTTGTTACATACAACTTTTATAATAGAATACGTTTTTTGCTGTTTTGTTGCATACAACTTTCAATTATCGCGTTTGATTGGCAGAATATGGAACAATCACATTGACACACCGGTTTTTGTTAGACCACCAAAGTTAAGCGACGTTGAGTCTGGTCAGTACCAGATGGGTAACCATTTGGGAATACCAGTTGCTGTACATGGAAGGACGGCGACATCTTACTGCAAAAAAAAAAAAAAACTGCAAAAACTAACGTCGTCATTTCTCCTGACAGTGATATACATGCGATTGGGGGCCGCTTGTGAACTTAATATTCCCTAGAAACTTCCTCCGTCAGAGGAAGCTGGCTCAGCCTGCCCAGAGTAAATGCCGCATCAAGTACGAAGTAAGTATGATTGACAGAGGTTAAAATCCGGAAAGACCTACATCTTTTAGAAGATATCATTTTCAAATCACCAAGAAATTTTTTTAGGCATATTACATTTGGAAAAAAAACGGTCCTCTAAATGCTCATTTATTGAAAATAGATCGCTTAATTATTCATTGAAAGATAATTGAGGTCTTGGATTTTTGGGATTATAATTTCGCCTTCCCGTTAGGTCGAGTATATTTTCTAGTTTCAATAATAAAACAGTGCCGGCACTAGAGGCTCATGGGGCACCCCAAAATAACCCAAAATAATAACTATTTAATTTTACTAAAATGTTAAGCATTTATTCAATGAATTATCAATTTTATAAGGAATACAAGTTTTCAAACTTAACATTGTATCAATTTTCAGAAGATAGATAGTTTGACAGATTTAAATTTAAACCAGGTTAATGCACCTGTGCAACAATGTGTCGTGCTGACCCTATTTATGACTCGGCACTCCTAACAAAACCAGATGTTTCATCCTGAAACACTTTAGCCTATGTGACAGAAACCAATACAGTTTCATTCTTTCTGTGTGTATCGTCACTGAAGCTGACCAATTATATCCCATCAAAGCGTCGTATCGAAAGGCAGTATAAAAAGGGTGCATTTCTTCACTCCAGCCTGACAGACGACCCGAGGTTGCCATCAGGCGAACCCAACAGCAACAGCAGATTTTTCTCCTCGAATCCCTGTTGAACGGAACAGCATTTTTACTACCACGACGATGGCAGTTAGCAACAGCAGCATCGTCCCCTCCTTTTACAGTTCGTCAACAATGACTGTCCATCATCATCATCATCATCATCATCATCATCATCTGCAGCTTGTTTTCAGGCCAGCCAAAGTTTTACAGTAGCTACGTCAATAGCAACAGCTCCCAGCGAAAAGACCTTTCGGTCATCAACATCTGCAGCTTGTTTCTCCAGACAGCCAAATTTTTAAGACAGCTATGTCAAAAGCAAGAGCTCCCAGCGAAAAGACACTTCAGCCAGAATAACCATCACCACCATCCACTGGTAACGACCCATCATCTTTCCTGTTGACTCACTCAATCATGAAATCTTTTCCTAACGGTCACATACTTATTTTTTTTAAATAAATGCCACCGTTATATCTTGCTGCATACACGAGTTTGTTTTTCTTCTTTTTGTATTTTTGTCTTTTTTCTTACTTATAAAACCAATCACCAGCACAGACTTTTTTTTTACTAAAGAGTCACAACTTATCAAGGCTAAAAGACCACTCGAGGACAAGTGTCAATGAGTTTGTCAGGTGTTCAGTGAGACAGCACCGTGATGATTGGTAATGATGGTGGAAATTTGGCAGAATTTGATTATTTAGGAAGACGCCTTAACAAGAATTTGTTTACATTGGACTTGAAAACAACAATGTTGTAGTCAGCTGGGAAGCAGTCCCGTGGTATTGAGTTCCACAGACGGGTCGTTCTAGGAAATAAACTTTGCTCATGGAAGTTTCGTTTAGTTTTAGGCACAGAGAGGGAGAAAGGGGCATTTTTGACAGTGGTTGTAGCTAGACGAGTTTTTGTTGTACATCTTTTATAGCTTCTGTAACAACTGTTCAATGCTGTTTTTTGTAAAACTAGGTCACTGTTAAAAGCGACTTTATATCATTTTTTGTCAACATTTTATGTAAGGGAGCATAAAATATAACTACGGTGCCCCCCTACCACCACCACCACCACCACCACCACCACCACCACCACCACCAGGTTTCGGCTTATTCTGGTTGTCAGGTTCGTGGATTTATAGTATCTAGACATAGTTTTTGAAAATCGACATCCTAGTTTTGGGGGTTTTTTTTTTGCAAGGGCTTAAAGTCAGAACTGGGGGTTTGACTAAATTTCCTTGGAAAACTCATTTTCGCCATTCATTTTTAAGTTGACCCCCCCCCCTCCTAAATATTCATATATTTAAAAATGACCACTTGCTTACTCATAACGAAAGAAAAGGGTACTTGAATGGTTTGGACTATGATGTAGAGCCGGTATTTTTTCTAGTTTTAATAATGTTGAAACTACATAAGTTTCATTAAAATAAAGTATTATTTGCAATTTATTTGATACTTTTTATTGGATACGTTTACTTTTGGGATCTGTTGTGTCAATACTTGAGGTATAAATATGAGATTAGCTTTTCTTCTTTTTCCTTTTGTCTTACCCCATCGCCCTTTCCTTCTAATAAATGGGTGGGGGGGGCATGTAACATATCTCTTTGGCAGTTGTACCTAACAGCGCCCATCTCTCTATAGGTATGCTAATAGAACAAGATCAGTAATGCTATTTATCCCATAGTTATGAGGAATTAGAGGATGCAAACCTTCCTAAAGGTATACCCCAAAAATGAACCTTATGGTTCAGGTTGGATCTTGAACCCGGCTCAGCAACATCATTATCTGTGCCGAGAACCATTACACCAAGTAGGCTTCCCAGATTAGCCTTACAGGAGATTAAAGGTTACGGGCCTACATATACATATAAACCTAATAATATTCGCTGATTTAGTAAAAACAAAAAAAAATTCAGGCGTAAAATTAATCCATAGATAATCCTAATCCCCAAACAATGTCAAGTACAAAGACCTCAATTAACCTTGGATAACAATTATAGATGTTTGTCTGCAAGTTAAACATTATTAATATTTCTACACATATTTTATTTGGCTGTCTAGCTCTCGTTCAAGCCTAAGTAAGTATGACTTTTAAGGGTTCATTTGAATTATCGTACACGAAACTGTTTTTTATGTTGAATTCTGGGAGAGTATGTCAATGAATATGTCATAAATTTATTTACCTCCTTCTATAATATAGACCTCAAGGCTTGAACCTTGGACCTTCAATCATCACTGACAGTGAAAGTCCAACATTTTAGTTGTCTCTGCCGGCTTGCTAGTTGTTATAATGTTGGGGAAATTTACCATACTTAATTACACTAATTCGTTTCTGTAGAGGATTCAATTCTGTAGGGAAGAATTTCACATATTAGCTGCGGTAGAACCGTCTTTTCCTAACATTAGAGGGTTCTCCCCTAGGAGAGCTGATATATATTATATAAATATTAACATTCATGGACACGTGTTTCGTCTTTTGATAATTTATCAGTGTGGCTTTATCCAGCCAATGCATTGACCTCACGGCTCGAATGTTGTTCGTTTAGTCACCACTGAACGTAAAAGTCCAACTTCTCCAGAGTAAAATAACAATCGTATATTTCCTAACTTTATAAATTACGTTTATTTTTTTCTATACATTCTATTGGATTTATATATATATATATATATATATACATATATTGATTGATTGATCGATTGGTTGCATCCCAATGACCAAGAAAAAACGTCAGTCCACAATCATAATTTTTTTTTTATTTCGTCGAATACTTATATTTTTCCCGTCTTACGAACGTTCACAACCTGTAAACAGAAATATTTTTTTTATTGGTTGTGAAACGTTCGTAAGACCGAAACAGAAAAAAATACAAGCATTCGCCAAAACAAAAAAAATATGATTGCGGACTAACGTTTTTTCTTGGTCATTGGATTGCAACGAATCAATATATGTGATCTGAAGCCGGAAACATAACTTCATTGAGCTTGTAATCTGAAACAATTTGAATGATATAATAAGAGATATATACCTTAAAAAAACATATATTCTTCATATATGTGTATATATACACACACATATATATATATATATATATATATATATATATATATATATATATATGGGAAGAGAAGGATGAAGGTAATCCGACGTGATGGGAAAATGAAAAAGAAAAGCCAAAAAATGGATGTTTTTTATGTGTACATCAACGTTTCGTCTCAACCACCACCACTCTCCCTAATGACCCCGTCTTACCCAAGAGATACATAGACACTCTTAAACACCTAGCTAACAACAACAACATAATCATATCACCATCAGACAAAGGAGGGGGCATAGTAATCATGGACAAAAATTCATATATCAAAAAAATATCTACTCTATTATCCGACGAAAACACATACACTAAAACTGACCAAAAAACTATAGATAAAAGCATAGAACATTTTAACAAATCTTTCAAACACCTAATCAAGAACAACAAAAAATGGGCATCAAACATTGAATATCACCCCATCATTCCCACACTATACGGACTCCCCAAAACCCACAAACCTGACATCCCCATGCGTCCCATTGTATCGAGCATAGGTAGCACCACACACAAAATCGCACGGGCCATAGCTAACATCCTCACTCTACTAATGGGTACCATCAATCCTTCCCACATCAAAAATTCAGGCGACCTTCTTAGCAGAATAAAAAACATCAACGTAGGAAATAAAAATATACATAGCCTAGATGTAACATCGCTCTACACTAATGTACCGGTTAAAAAATGCCTAAACTTACTTCACACACATATAAAGAAAATAAAAACCGACCTACCTTTTCCCCCCAACACTTTTATAGAAATAATTAGACTCATCACTGACGTAACATATTTCCAATTTAACAAAGTATTCTACAAACAAAAATTTGGACTCCCCATGGGCAACCCCCTTAGCGGTGTATTAGCCTGCCTCTTTTTAGAATTCTTAGAATCAGGTCCTTTCAAATATAGACTACCCCCTAACATCGAATACTTTAGATACATAGATGATATTTTAATTTTCCTCCCCACAGACATACAAATCAATAATGTTAAAGATAGACTCAACACAGTAGAACCCTCCATAAAATTCACCTATGAGACTGAAATAAACGGCTCCATTCCCTTCCTAGATACCCTTATAATTAAGTCCAACAACAAACTAGAATTTACGGTACACTGCAAAAACACTCACAAAAATGACTACATACATTTCTACTCCCACCACCATAGCAAGATCAAAACAGGTATAATTATAGGCTTCTTTCTACGCGCCCTTAGAATATGTAGCCCCCAACACGTAGATGAAGAAATAAAGTACATTTTTAATTCCCTAAAAACATTGCAATACCCCACACATTTTATATTAAATGTCAAGAAAAAAGCCTTCCAAATATTCTCCAGAAACACCACACAAAAAAATCAAACTCCTAACACCTCTCTCATAGACAGACCCCTTCTCCTACCCACGCATTCCAATAACACATCCATATGCAACACGCTTAACAAACTAGGCATTCCAACAGTACAAACCACATCTCAATCCATAAAACAAACACTAAACACATCCAGACATTTCCAAAAAACACCCACATCCCATGCCGGCTTATATACTGTCCCATGCAATGACTGCCATCAATTTTACGTGGGAGAAACACAACGTGAATTAAAGAAACGATTAAATGAACACAAAAGGGACATAAAAACAACAACCCTCTCAGTGCACTTTTCTCCCATGCACTAGAACATGGCCATGCATTCAAATTTGAACAAGCCAAAATCACAAAATACATCCACAACAATCCGTTTATATATATATATATATATATATATATATATATATATATATATATAAATATTAATTATTTAAAAAATAATAAATATTTAAAAATATTATTTACATATGTGTAGATTTCATCCTTGCAGAATCATCAGTGTAGAAATAACCATTCAAACCCCGGAACAAGACTCGCATTTAACTCCAATTCCGAGAGCTTGAACCAATGAGACTACAATTAATGATTCCGGACGAGATGAGAAATAAACCTTATTTATATGTCAGAGAGACGAACAGCTATAATCGGCCGTCATAACAGTGTTTAACAGGAAGGAACTTGCTTTTATAGCTTATATCTGACAGTTTCTCTTATTACTCATTAAATGGGCCAGCTCTTTCTGTTGTGTGTGTATATGTATATGAGAAAGGAAGGATGAAGGTAATCTGACGTAATGGGAAATGAGAAGGAAAAACCAAAAAGGATGTTTTCTTATATATTCATCAACGTTTCGTCTTTATTTGTAAGACTTTTTCAGAATGATAATAGTAAGAAAAATGTCATGCAAGTACGTGAAAATATTGGGTTGACATGATGGGTTGATGGGAAGAAGTAGTAGCCACTGCTGGGAGCAGTAGGACCGAGGTCCGGGCTTAGTGAAGTCAGTAGCCATCCACATCATTCCCGCTCACCCCCATTCCTCCACTTTGTCACTCAGAACCATCCACATTTATTTCATTCCATGCTACTGACTTCACCAACCCCGGTCCTACTGCTCCCAGCAGTGGCTACTACTTCTTCCCATCAACCCATCATGTCAACCCAATATTTTCACGTACTTGCATGACAGTTTTTCTTACTATTATCATTCTGAAGAAGTCTTACAAATAAAGACGAAACGTTGATGAATATATAAAAAAAAACATCCTTTTTGGTTTTTGCTTTTTCATTTTCCATATCTGTATATGTATCTGTTTAGTATATATATATATATAGATGTGTGTGTGTTTATGTATTTATATGTATATATGCATATGTATTTGAATGTATATGTATGTACGTATGCAGTAGTGTCTCTTCTATCAAAATGTTGTATTAGGCCAAAAATTAAGATTTAAAATGAACTAATTTTTAAATATTTATAATGTGAAAAAAATGAATACAAATAATAATTAATATAAACTTACTTATGTAAAGTTTGAAACTGCATCCCCACACACTTTTTTATTTAGAGTTGTTGCTGTGTGTATGTATGTATGCATGTGTATGTATCTTGCAATGTTCAAACACCGGTCCTGCTCTGTTCTGTCAATTTCACTAATAGTCTTTCATAAAAGTATGAATTTAGCCGTTTTCTTCTCAGTTATGGGTGAGATATAGGGTGATACCCCCAAAATGCATCCACCATCATGGTCAAAAAGTCAAGCATAGACTGAAGTTTACTTACAAGCCTGCTTCCTCTTCTTTCCTTTTTACATAGAATTGGTCAATATCATCTTTTGAGCGTAGTGTATTGTACATGGTCATTAGTTTCTTAGTCCTTTGATCTAGTTACCCGAGTTTTTCTTTTGTTTATGAAGAGTCCAGAGTATATTACGAGGGATATTGCCCATGTATTTATTACTATTATCAGGTTTCTAAAATATAATTAAATTTGAAAGGATTTTTTATTTAATCATCTCTTTCTTTCCAGAATGCTCAGATTTAATTTATAGGTATCGTGTTCACCTATTGCTCTTATCACATTTCGGTTGGGCAATTCTATTCCGTTGTTTCAGGTTTTCCCTTCTTCATAGTCCGAACTCTTCCCTTATTCATAGTGCACACTTTTCTCTTCTTTGTAGTCCACACTTTTTCCCTTCTTCATAGTGCACACTTTTCCATGTTTCATAGTCCACACTTTTTCTTTTCTTTGCAGTCCACACTTTTCCCTTTTTCGTAGTGAACACTTTTCCATGTTTCATAGTCAACACTTTTCCCTTTTTTGTACTTCACACTTTTCCCTTCTTTGTAGTGCACACTTTTCTATGTTTCATAGTCCACACTTTTCCATTCTTCGTAGTCTGCACTTTTCCACTTCTTCAAAGTGCACACTTTTCCATTCTAAACTCTATTCTATATCCTGACTAAGGATTCTTGTTGTACTTATTTGTGTTTATAAATCCTTTTTTATATTATAAATAGTTTAAGAACAACCATATACATGAGTTGGTTTATTTTTTCCTTTCTGTCTGTAAATTTGTATCCGGCATTGCACTTCCTGAGTATTATGTTGAGTGGGATATGGCTATGATAAACAGTAGTGGAAATAGAGTTCCCGCAGAAAATGAATTTCTATATTCTTATCCCTGTTTGGCGTTGTCCTCCAGCTGTCAGTTCCAGTCTCCATGTTTCTATTGTTTACTCCACAAAGATGATAATTTTATCAGATATTTTGTATATCTTTAAGCATTGAATTATTCATGCTTGGAGGATTGTGTCATAATTCTTCTCCTTCCTCCTCCTCCTCCCCCTTCTCCTCCTCCTCCCTCTCCTCTTCTTCTTCTTTTTCTTCTTCTCATTATTTCTGCTTACTAGGAGTTATTACACAAGTCATCGTTAGTGATTGCTCACAGACAACAACCAGTGGTGTTCCCTGGAGTGACAACAAGCCTCTCCAGATCTCCAGTATTCTCCACCGCTTTTTGATCACCGCAAATGATATTATGGTATCGCAACAGCTGCCTACCATTGATTTCTCGCTGGCAACAACCATTGGTCTCCTTTGGGATTTGGGTGGCAATAAGCCTCCCCAAGTTCTCAGTACTCTCCGCACTCTTCCAGTGGAGTTCTGGTTAGTGATGTCCCTCCTCGGTCTTCCCATTCTCCTTGACCCTCTACGACTATTTTGTGTGGTGTCAGCCGAGGCCAATGCCATTCTTTTTATTAAGGGGGGGGGGGCAGCTTATGATATTTCTTGCAATTTCTGTTCCTTGGTTCGTGCGGTGGTGTTCCTCCTGTGGTTTTGTTTTCTTCCTATTGTAACTAGTTACCATTCATAGTTTATGCGGGTTGGTTTCCGCATTCAAGGATTTTCCTTAAGATTGCAGCTGTTTTGATCATTGCCATCCTTTATATGGTTTCACTGATCCCTTTGATTCCAATTTCTCCCTGTCTTTTCTCCATGTTTTTTGGGACTGTTCCTAGTGCTCCTACTATTATTGGCATTATATTGACTTTTTTCATGCTCCATATCCCTTTCAGTTTTCTGGCAAGTTCCGTGTATTTGCTTTGTTTTTTCGTCTCCTTGATCTTCACTCTGTGGTCTGCTGGAACGGCAAAGTCTACGATTTGGCAGGATTTTTCCTTCTTGTTTATTATTATGACATCCGGTCTCCTTGCTTGTATGAGTTTATCTGTTTGTACATCTATATCCCAGAGGATTTTGTGTTTTTCGTTTCCAGTACTGACTCTAGTTTATGTTTGTACCATTTGTCTGCGTGTTCGAAATGCAATCGTTTGCACAGTTCCCAGTGTACTGCTTTCTCCACACAGTTATGTCTGTTCTTGTATTCTTTTGGGGCTAATCTGCTGCATTCACTTATTATATGATTTACTGTTTCGTCTCTTTGTCCACACATTCTGCATTTTCTGTTTTCCTGGGTTTTATCGATTTTAGCTTTAATGTAGTTTGTCCTAATCACATTGTTCTGTGCAGCCATCAGTAAAGATTCCTTTTCTTTTGTTCAAGTGTCATTTTCTTAGCTATGCCCACCTATTTTCGTTGGTTTCTTCTCAGTCTTAGTTTCTGGTTTCGGTGCTTCCTGAGTTGTTCATTAGGATGGTGTCTCTTGCTGCAGTGATTAGCCTTTCCGTGTTCTGAGTTATGTATTTCTCCAGCTCTTTTTTTGGTGTCTTCCACACAATCTTCTATACTTACCAGTCCTCTTCCCCCTTCGTTTCTTTTCATGTAGAGTCTGTCTGTATCGTCTTTTGGGTGTAGTGTGTTGTGCATGGTCATTAATTTTCTAGTCCTCTGGTCAAGGTGCCTGAGTTCTTCTTTAGTCCAGCCTATGAATGGTTCAGATTATCTTATTAGTGATACTGCTCAGGTGTTTATCTATTTTACTAGATTTCTGTATATTATTTTGTTTCTAAGAGTTTTCTTGTTCTTCGCAAATATTCTGTTCCAATCTTCTCTTTCATTTCTGTAGATTTGATGGTGTCTGCTTCAAGAACTCACAAATATTTATAGCTCTCCTGTTCGCCTAGCGCCCTCATCTCCTCTTGGTTGGGCAGTTTTATGCACTCTGTCGTCTCCAGTTTCCCCTCTTTTCATCTCAAGCAGTGCACACTTTTCCATTCCGAATTATTATTATTATTATTATTATTATTATTATTATTATTATTATCTATATATTAATATGATAGCGTGTGTGTTCGTGTGTCACGCTTACATCAAAAGCTCTGTGCATGCGTGCCGCACCTAGATTTGGAAAAGCATTCAAGTTACCTAATTTTCGTAATATTTTAAGTATTTCCCTTTGGTGCAACGGTTAGCGACGTTGGTTTTTGACGTCGGCCCGACTGGTTTATAGTTCGATACCAACCAACCTCTAAGATTTTTTTTTTTCTACATCGAAGGTGGGGGGGGAAGGAAGGTAGGGAGGGGACGACCGGGAAAACACATATTAATACGATAGCGTGTGTGTTATTTTGTGTATCACACTTACATCAAAAGCAACGACCTTCCGAATCTTTGTATGCTACTCATGAATTGGAGCCAAATGAAAATTCCTTTGATGCTCGACGCATGGAGTGAGAAAGGAAAGTTTTTTTTGCAGTGGTTGTAGAAGATGGGTTCTTGCTGTGAATGTCTTGCAAAGATGAACCAGAGATTGGAGCTCAGTCGAGCACCTTCTATGTAAGTAGTAATATAGAGAAAGACTAGCAACATCTCTTCTGTGAGAAAGTGGCTGTAGAGAACGGAAAAGATCATTCACCCACAAGATTGCTAAGTCGATTTTGTACTCTGTCAAAACAAGAAATGGTGCTCTGAGCAGCACTTACCCAGATGTTGCATCAGTACTCCATTTTAAGATGTCTCTGACTCTTTTATAGGTAGAGGATTGCATCAGGAGTCAGATACTTTCTGGAGCAGTAGAATGAGCCAGCCATTTTCCCAGCAACCTTACAACACACTGGATATCAGTCTTCCATTTTAGATCTGAAGTGAAAGTCAGTTCTAGGAGCATATCAAAGCAAGGGGCTTCCTCAAGGAGAGAGCAATTCGTTTCGACTGGGGCAAAACAAGGATCTGAGTGTATATGAAGATTATGTTGTCAGATGCAACAATGGCGACACCAGCCTGTTGGCACCAGTCATAAAGCAGAGAGACACCCTATTCCTGTCAGTAAACAATAAGCAAACTGTCAACATTCGCAACCAATTGGTAGTTCCGAAAGAGACAAAAGAACTCTATGGTCGATTAAAAAAGTGATCAGCAACTACACGCTTACTCTGACTCCAACGATGCATGAGAACTGGCACCTGAGAAACATGTTGATGGATCAGAAACACCTTCGGCATCTCCTAAGAAGTCCCAAAATGTCCATTGTAGCCGGAAGGGTGCTTGTTCAACCAATGGAAAAGAAAATTGGAATAATCAGAACAGTTACAGATATTGGTTAGCATTTGGATGACAGGCTTTAAGTGTTGAGAGCGTATTTCAAAGAGATTATTCTATTTTTGTATACAAAACTGAGCGATTGAAGCAAAAAACAAGAGAGAAATAACGACAAAGCAAACATTTATGATTTTAGTCAGATCGAACTGGAACATCGATCAGAAAAAATCAGTCAGAAACTATGAATTATAAAAAATTTTTTTTTTACTTTTGTTCATCTCAAACAAGACACATTGTCACTGAAGCGTAAGGACTACTTTGATAGGGGACAGATTTATAAGAGGTGAAATGCTGGGTGGGGAGTCGGGCAGCAAGAGGTTTGTTTACATTATATTTAAATTTATGCATGTTGATACAGAAAGGGAAACAGGGAGCAGGGAGGAAATTCTAAAAGGCAAGCGTCTGAGGAAAAAAGCTATTTGAGCAGAAAATCTCCTGGCTACTAAGAAGCTCTACAGCGAAAGGGTGGGATTTTGCTGCTAGTCCAGTGAGTCGGCGGCATTTTCGTTGAGCAGGTACAAATGTAGTAAGTTCATCGGAGCACATTCTGTGGAAGTACTTGTAAAACAAGCAAAGGAATGCAACACTGTGGCGATGCGATAGGGGCTGGAGTTTGACAGACAGTGCGGGACCAATTAGGTTAAAAATTCTAGGCTAGTGGTTGGTGCACCAGTCGAAATGGTCACCCATCTAAGTACTGATTAAGCTCAATGTTGTTCAACCGGTAATAATGCTGGAATAAGCAGAGAAGGGCTGGTGTTATTTCACAGTTTTCCTTCTCCTAGACTCGTTGTCCTACTAATCTTAGAGAGTCTACCCTTCTATTTCCTGTATACTTAAGGAGGAGAGACAAATTCATACCTTTCCGAAGAATATTAGAGAAAGTGATTTTGTAGCCAATTCTACTCATGGCATCTGGTATCTCCAAATGGTCACCCATCTAAGTACTGACTAGGCTTAACATTGCTTAACCGGTTACCTAAAAAGACTGAGTGTTTCAACATGAAGAAAAAGTTTGGATAAAATTTGACAAAATGTAGAGATAAATGAAAAAAAACGCGGATAAACGAAACAATACAATCAAATTAACTTTTATTCTTCGTCTAAAGACTTCATCAGAATTCAGTGGCAACAGTACTCTATGCATGGACGAATGGTGGTTTAACAAAAATAATCAAAATTTTTTTTTAAGTTGCCGCCTTTGTTACACTTTTACAAACAGATTTTACCGAAAGAATGTTCTACCTTTAAATTGTTTAAAACATTCTATTTTTTAAAAGAAACACATAGTATGCAAATCAATTTACCAACCTGCTCTAGTACCATGTCGACTAGTACTACCTGTTCCATGGTTGGACTGTCGGCGACTAAACTAGCACCCTCATCAGGTAGGCCTTGGCTTGTCCAATGAGGTGGGTGTGTGAATTCCCAGCAACAGTAAAAACAAGATCTGTCAAAAAGCAAATGAGCACTTGAAGCCAACTATCATCCATATTGATGAGAGTAGAAAGTGGCCGTTAGGTTTACTTCCGGCCGCCTCGTAATGTTCACTTCCCTTTTATTCTGTCTTTTACTCCTCACATTCCATGGACAATGTTTTGGGCAAAAGTGGAAGAATTGCTGTTTTCTGGATCGGCTGTTGTTTTGAGTGGGTGGTATGTGGAGATTTTCAATCCTCTCATAGTATTCATCATCATTCAACTCTCAATATATTCTATCCTCGAGTGGTTTTTGGCTTTGATAAGTGAGGACCCATTAGTAAAAAAATATATCAAAACAAGCTATAACTTCCATGTTCATTTTATTCAGTCCAGAAATTTATTTCTGGTTGTAATGGTATTAATCAGGATTTATTAGTTTCGGAATTTTTTAGATTTGGATTATTCGAACTACTGTTCTCATCTTGGACGTTATTCTCATAATGTTTCGGCTGATGTAACCTTCGACCTTCTTCAAGTGTATCTTCTTGAACGCGATAATCTTTCTGTCGAACTCGGGAATCTGTACGGAATTTTGAACGGAACCCTTATTTAATCTATGGGGGTAGCTTGCCTTCGTTCGGAAAGCCATGACTGGGTAGAAGTCTTAAGTAATTCATAATTGTATTCTACGTATCGTCCGCACTGAGGATTGAACCTTCAACCTCCGGGAGACTGTCACTTAGAAATGATTATAACTTTAGCACTTTATCCATGATGCTACAGGATTAAATAAAAGGTTCCGTTCGAAATTTCTTACAGATTCCCGAGTTTGACAGAAATATTCCCGAGTTCGACAAGATACACCTGAAGAAGGTCGAAGGTTACATTGGTCGAAACGTTGTAAGAATAACATCCAAAATGAGAACGGTATTTCAAATAATCCAAATAATCCAAATAATCCAAATAATATGCGTTTTGTTAGTTTTGCAAGAATTACACTTGAAATAAACAATTTTTCCTGATAAAAAAAAAGATAATTTCTTTTTCTGAGGCATTTTTCTGAATTTCGCTTTTAATAATTTCTATTTATTTTTATACTGATGGGTCACTACTTATCAAGGCCTGGAGGCACTCGCATATAATGGCTAAAGAGATTCAGTTGAATGATGTCGCTGTCACAAGAGGATTTGAAACAGTCGGTCAAATGGGCGGAAGATTACTACAAAAGAAATTGATTATCGAAGAGGATGGCTCAACAAGTATTTGTTTACTTTATAAAAAGTTAGATACATGTATATGTTTATATATTTGTATGTACAAGATTCACTCCTAAACTAATTCACCGATTATTATGAATTTTGGAACACAGCTGCTAGGCGTAAGGGTTACAATTGTTGACTATATTGAGTTTTAATTTATTTTTTTTGTAAAGGGAGTAAAAAAGGAGTCTACGCCCTTCGTAAAAATCTAGATATCTTCGATTTTTGTAAAATTTTAACAATAGGTATTAGATATCAATTAATAAATATTTCCCAAATTTCAGTTTCTTTATAGTATTGTGAAGGCTTTTAGGGGGCACAACCTCCGATTTGAAACTTAAAATATTTCAGATTTGCATTGAATTTGATGCATAGTAATTAGACACCAATTAAGCAAGATTCCCTGAATTTCTTCTTAAGGCCTTAAGCTTAAGCCTTAAATTTGAGACATTTTCTAGAATCAATATTATGTAAGGCATTTGATAAAAATTAGAAATAAGGATTCTAGATATAAGATTTAGTCATATTATATTTTGATTTTAATCTATGTAAGGCAACATAAAATTGGTCCAAAACTGTTCTGGTATTAATTTTACTCGTACTGGGACGACTGTTGAAACAGCATATATTTTTTGTAAGAAAGAAATATAAATTGTTTCTGATTTTTTGATAGAGAAAATATTATTCTGACATGAAATCAATTTGAAAATATGCGTTTTGTTTACGTTTGTTAACACATGTGGTTTGAGTGATGACAGATACAGTGCTGAGCTAAACATGTTCGTTTCAGTTGCATGAACAATTAAGCCTTACATTTTAGACATTTTCTAGAATCAAAATCATTTAATGCATTTTGATAAAAATTGGAATAAAGATTCTAGACATAAGGTTTAGTATCATCATATTTTGATTTTAATCTACGTAAAGGGACATAAAATTGGTGCAAACTGTGTATTCGTTGAATTAATTTTACCCATCCTTTGATAGGTATTCTTCAAGTTATTACACAAAATGTGAGTTGATCAATGATTGTTTCCCTAAGGCTTTTCCCTATATACTTTAATCACACAAAATACATACTAAAATATACCTTAGTTCTGGAATTAAGATGTTTTAAAAAAATATGTTTTAATTGTTTTAATTAGCTGTAATTTATAATTAATTGAACAAGTAACACATTTCTCTTAGCTATCTATATATTTCTCTCGTCCCTCTCAATCTATATTGACTCAACCATTTTATTTCTTAATGTCTCTGTGAGGATTTTCTCAGCAGGGTCATCTAATTTACATACAGATTTCTGTACAGACCAGAAACACGTATGTAAATTAGATGGCAAAATGATAAGTCTCTTTACTTCTAGATAAGAATAATAAAGAATAATAATACTTCATCATCATCATCATCATCCTCCCCCTCCTTCTCCTCCTGAAGGAGGTAAAAAGTAGACAAAAAAGAACATATCCATGGCATGGGTTGACAATATCACTCAAGCATGGATAATTGATGTACAAAAAATCCAACAAGATTATTAATCTTATTAAGAAATTAATGGGAACATGAGGACTGGAACTGACAGCTGGAGGACAACACCTGACTGAGATAAGAATACAGAGAAGCATATTCCAAGGAGACTCTCTATTACCACTACTGTTTATCATAGCCATGATTCTACTCATCATATTCAGGAAATGTGATGTCGGTAACAAGTTTACATACACCGAAAATAGAATAAACCATCTGATGTATTGACCTGAAGCAATTTGCAAAAAGCAAAAACGGAACTGGAAAAGCTGATAAACACAACCATAATATTCAGCCAGGACATCCAAATGGAATTCGGAATGTAAAAATGTGCACTGCTAAAGATGAAAAGGGTAAAACTGGAGACAGCTGAGTGGATAGAACTGTGCAAGCAAGAGGAGATGAGGGCGCTTGGCAAACATGATATCTATAAATATTTTAAAGTTCTGGAAGCAGACACCATTAAATCAACAGAAATGAAAAAGAAGATTGGAAAAGAATACCTGAGAAGAACAAGAAAACTCTTCAAAACGAAATTATATAGTAGAAATCAAGTAAAAGGAATAAACACCTTAGAAGTATCACTAATAAGATACTCTGGACCATTCATAAGCTGAACAACAGATGAACTTAGGCATCTTGACCAGAAGACTAGGAAAATAATGACGATGCATAATGCACTACATCCGAAAGATGATACTGACTGACTCTAAGTGAAAAGGGAGGAAGGAGGAAGAGGACTGGTAAGTATAGAAGACTGTGTGGAAGACACAAAAAAAGATTTGGAAAAACACATAACCCAGAATACAGAAAGGCTGATCACTGATCAAGAGACACAGTCAAAATGAGCAATACAGGAAGCAGTGAACCGAGAAACGAAAAGATGAGAACAGAAAAGTGGAAAGAGAAACAGCTACATAGACGATTCATAAGAATGGCAACAGAAGAGACTCATAAAAACACCTGGACATGGCTGCAAAAAGGGCACTTGAACAGAGAAACAGAATCACTATTGACAACTGCACAGAACAATGCGATTAGACTAACTAGATCAAAGCTAACATAGATAAAACCCAGGAAAGTAGTAAATGCAGACTATGTGGACAAAGAGATTAAATGGTAAATCACATAATAAGTGAATGCAGCAAACTAGCCCCAAAGAATATAAAAACAGACACGACTGTGTGGGGAAAGCAGTACACTGGGAACTATGCAAACGACTGCATTTGGATACACAGGCAAATGGTACAAACACAAACCGGGGACAGTACTGGAAAATGAAAATCACAAAATCCTCTAGGACATGAAGATAGAAAAAGACAAACCCATCCAAGCAAGGAGACCGGGTGTTATAATAGTTAACACAAAATAATAAAAACTGCCAAATTGTAGATTTTGCTGTTTCATTAGACCACAGGGTAAAGATCAAGATGGAAAACGATGCAAATACACAGAACTTGCCCGAGAACTGAAAAAATATGAAACATGAAGAAAGTCAACATAATACCAATAATCGTAGGAGCACTAGGAACAGTCCTGAAAAAAAAAAAAACTGGAAAAAAGACTGGGGAAAAAGTGAAATCAAAGGGAAGACTGAGGCTATACACCAGATGGCAATGATGAAAACCCTCGAATGTGGAGATCAACCGACATAAACTACAGAAGGCTAACCAGACATTTGGAAGTTACAACAGAAATAAAACAAAAACATAGAAAGAATACCATGTGAACCCGAAGGAACTGAAACTGCAAGAAATCTCCTCAACTGCCCCCCCCCCCAAAAAAAACACACACACACACACACAATGTGATGGCACCAGTCGTTAAGGGTTAAGAAAGATGGAAAGACCGAGGATGGGGAGCACTAACCAGACCTCCACTGTAATGATGCAGAGGGTACTGGGACCCTGGGGAGACTTATTGCCACCCAAACCCCAGTGAAGATCAATGGTCGTTTCCAACAAGAAATCAATATTAAGCTACAGTTTCATTTACGCAAAATCATTTGCAATGGTTATCGAAAGAAGTTGGAGAATACTGGAAATCTGGGGAGACTTGTTGTCACTAGGAACACCACCGGTTATTGTCAATGAGTAATCACTGATGATAACCTGTGTGAGAACTCTTAGTGAGTTAATAATAATAATAATAATAATAATAATAATAATAATAATAATAATGACAACAATAATGACAACAATAATGATAATAATACTACTTATAATAATAATAATAATAAGAAGAAGAAACTACTTATTTTTAGTTATTTATTTAAGAAGAATGACTTAAAAGATATATCACAGTTTATGAGTTTTCAAATGAAATCAAAGTAGAATATATACTGGTAGTATTGAAAGAAGTTGGAGAATACTGGAAATCTGGGGAGACTTGTTGTCACTAGGACTCTAGGGAACACCACCGGTTATTGTCAATGAGTAATCACTGATGATAACCTGTGTGAGAACTCTTAGTGAGTTAATAATAATAATAATAATAATAATAATAATAATAATAATAATAAGAAGAAGAAGAAGAAGAAGAAGAAGAAGAAGAAACTACTTATTTTTAGTCATTTAAGAAGAATGACTTAAAAGATATATCACAGTTTATGTGTTTTCAAATGAAATCAAAGTAGAATATATACTGGTAGTGGCTATGAGCCAACGGGTCAAGGACAAGTCTAGTGATATATAAATATAAACAAGTGAATTTTTTATGACTGAAACAAAAAAGATGCTAATATTTGTCATAGAAATTTAAAAAGACATTAACAAATTTGACTCCGACCCTTGCCAAAAATTGTTGACTACCGAGTCCCAATGCCCAATATCTGATGACACGGTAACTTGTAACACTGACCCACAGACTCCTCACTGCCCCACCGGGACCTGGCTCGGTATCCCTGCAGGCCAATTCACACATTGCTTGTATATAAAAAGAAAAGACTTACCTTTTTTGGTTTATATTTCGCCAACTCCAAGGCAATTTGTCTTCCAAGTCCACTTCCGCCACCTGTAATAAGAATAACCTCCTTCGAAACATCTTTCTTACGTGCCAATGCTTTTTTCCAAATGGATTTTGTGCCTGTCACAATTGTTATGAGAATCCCGCACAAGACAAAACCACACAAAGAAACGGTATATGCCACCAGTCGAAGAATTCTCTGCATCCTTAGACTGGTAGACATTTTGGAATCATTTCCCGCCTCTTTGCTCTCCATCTTTTTGAAGTGGTCTTAAAGACGGAAGATGCAGCCTATTCGAAACTCTTACTTTCTATCTTCTTGCGCTCGCTAGCAGCTGCAGCAGTGAAGGCCACTCGGGTTTGTAAACATGTTAGTTAGAAATGATGTCACGAACGACAGGGTGTGTGCCGGATTGGATTAGTGAATTACTAAGCAGATAAAAGCGAAATCACTTTCAACTCTCTTTTTTTATTTTCTGTTTTTTTTTTTCAGTTGTTGTTATTGCTATGAGACGATGATTAAAAAAGATGACCTCTTTCCGTTTGAAAATTTCTTCTTTATAATTCGTTTAGATGAATCCCAACATCGCTACGGGTTGGTCGGTCATACTTAAATTTGCTTAAGTTTGAAATGCCATTTTCTTTAGTGTGTCATGCATAAATTTGAAATAGCATTTTTGTCGCTTTGTCATACTTTAATTTGGAATAACGTTTCCTTGGTGTGTCATGCTTAAGTTTAAAAAAGCATTTTCTTTGGTGTGTCATGCTTAAGTTTGAAATGCCATTTTCTTTGATGTGTCATGTTTAAATTTAAAATAGCATTTTCGTCGCTTTGTCATACTTCATTTTGAAATAACGTTTTCCTTAGTGTGTCATGTTTAAATTTTAAATAGCATTTTTGTCGCTTTGTGACACTTCAATTTGAAATAGCATTTTCCTTGATCTGCTACACTTAACTTTGAAACAGCATTTTCCTTTGTTTGCCATGCTTAAGTTTGAAATAGCATTTTCGTCAGTTTGTCACACTGCAATTTGAAATAGCATTTTGCTTGGTCTATTATGCTAAACTTTGAAATAGTATTTTCCTTGGTCTGTCATGCTTAACTTTGAAATAGCATTTTTATCACTAAAAACGCTTGTTGAATAGACATGTCATATTTTAGATTCATCCACACATCTCTATAAAAGGTTCTGTCTGTGTGTCATGCTTGTCAAAACTAGCATTTTTGTAAGTCTCTCACGTTTAAGATTGAAACATCATTTTCCTTAGTCTATCATGCCTTTTTTTTGAAATAGCATTTTCGATGCTAAATGCTGGACAGGATGAGAGAACATAACATACACATAAATAAAGAATTTAAAAAAGGGATATTAAAAGATTGGGTTGACACAAAATAATAATCATAAAAGAACTATAAATATAAGCAAACCAAGACATTGCGACATGTGGAGTTAGTTGGACATGGGGAGTGAGAGCAAAAGTAAGGCAATTACAGCATATCATGCCAAGAGTCTTCTTTCTGCTTTTTTCTCTATGTCTTTCTCTTTACAATGTCACCGGGCAAGCGCGCGAGAGAGAGAGAGAGAGAGAGAGAGAGGAAGGAAGGTTATGCAGTGTTTCGCTGTGGATAAATGTCGTTCTTCTTTCTTTTTCTTTTTCGCTTGCCGGCTTGGCTTAACAAAATAGTAGTAAGGAAGAAGGCGGCGAGGGGCTGTGTGCAAATGGAGGAGGGGATGTAAAATCGAAATTGAACAAAAAAGCAGACGACAATTGGAACTGGAAGAAATGAGACTAGTATGAGCACAAAGTTTGGAGAGAGAAGGTGGATAAAAATGACTGAGTAAGGAACAAAATATTGTGTCATGTCAGTTAAAAAGTTTACACGCCTGAAAGTATACAGAACGTTGTTTAAATGAATTATTTATTTGAGGAAAATGTGGTTAAGTTAAAGTTTATATCTAAACAGATAAGTGCACATTGAACTTTGAACTTTTGATCAACATAAAAATATGTGTTAAATGTTACGTACGATGGTCACACTTCATCAAATGAAAAAACCTTTTGCTTCCCATATTTTTATTTTCATTTTATTTCACTCGTGTTGTGTTTTAGCATTAAATTGCTTATTGTAGCCATACCTACATGTTCGTCTTTCTTTCGACAGTTATTTTATCCAATGTGTTCGACCTGTAGACATTCTTATAGAATTCGGGAAGTATACTCCGAGCCCAAACAAATTCCAGCAAGAATATAAATATTAATTTGTGTCCAGTAATACTACCAACCGTCACAGTTCGCAGATTGAAATTACATATCTCAAGAGTATCAATTCTTGTTTACTCGCAATCCTTTTTATACTATTGTTGTGAAGTAGTCCAACAGTAAAAAGAAGTCAAGTCGAGGTTGGGTTAAGATAACAAGTGTATTAACATAAAAGGTACAAAGGTAAGGAAACTGACTGGCACTCGGCTAGACAGTTACAATACTGTCCTTTTTCTCTCTGGTGATTGTCTACTCGCACTGTTTATAGTGAGAACCGGTGTAGTTTCTCGTCTGTTAGAACGGCCGGTGTAACAATTATTTACACTAAAAAAAATATGCACTCAGAGGGCGCATAATTTTGTTAGCAACGATAACGTTATGTTCTTTCACTCTTTCAGACTGAGAATGCAACATTCTCAATACTATGCTGTTAACAAATTCAAATTTTACTAAATCAGAAAGTCGAGAAAAATTACATTTCTTTTCTTAATCGCTTTCTTAATGAGATTTTTAAATAAATTGTGCCTTATTTGTTATATATATTATTAAATATATAATTTCTTAATTTTAACATTAGTTGATAATCATGTCTGTACAAGGATTACAAAGTTAAAGGTTTTCACAAAGTGAGAATGCATTGTGACGTAATAATAAACCGTCCCTCTCTTTCATCACTCTCTCGCTTCTCTTTTCTTTCTCTCACTCACTCTCTTTCTCTCTCTCTCTCTTCCACCCTTTCTCTTTCTTCTCTCTCCTCTCGCCCCTTTTAATTATTTAAATCATTTTATTACAAAATCAAAGTACATTGTGATGTCATAATATACCCTCTCTCTTCTCCCTCTTATACTCTCTCTTTCTCTCTTCTTTCTCTCTCTTTCTTTTTTAATCATCATTTTATTCCTTTCACGACTTCTATTATCATTCGCCCTTTATTTATGTTATTTGCTCTTCCTAACACCACCTAAAACATTCATATACAGATGAAGTGTGCACGGTGGCAAGCAAGATAACAACATTATCAGAGTTTTGGTAGATAATAGATTCGTGTTTCTGCACGCATGTGAGTTGTGGACCCAAACTGCAAAGCTAGAGCAACGGATACAGGCCACAGAGATGAGATACTTCTAAAAGATCCTCAACATCTCATACAAAAACCACATTACAAATGAGGAGGTGAAGAACACATGCATACAAGCAGTCGGGCCATATGAAGATCTGCTGACATGATTGTGAAGAAAAGGAAAGTGAAGTGGTACGGCCATGTCACACAAGACAATCCTGACAATCAAGACAATCCTGCAAGGAATTGTACAGGAAGGAAGAAGGAGGGGCAGGCAAAGAAAAAAGTGGACGGACAGCATTCGAGAGTGGACAAGGTTGGTGCCGAATAACACGTTCAGGAAGGCAGAAAAACGGAAGGACTGGAGAAAACTGGTTACCAGATCATCTTTGGTGCCCCAACGGTCATCCAGTCAACAAGAGAGATGAGATGAGAGATTCACTTACAAACAAACGAATGAATAATATAATCGCAGACAAATAATTAAAAATTAATCAGTTTACAGATTGGTTTCTCCTTTTTGGGGGCCTTTTTCATTGGGTAACTTATTTGTGTACATTCAGTTTTTTAAAATCGACTCTTGAGTCAGATATTATCAGTTGACTCCCTACCTTTTAGTCGGGAGTCAAAATCTTTTTTAACCGTCTCCTCATATTTGTTTGCCATGAAGCTGATTGTATGTTTTCATGTAAAATAGCAAAGTGATTGCAAGCATCGCTTCATCAAAATAGTGTCACGACCAGAGGATGACAGATCCTGATGTCGACTCTTCCTGGATTTTCACTAGAGCCCTGAGTAATTCCAACTGGTGGTGCAGTTTGTTTTTTTTTGTTAGACGAGTCGGACTTCATAGAGCATAGAGCTTACAAAGATCATGGTCTGCATGAAGTCATCCTCGTTGGTCGCAGCTGTTCGTTAAACTGCAGAATTGCAAGTGTTTATCCCTGACACCGAGAGAAACAAGACTCAGCGGTTACATGCAAAGTCGAGAAAGGTTTAGCCCGGTACACACAAAGGAATGGCACGGAAGCAATGTTGACACTTTCACTCCATTGATTTGCAGTTCCGCGCCTGACACGTCTTTGCTTGCCCCATGCAGAGACGACCAGAGGACGACGGATCCTGATGTCGACTCCTCCATGATTTTTACCAAGCCCTGCTAACCGGATAGCTTTGATACTATCTCATTGAACTTTAGGAAGGGAGCAGCTGTAGCGATATTGGCCGTGGGTGTATAAAAATAAGATTACAAACGGAAAATCTCACATAAGTAAGAAAACGGAATTATCGTTTAGAAGTCAAGTTAGAGGTTAGGAGTTATGTGTAAAAGGAAGTTGCATCATGGGAGGAAGTATGTGGCAGAGAAGCGAGATTGGTGCTGCTTCATGGGTGTTCGACATCAAAGTAATCAGACACATGTTTTTGAAATTTCCACCATCCTACAGAAGTTGGATGGAGGGGGCAGTACGTCTAGATGTACTAGCCGTAAATTGCTCTAAAAATAAAACAAGTCCCGGCAAACATAATGGGGTTATCTGTTGTTTTAAAAAAAATTTCTAATATCTCAGCCACAAGGAGAAGAAAGAAGAAAAGAACATCTCTACAACTGCTACTACCACCACCACTACCACCACTGAGAGGCGTCATTATCCAGTGAGCCAACTAGTTATGTGTCAACAAGAAACAGCTGGTTTCTGTCAAGGAGAAAATTATGTGCCATCTGGTGGGGATCTCTATCACTCTCCTTCAGAGACTGACTCTCTTTCTTTCTCTCTCTCTCTCTCTTTTTCTCTCTCTTTCTTTTTCTCTCTCTCTCTCTCTCTTGCTCTCTCATTCGGAGACTGACTCTCTCTCTCTCTCATTCAGAGACTAACTCTCTCTCTCCTTCCTCTCTCCTTCAGAGACTGACTCTCTCTCTCTCTCTTTCTCTCTCTCTATCTTTCTTTCTCTCTCTATCTCTCTCTCTCTCTCTCTCTCTTGCTCTCTCATTCGGAAACTGACTCTTTCTCTCTCTCTCCTTCCTCCCTTCTTCAGAGACTAACTTTCTCTCTCTCTCCTTCCTCTTTCCTTCAGAGACTGACTCTCTCTCTCTCTCTCTCTCATTCGGAGACTGACTCTCTCTCCCTCTCTTTCTCTCTCTCTCCTTCACTCACTCTCTCACACACACACATGCATACACAAATATTTCAGCCATTTGACATTTCATGACAGTATTCATAATGAACTATCATTCCTAAATTAGATTGAGGAGCCTGTTGTATAGGGCAGCATGGACAATAGTTGTGCCAGTTTTTTTGTTTTCTTTTTACTTTTATTCATCCCAAACAAGGCAGATTGCTACTGAAGTGTAAGTAGCTACTGTGGTAGGGGCCAGATTTATGGGGGATAATCTGGGTAGGGGGTTAGGCAGCAAGATGTTTGTTCATATTACATTTAACTGAGAGAGAAAGAGAGTCAGTCTCTGAGTGAAAGAGAGAGAGAGAGAGAGAGAGAGTCAGAGAGTTTCCCTGAATGAGAGGGTGTTATTACCAGTGTTGTTTCTTCTTCTGTACTGTTGTTTGACCGTAGCTGACGCAGGGTGGAGGCAGTCACCAACTGAGACGTGAGGAAGGGTATTGTTTGCCTCATCTGATGGTTTTCTATCTCATCTGTCTTAAGTCAACTGCCCCACTTAATTTGGTTCTGCAGACATTTTTTATTTAGTTCAAGACACAAACACATATTCACTTCCATTTCTATATAAAATACTAAAACTCTGATAATCTTGCTTGGATCCTTGGTTGTTTGTTTGCACATTGCACATGGTTGGATCATTCTATCGCTCCAAAAAGAATCTCACTCCTGACGCAATCCTCTACCTGTATAAGAGTCAGATATATCCTAAGATGGAGTACTGATCTTGAGGGGTGCCGCCCATAGCACCCTTTCTTGCCTTGACAGAGTACAAAACCGACTTCGAAATCTAGTGGCCGATGTCCTTTTCTTCTCCCTACAACCTTTTTCTTACAGAAGAGACGTTGCTAGTCTTTCTCTACTCTATCGTTATTTTCATAGCCGGTGTTTGACTGAGCTTCAATCTATACCCCCCCCCCTGTAAAACATTCATGTCAAAAACTCGTCTAGCTACAACCGCTGTCAATAAATTCCCTTTCTCCCTCTGCGTACCTATAACTAAGCAGAACTTCTATGAGCAAAGTTTCTTTCCTAGAGCTGTCAGTACTATGGGGCTGCTTCCCGGCGGACTATAATATTGCTGTTTGCAAGTCCAATGTAAACAAATTCTTGTTAAGCCGTCCTCTTAAATAATCAAATTTTGACCAGTTACAACCATCGTTACTAATCCCCTCGGTGTTTCACCGTCTATCTGTCAAACACAATAACCCTTATTTTCGAGTTGCCTTTGGGCCTTCATAAGCTGTGACTCCTTTGTAAAAAAAAAAAAAAGAAGCAAGGCAGGATTATGTTGTCTTCGGAAAAAAAGAGAAAAAAAGCTGTGTGTTTGGGTTTTTATACTACTCACTTCTTTGATTGGCTGAAAGAAACTGCTGATTAGATATTTTGTCCAATCGATAGTGGATAGGTATTAACAACATTCACTGCTGCTGCCACTTCGATCAATAGCAATATGAACCCCCGATGTAATTAAAAGGATATTTTCAATAATAATCTGTAAATGAGTTGCTTATGACTAAAAATTTATACTGTTTTTTTGTTTCTTTTAATTCTGTAAAAGATTTGTTAGTATTATTGTACATTAAAACTCTTATGCGAAAAAGAAAAACGAGATTCTACTGGTTATTACGTGTATATCAAGGGAAGTAACTCTTGATCCAAATATGACTAAAGAAAACATTAATGCAAGGCTTTCTAAAATCTATATAATATGCAATTGCAATTTCTTGTTCGTGCGTACGTTATCATCCTTCTCCCCTTTTTGAAAAGACGTTATCGCCTGATTGACGAATATGTGATGCAAAAAAGTCATTTTTTACATTTCAGCTGCTGCCGCAGTTGTGTCGAATGTAAAACTTAAATTAAAATACACTTTCTTGACCTTCAGGTTAGGATCAAAATGTAGTATCTGTTCTTTCCAAAGATGGTCTGCGTTTGTGTCAGACGTTGATAGAATGGGAATTTGTCACAAATTCCTATAGGGGTTTTAGAGATTGACTCCCATATCCAGATATATTCTGAAACTACATTACAGATAGATACAACTGTGGAATTTCCATAGATCCCGCTAGTATAATTTAATGTACTTTTGTAATGAAAGTAAGAGTTTCACAAAACGAGTACAGTTTGTAAACACAGAAGTTTACCTTGAAAACTTGGCGGTAGAAATAAAAGAATAAAACAAAAATAAGAATGTAGAATGGGGGATCAGTTTAGGATATAAATTTAACATAAAATAATCACCCACTTTCCGACCAGATAGCATTTGAATGACATGCAACCATTGTCTGGTTTTAGTTAAATCTTAATTATTTGGGGCGGGTGGGGTCTGTTGTCACCTGGGCTTAGGGTTAGTGTTTGGATTAAAGGAGGCATGTAATAATAATTTTTTTTACCGCCAAGTTTTTTGGTCTATTTCTTAGAAATCGTGAACCGTTGCCATTTATTAGAAATCAGTCATGTGCATCGGTTAGAGATTTTGATTGCTCATGCGTTCAATATTCCTACCTCCTTGGTTATATGTCCTTTAAACGCTATCTGGTAAGAAACTTCTGGCCCAGAAATCGATGATCATTTTACATATGTGAAACTGATCCCCTATTTTAAATTCTAAATAGATTGTTTCGTTATTTTTTGTTTTCTTTATGGTGTTTACATGTAATCTCCTAACAAAAATAGAACCTCATTTTGGGGGTGAATTAGCATACGGTGTACATGTACAAATGTACTGATATTTTCTTATATCAACTTTTTTTATACATCAACTAAAATCTAAAGTCCACATTAAAATTGAGCTGTGATGATGGTTTATGTGATAATTCTATCAATAATCACATTGATACATCAGCTCCTGTTAGATCACGGAAGTCAAGCTACAGTGAGCCTGGTCAGTATTAAATGGGTGACCATTTGAGAATACCAGGTGCTGTATATCGGAAGGCTCTCTGCTTATTCCAGCATTGTTTTTATTCTTTTTGGACTTCTCATTGCCAATTGCTGATTCAGGAGAAATGTGGTTGAGATTGCACAACCCTTGCTTTACAATAGATTCCCTGCGTAGGCATCCTCACCGGGGTTATTTATTGTCTCTTGAGATAGAACAGAGGCCTACTGCCTAATAATAAGAAAATATTAAAGAAAAATTATGGAATTAATAAACACTGAAGAGGACGAGAATGCCAGGATCAGATTTGAGATCCTAAATTCGACTTTACCCCATGAATGGCAGTCAAGAATGTCGGCATAAGGATTGAGACCTTTAATTCGAGTTCACCTAGAGGTGGCAGTTGAGACCCTAAATATACATAATGGCTATGAAATTATATTTCAAATAATAATTATAATGATTAATTCATTTACAAATGCAGAGAATAGTCATCTAAGAATTTAACGAAGAATCCCGAGTTCAGACGACAAATTCCTGACTTTGCCGAGATATGCAGGCGATAAATTGCGGAGGCAAATATTTCGAAAAAAGTTTACTTTTACAGTTTTTACATTTTTGGATAAATAAAAACTAAAAACTAAATTGAAAGTTACCCCCCCCCCTCCCACCGTTTTACTCTTACTATGAGATAGGAACCTATCTTTATTTCTCTGTTATCTCTGGGAAGTGAAGTGAAAACTTATTCTATCTACATATATGCATATATATATGGAAGTTAAAAAATCTTTTTTTTACCTGCAGGGGCTCTGAAATACCTGACTAGTACACGGGCGCAGGACTACCCCTCTCGGCATAATGGACCCGTCGATCTCATTAAGTCATCCATCTAGGAGAAGGAAAACTCTGATATAAAAACTGTTCTAATGATTACTCACATCTTGGCAGCAAGCCGTTGGGGGAGGGAGGCCTCCTTAGTCCTGATCGACAACCTTCCTAGAGCTGGAGTCTCGAATCAAATATCCTGTTTGCAATACCTAAAATTGCTTAAGGAGTAAATTGGCTCTGCATATAGCCCGGCCTTTGCACTCCTTCTTTGTCTATTAGCCAGGGGAGGTACTAGCACAGGGTCACCTCAAAGACACCCGGTACTTGGCCTTGTTTCCTGACTAGGACAATGAACGTCGTCTCTCTTTCTATCTGGGCAAGTTAGAGAAAAGATTTTGTCACTAAGTCTCACATGACTAGTCTGGGTCGCTCTTGTTCTGACAGGTTGAGGGTACAGGTTCGACAGCTTGTCTGGCTGCTGTTTCCGACTGTTAGTACAGTCCTACCTCTTAGGTAGCGCTAAGAGTGGCTGCTCCATCAACAGTTGTATAATATCGTGGGTAACTGTATGTGCCATGTCGTGCATGGAAAGAGACTCTATAGTTATCCCTGATGAGCTTTCCCAAGGCCACAACCCCGATGGATCAAGTCTCAACTAATAGTCTGGATGTGTGAGCTCATTGACACTAACAAGCGCCCACTTTGCCCTCCCCACTCTATCTTAAAACCAAAATGACAATACAAAGAAAAAGAAACAAACCTAAACCAGACAGCCACCAAAAAAAATCTTTGCCTCCGCCCTTGAGGCTAGCATTAATTTACGTTATTTTTTGGTATAGGATATATTCAGCCCGTGACAGGTACGTACATCAAACAGATATTCCTCAGTTTGTTTGATTTTATTTTTGGTGCTTGTACAGAGAAGCGTCCGTATTAAATTGTGGGGGTACTAACGAATTCTATTCTTGTTAAACATGAAAGAAATGAGCAAAAAGACGTCAGTATCCAACACAACAACGATAAGAAGTAAGAACCCAGCACTCAAACAGTTATATGAACAACAACAATTTATTTAACATGGTTCATTAAAATTGTATAACTTACTCAATGAAAGTCTCTCCAAGTTTTTGTATAGAATGTCCCTTTTACTGTTTGTATGATGAGTTTTTTCACTGTTCAAAGAAATGTCTCTTTTAGCGGTTTTTCCTTGGAAACCGCACGTGTTTGGATGTGTGCATAAGTACAGAAAATGAGCCGCATCTTAACCCCTTTTTTTACTGTATAGGCATTTGCGTGCATGTCACTCTTTTGTCTGTGTGTGTACACATGTGTACGTGTTTTCGACGGTAACTTAAAAAGAGATAAAAAGGGTATAAGCTTACTATTTGTCCTGTGTCGCGTAGAGTTGAAAGTAAGACAACAGCAGTCGGCTTGATACATTGTGTGCGGGGAAAGTCTGTTGACCGACCTGTCTTAATCACTTGATTGGAACTAAAAAAAGGAAAGAGAAAAAAGAGACAGATTTAGTCGCACGGTCTGCTTTTATATTGTTTCACCAGTGGTTTGGCCGACGTAGTTGGCGACAGGTCACGTGACAGCTATTTTTGGCTTTTTTGCGCCTTTTGTTAGACTGGTCGCTGGGAGCTGGTTTTTATGGCCCCAGTTTTAACTTTTGTTGTTGAAGTGAATTCGGGTTGCTTTCTGTTTTTCTGATATGATAAAATATTAGGATATCAATCCCGTAAAATCTCCTCTCAGATTGAAAAATATTGAAAAAATATTTTCGAATATGTAACATACTGTTTCAAGTTGGCAGGTCAATTTACTTTCTTGCCGGATTTTGTCATTAGGTCAGCTTTAGGTGGTTTGCTGGTTATTGTAGGTATCCGGTGGAGGCGTAAGGTGTTCCGACACATTGTTCTTCGATAAATCCAAGTATGCCGGTTTTAACCTATCTATGGAAACCGTATTCTGTTTTCCATTTTTAATGATGGTGAAATATTTTGACTTCCTCTCCACTACTTGGAAAGGTTCTGAATATGTAGCACAAAGTGGTATTTTTACTGCATCGATGCAAACAAACACATATTCATAGTTGTAGAGGTCATTTGTCTGTGTTCTTGTAGGCGTGAAAATTAAATCATTCATTCTTTGTTTAAAATTCTAAACAAAGCTTGTAGTTGGTTGAAAATAATTTGTTTTCTTGCAAAACTGGGCGGGCAATGTTAGTGCTGTCCCGAAAACCATTTCGGATGATGTGCATCCTAAATCCTGTTTTATCACATTCCTGATGGACAACAAAACTAAAGGAATATTTTCTAGCCATGTTCCGGAATGGTTGTTTGCTGTCAGAGCTGCCTTTAATTGTTGATGGAAACGCTTGGCTATTCTGTTGGCACAAGGATGATAAGCCGTGGTGGTTATATTTTCACTTCCAAAAGTTTTGTGAACTCATCAAAGAGTGTTGATTGAAATTGAGCACCACGATCTGTCGTTATTCCTGATGGACAACCAAAATTAGCTATCCAATCATGCAATATTGCTTTTGCGACAGATTGTGCAGATGTATCTCGCAAAGGAGTTATGACAAAAATATCAATACCACAAAAAAATAACAGTATTATATACTTACACATCAGATTTAAATAAGTATCCTCACCAAAAAGTGGGAAAAATTATCGCGTAGAACTTTAATTAAAAGCAAAATCCATTTTTCGATATTTTTCGATATTTGCAAACGTAAACATTTCAATTAGTTTCAGTTTAGTTTTAAATCTACCGGAAAAGATAATCAGGGGAAGTAAGCCCATTTGTCATAATTAATATAGATCGAAATGGTGCTGCAGATCGCGATTACCTCCCCTGATTATTTCTCCTGTTAGCTTAACATGGCTACCTTCGAACATGTCAATTGACTGTTCCAGAAAAATGGATTTTGCCTTTAATTAAAGTTCTACTCGATAATTTGTCTTACTTTTTTGTGAGGACACCTATTTAAATCTGCTGCGTAAGTATATAATACTGTGTTTTTTTTGTGGTATTGATAATTTAATACGGACGCTTTTCTCTACAAGCCGATTATTTTAAAAAAACATTTCGAATGTCTTTGTACTTCTGAATAAGCAACTTAATTTACCGTATTTTCTCCCATACCTTCTGTAATAAAAACTGGACGCCGAATATAACTTAAGGATAAGCTTTATTTAACCATTTGTTGCTTAGCTAGACAAATAGTGTTTTAACATTCACTCTTAATATACACGAATGTAGAACATTCCATTATTACTCCAAGGGGGAGACAGGCATCAATTATCTTTGTTACTACATTCTCCCCCATCTATCTTCTTATTCGTAGGGAACAAAATCATCCCATCGACCTGGCCTCCTGCGGGTTCTTTGAGGGCGTCTTGGTTGTTCGTGCCCGACATCCATTTCTAATCTAGGCTCCTCGGGACCTGACGACGTTTCGGGACTGTCTTGTGTTGCTGGTTTAGGGCTAAAATATCTTGCTCCAAATCGCTCTCGTTTTCTACGGCGCTTCGGTCGCTTGGTGTCTGAAGATTGAGTATCTGTCTCAGATATTGGGTGAAACCGCTTTCGTGGTACCCATCTGTCGTCCGAACTAGAGTCAGAGACGACTCTGTTAGTATATTCAGATTCGTTTTGTTGGGACTCTGAACTTGACGTATCTGGCACACGATCACCTAAGAGGGTCGGACTTGTTCCACGAACCGGAGCTCTATATCCATCTGAAGCAGTTCTACGTTCATATACATTTCCTGCTGGGGCTAGATCCCTTAAGGAGACAGTAGATTGCCTTCCTTCTGAATTTCTGACCAGTGCATACTGAGGGTTCGCTTCGATTAATTGTACCTCGCTTACCAATGGGTCATGTTTACTATGACGAACATGACGTTTTAATAAAACTGTGCCAGGTTGTGCAAGCCACGAGGGAAGTGATGTGCCTGCTGAGCTTCGTCGTGGGAACGAGAAGAATCTCTCATGTGGGGTAGCGTTTGTCGTTGTACATAATAGAGTCCTAATAGCGTATAAGGCCATGGGGATGAGACTTTCCCAATCGGAGATCGGACTATTGCGATTTGCTGCCGCCAACTGTACTGTCTTCCATATTATACCATTGTATCTTTCGCACTGTCCGTTTCCTTGAGGATTGTGAGGAGTTGTTCTACTTACAGCTACTCTTCGTTCATGCAGAAACTGCTTGAGTTCGTCCGACATAAAAGCAGACCCACGATCTGAATGTATATATGCAGGCACTCCAAAAACGGCAAAAATGGAGCAGAGGCCTTGAATTACTGTTGCAGCCGTTACGTCTGGGCAGGGGATGACGAACGGAAATCTTGAGTACTCGTCTATTATTGTGAGCATGTATTTATTTTTAGTTTTAGAGGGTAAAGGGCCCTTAAAATCCAGGTTAAGTCTTTCAAAAGGCTGTGTGGCCTTAATGAGTGTTGCTGGAGGAGGTTTGTAGAACCTGGGCTTATTTTCTGCGCATATCCGACAAGAGTTCGTAATTCTTTTTACGTCTTCAACAGAATATGGCAAGTTTCTGCTCCTGACTACGTGAATCATTCTTGTGATACCTGGGTGACACAATTCCCTGTGTATATACTGAAGATCATCTGAGCCAGTTACCAGGCCACACACCCTTGAAAGCGCGTCGACCGCGGCATTCTCCTTACCAGGGCGGTAAGTGACGTCAAAGGAGTAGCAAGAAAGCTCCATTCTCCATCTCGCTATTTTCTCGTTTTTTATTTTACTCGTTGTTTTTGGGTTAAACATAAACGAGACCGACTTTTGGTCAGTGATTAATTCAAAATGTCGGCCGATTAAGTAATGCCTCCATTTTCGTAATGCCTCAACTATGGCGTACGCTTCTTTTTCTATTGCAGAGTGTCGTCGCTCGGATTTCGAAAGTGTTCTTGAAAAAAAAGCTACAGGACGACCGGATTGTCTCAGTGAGGCAGCTATCGCACAGTCGGAGGCATCCGTCTCAACTAATAGAGGGATAAAAGGATCCACAGCAGAAATGGCAGACTGAGCAATGTTCCTTTTCATGTTTTGAAATGCTCTGATGGCGGAACAGGACAACGGAAAAGTAGATACTTGTGTCAATGGGTGTATTTTTTCTGAAAAAGACGCAACCCATTGGGAGTAGTGAGCAAACATACCGAGGGCTCGTCGTAAAGAGGGCATGTTTCCAGGGATTGGTAATTCCATTAGCGGTTTCAGTCGCTCGGGATCCGGCGTCATGGTGCCATTTTTGACAATGTATCCCAATAATTTGATGCTTTTCAAGTTGTAGGAACATTTTTCACTGTTCAAAGTCAGATTATATTTCTTGACGGCAGCCATGAATCGTTTAAGGTTGTGGTCATGTTCAGCTTGGTTATGTCCGCATACTGTGACATTGTCTATATATGCAACAGTACCCTTCAATTTTTCATTGGAGATTATTTCATCTATTACCCTCTGGAAGCTAGCCACACCATTTGTTATCCCAAAAGGAATTCGGCAGAACTGATATAGGCGACCGCAGGCCTCGAATGCCGTGTAGGGCTTATCCTCTGGCTTGATAGGTACCTGATGGTAGGCACTTCTGAGATCTAAAGTACTGAAAGTGTGATATTTTGCAATATTAGAAATCATTTCGTCAATACGAGGCAGTGGATAGGCATCGAGTAATGTGTATCTGTTGATGGTCTGGGAATAGTCAATGACCATCCTTTTCTTGTGATTTTCAGTGGCTGTTACGAGGACCTGTGCTCGCCATGGAGATTCACTTGGCTCTATAATTCCTTCCTTAAGTAGTTTTGTTACTTCTGCTGCTATGAACTGCTTGTCCGTTTCTGAATAGCGTCTTGATTTTATTGCTATTGGTTTGCAGTCAGGAGTTAAGTTTGTAAAAAGTGACGGGTGCCGCACTTTGACAGCTGCTAGTCCACATACGCTTAGGACTGGCTTGGGGCCACCAAAAGGAATTTCAACGCATGAATGTTGTTTTAGAAAATTGTGACCCAAAATCACTTCGCAGCAGAGGTTTTTCATTACTGATAATTTGATCCCTTGATAGGAGTTTCTTCTGGTTGTTGACGCCGGGTAGCAAGTAAATGTCTAGCAAAAATAGTATTTTTTTTCTTTACAAACATGGCTTCTAAAATGTCCACCGCAGTTTCATAATTTTCACATTCAGATAAATTTCTATAAATAGCAGTAGAGACATGATGTAAAAGAAGGGTATATTTCTCAGTACCTGTTAAAGCCGCGTTTGAAGATAACTGTAGAGCTGTAAGGAATCCTTCGAACATTTTTCTCCAATGCCGCCATTTGTCAGTAGATTCCGAGTCGGCCGTATCAAGGTCTAGACGATCGGGTTTCAAGTAACGTTCCATAACGAATGGTTAAATAAATTGTAATAAAAACTGGACGCCGAATATAACTTAAGGATAAGCTTTATTTAACCATTTGTTGCTTAGCTAGACAAATAGTGTTTTAACATTCACTCTTAATATACACGAATGTAGAACATTCCATTATTACTCCAAGGGGGAGACAGGCATCAATTATCTTTGTTACTACACCTTCATTCTATGTTTTGTTGTTTTATTGTTTTTTAACATGAAAAAAAAATCTTGTTAAAATCAATTGCTGAAAAAAAAAATTTATAAAAATAAGCTGAGGTAAGTTATCTCCCTTGCCACCTAAAGTAAAAAAGAAGAAAGGCCTTGCGTCTGTGTTGTGGCAAGTTATCTCCTTTATGACACTTTGCCACATTAAAGTAAAAAGGGTCAGTTTGATTATCATTGTTTGTGAACGTGAGGAAAATTCATTACAGTATCTTTTCCCGTTTTATTTTTAAAGCTTAAATATTTATTTAATGCAATTTTTAGAATATTCAGATTTATTTAGAGTTATCTCCCTTAGACTGATATGAGTATTTACTCAATCTTGTCTTGACAAGGGAAACTATGTGATATTATTATGCCCCTATTTACTTGTCTCCCCACGAGATCAGAGTTAGACACAATGTCGGTCTCTATTGTGAGGAAAATCTAGCTCCCCAAAAAGGGACACTCTGGATTTGGACAAAAATGAAAATTGCTATATAATGTCGATAAGGATTTCTTCTTCACTGATAGTGCAGCATCAGAACAGATTGAATTATTTATTTTCAGAAAATATTGAAAAAAATACATTTAAAACAAATTAGGCACAAGGTCATCAAAAGTGTGGGGAAAATGGTTGTCGTTGGTTATCCTTAGTCTAAAGTGATAAAAATGTTCATCCTGCTCTCAACTAGAATCATCTTAGTCATCACAATATATATTTACACTCAATGATCCAACTGGATTTTAACTCGGCACAGTTGATTTCATAGTCGGCATAGTATCCATTAAGCCAATCAAGCAGCTAACTTTATTAGTAAAAGTAAAATAAAAATACATTTGATTTTTATACTTGATTTATATATATTTAATTTCGTTAAGTTAGTGAGGCTTTTGTTTCCCTACAATCATCTATTATTATACTAAAGCTGAGTTAATCAACGTTTGTTTCCCTAAGGCTTTTTCCTATGTACTTTAGTAACACAAAATACATCCTACACTCTATGATAAAGACCAATGTGTATTTATTTGTATATACATTAATAAATATATATACAGGGCTTTACAGAAAGGGACATGTTCCTTTTTGTTGCAGCCAAGGAGCAGAAAGCTCATTTTTCATCCAGCAGTGGGGAGGCAAGTAAATAGGGACTTATTTCAAAATAATGTTGAAAATGTGTTGCATTTTTCTACAAGTTATTTTAAGGTGCAGATGGAGCAGGGAAAGGAGCAGATTCTTTTTTCGGAGAAGCGAAAGCCTCTCCCAAACTAGTGGAAGGAGTAAAACCCTGTATATATCTGCCCCAAAATTTATCGAGTAAAAAACTGCCTAATGAAACCATTTCAAGTGTTTAGGAGAAAAGGAATTTAATTACTGCCGTTGCATATTTTCTGGATACTTTAGTTGGCTAGCTGTTACAGTCATGAAGAAGAAGAAGTTAAAATATATGTTATTAAACCTAACTACTGAATATCCATTTCCTTTACTACGAATTGCTTCTTGTACTATCTGAAGCCTCTCTATACATCCAGACTTTACATTCCAGACTCACTTCCCTAAAATTCTGATAAATAATTCCATGGTTTACACAATGGTGTCTCTTGTAAGAAAAACAATAAAAGAGTTGAATCATGAAATTGTGTTGTGTTGTGTTCATAACCGATTCTTGACAGCTATGCATGTGGTGATACATTTAAAGATGGTGGACATCAAGTGAGATATCAGCAGTGGAGCATTATCATTATTAGACTAGGATTGTGTTCAGAAGAGATGGAGATAAATTATAGGTTTTTTGAACCATCTATAACTAAAAACGTTTAATTTTTCATAAATAAACTAGACTATCTGTGAACTGTTAGGTCACAACCACTGTTTTGTTATAGCTTTCTGATAGGTGTATAAAATTCTTTATAACACCTGTCGCCGTTCTTGTCGACATCAATATTCAGTTTTTAAGAAGATTTATTTAAAAGGGCAGTCACAGAAACAGGTTGACTTCATATGCGTGAGATAGATAGATAGATAGATAGATAGATAGATAGATAGATAGATAGATAGATAGATAGCCCATCTCTCTACATCAGCCACCCACGTGCGCTGATCCCCCTTCTTGGAGAGAGCCACTAGATACATTCTCTGCTTGAAATCTCGCCAGTTAAGAAAGAGAGAGAGAGAGAGAGAGAGAGAGGGAGAAAGAGAGAGCTCGGAAATCACATGGTTTGCAACTTCTGCCTGGTGTTCCTCTCTGACCCTTTGACCTCTAAACCTTTCCATTCAAACACGGCTCCTATTATGCAACATCGCCATCATTATTTCTACTCGGTCATGGCTAATGGAACGAGAACAATACACCCCCGTGGATTAAATAAAGGGTTCAGTGCAAAATCTCATATAGATTCCTGAGTTTGACATAAAGATTTACAAGTTCGACAAGATATACCTGAAGAAGGTCAGAGGTTACATCAGCCGAAACGTGAGAATAACATCCAAGATGAGAATAGTAGTCCGAATAATCCAAATAATCCAAATTGAAAAGATAACTTCATCGCTTAGAAACGAGAGAAAACTTGATGAAAATGTGAAATTAAACTTTGCTATTCATCAGATAAAGACATTTTTTTCTAGATGCACGCAAACATCTCTAAGAGTCTGTCACAAGTTTGAAATAACATTTTTAGATGTGTCCACGTGCAATATTAAATATCTGATATGTTAACCAGTTGGAGAGAATGTTTATTTTCCATTTTGTGATATATTCGATGTCATTGATAGAATTCAAGTCAAACCCAAAAACGTATACGGCTGGGAGGTTGGAGCTTTTGGAGGGTCAATGCATGAGGTCAGACAGAAGATCAATGCCAAAGGTACTGTGCAGGTTTAAGAAAAGCAATTTGATTGGGATTTAAGATAACTGGATTCAGAGAGAACAAGAATTTTGAACAGCGACTGACGTATAGCAAATGTTATCCAGTGAAGCTAATCGAACTGTCAGTCAGCCAATTTTCACCACCTTGTTTAATATTAGGCTGGGAGAATCTTTTTTTTTTAATCTTTCACTACTCTGTTTGATATTGCATTGAGAGAATCCTTTCTAACCAACTTACCACAAAGATCAGAAACTAAGAAAAAAATGTTATTTTGAGACTTCTCTGACAATGAATAAAGAAACTGTATACATTTTATAAAGCAGTTTTAAATGTGTTCTTGTCGACAACCTGACTATGTAAGATCTATGGATTATGGATGTCTGGCTAGAATGAATACTCAACGATATTATTGTAGAAAAAAAAAACTAATACAAAATTAATACTACCATTGAAAGTGCTAGACCCAGACCCTTGATCTCTTAGAACTAACTCAAGTAAAACTTTTTAAAAAGATATGTTTATTGCGTTAAACGCACATACACATACAATACTTTTTAAATATATATAAATATTTAAATACACCCACATATAACTCTCGCATCCTTGTTTGATATTACATTGAGAGAATTCTTTCCAACAAACTGGGGACTTGTCTGACAACGAATAAAGAAACTGTATACATTTTATGTTAAATGTAGCCTTTCTTGCCGACAACCTGGCACACACATCTTATTTTTATATTATTAGATTGGGCTAGTGTTTAGGAGAGCTGGATATGTTATTGTACAAGACTAGCGTGTCCTAGCATTGCCTGTTAAAATTAAGATTGCATCACTGTAGCTAGAGAAAGGCATATAGCAAGAGCTCTCCACTAAGGTAAATCAAACTACCAGCCCACTAACTCTGACAGTCCTGTTAGATATTGCGCCCATAGAATCCTTCCCAGCCAACTTACAACAAAGATCACAAACTAAAAAGGAAATGTTTTAAAACTTGTCTGACAACGAATAATAAAACTGTACGAGGCCTGTCTAAAAAGTATCCGACCTTAGGCCAGAAAAAATATTTCAAATACCTGACCCATATCCCCTTCAAAGTAGGCCCCTTGTGCTTGCACACACTTAGCCCACCGATCTATCCACTGCTGTAAACACCCTTGGAAGTCTTCTTTTGGAATGGTGTTCATCTCCGCCGTCGCGTTCCACATTATCTCTTTTCTAGTCTCAAAACGGGAACCTTTCGATGGCGTCTTCAATTTTCAAAACAACCAGAAGTCACAAGGAACCATGTTTGGAGAGTAGAGAGGTTGGCGAACGACTGAAATTCCATGTTTGGCCAAGAAATGTTGGATCGATTAGGATGAATGTGCAGGGGCGTTGTCGTTATGCGGTTGCCAGTTTTTCGCCGTCCGCATGTCTGGTCTTTTGTGCCGAACTGCGTCATGGAGACATCTTGATAGTACTCCTTTGTGACTGTTTGTCCTTCCGGTGCGTATTCGTGATGTACAATTCCACGGACATCAAAGAAGACTGTCAGTATCACCTTAATTTTGCTTTGCACCTGTCGTGCATTTTTTGGTCTTGGAGACTCGGGATGCTTCCATTGCGGCGACTGTTTTTTTTGTTTCTGGGTCGTACCCATACACCCATGACTTATCTCCAGTTATCACGGTGTTCAGAAACCCAGGATCAGTGTTGGCGGTTTCCAGAATGTCCTGTGCAACTTGAAAACAAAGGTTCTTTTGTTCCTGCAACAACAACTTGGGCACAAATTTCGCAGCCACTCTGTGCATGTTCAAATCATCACACAAAATTGCATGTGCAGAATCTTTTTTCACTCCGACCTCTTAGGCGATCTCCCGCACGGTTGAACGACGATCTTTCATCACCAAATTTTGTACCCTCTCAACAACAGCTGCACTCCGAGCAGTTTGGGGCCTGCCAGAACGCTGGTCACTCTCTGCTGATGTGCGGCCATTTTTGAATCGGTTTAACCACTCCTTAATTTGTTTTACACCAATCGCATCTTCTCTTACATCTGCTGAATCTTACGAATTGTTTTGCTTTGAGAATCACCAAGCTTTCGACAAAATTTGATGAAGTACCTTTGTTCAACACTTTCAGTCATCTTGAGAATGTAGCACCGCACTCAGCGACCGACAAGGCAGCGACTAACGCGCAGGAAGGCGGTGATAAAATTCACACATGCACATGAAAGTGTCTTCCTTCACTGTGTAGAGTGGCACTGCTCTATTGTCTCTATTTCACATGAAAAAAATAAAGGTCGGATACTTTTTAGACAGGCCTCATATATCTCTCTATATAAAACTCAATGCCTATGTGTATGTGTGTGTGATGTTTTTGTGTTTCTTATCGAAAGAAAGGTTAGAGAATCTACATAAAATCTAAACGTGTATTCTTATTCAAAATTATGTGGAAGTGTTTCCGAATCTCTATGTGCACCCCTAAGGGGCTATGAGGGCATAACCCCCTTAAAACTTCAAATATATTCTATTTTATGAAATTTAAATCCTATGTATAAAATTTTCTGGGAAGCACAAATGAAGTGGTACCGAATTTCTAAGTACCCTCCTAACCTTAAGGAGCTATGAAGACTGAACATTCTTTAAAACTTCAACTATATCCTATTTTGATGAAATTTATATCATATGTATAAAATTTTCCAGGGAAGACAATGGAAGTGGTCCCGAATTTCTATGTTATCTTTTATGTGTCTAACTCAACATTCGTCATGCTTGTGTTTAAGTAAGTATATGGTATATCAACCATCCTAAATTTCATGTCTAACAATATTAGATCACCCATTCTCTTAGCAGTTAATACATCTGCTGCACCTGATTCATGATCAATATAGTGTATAAACGATCTACTAAACGACTTATGTACTATAGGATTAGCGTCCCCAATCTTTGTAGGTTGATCCCCTTCTGAAACCATTGCTCCACTCCCGGGAGAAGGACCTACATGTGGATCACCCATTTCGATATCTGAACCCCCACGCTCACTTGTATCAGTACGTAAATATTTATCGACTCTCTCCTGTTCAGTAATCCATGGAGAGAGAACCTCCTCAAAACTTCAAATACGTATATCCGATTTTTCTTATGAGTGTTATTTTAAAAGTCGACCGAAAACATGGAGTCACCTTCATAACATGTTATGCAATGAAATTAATCTATTTATAAGCGTTAGTTTAAAAGTATTTACATATACTTGAATAGTTCAGTGGGTAAGATATCTAGATAACAACATCAAGGTTGCTGTTCAAATAAACTCTACTTAATATGATGTTGCATATGACACTATCCCACACTCTAACCCGTGCAACGCCAGATAACCCTGCTTGTCTTTTATAAAGCTGTGTTAAATGCGGTCTTTGTTGACGACAACCTAACGATATAACACATGCATCTTGATGAGAGAATTGTTCACCCCCCCCCCCCGTTTTTAAATATCATGTATGCTGATAGCAGTGGCGTGCCCTGGTGATACCCGAGACCAATTCCTTGATTGTATGCCCCAGAGGCTCAAGTATAAGTCCGAGTACTAAGATAGTTTTAATATTATTAGATGCACTCCCTCCCACCTGCCCACCTTAATTTGGATGCCGGGGGGGGGGGGGGCTTATCGTCCACCCCCTCTGCATGCCTCTGGCTGGTAGTCGTTTATTTGTCTACGTCGATGTATCTCAGGTACTTAAGTTTATCAGATATCTGAATGTTGATTTTATCTGTTTATTTGAATTTTATTGATTTATTTGTTTATTGCTTTTTGGCTTACGTGTTATATGTTGAGTACAGTTGTGATCGATCGAAGACGTGATATCTTCATATCTTTCATTATCATTCCGGGCCATCAGTTCATCGTAGAGTGAGTTCTGGAAACACTGTAAAGTTGACATGCTATGAAAGCTGAAATATTAAAATACCTGAAGTTTGTTTTTTTCTGGCTGAATGAAACTCAACCGTGCTTCAAAACTAATTAACGACTCCAAGATGATTTATACCAGACATTCTTTATTAAAGTCTCCCATAAATTAGTGTTAGAGAGGGGGGAGTCGGAGGAGAGATAAGACAGGCTTTTACTTATTCTTGTTTAAGTGCATATCTTATTTATAACTTGAAAATTATAGGAAATATAAAAAATAAGCATAGCAACAGTAATATGGGATTCAGGGCTTGGACAGGAGGACATAAGAGTTCTTATTCATTCGAGGTGGGGGGGGGGTCGAGCAAGTTAAAAATTATTTCACTAAATGTCACTTTATTTACACTTCCTCTCCCATGCAATCGAGACTCGGTTCATCCAGTGTTAGCCATACCCCCCCCCCCTTCCAAAATATTATAAAATGTAAAAAATAATTAAAAAAAGGAATATGGTGTCATAGGCTGGGGCAAAAAGGCATAGGGTTCCTTATTCAATCCCGGCTAACACCAGGTCTTCCTGCTACTGTCTGTGTATGTAATATATATATATAACATTAAAAATCAACCTCTCGGAGTCGAAACAGATCCGATCTAAAACAGACCTTGCACACACAAAGGGCTCGATATTCTTTCAGATAGCTTTATAACAATAATAATATTTAAAGAACTTATCTTATTTTCACTTATTATTAAACAAACAATGTTTCAGTGAAGAATACAGTTAAAATAAGGTATAAGCAATTTAATAATTATTTTTTATTGGTATATTTTTACCAGCATGCCTCTCTCAAACATATATATGTTATCACAACCAAACATTATGATAAATGCATCTTAATAACTTTATAAATTTTCATAAAGAAAACGATGGGGAGAATTATGGTTTGGTTTGTTTTATGTCAAATCAACCCTTTTTAGATCATTTAATACCCCCAAAATATATACCTATTTTTAATGATTAATTGTATACGATTTGCTGAAATGCAAATGTGAGACAGGACGTTGCCAGCCGAGTAGAGATTAAAAAGGCTACCAGTGATGAACTGTTCCCTTTTTTCTTTCTTTTTTTTTTCGAAAATTACGTTTTGATGTTCTAACAAACAACTTGGGAGATGAAGTAGTATTTATATTACCGACACATCTAACCCCCACATCAGGTGTAGGCCCCTTGTGCTTGCACACACTTAGCCCGCCGATCCATCCACTGCTGGAAACACCTCTGGAAGTCTTCTTTTGAAATGGTGTTCATGTCCGCCGTCACGTTAGATTCAGCAGGTGTTTGGAGAAGATGCGATGTGCAACACAAATTAAGGAGTGGTTCAACCGATTCAAAAATGGCCGCACATCAGTGGAGAGTGACCAGCGTTCTGGCAGGCCCCAAACTGCTCGGAGTGCAGCTGTTGTTGAGAGGGTGCGAAAAAAGAGATAATGTGGAACGCGACGACGGAGATAAACACCATTCCAAAAGACGACCTCAAGAGGTGTTTCCGGCAGTGGATAGATCAGTGGGCTAAGTGTGTACAAGCACAAGGGGCCTACTTTGAAGGGGATTAAGGTCTCAACTCCCTCACGTATTTGAAATATTTTTTCTGGCCTAAGGTCAGATACGTTTTGGACAGGCCTCGTATACATATATATCTCATTGAATTTCGAATCCCATGAGACATTCCCACACATGTTTGTACCCTGTTCAAAGTCTTTTGTTGCTGACATGTACATACTGTCCAAGAAATGCAGAAAATATCTTTTGGCACCCATGTGTTTAGAGGATTTGCTTGGATTCTAACCACACATTGCCGATCTTGATAGAATGAGAATGCAATATTCCTATTCTTCAAATTCTTCTATACAATATTAAGCCAAGAGAGAAAAAATACGATTAATTCGAAGATGGCAGTAGAAATGAATAAGTTAAAATTAGTTAAGGTCAGAGAAAAAGAAACAAAGAAGAATACATGGAAGTAAGAGAAAAAAAATACATGTAGAATGAAGGCAGATAAATAGAGTTATGTTATGTTTTTATTTCTGTTTTTACATTTGTTTAGGCTAATTTACATAGTGTGTTCGTACACACCTTGAACACTGATCTAAATTACATAGAAAAATAGGATGACCGTTTACTTCTATATTATCCGTAAGCATAATACAGAAGTAAAAAGGCCTATTATTTTTAGTTATGCAAGAAGAACCTTAACAGATATGTCACAATTTATGGATTTTCAAATGAAATCAAAGTTAAACAAATAACGGTATGGGTTGTGACCCAACGGGTCATGGATGATCTAGTTTATTTATAAAATAATCAAACTTTTATAGTTATAGATAGTTCAAATAACCTATAATTTGTCTCCATCTCTTCTGAACAGAAGCCCAATCTAATAATAATGCTGCACTGCTGCTGTCTCACTTGATGTCCATCATTTTTAAATGTCTCACCACCTACATAGCTGTCAAGAATCGGTTATAAACACAACACAACGCAATTTCATGATTCAACTCTTTTATGATTTGTTTTTGTTTTTTTTTACCAGAGAAAACATTGTGTTTTAGAGAAGTGAGTCTGGGATGTGAGGTCTGGATGTATAGAAGGGCTTAAGAGAGTCAAGAAGCAATTAGTATGGAAAACGGCTATGCAGTAGTTAGGTTGAATAACGCTTTAACATATATTTTAACTTATGTTGTCATCATGTTATTCTTTATGACTATACCAGCTACCCAAGAAAAGTATCCAAATACAAAGTATATAAATATGAATATTAGTGCGAACACTAGTAAAGCATAATATTTTTTCCCGTTATTTTTAACGGAGGATGTACACTCTGGTAATATATTCTTTAGTTCTTGGATTGAATTATGTTTGAAAAATATTCCATTTTAATTCTTTTAATTAGTCGTAATTTGTAATTAACTGAACAAGTCACCCATCTCTCACTTAGCTATCTATGTATTTCTCTCACCCTCTCCCACTGTTTGTTGATTCAACTATTCTCTAATATTGAAATCGTCCCATCACTATCTAGTTTATTCATGAAAAATCAAACTTTTTTAGTTATAGATAGCTCAAATAACTTATAATTTATCTCCATCTCTTCTGAACACAAGCCTAGTCTGATAATAATAATAATAATGCTGCACTGCTGTTGTCTCACTTGATGTCCACCATCTTTAAATGTATCACCACATGCATAGATGTCACGAATCGGTTATGAACACAACACAACACAATTTCATGATTCAACTCTTTTATTGTTTTTCTTACAAGAGAAACCATTGTGTAAACCATGAAATTATTTACCAGAATTTTAGGGAAGTGAGTCTGGAATGTACGGTCTGGGTGTATAGAGGGGCTTCAGATAGTACAAGAAGCAATTCGTAGTAAAGGAAATGGATATTCAGTAGTTAGGTTTAATAACATATATTTTAACTTCTTCTTCTTCATGACTGTAACAGCTAGCCAACTGAAGTATCCAAAAAATATGCAACGGCAGTAATTAAACTCCAAAAGTTTGGTATGCTGTAAAACAGATAAAACAAACCTAATTTTTATCCAAATAATTTAATCTTTAGTACATGGCATATTATCACTGAAGTGTAAGGAGAGGTAATGCAGCAAGATGTTTGTTCACATTACATTTAAATCTTTGCATATTTGCCCGTTCGGAGAAACAGAGCAGGAAGAGAAATCCAAAGGCAAGTCGTCCAATAAAGGAAGTTACAAGAGTGTACAGTGAAAATGTTGGATTTTGTTGTTACTTGGGTGGATCGTGGGAAAAATTAAGTGCATTACCACTAAAATGCTTTGATAAACATTTCAACTAACTGAGGTGGAAACCGCTCCCTTAAGATATTCTCTATTCGACAAATACACAAACGTTTTAACTCTTTGATCTCACAACAATTTTATATTCTCGCTTTTACAACGTAACAACAGTTTGTGAATATTTTTCATGCAGAGGAAAGAAAAAATCATAATGTGAAAATTGAGGTGGGAGGACAAAAGGCCACGAATAGGAAATATTTTGGACGTTTTTTGTTAAAATTCAACGACAAAAGTAGAATTCTGCTCGGTGTGTAAAAAGTTTGTTATTCTTTTAAGAATTGAAACAACAAACCAAATCCAGAACATTGAAAAAAAAAGTTTCGGAATTTTTTAGATGAGGTTCAATAATTTGTATTATTTTGACTACTATTCTCATCTTGGATTTTATGGACATGTAGAGCAACGGATGAAGGTGTAAAGTATCAATTAGTTCTAAGTGACAGTTTTCTGGAGGTTAAAGGTTCAATCCTTACTACAGACAATACTAATTAAGAGTAAAATAAAAATGAGTTACTTAAGACTTCTACTTTGTCATGGCTGACAGAACGAGAACAATCTACCCATATGGATTTAATAAAGGGTTCGAAATTCTGTATCGATTCCTGAGTTCAATAGGATGCACCTGAAGAAGGTCGGAGGTTAAATCGGCCGAAACATTGTGAGAATACCATCCTAGATGAGAATAAATGTCCGAATAATCTAAATAATACAAACTGAAGAGATACGGTCATCGTTTAGAAACGAAAGAAGACTCGATGAAAATGTGAAATGAAATTTTGCTATTCATCAGATAAAGATTTTTTTGTAGATGTGTACAAACATCTCTAAGCGTCTGTCAGTCTGTTGCAATTAAGTTTTTAAATAATATTTTTTAGATGTGTCCATGTGTGATATTAAATGTCACGTATGTTAACCAGTTGTAGAGAATTTTTTGTTTCCCATTTTGTGATATATTTGATGCCACTGACACAATTTAAGGACATGCCAAAATAGTACATGGATGTGACAGGCTGGAGGTTATGAAGATGGACATATAACAAAAGTTATCCTCTGAAGTAAATCAGACAGCTGACTCTCACCACCTTATTTGATATTACGCTGGGAGAATCATTTAAAATGAACCCAACCATGAAAGTGTAGAACAGTTGAGGTAGCAGGGTCAGTTGGCAGCTTAAGTCCATGGAAAACATGGGAGGGGTTGATAAGGATGAATTTGAGTGAAAAAAGGGATAAATATAGACTTGGTCAGAGATAGCTTAGTTTGAAAGTCAATTTCTAAAAGCTGTCTTACATATGCCAGCATGAAAAATGGACGTTTAATCGATGATGATGATGATGATGATGATGATGATGTTTTTGTTTGTGTTGAGCAAGTCAGAGACGACCAGAGGACGACAGATCCTGATGTTGACTACTCCTGGATTTTCACCAGGGCCCTGCTAGCCGGGTAAGCTTTGACGCTGCCATGTTGTTAGTCCCCTTACCATGGCGAGAAAGGGTTGAACTTTAGAGAGGGTCAGCTGTAGCGATATTGGCCGTGAGTGTATAAAAATAAGGTTACAAATATGAAACAACCAATAGGACCGACAGAGATTGTGCACCTTAGCGCACTAGTGTGCATCTTAGCGAGGATGCTGGACCCTGCGTAGAAATAAGTAGAGATCTGAGACTAGTACATATCTTTGACTGTCCAAACATTGGCCAGAGTTGGCGACGAAATGGCTGGAAAAAGCATGTAGACTTGTCAACCTTGATTATCGCTGCACAATGAATTACACTTCCCATGTGTGTACCAAACCCCTTTTAATCGCCAAATACTAAGAAGATATCAACAGAAAAAACATATGTACTACGTTAGTTGAGTACGTGAAGTTGAAGCTTGAAGATAAGCCATCTGGAAGCTGTCACTATTAATTAGGGCAGAAGTCTCCTTTCCCCAGCAAGGTACGGACAGTTGCTTTCTATCTAAAAAAAAAACTAAGCGAGGAATTCCAATTGTCGTACCACACAACGAGAGAGAGAGAGAGAGGAAGAGGGATGTTGGAGAAAGAAAAGGTGTGACAATATGCCTTTTTGGGAAAAGAAAGGACCTTGGTTTGGGAATGAGAAGACAGTTAGACGATCAGTGAAAGCTGAACGTTCGGCCCGTTCAGACGTGGCTGGACGTTCGCACGCCAAGCACGCGTGACTGATGAAGTACTCTCCCCACCGTTTTAAGTAGACAAGATTAGTTCAACTTACGACTTTATTAAGAACTTGCGATCGTAATGGTTTCACTGAGAGAGATAGAGAGAGAGAGAGATAGAGAGAGAGAGAGAGCGAGAGAGAGAGAACAACAACGAAATAGTTTAGTTAACTCAAAGGACATTTTACCAAATCAATAGACTCTGAAATTCAAGTGTAAAATTAATTCTTTCTTTTAATTGTTTCTAATAATTATTTCTTACTAAAAGGACATCGCCGATGTTTGTTGAAGTTATTTCTGTTTGTTGATTTGTTCTGCTGAATAACTTTGCCATCACAGGACCAACGAAGCTATCATCATTCATCCCGACCTGGAGGAGATTCGACACATCTTTGTTTTTACTGTCACTAAAACGATCACCGACCAAAGAGGGTGTTCACAGTCTGGAAAGATTTCTGCGCAGAGAACCAGACGTGTGAGCACAGAGATAGAGACACGGGTGGACCACCTATGTTACAAGTGGTTCAGTGACACCGGATCAGAGTGAGGTATCTGTTTTACTCGGCACCGCGACCGGGATATCAAACACCTGTGCGTGAGTGGCTGACAACGATACCCACGGGTGAAAGAAACGTGTGGGGTCCTATGTCACATTTGGTTTCGTGACGCAGGATCGAGTGGGGTCCTATGTTACATTTGGTGCCGTGACCTCAGGATCAGGGTACTTTGAAGAGTGCCTGGTAACCTCGGGAAGAAAAAAAAACAAAAAAACAAACAAACTAAAAACCCACGGGCACAATAAACGATTTTTTTTTTGCCGGCAGAACACTTTGAAAAAAAACAAAAAAAAAACCAATAAACAAAAAAACCCACGGCACAACACAACAAACAATTTTTTTTTACCTGGAGAACACTTTAAAAAGAAAAAAAAAAAAGAATCGGAAGAGATATCGGTCCAAATAAGAAAAGAGAGACAGTTTAACGGGAACCCAAAACCCGTGTGAAAAAAAAATAGAAAAAGACAGACTGAAAAAGAAAAACGTTTTTATGACTTTGAGAGCCGTCTAGGATCGCGAACTTTTAATCGATTGCTTATAAGGACCGGACAGGCTCGAAAAGGAATAAACAACCACCCAGCAACAGAAGACGTGAGCACAGAGATAGAGACACGAGTGGACCACCTATGTTACAAATGGTTCAGTGACACCGGATTAGAGTGAGGTATCTGTTTTACTCGGTACCACGACCGGGATGTCAAACACCTGTGCGTGAGTGGCCGACAACGATACCCACGGGTGAAAGAAGCGTGTGGGGTCCTATGTTACACAAACGGAAAATCTCACATAAGCTTTATCTAAAGGAAGAAAACAGAATTTTTCATTCAAAGTCGTTAGAGGTTAGAGCTACGTGTACAAGGAAGTTGCGTCATGGGAGAAAGTATGTGGCAGAGAAGCGAGATCGGTGATGCCTCTTGAGTGTTCGGATTACTGTTTTCGAGATTTTCAACATCCTACGGGGGGTTGGAAGGGGGGTATGCAGTTCGTCTAGATTGTTAGCTCTGACATTACCATCTTGCCACTCTCCTTACCACGATGAGGAAGAGTTAGACATTTGGATGATGATGTTTACAACTCCTATAACCAGACGTTTAATGATAGAAATATTCAGTATTTCAAACTAAACTCTTTATTCAAATCTAATAGAATAAAGTGATCTAAAGTTGATACTAAGGGGAGATAATTTACATGTGTTAAGATTCAAAATGAACCAAACCATGGATTGAGCCTATTATCACCAGGAAATGCATTGTAAGATGTGGACTATTTATCCAAGGATTGAAAATTCCTGTTAGCATAAATAGTATATATAAGTAATATTACAATCATAGATTCTGTAAACGTGCGTCTGTGTGTGTTCACCGCACATGCGTTATTGTCCGCTCGTTGTGCTGGTCAAAAGTCGTTGCTCGATTCTGACATCGGTCGTAGTGTCAATTATGTGGTCTTAGTCAGTGCTGCAACAGAAGAATTCTGCCTCCAAATAAAATGACAACTCTAGTTTAAAACAAGTAAAAAAGGTGTATTTTTTTAACTTACAATGATAATTGTTTTCATCTACTGAACAACAGACTTGCAAATGAGAATTCTTAGCCCCACCACACCAAAACACAAGTTCAACCGAACACAGTCCATTGGCTAAGAGCCTCAGGGCCCATCTCTCTCTGAGAGGCACACAAACTTCAACTGACCGTGAGATGCCCAGAAAACCAACTAACTCCCATCTGCCTCTCTGCTGGAATATATATATATATATATATATATATATGAAGAGGTATAATGCAAAACGCGATGAACGCCATTTTCAAAATCACGAACCTATCCCTACAAAAAGTGTTGCATTTCAACACTCAACGACACCCCAAAACTATGTGTTACATAATATGATACCGAAATAATTTCCTTATGATTTCAATTAAAATCAGCTTTAATTTGAAGTCTAGATTTAATATATTCATGTTTTTATTGTTTACAGTCTGAATTTAAACGAATTGGATTTATCGCGTTTTGCGTTTGAACTCTTCATATATATATATATCTCTCTCTCTCTCTCTCTCTCTCTCTCTCTCTCTCTCTCTATATATATATATATATATATATATATATATATATATATATATATATATATATATATATATAATCACCAGGGCCACACCAGAAAGACCACACAGGTATCCACTTGAAAAGGCTAATCTGCTGCCAATCTATGGACAGCAAAAACCTAATGCCTAGGGGTCCCATATCTGTCCGGCTATTACTTTTGGAAACACTCAAGCGGGTCATAACCACAGCACTGAACCTCTGTTTAAAATACATTTTTCCAAGGAGAAATCAAATTCTGAGTGGTTCCGATTTCTTAGCTGGTTTCTCTTCTCTTAGTTAAATATTTCTCATCGTAGCAAGTCTGTTATTCACATGCATTGCAAACATGCAACCAACTAAACATGCAACAGCCAAGTGCATGTTTACAATTCTACAAGCATTTATTTATAAAAATCAGACTATTTTTAGTTAAGAAAAGTTTTAATCTGTATTCTGTATCTGTTTATAAAGTTGAGCCATGAGTCACAATCACAGTGAGAGTAAAACGCCAACTTCATATTCATGATAGAAGAACAGTTTCTAATATATTTATCATGTCTATGTGATCAACCTCTGAAGGTTATCTAATCTGCATATTGCTGTGCAAGAGGACATTTCATTAATTAACTATTTACTTTTAGTGTTTTATGATTCAGTGATTGTTTTCACTTTACTATAACCTATAGTTTTATTTACAAATATTTTCGATATTATGGATAAATGCTTAGCATTTTGGGTGAAAAGAGTCTTTTCAGTTCTTTCTGGTCAATTTACTTCTGGGTGTAGCGATTCTTGGTTTCCTTTGCTCTGTCGGGTTGAGGAACTGTTCTTTGCAGTCCAGAAGGTCCACTTTCCCAGGTTCTACCTTCTCACTAGGAGAAGGGGTTAGTTCACCTTAGATGCACCTACTAGGGAATGCTGTAGGAACTCTAAAGGCATTTTTGTGGAGCCAGCGTGCACTGCCCCTTTCTATATCCACCTTACAGCCTTGTGTCACATCTTCCTGCAGTGGGAGGCAGGTAAATACTTTGGCTTCCTTAATTTTTCAAGGCGTCGGGACACAGGTCCAGCTAGTAGCATATATTGTACAATATCTCCAGCTCTGGCTCTAGAGATTTTTCTGAGGTTCTCCTTGATGGTAGTAGCCCTTTTGAGGTTATTTAATGCTGAGACACAATACTTATTGTAAATGCTCCCTTTTATATGATTAATTGAGCAAAATTTACTATTTTGCTAATAGTCAACGGGGGGGGGGGGGCAGTTAGGGTTCATACCTTTCCCAAGTGTATTAATGCATAAAAAAGTGAAGTGGGCGACCTGAAAGCTCCCATTTCATTCTACTACACCAAAATGTAAGGGAGGGCGCTACTCTTTTCCCAGGATTACTCCACTTACCCTTGATCCTCATTTTATAATGTTGAGTGTTTAGCAAGGAGGCATCAAGTACTATTTTTTGAGTCTTTAGTATGACTCGACCGAGGATTGAACATTGATCTCCCGACCCATTAGCGAACATTTTTATCATTATGCCAAATGGGCAAACACAATCAGTTCAATATGGGATTTGAACTCGGCATAACCGATCCCACAGTACATGACGGTGTCCATTAGACTAATCATGCACCTCCCCATGAAACTGTTTCCCTTTTTGTTTACGCTTTTTAGACTGTTAACTATTCTGCACTTTTACAGGCTTTGTTAAATATTTAATAAATAAGAAGCAACATAAGAAGCATTGAGGTGTAAGCTGACCCTAAGGTCATATGCCATCAAGCAACTGCATCAACCAACTGCATCTTGGGATGTAAACCTACACTTCATCTTGAAAGTATACCAAGGAATACCAAGAAATATGCAACATCACTATTTTAAATAAATTTGTGAATTTAAAATCAGTTATTATTATTCTTAATTCTTTCGTTTATATTAGATCCATAGCGACATGTCCCTGTTGGAAATTTTCTAATTCAAGCGCATCTGTCCTATAAGCTGTGTACATGCAGTAGAAAACAAGCATAATTAAATTAATTGGTTATCTTTCATACACTATAAACAACATCATTGAGATAGCTGATGTTGCACGTTTGTGACCAGATTGTCTATGCGTGGCACCGTTGTTGACAGAGCACACCTCAGATCATCCCCACTACCATTCTGTTCCTGGACTTGGTATTTATTCCCAACAACACGGAGAAGCCACCTTCACGCAAATAAGTCGATGGAATGGGCATCGGATGGCAAATAGGATATGAATAAACCATGGCTGACCAAAATAAAGGTAAGCTTTTCTCTTTGAAAGCATCTTGTGTTGTTGAGTCATTTCTTAATGCAATAAACTCTTCTTGGGTGTTATCAGCGCTGTCGAACATCTTGATTATGTCGTCGTCTGACACGAGATACGGATTTCTGACAAATGTCAAATTTTCTCTTGTTATGTCGGGGAAATACTTGGTAAACTCGTTGCGCAAAAATTGAAGGTTGTTGATAATATGCAATTTGACATTGTTATCAAGCCGTATATCCTTAATGTGATCAAGGAGTTCATTGAGGACATGAAACATTCCAATCTTATCGATTGTCATCTTCCTTTTTTGAAAGTTCTAACTTCGCTTGAAATGCTGAAAATATATCGATGAAATCGATGATGGTCCTGTCTTTTCTTTTCAAAGAGAACTTTATTTCATTCAATTTGCAAAAAAAATATCAGCAAGATAATCCACATCATCTTGCAAAAATTTTACCATCCCTTTCTTCTTTTCCTGTGTAAAACACACAGTTCAAAGACCCGTTTAAGCCCGTTACCTTTCAACAGCCATCTCACCCCAGTGTGAAACTAGAGATTTTGATGATCTGCCTCCATCTACTTACAAAAACATCGGAACAAGCGTGTGTTGAGTGCACTTTATTTTACAATGTTTACGAGCTTTATCACCTACTTAAGCACTTTCACCAACTAGGGAAACAACGTCTTTGAAGCCAGGGCCTCATGTTGTATCATACAATCTACAAATGTACAATCCAGTGCCACTTTCTTAACATGTGCTTGAAACCCTAAGGTATGGTCAAACATAGCCGGAGCACCATCTCTACAAAGTCCATACAATTATTTCCATTCAGGGCAAGGTTAGAGCTCATGCCCAGATAAGCAGGCCTTTGACAGTCAGAGAGTTATCAGAGTCAGAGAAGAGAGACTGAAAGTCAGAGAAGTCAGTGAGAGAGTCAGTGAGAGAGTCAGACTGAGCTCAGACCCACTGCTGCCAAGTGTCTCCAACTTGTTTCCTGAGCCCAAACTTCACGCTTACTTCCCAAGCCATTCTATCGATTGCCGACAAAACCTTTTACTGATACCCGAATCAGTGTCACATATGGATAACAGTGAGAAGGGTTTGAACATCTATTTTCTCTGATTTTTTTTATATAAATTGTTTTCTCTTACTCTTTTTTAACTCGAGTTGATCCTTATTCTTGTTGATAATGTCTATGATGTCGTCACCTTGAACCATTTCTTCATAAGCCCTGCAATCTTGGCGTGTGATCAGACCTTGCCCGAGATAAAAAAAAAAACACAACATGGAAAGACAAATGATTGATTGCAAACCACATCAAACCATTATTAGACCTCAATGCCGAGACGCTCCCAGTACGAGGGGACTATGATGGGGAGGCACAATGTCATCGGAAGACATTTTTTTTCTAAATTAACACACGTGGAAGAAGTTGTCTAACCGTTATGGAAACAATGAGATACTGAAATAAGTATCAGTACTCGGATGTAAGTCTCACAAGGACAGGTAAGAGTTATTTCCCTTCCACTAGGAACTTTTAAACGTATTTAAATAGATTTAAACAAAGGGTACCATTTCATGTGTTGTCGCGCGAGTTGGGAACACAAATATCATTTCTTGTTGTCATCATCATCAGTTTAACGTCTGTTTTACATGCTGGCATATGTTATACGACTTTTAGAAATTGACTTCCAAACAAACCTATCTCTGGCCAGGTCTTTATTTATCTCTCTTTCTCTCAGTCCATCTTTATCACTTCCTCTCATGTTTTCCTTGTGAACTGACCCTGCTATCTTAACTGTTCTACATCTACTAAGCAAGAACTATCATCCATTCTTTCAACGAGGCTATACCATCGAAGTATAGAATATAAAGAGTTAATTAATAAAACATTCAGATCAGCTTTAAATAGAATTCTAGAAAATGTGGACTTCAATCAGGTTTCGAATGGTTGGATAATATTTATGATATTCTTTCAGAGACGAATTTTAAAAATAACTTAAAACTAATGTAACTGCAGTGACCTCAAAAATGGCTAAAATCATGCTGACACACTAGTCCCTATAAGATCACCAAAGTTAAACGACGTTGAGCCTGATAATACATAGATGAGTGACCATTTGGGAATACTAGGCACTTTCTTTTTACTAAGGAGTCACCACTTATCAAGACCAAAAGCCACTTGAGGATAAAAGTTAATGAGATGGATGGATTGTCAGTTGGATGATGAAGAATATTATGAGATGATTAAAAATGATGATTGGAATGGACAAAATTTGAATTCTTATGAATACGGTTTATGGCAAGGATTTGTTGACATTGAATTTGAAGATGACCCAGTTGTAGCCTGCATGGAAGCAGTCCCGTGGTAATGTGTTCCACAAATAGGAAGTTCTTGGAAAGAAGCTCTGTTCATAGAAATTTTGTTTGATGTTAGACACACGGAAGAAGAAAGAGAAGTCCTTTGCAGTTGTGGTGAGAAGACGAGTTCTTGCTATGAATGTCTTATAAAGAGGAAGCAGAGATTGTAGTTCAGCCGAGCACCTTCCATGGAAATAACGATAGAGTAGAATTTTGTTGAAGATTGTTCTATTGCAGCAGCAACAACAGCAACAGCAACAGCAGCATCGGCGAGACGATGATTACGACACAGATAAGCGATATCTAAATCATTCGATATTTGCTTGACTTAAATGCTTGGTACTGATTGGATCAAATACTCAATTTCGATTGGTTCCTTATATTAACCAATCAGAAAACTGTCTCCGTGAGAGTCGAACACTTGTTCTCAGAATCCATATAAAGAATCACATTCGCACTTTCCAGCAGTGAGCTAGAAAGAAGGCCAGGTGCTTAACTAATCTTTGTCACTCAGAACGATTACCACACTTCTACTTTGTGTGCAAACTAATGCCTCGGTAGCCCCTGGCTACAGTCGGCATCTGCATGTGGACTTAACTTCCAACGATGGTAACACTTCGGCACATGGACTTACTTCCTAATAATAATAATACAAAGCCTGTGAGTCTCACAAACTTTCTACTGCTACCTGTGTACCTACAGACTCCTAATAACCTTTCCATCATCCAGACTTATGGACTTATAAAAACATTTTCTTCTTCTTGATGTTTGGATTTTGAATATATTTTCTCCGTCAAAACATGATTATTACACAGCTTCTTTAATAACGTAATTACTAACACCACTCTTTCACACTGTCACATTAAAATGAAGTTTTAGTTCATGACACTGCTTTTCCCAAGAAACAAATGAATTTTATTTATTTATTTTATTTATTTTATTCACCCCAAACAAGGCACATTGTCACTGAGACGTAAGGGGCTTTTGTGATTAGGGGCCAGATCTAAAGGGGGCATCATAAGTTGGAAGTTGTGTAGCAAGATAATTGTTCATATTACATTTAAAATTTTACATGTTTGTAACGTCAAGGAAACATGGAGGAGGGAGGGAATTCCAAAGGCAAGGTGTCCGAGGAAAGAAACTATTAGAGTAGAAAGTTTTCCGGCAAATGGGGACCTCTACAGTGAAGGGATGGGATTTTGCTGCTAGTCGGGTTGGTCGAGGGTATTTACGTTGAGGGAGTACAAGGGAGTTCTTGGAGCACATTTTGTGGAAGTACTTGTAAAACAATCACAGGGATGCAACATTGTGGCGATGGGACAGGGGCTAGAGCTCGGTAGACAGTGCGGGACCTATTAGGTTAGAGACTCTTTTTTGAACAAGACAATAATCTATGCATGAGCGAATGGTGGCTTTATAGAAATATGAGATACGGGCAGGTGTGAGAAGTTTTCTAGCCTGATAGAGGGAGCTCACCTTTTTTCCTCAAAAATTGAAAATGATCACTCTGACTACACCCCTAGATTAAAATGTATCTAAAAATGGAAAGGGGGTAAGGGACAAATATTATTAGGGGATAGTGGTGCCCCCTCCCCCATTATTACATTATTAACATAAGAAAAGACTCCTACTACGACAGTATCACCAGATTTTGTATATGCTTGGGTAACAACTGGGCCAGATATTTTATGCATGGGAAGACATAACGTTTGTGGATATTCACATTTTCAGAAGAATGGCCTCGAAATCAAATGAGCTTCCCACAGATATACAAGCAGACATAATAAACTTTATTAAATAAACTAGCCGTATCTATCCGAGATGTAGTGAAGTCATTTTAATTTTTATTTGTTTGCACACTTTTAAGCTCAAGGTAGACAACTTCTATTATATTCTACAATTTAAAATGAGTTAACCCCCTTGCTGATTTTTATGTGGTTATTTAAAAATGTTTCATATTAGAAGTCGTCTGGGCCGAACTAAGTATTTTTAAAAATAAATTGTAGCTAAATACGTGCTTATATTGCCAATAACATAGTACGATAATCTCCTATTCGTTTAACATCACTTTTACCTTATCCAGGTTTCAAGAATAACCAATGATAATTGGCTAGTCAGAAAGAAAGTTTGATTTGTTAGCTGAAATGTGTCTGATTTTGATAATCTGACAACATAACTTTATATGCAAGACTAGCCGTATATACCCGGTGCTGCCCGGGAGTTTTTTTTTTTACTTTTATGTTTGATTCTCTCATTCACCCCAATCAATTTTTTTTTTCTTAATGACGTTATTGTGCGAAAATAGTATTCACTTTTCTAAAAGTTAAACCAATAACTTGATATATGTAGTTAAAAAAATTGATTTTGCAATAAAATCCACATAAACGCAGAAATAATTTCAAGTTGTTTTGTAATTATGTCGTTATTTTTACAAAATTATTATTTTATTAAATATTATTTTATTAAATACTAGGTGGCCTTTTCAGCTCACTATCGCTTCACAAAGTTCGCTACTTGAAATACTTAGATACATTAATACAAAATGATAAACATTTCATTCATAACTTTGTTGTAAACACAAAACAAAAATCTTTCTCACTTATATATATATATAGATAGATAAACATTAACATTTTTGTAATTTCTATACACATTTATTCATCTTTTAAATGTGACCATAAAGAAGGCAAGTAACACAAATGCTAAATATTTGTCCAGGAAATAAAACAATATTGTAAAACAGAATTATTGGTTATATAAAAATCCAAACACTCATTGAACTAAAAAACAATAACAAATAATAGTTAATTAATAAAACGTTGTTTTTCAAACCCAATATGCAAATTAGTTAACCTTGCGACTGTTATCGCATATACATGAGCAGTATATAAAAAAGATGGTGCGTTTATTGTTTAAAGTTGAATTAACTTGAAATAGGCTGTTTTGACTTTCCCGTTAGTGCGAAAAATTGGCCGAGCTTTCGCATTTATTATTCATTTCGATAATAATAACTAGTTTATACTCGTTCCTTGAGCAGTGTTGGTACATTACCTGGGTATGTCAATTTCCATCTTTATCTAGCTTCTACTGCTTTATACCTAGTACAAAGCAAAAATATTTGTAAAATTTCGTGGAAAACATATGCTACTTGTTATTTACATGAGAGAGTAAGTAACTACGATGCATATATTTACATATTGTTTTACTAGCTACACGCATTACAAATTAGTTCATACTCGCTCCTTGGGCGGTGTTGGTACAGTACCTGAGTATGTCAATTTCCATCTTTACCTAGATTCTACCGTTTGATACGAATAAAAATATTTGTGAAAAGGATACGCTACTTAGCATTTCCATGAGAGACTAAGTAACTTTTATTGGCCAAAAACATTTCAAATTGTTTGTAAGCATAAATAATTTCGCTTTTAACCAATGGCGAAAACCATTTATGTCAAATTGTTTTATGGATTATAAAAAAAAAGGTCATGTAATTAAAAAAAGATTTAGGTAATCTTTTTTATCTTATTATGTTATATTAATTTCTTTAATTTTATAAAACATGTATCCAATTAAAAAAATATGCTTTAGACTTATGTGAAATTCAACCGTGAATATTGACATCGTAAAAAAACTACTGTCTTAGTTATATGTACTCTGCCTATTTCTTTTTTGTCAACCAATCACATGTTTCTATTTGTGTACCAATAGACAAACTCCAAAAACACTAGATTTTTTAATCTTCTATCATATAGAGAGAAGTTGTCTGTGTGTATGTCCGGCCAAAACTCAGGAACTACAGTACAAACACCAACAAAGTTCGTATATTCTTGATCAGCGTTGCCCGGAATTGGATAATATCTAAAATTTAGAAAAAAATATTTATTCTTTGACCCTAAACTGGTACAGATTTTGTCAGGGGGATGTCGGTTTTCAGGCATTTTCATGAACTAAAGTGAAGTAACTCTGATTTTTTAAGCAAGGAGTTACTTCCCTTATTATTCAAGGCATCGAAATAAAGGAGAGTTGTCTGTGTGTACTTGTGTGTGTATGTCTAGGAAGAGGAATGGACTGAGCGGAGGAGAAAGAGGGGTGGGTTGGGAGGAGGAAGAAACGAGAAAAGATAGAGAGACGGATACAGAGAGAGGTAAAGAGATAGAAGTTTTCATAGAAATATGTCATTTTTTGCCCCGCTAGTAGTATATAAAAGATTAATAATATGATTTTCAGTCATTATTTGAAAATGTTGCTAGCGTCATGATTGTCTAAGATGGAATATTATTTTTCAAACAAACTGAAGCGAAAGATATTTTGGTATAAAAAAAGCATGCTGGAAGAGAAAAGAAGACAAAAAACTGGCTAGTCAGAATCAAATATCGACGTGTCCGATGCAATGCTATTTAGGTATGAAGTCTAAAATCCGGCTGACATGATTTTATAGTGTAGATTAACTTGAAAACATTTATTTTCTATTTGGAGATTTAGTCAACAAAATTACCATTTTGCTTTTGTAGCTTTCGACTTATTTGATTTACTTTTGACTTATGTGCATACTCCAGAGAGCTTCCCCACGTACTTGAAAACAAAATTCTGCCACTTATCACGGTCTTGGGCAAGTCTTTCAGCTGTCAGGAGCGGCATGCACTCTCAATCTATCTGGTTGGCTCATCTCTTTGGTGCTCGTCCTCTGGATCTTTCTTCAATGAAATCTTCTTAATATGATTTTTTTGCATAGCTGGAGTCTGGTAGCTGAGAAACATGTCAACACCATGTTAATCTCTTTTTTAGAATAACATTGTTGCTATGAAGCCTCTTTCTGATATCTGTATTTATTCGTCTTCCTCGCAAAGTTAGTCCAAGGATAGTTCTTAACCATTTCTTTTCAAAGACATTAAGCTTTCTCTCATGCTTTGCCAGTATAATCCATGTTTCACTTGCATATACAGCAATAGGAAATGTCAATGCATTGTAAAGTCTTAACTTCAGAGACGTTAATATATCCTTCCTGCTATATATCTTTTCTTTTAAATGTCCAAATGCAGAAGTTGCAATTCCTATTCTTCTGATAATGTCAGATGAGCATCCTGGAACCACTGAGCTATGAAACAAAAACATCTTCAGTCTTTTCAATCATTTTGTTGTCTATTGCGATATTATCTTCAGAAGAGGAAACTTTTTTGCATTTACCCGGGTCCGCTTTCATCCCCCATTTCTTGCAAGAAGCTTCAAGCTCAGAAGTAGAAAGCTTCAACTGACCAAAGACAGCAACAACGAGTGTGGTATCATCAGCTTAATGAATATGAACTTTTGAGCTTTTAGCACTTTTGTGTTGTTTGGATTTTTAGACTTTGAAACAAAGTTTGTTTAACAAAGTGCCTGATTATTTGATGAAATACTGTTAAAAAATGTGCTATTTACCACATTGCATTAATTAAATGCGGGTATGAAAAATTGATCTTGCTATTTGATGAACGTATATTTTTTATTTAGACAGAATTAAATATGATTCATTAAAGTCATACATAAATAACAATATGAACAATATGACATAATTGTTATTGTATTATTTGGACTACTATTCTCATCTTCATGAGTCAAGAGTGGATGGATTAAGTTTAGGGAACTTCTGCCATTACTAACCAGCAGAGCGTTACCACTGTCAACCAGGGAAGAGTCTATTATGCAGTGTGATGATGTATGGAAGTAAAACCTGGCCAGTGAGAGTTGAGGACATGCGTTGCATGGAGAGAAATGATATGAGAATGATACGATGAATGTATAATGTGAGTCTTAAAGACATGCTTAGATCTGATGACCTCAGAGGAAGATTAAATCTGGACAGTATAGGGAGATGTGTGCAGAACAGGTGACTGATGGTATGGTTACATTGAAAGAGTGGAGAGTTCTTGGATCAGTAGATGTAGAACAGTTAAGGTCCAGGTCCAGTTTACGAGGGAAAGTCAAGGAAAACAGAGGACGAAGTGAAAAAAATGGACTTGAGAGAAAGAGGGCTAAATAAATATCTGGCTAGAGATAGGTTAGTTTTAGAGTCATTTTTTTAAAGCCGTCCATTGCATGCCAGAGTAAAACAGATGTTAAACCGAATATAATATAATGATGGATGTTATTCTCACAAACGTTTTGGTTAAGGTAACCTCCAATTTTCTTCAGGTGCATCTTTTGAACTTGGGAATCTTTATGTAGAACTCGAGAACCTATGCAGAATTTAGAACTGAACCCTTGATTTAATCCGCGGGAGTAGATTGTTGTTGATCCGTCAGCCATGACCGAATAGAAATTACATCATCCAAGATGAGAATAATAGTTTGTATACTCCAAATTATACAAATTATGATTCCTCATCTAAAAATGCCGAAACATAATTGTTATTACACACATTATAGTGAATTTTAAGACTTACATAGTGAGGATCCCATGTGAAGCTTGGGCAAGGCTGCTGGAAGCCCAAGCGAGGCAACCCATGCTCGCCTTGGTCTAGCACTCCCACTATCACTACCTACCATTTCAGTAGAGCTTTGAAAGCCTGCTTAGTTTAGTTTCATGTTTCCTTACTTAAAATGTTGTTGTAAAAAAATTATATAGAGTCGCCTTTTTAACAGTAATAACATATAAAAAAAACGTTACTGCACATTGCGTTGATCTGAACCAAACTTAAATTCAGTCAAACTGCCACTCCTTTGAAAAAAAATAATATTATTATTATTTGTACTTACTAGGAGTTCTCACATCATCATCAGTGATTGTTCCCTGGAGTCTGAGTGACAACAAGTCTCCTCAGATTTCCAGTACTCTCCATCTCTATCGATAACTATTGCAAATGACTCTGCATTATCACAACAGACACTTACCATCGATTTGTTGCTGGCACCGACCATTGGTTTGCTCTGGGATTTGGGTGGCAAGAAGCCTCCCCAAGGTCCCAGTACTCTCTGCGTTCTTCCAGTGGAGGTCTGGTTAGTGCTCTCCCTACTCGATCTTTCCATCCTCCTTGACCCTTCGTGACTATTTTGTGTGGTATCACTTTTTAAAAAAATTTTGGGGGGTGGGTGGGTGGGTAGAGGGGTATTTTATGAAATTTCTTGCTGTTTCTGTTTTTGGTTCTTGTGGTAGTGTTCTTTCTGTGTTTTTGTTTTCTTCCTATTGGAAATTGCATGTAACTGCTTAGTCTTCGTAGCTTATGTGGGTTGGTTTCCGCATTCAAGGATTTTCCTTAAGATTTCAGCTGTTTTCATCATTGCCATCTGTTGTATGGTCTCAGTCTTCCCTTTGATTCCAATTTCTCCTGTCTTTTTTCCAGGTATTTCGGGATTGTTCCTAGTACTCCTACGATTATTGTTATTATATTGACTTTCTTCATACTCCATATCTCTTTCAATTTTCTGGCTAGTTCCGTATATTTGCTTCGTTTTTCTGTCTCTTTGATTTTCACTCTGTGGTCTGCTGGAACGACAAAGTCTACGATTGTATGAGTTTATCTGTTGGCACCTCCATATCCCAGAAGATTTTGCATTTTTCATTTTCCAGTACTATCTCTGGTTTATGTTTGTACCATTTGTCCGAGTGTTCGAAATGCAGTTGTTTGCATAGTTCCCAGTGTACTGCTTTCCCCACGCAGTCATGTCTGTTCTTGTATTCTTTTTTGGGCTAGTTTTCTGCATTCACTTATTATATGATTTACTGTTTTGTGTCTTTGTCCACACAGTCTGCATTTACTGTTTTCCTGGGTGTTATCTATTTTAGCTTTAATGTAATTTATCCTAATCGCATTGTTCTGTGTAACTGTAAGTAAGGATTCCGTTACTCTTTTCAGGTGTCCTTTTCTTAGCCATGCCCAGCTATTTTCGTGTGTCTCTTCTCTTGTCATTCTTATGAAACGTCCATATAGTTGTTTTTTTCCCACTTTTTTTTCTTGTCTTTTTGTTTCTGGTTTTGGTTCTTCCTGAGTTGTTCATTGGGATGATGTTTCTTGCTGCGGTAATCAGTCTTTCTGTGTTCTGCATTCTCCGGCTTTTTTTTGTGTCTTCCATGCAGTCTTCTATACTTATCAGTCCTCTTCCTCCTTCGTTTCTTTTAACGTAGAGTATGTCTGTATCGTCTGTTGGATGTTGTGCGTTTTTCATGGTCATTAATTTACTTGTCTTCCGGTCAAGGTGGCTGAGTTCTTCTTTAGTCTAGCCTATGAATGTACCAGGGTATCTTATTCGTCATACTGCTTAAGTGTTTATTGCTTTTACGAGGTTTCTACTGTATAATTTCGTTTCTAAGCGCTTTCTTGTTCTTCTCAAATATTCTTTTCCAATCTTCTCTTTAATTTCTGTAGATTTGATTGTGTCTGCTTCCAGAACTCCCAAATATTTATAGCTGTCCTGTTCGCTTAGCGGTCTCATCCCTTCTTGGTTGGGCAGTTTCATGCCCACAGTTGTCTACAGTTTTCCCTTTTTAATCTCTAGCAGTGTACACTTTTCCATTCCGAATTCCATTTGAATGTCATGGCTGAATATTCTGGTCGTATTTATTCAAAAGATTTTTCAATAATTTTAAAGAATCTCTTAGGGTTATGAGTTTAAACATTGGGTATGTTCTATACTTTTTATATTTGTATTTATCTTATATTATATTTATATCTTTTCAAATTATGACTTTTGCTAATTCCCCTACCAACTTATCTCTTTGTATTCCTCTGATAAGATTTCATTCTTTGAAAAGCCATGGATTAAGGAAGGAAAAATAAATCTCTTTTATTTGAAACACCTTGTTTTGAGCAACTGAGGAAATAATAGATATTGTATTTTTACAACCTTTATTCTCATCTTAAACTTGTCTATCTATCTATCTTCGGGTCATCGTTTGATCGGTTGATTTAAGTCACGTGACAATTTAAAAAAGTAAACAAACAATTTGGCGATATTAAGATTAAGATTATTTCGTCAGATGAAGATCGGGGGTTGACGCGTAAACAGCTGATTTTTGTCTCCGTGGATTTTGTTTTCTTTCTTTAGGAAAATTGTGCCCACGTTAAATTAATTCACTCCTTTTTATGTAAAATCCACATTATGATGTCGAAAATAAATTTAAATGATAATTTTAAAAAAAAATAGTGGGCAGATGCGCATAACAAGGAGGAACGCTGGCTTCCGGTGGAAAAGGGTTGGAGAAAGTGTCTACGGATGCCTGAAAGTGATACAATTTTTTAAATTCATATTAATTTCAGACTTTTCTTTTTTTCATATTAATTTCAGCCTTTTCTTTCATCATATTCTAATAATTAACATATATAGACTATTTGAAAAAAAAAGTTATTTGATTGTTTTCAAAACTTAAAAAAAAATTCATTGAAGAAAATAAACAAAATAGAATAATCTTTTTTTTTTTAAGAAATAATGTTTCTGAGCACCGGAATGTGTTTTTTTTTTTATTTAATGTTTTTTTTTTTTAAATTAAAAAAAAAAAATATTTAGTGAAATTAATGTTTTTTGGGACGGTTAGAGTTAGGGTTTACGATTAGGGTTAGGGTTTAGGGTTAGGGCATTTCCATTTCTAAGAAAAAAGTTTGATTCCGGAAGTTACTCCATTTCCAAGAAAAAAGGTTTTCACTATTATTTCAAAAAAAATGTTTTGAAAACAATCAAATAAAAACAAATAAATTATTTTTCAAATAGTCTGTATTATGTTAATTATTAGATTATGATGAAAGAAAAGTCTCAAATTAATATGACAAAAAGGAAAGTCTGAAATTAATATGAAAAAAAAAGAAAAGTCTGAAATTAATATGAATAAAAAAAATTGTTATATCACTTTCAGGCATCCGTAGACACTTTCTTCAAGCTTTTTTTCCACCGGAAGCCAGCGTTCCTCCTTGTTATGCGCATCTTCCAAATAGTGTAATAGATTTGAAATATTTCTCTATTAATTTCGATGTGAATTTAATTTATTGATTGATTGAGTCAATTTTGGACTGCAGACATTCTTGTTAATTTGATGGCAAGTTAAAGTTTTTCTCTTCGAAAAATTCTGAGAATTATAAAATGTGTGACTGGAAAGTCATTGTTTAAAGTTTTATTTGGACATTCCAAATATTGATTATTATTTGTGAAAGAAACTTATGACGACATGTCATCATTTAAAAATTGGCGAAGAAAAACTTATGACAAAATGTCATTATTTAAAGTAAGGTCAGACTTGGAAAACTGAATTCAAATTAAACAGATTGGCGAATGTGTAGTTTGCCAGTCAAAACGGCGGATAACTCTGACTTCAAGCTAGCGTCTGCTCAATTTAACCGGTGCCTCGAAAAAGTTGTCCCTCGTTTACATGAAACAACGTACAATAAGAACATATTTCCTTTTTACAAATTTATTGTAAAAATAAAATCAATTAAACTTTTAACCAACATTTTTCCGAAAGATAACCAACATTTATGTACAATTTAACAAACTTTTTTGCAGTGCAAATTAAGTGTGCAAATTTCTCTAATGAAATTGTACCAATCAACCATAGCATGGTTTGATACGGCCGTCTGCTTGCACACGTTCACCTGAGACTCCTCTATAGACCACTAATATATAATTTCAATCAATTTTTCGAGCTTTAAGTGGGAACGCTCAAAGAACGATCCAACACGTACGTTCGTTTTTTTTTTTTTCGACATGTACTGCACGTCCAACAGTAATTCCCAATAAAAGAACGTCCGTTTGCGGCGTATAATGACATTTGCGATTGGCATTTTGAACAAATACGCCGATTGGCGATTAATCCATGCCTTGCTAACCATCGCAATGTTCCAAAACAATTAGCCGTTTCCAGTGTTAATTCCCCTAAGGAAATATTAACTAAGCAAAGCTTGATGGCTGGTAGTACGTCTTCACATATGGAATGCATTTTATTAATTTAGAACGGCGCGAAAAAATTCCACCGAAATCGAACGGTGTTAAATTTAAAAGTTTATTTTCACAATTAAAATGTTTATCACAATTAAACGAGGGACCACTTATACACCGAAAAAAAAAAGTTGGCCAATAAGAACAACACATGAAACATGGTCAAAACTAATACCCCTCCTAAAATCTCAAATATTTGAAAAATATTCCCCAAAACCCGAAATTCTCTACTGACATGATAGGTAATTGTACACCGAAAAAGATTTTTTAAAAATTGAGATGGTCAAAACGAGGGGGGTCAGTCTACGTTGAATTAACATTGGAAACTGATCCCCCTTCCTAAAATGTAAAATATTTGAATTTTTTTTTCAAAAACCCCGGAATTCTCTAGCAGCCTGATAGGTAAGTGTACACCGAAAAAAGAAAAAAAAAATGGCCAGTAAAAAGTTGTGAAAAACGGACTGTGGTAAAAGACGAACATGTGCCAAAACGACTAATTATTTAACATATTTATTGCATTTAATATTTGTTTATGCGAAGGATAAACAAATAAAGTAAAATTGAAGTCACTGTATTTTTAATTAAAGGTTTGCAGTTCAGAAATTCACAATTTTAATATTTAAAGGAAAATGTCCTTTTAAATAATTATTACTTCTCCCTTTCAAAAGGAGAAGTAATAATTATTTAAAATATTAATATTATTATTAATTAAATTAGGTAATAAGAGACACAAGTGATATTAGAAAATTTATTGCTTGAAAAAAAAAAAAAAAAAAAAAAAGCCAGTATCCAGATTTTTGAACAAGAACCTTTTTTCAATGAAAATGTGTCGTCTGCATTAAATGCTTTTTTTGTTGTTTGAAAAAGAAAGAACTTTTTCCAGTGAAATTTGATCGACTGCTGTTAAAACATTTATGAGCAAACTTGAAAAAAATACACAAGAAAATTTCCACATCTATAAAAATATATTGTAAAGGTGTGAACAACTGTGAGTTTAAATACTCACAGTTGTTCACACCTTTACAATATATTTTTGTTAGCATTTTTCTTTTTATATGAACACATATGCATGCCAACATTTTCTTTTTTTTTCTTTACTTTTAATAAATTTTCGATTCATTAATATACAAGCCAACTTGTTTTTTTTTTCATTTACTTATTTTTATTGTTAACAAAGAAAAAAGCGTATAGATGAAAAGTCTTGCGCAATTTAGCAGAAATATATTTTTTTCACTAAATAAATATTCGCTTAATAGTAAAAAAAAAAAAAAAAAAAAAAAAATCACCGTACATTGATCAAAGTTACGTATAGGTAAACAGTAAACACACACACACACAAGAGATCAAGTTTGACGGAATTTAAGTTTGGGCGGAATTAGCAAACGTGTGCGATAATGTTTATGTTGTTACTGTTAAAAAGACGACTATCATTTTTGTGGCAACATTTTAAAGACGTCAAAAAGATAAAACTAAGCTACTCGGCCGGGCCTTCGGGGTAGGTTGGACCGGCTCTTTCCACACGCATCGGTGGTTGACCGTGACTCCTTACGTTTTCTTGTTAGTGCAATGAAGGAAGCACTGGTTGGCAGCCAAAGAAAAATGCCTCCTGGGGGGGAAATATCTAATTTTAGCCAGTTCAGACCGCCAACCTACCCGCTTTCCGTACTACGAATGTCAGGTGGCATCCACCTCCTTCAAACATTCGGATGGTGGCGAAGCTCAAAAACTTGGGTTGTCAGCTGACTACTGCACGTGGCAGAAGAGAGCAATACAGAGAGAGGGGGGTAGAACTGCAAACAGAGAGAGGGGGTAGAACTGCAAAGAGAGAGAGCACAAATAGATAGATTGATAGGGGTACAGGAGAGGGGAGAAAAGATAGGGAGAGGCAGAAAGAGAGGGAGGGGATCGAATCTTTCCTACTACTCTTTTATTTTATTTTGCTCTCACTGCAACTCTCTCGCTGCTGCTGTTTCCAAGAAAAAAAAAAAGCAGCGCATTGATAGAAATTTTATATAAAAACACGCAGTCGGCTTTTCTTTCCGTACAAAATTTCCGCATCTTCTCAAAGATACGTAAAACGGAAAGAAGGAAGCTTGAAAAAAAAAAAAGCAGAAACAAAACAGAAATTCCCAAGAAAAAGACTAAAAAAAAAAAAGACTTGACATTTGTTTCAAACGCAAAACATTTGCCAAATAATCTTTATTTATTTATTTTTGAAAGAACAGTAAACAGTCCCCATCTGAAAAAAAAAGCTTAACTATTTTTATTCATAAATAAAAAGAAATTGCAGAATTAAAAAAAAATCAATTGAAATATTTGAGAATTAAAAAAAAAATTAATTAAAAGAAATACTAATCAATTTTAATTTATATATACTTAAATTTAATTCAGTTTAATTTTCTGCAGGACAGCTCTCTTTAATTTTAATTCAAATTCTTTTCACATTATTTCTAATGGTTGTTGAAACATAAATAAATAAATAAATAAATAAATACAAAACTTATGTTTTTCACGCAAGAAAGGTTGTATTACTCTGTGTATAAATAAACACACACTTCATTCATTCAGATTCAGACGTTTTAAACATTTATTCATATATATATTTATTTATATCACAAAAAGGCGCTGATCAGTGATCAAAGCAACAACTTACAGAATAAAAAGGGGAAAAAGTCCGATATTTCCCCTTTTTTGTGGATACAACAAAACCGACCAGACAAGGTAGGATTATTATTATTATTATTATTATTATTATGATTAATAATTATTCATTCTCATCGTTTTTTTTTTTACTTGAATACATATTTTATTTCCATGTAAAATAAGTGTTTCTCTTTCTTCATGAAACTGAACTTTGATTCAAAATAATAAAAACGTATCTGAGGTTGTTTATTATAGAAAACTCCCATTCGTTCAATTTAAGATATTTTTTATAGAATCACTCCCGTTTTTTTTTCTTCCGACACAACCCTAGCCGAACACTGGACGAGAGTGATTCGATAAAAATGCCCAATTTAATTTTGAAATATTACCAAATAAACCATTATTTTCTACACTAACACTAAAAATTAGTGTTTTTTTTTGTCTTCGCGTTGTCAACAACAACAAGATAAAAAAGATTCTTTTTTTTGTGCGATGACATCTTAACATTCTCGAAGTACCGACCTCTTTACCTTTAAAAAGTAAAAAAAGAGACGAAATACCTGTAGGGGAAAAAAGAGTCTATTTTAGACTTTAAAATAAAGTAATTTTATAGAATCACTCCCGTCTCCAATCGGGTGTTTATTTTTGGCGGTTTTAAAATTACCTAAATTGGATGCCCATATATACATTTAACATAAAAAATTATTGATCACATATAGCGTAGGACAGAACGAGTAACCATTTATTTTGTATTTCCAACATAGCTTCATTTTTTTTGTTTGAAATTTTTTCTCAGACTACTAGTATATTTTAGATTTGTTTCGTTTGCACCTCATTTGTTTTTCCATGACTGATTAGTGTTGGTGTTAATGTAGGGCATTTTTCTTAGACCCCCCCCTCATTCCATGTCACACGAAAAAGGAAAAGAATCTTCATTGATATCGTGGGGCAAAGAGTAAAATTTACCCTTATATATCCTAGTTAGTTCTTGTTTAAGGAACTCTAAATTCTCGCTCAAATAATCACCTCTCACCCAAAAAGATTAAAAAAAAAACCCAGATCTTTTTTCTTATTCAAATAAAACTAAGAAAATGTGGTAAATGTAAAGATCGACGGTCTAAACAGAATGCGATACAAATTGTGTATAGGAGATAAAAAAAAATTATTGATATTTTAAAAAAAAATATTATTAAATGAGGAACCATTTTGAGTAAACATATATTTAGAATTACGCATGTAATCTGAAGAAAAACACGATTGAAATATGTAAATATACCAGAAAAATCGAGATTTTAACAAAATGGAGTCTTACGGGACATGAAGTTTATTATATTGCCCATGGAGCCATGTTGTTTTTGTACCGCTCAAGACGAAATTTTATTTGAATCATGTCAATCCCGTTAATAAGATCTTTAATAGCTAATTTTATTTGTCTATTTTTAAAGTTTGTTTACTTGGTACGGATTTCGTATTTCTCTGTGTGCGCCATTATTTTTGACAGGTGCCTTTTGTTTTCGCGAATTTTTTTTCATTTTGTTGGAAAATATTTTATTTTGGCGATTCCGTGACGCGTTTGACAATTAATTTCCGTAAAACAATCGGGCAAGATCTCGTGTGTCAGTGTATGTTTCGCTGAAACGTAACTTTGATAAATAAACATCGAATTATTATCGTTTGTAGGACTACTATTCTATCATTCACGTTATTCTCACAACGTTTCGGCCAGATCGGAGGTTACATCGGCCGAAACGTTGTAAGAATAACACCTAAAATGAGAATAATAGTTCGAATAATACAAATTATCAATCCTCATCTAAAAAAAATCAGAAACACCAGTAATCAAAAAAAATAAAATAAAGGACAACTAAAACAAATTTGGTATTTTTATAGAATCAACCCAGTCTTCAAACCAGACTTAGGGTTAAGGTTTTCAATGCCAAAATCGTTCTCAGAGCACTCGAAAAAGCCTATAAAACCACCCCCAAAACACTCGATTGGAAACGGGAGTGATTGTATAAAAATACCATGAATTAAAAATATTACAATTTTAATAAAAAATTATAACTCTGACTATATTTTGAATTATTTTTCTCTGAGGCCTACACCCGTGCAACGGCGGGTAAATAAACACATCCTAAACACGAAAAGAACACCTTAAAACATGTAATTCTTTTGCCTGATAGAAAAGAAAAAAAAAACACTTTGTTTACCAAACTCCAGCAAGTGTCAACATTCAACCTCGAAAAAGAAAGAAAGAAAATGTTATTCGCTTCAAAAAACAAATCCTTTCTGGCACAAAGTAATCTCTAAAAGTAAAAAAAACAAATCCATTAAAACAATTAAGTGGAAATTGTAAAACAAAAAAACAAGCAAAAACACAACCATTTCTCAGAATTCGAACAATATTCGAAGAATTTCAAAGAATTAAACCTCATTCTTTATTTGTTATTAACATCCTTCTATAGGAGGGTACTCATATCGATACGAATGTTTGTGATTTACGGAACAAACTGGAAATAGTCGAAGCAGTTTACGATTTGAAAGCTAAAGCATATCGGTACGACTGCAAAAACAAAATGAATTTAATCGAGGTGACAGCAGCTGTTCAATCGCTCGAAGAATTGACCGCATTCTGCGCCCAAAACAGCCTCATGACAAAACCCAAATATTGCGACACATTAACAGAATTGCACTTTATTGTTAGTTAGGTTAGGTGAAAATTTTTTAGCCCCCCCCCCCAAAAAAAAATAGAGTTGAAAACAAAACTAAAATTGATTCACTTATTGATTTGAAGAAAATTATTAAACTCATTCTTTACACGGAGGGAGGGAGGATAATTGACCCTAATCGTAAGTCAGGCAAGGGGAATATGAAAAAAATCTTTCATTTAATGTCGGTACTAATTGAGTGTTCGCCGACAGCTGGGCCATTTCCGGTCTGTTCCGTAAATCACAATTGGAAACATTCTGGTCGATATAGAAGTACCGTCGTTGTAGCACCTATTTTTACTTTTAGTTTTGTTTCGATTTTTTCTCTCTTTTTCTTGTATCTTTTTTTGGTGCTACGGTACGAAACGGGTACCCAGATTTTTCGTCTGCAAACAGGAAGTCGCGTCATATTAAAGGCACCGCTTTTTTGTCCCTTTTCCCAAAAATACCGGGCGGAAAACTTTTTTTCAAAAATACCGGCAACGAAAGAATCTTTTTTTCATGAAACAAGTAATTTATTAAAAAAATAAACAAAATAGAATAAGTGTTTTTTTTTGTTTTTTTTTAAAGAAACAAGTGATATATTTTGAGCAACGTGGAATGTGATTTTTTTTTCCTTTTGAGAATAATAATAAATAAGTAATATATAAAAAAAATAAACTGTTTTTGAGCAACAAAATGTTTTTGAACGACGGAATGTGATTTTTTTCCCTTTTGAGAATAATAATAAGTAATTTAGAAACAAGTAATATATTAAAAGAATAAAGAATGTTTTTGAGCAACGAAATGTGATTTTTTACTTTTTAAGAATTTTTTTTTCATTTTCTTTTTCAAAACTTAATTTACAGGATAAAAATTTGAAATATGCATTAGCATGTTATTGAATGATTTGGTCTCTGTGCGACAGTATTGTTGGCGCCACATAAATTCATCCAAATGGGATGGTAATGTGGATGATGAGGTACCAAACATGGCTTTGAATCTGCTTTTGCACATCATCCACATATGTTCTACGGTGTTCGTGTGTACCTTTCACGTAACGATTTAATAAACGGAAGATATCGTAAAAATTGAATTTAACTTGAAAATTTTATGTAAAAAATAACCCGATTCAAACCTTTAATTTCGTAACGTAATTACGAACTGGGTTGAAATAACATTATTTAGAAAGCCATTCTTAACATGGAGTGAGGGGGGGTTAACTATTCTGTACTTTTACCTAACAATTTAATAAACAAAAGATATCGTAAAAATTTAATTTAATTTGAAAATCTTATCTAAAAAATAGCCCGGTTAGTAAACTGCACAAGTACCAAAAAAATAATATGAAAAAATGTTCTCCACTGGGGAGGTGGGTAGCCTCGTATTTACAAGTATATCTCCTGTAAAAACGGTTCGAAAATCTATTTTCAATCGATATTTATTCGATAATTGCCGAATTTTCCTATTGGCCAAAAGTGACGAATTTTCCGTTTACGAATTTTCCATTTACGAATTTTCCGTTTACGAATTTTCCTGTGACGAGTTTTCCGGGCACCCCTATGGACATATGACGGGGTTACCGTTATATATGGTATCCTTTCGTACGCCTTCCATGCGTCCGAATGTATGGTAGTACCGGGCAGTATCATCTCTTTTATTACTTGAAACAGGGTTTCAGCTTTCCTGTCCGGCACATACCTCAAAACCCTAATTTTGGAGACAGTGTCGATACCTCCAAAAATCCATCTTTGTGGTATCATGCGCCCTCGGTGGTATTTCCTTTTTGCGATGTCAGTTTCATCGATCTCAACAATGACGCCACTGCCTCCTAATTTCATTGGGTTTTCTATGAATTGCTTAGAGCAAATGTCTCGAAAATATGCGTACCATAATATGGCTGTCTTCTCATTTAGATTAGTTATCTGACCCCTCTCTTGACCACTCCCCCCCCCCTTCAAGATATCAATTCTGCGACATTCTCGGTTGACCGGAACTTTTTGGGGAAGGGGACAAAAAGCGGTGCCTTTAATATGACGCGACTTGTTTGCAGACGAAAAATTTGGGTACCCGTTTCGTACCGTAGCACTCTTGTTGTTTTTTTACCAAATTATTATTTTTTAATAGGATTTTTGAAATTTAAATTATTGCGGTATCGTTTGGTCATTATACTATTTATTATTGAACCAAATTGTTATGACTAATTTTGTTACGGTAATGTTGTTTTAATCTCTATTTAGAATAGCTTATAAAACTTTCAATCTTTAAATACATGAAGATTTGTTAAGAATTAAATGCCAGAAATGACTTTCTATTCGACAGTTTAAATGCTTCCAAATTCCTTTCAAATTTTGTAGGGGCACGAAGTAATTCATTTTTTTTTTGTCAAATATTAAGATTAAAATGTATTTGTTTACGAAAAAATTGAAATGCATTCTAGCGAATTTAATTCCTATATAATTTTGTTAAAAATTCGTTTTATTTCATGCTATTGCATTTTTTTATATCAATTAAGAATCAATTAATAGTAAATAAATAAAATAAACGTGTGTTTATCAGTTAAATTGACGCGAGAAACACGCGCACACGAAGTGGTCACACAATTTCATTTATTGTTTTTTGTTAAAATTTATTTTTTCTTCTTGCTATTTAAAAAAAAATGTAGTTAATGCTTTCCAATTTTTCATTCTGTATGAAAAGAAAAAACATGAATCATATTTTTTCTTTTACACACTATTCTTTCTTTCTTTTTTCTTTCATTATTTCTTCTTTTAATCTGTTATATTCTTACTTATTTCCGTCTTTTTCTTTTTAATTAAAAAAAACAAGACACCCATTATAAATATTTCACACACACACACACACACACATATATGTGAAATATTGTGTTTTTTTTTAAATTTATAATGGGTGTTTTTTGTTTTCTAAAAATTATAATGGGTTTCTAAATAATAACGTTATTATATCAGCGCTGTCCCTAAAGTGCAAAAGATTAAGTATCACATAAAAGATACTAAACAAAATTGTATTCGGGTGAGGGTGGGGACAATAAAATGACAATTATATGCTTATTTTTAATAATGAAGACTATTCTTTATTTTTACATGACTACGATTGAGCCATTTGGCGGTGGCGGCGAGTAGAATAGTAGAAAAATAAAAAATAAACCGAAAAAAAAAATGTATTCGAGGGGGAGGGGACAATTATATGCTTATCTTTAATATTGAAGACTGTTCTTTATTTTTAAATGACTTCGATTGAGTTTTATTTACTCCTCTCCAGGAGTTAGGCACAAGGCCAATTTTATCCTACTCCCACAAGTAAGATGTGACCCAAGGTCGGGTCGGAAAGTGGGGGTTGAAAAGCCAGCGCCCGAGAGGTGAGCACTCTGACCATCAAAAATTGCCTGGGCAGCCCCGTCGGCATTCCCCGGCAGGGGTGCCTCAGGCAGTAAGCAATAAACTTACTCCTCCCCAAAGAGGGGAGGCGAAGCCTGGGAGGGTGGACCTCCTAGAGCTGCACAGGACAGACCCATAGACAGGCGTAAATCAAGCCCCGAAGGCCAAGACAATACCAGTCTATGGGGTGCAGTATCCATCGGAACAATGACTTCGATTGAGTCACTTGAGCCATTTGGCGCTGCCGGCAAACCATTTTAATTTGTTAAATTACAGAGAAATAATTAAATTTCGGTGATGACATATTTACGTCGTTCAGTTTCACTCGTCTGATTCGTTGTCATTGTAAACAATAAAAAAACTTATCTGTTGTTGTTTACAAGTGCCGGCCTGATGAGGTTTGTTATCAGTTAGGAAACAAACCCCAAATAAACATGCATTTACCTGGAATTCCCAAATATCTCTAATTTAGCGGTTTTTATTCCTGAAATTCTATTGATGTTGGCATTTTTTTTTGTATTCATTCCTTACACCATATATGCTAGTAAGTTCACCCAAAAAGAAAAAAAAAATGAGATTCTACATTTTTAGCGATTAGGGCATTAACCAAATTATTTTTACCTCTAACCTCAAGTCCTAGTTGCAAAGTCGTAAAATCACACGTAATCGCCTGAAAAAAGTAGCCCCACGTTTTTATTCCCACTCAGACTTAGCGTTAGTTGTAAAAGAAATTTGGTTAACTGCCCATAAATGCTAGAATGGCCCGTACGTTCAATTTATATGCGAAACTGACCCCATCTCTAAATTTTAAAACAATTTTTGTTGGTGTTTTTTCTTCTTTTCATCAAGTTTTTTTTAGGATTTCACACGTAATCACCTAAAAAATAGAATCTCATTTTCTTTGGAGGGTGATTTAGCAGCAATAATATCTTTTTTTAAAGCTTACAATTTAAGAATTTCTGTGACGTTTGTTGGATTGTGGGTGACATCATGTCAACGTTACACACACACACACATACGAGGAATTTAAAAAGTAAACACGACACATTCCGTTTGTATTTTAACCTTATTCATCATATTTCACAATAATAGAAACATGAATACACAATCTAATTATAATGGAGATTATGTATCTGTCTGTCTGAAGCCAAAATTATTTTATTCATTTTGATAGCTCTTTTTTATATCTACTTATCAGCTCCTATATATACCCATTCCCAAACATCACGCGTCTTTCAAATTTACATAATTAATTTGTTTTAAAGCTTCTAATAAATTGATATTCGCAAATATACATTAATGATTATTTTTTTCTTCAGATATACAGATGTATTTAAAATATTTCCTCGATAATAAGCTTAATAAAAATTATAAATAGAATTAAATACATTGTTTTTTTTTTATCTATATAATTGAGTTATGAACACACAGAAAGTTCTATTTAGAGAGAGAGAGAGAGAGAGAGAGAGAGAGAGAGAGAGAGAGAGAGAGAGCAATTAAATAAAACAACTAGCAAAAATATGCAACCGAAGAGAGCATATATTTGCTAGTAGAAATAATTATGGTAAATTTATATTCTAGAAAAAAATGGCGTACATGTCAAAGTTGTATTTTTAGAAACCGGAATCAATTTAATTTGTTAAATTACAGAGAAATAATTAAATTTCGGTGATGGCATATTTCGTTCATAACTAATTTAAATCGTGACGTCACATTAAACAAAAAAGTTTTTTTTGTTTTTTAAATATGCTGCTTTTTGTTTAAGATCAAAGTGTATTATCTGTTTTGTCCTTTGTCATAGAAGAAATCATTTGTATTTTTATCCGAAACCATATAAGTGGTTAGAAGCGTCGACTGTTGTCTAGACGACCCAGTTTCGACCCCGGCTTGAGTCACTCGCTTGTCTTGCCACACGGAAGAGCTGTGATACAACGAAACAATTTGTAGTGTCTGTGGAGGACTAATATTAATATATATATATATATATTCTTTTTTTTTTCTTTCCGTTTTTGCTGGAGATGGGGCATCCTACCGGATGCCAGAAATTCACCGGCTATTTCAGACACTCCAGCCTAGAGATCTTTTTAAGATTCCAACTTTAAGTGCAATTGTTTGTATTTCTCTTGCACTCGGTTCACCGGGTATACTCGCCAGATAGCTTTTAAAATTCTTTTTCATTAGTCCTGTTGCTCTTATAATTACTGGTATGATGGAGATTTTTCTAATATTCCAGTTTCTTTTCATGTCGTACATAAGACCTTGGTATTTCGTAATCTTTTTCCTTTCAGCTCTGTTCAATCCTGCATCATTAGGGACACTGACTTCAACTGCTACTTTCTCCCTTTTGTCCCATATTACGATGTCCGGTCTAAGAGCTCCGTTTTCTAGATAAATAGCTGTAAGGATTGCATAGTCATAGAGGATGGTGTATAAATTATTTCAAACTGTTCTTTCTAGTATATGCTCCCAGGACTTGCTGCTACACTGGATATTCAACTTTTTACAAATAGTCCAGTGAAGATATTTACACACTCCGTTGTGTCGCATTGTATAATAGCCACCCCCCAGGAGAACCTTACAACTGTCAGGTGGCTCACACTCTCTACTTCTGTGTAGCAGAACCTGGACTTGTTATTGTTGCTGAGACCACTCATCTTTTTAAAGGTCATCAAGCCTTGATCTTGAGCAGCCATTATCATTCTCTTCTTATCATAATGGAGAGATCCTCTTTCCAGCCAGTCTACAGAGCCTTCCCTATTTATATATTCCTGGGATAATTCACCTAGAAAATACTTAGCACGTTGTTGGTTGACCCATTCTTCCAGTTTTCTGGAATGGAAGGTCTTGGTGTATTTCTGGCGGTGTATTTTTTGCGGGCTATTTCTGTGGCAGGATTGTTGTCTGTTTCTGCCTCATTTGTAAGACAGTCCTGTCCAAAATATTTTGGCCAGTTTTGTGATAGAGGTTGTTCTGCTTGTTCTGGTTTCTTGATGTTGGAATGAATATATTTAAAGGAAATCCAGAGTTCCCCTTTTTGGGGGGAATGGGGGAGGATACACCACCACCCCTTAAAAACCGATCTTGTGTTTAACTTGAACTTTAGAGTGATCCTAAAAAGAAATGTCGCTCGACACTATTTCAAAACAACTTATTATTGCATAAAATTATTATATTTCATTTTTTAAATTCAATTTAGTTATTTTTTTACCATGGCTGTTCTCTACACTAACTCAAGGCACATTTTAAAATTGTTCTATCCTTACATTTATTCATACGCTTGATGAAGATATTTCCTACACTGAGTGATGCATTCTGGTCATAAACGATTTTTATTTTCAAGAAACATAATATTTTTACCTTTTTTTTTTTTTTTTTTTTTTTTTTTTTTTTTAAACAATTTAATAAAATATTGGTACCTGGAAGCATTTAAAATTTTGATACGGATTAAATATTTTAAACAGAATTATAATAATTTGAAATTATTTTTATCAGTTTAAATTTGTTTTAGGGAAATAATAATAATAATAATAATAATAATAATAATAATCTAAAGTTAATCTCGAAAAGACAATTATTATGTATGCGAATAATAATTTAAAAAAAAAAAACTACTGACGGGGGTAAATAGTAAAATCAAAATTTTACAATTTCGTTTAACGTTTTTTTAAAAAAAGTATTTTGAAAATTAAATATCAGTTTTATATGACTATTTCAAAGATAATTAATAAATAAACATGTTAATAAAGTGGATTTATGAAAAATATTACTTTTTACTCAAAATTACTATTTATCCACAGAAGACATTTTCCCACTACCAAAAATTTGAACGTGCAGCCATGATACGTTTCATTAATCCAACAGTACCAACATTAATTGTTTTCATTTCCTTTGAAATAATTAACTGCATTTTCAAAAATGATTGCCATCTTAACACATTTCTCGACTGACAGATTTGCTTTCCTCGAGCAAATAAACATTCTATAAAAAAGCACAAATTATTAGGTCGAAGTCGATGTCGGTCTTTTATGATTGATAACAGTTAAGTTTTATATTATACTAGCGGGGATACCCGGCGTTGCTCGGGGTCATAAAAACATATAATTGAAGAAAAATCGTGTGTGTAACATCTTTATATTCATACTTCTATTTCTCTCCCTCTCTCTATAGCTGTCTCCTTATCTTTCTACTTTTCTCTTCCCCAGTCGCCCCATTTCACTGCTACTTTCTAATTTTGCCTTTTGCGAAAGCTGTTTCTTCCCCACCATTTCATCCTACGTTTCCCAGGGCAATAGTATGACATATTTCTATAAAAAGTACCACCTCTGTCTGTGCCGTCTATATAGGTACTTATCTCCGCCCCGGTGTTCATACTATATACGTATCTATCGCCACCCCGGTGCCCATACTATATACGTACCTATCGCCGCCCCAGTGCACATAATATATACATACCTATCGCAACCCCGGTGCAGATACTATATAAGTACCTATCGTCACCCTGGGTGCAGATACTATATAAGTACCTATTGCCACCCCGGTGTGAATGCTAAATACGTACCTATCGCCGCCCCGGTGTGAATGGTAAATACGTACCTATTGCCGGCCTGGTGTGCATACAGCATAAGTACCTATCGCTGCCCCAATGCGAATACTAAATATGTACATATAGCCGACCTGGTGCAAATGCTAAATACGTACCTATCGCCGCCCCGGTGCAAATCCTAAATACGTACCTATCGCCACCCCGGTGCGAATGCTAAATACGTACCTATCGCCGCCCCGGTGCGAATGCTAAATACGTACCTATCGCCGCCCCGGTGCGAATGCTAAATACGTACCTATCGCCGCCCCGGTGCGAATGCTAAATACGTACCTATCGCCGCCCCGGTGCGAATGCTAAATACGTACCTATCGCCGCCCCGGTGCAAATGCTAAATACGTACCTATCGCCGCCCCGGTGCGAATGCTAAATACGTACCTATCGCCGCCCCGGTGCGAATGCTAAATACGTACCTATCGCCGCCCCGGTGCGAATGCTAAGTACGTACCTATCGCTGCCCCGGTGCGAATGCTAAATACGTACCTATCGCCGCCCCGGTGCGAATGCTAAATACGTACCTATCGCCGCCCCGCTGCGAATGCTAAATACGTACCTATCGCCGCCACGGTGCGAATGCTAAATACGTACCTTTCGCCGCCCCGGTGCGTGGGCTATATACGTACCGATTGCCTCCCCGGAGCGCATGCTAAATACATACATATTGCCGGCCTGGTACGCATGCTATATACATACTTATGGCCGCCCATGTGCACATGCTATATACGTACCTATCGCTACCTCTGAATGCTAAATATGTACCTATCACCGCCTTGGTGCAAATGCTAAATACGTACCTATCGCCGCCCCGGTGCGAATGCTAAATACTTACCTATCACCGCCCCGGTGTGCGTGCTATATACGTACCGATTGCCCCGGAGCGCATGCTAAATTCATACCTATCACCGCCCCGGTGCGCATGCTATGTACGTACTTATTGCCGCCCATGTGCACATGCTATATACGTACCTATCGCCGCCCTGGTGTGCATACTTCATATGTACCTATCGCCGCCCTGGTGTGCATACTTCATATGTACCTATCGCTGCCACAGTGCGAATACTAAATATGTACATATCGCCGCCCCGGTGCGAATGCTAAATACGTACCTATCGCCATCCCTATGCACTACTATATACGTACCTATTGCCACCTTGGTGCACATACTATATATATACCTATCGAGGGCCCGGTGCGCATACTATATTCGTACCTATCGCTGCCCTGGTGTGCATATTATATACTTACCTATCCCTGCAAGGGTGCACATACTATATATGTACCTATCTCCAGCCCAGTTCGAATACCTAAGAACTCATATTAATGCGCCCCTGTCGTGTCAGAAAAACAAAATATTGTTCATTCATGTATTGTCACTCATAAATATGAATATTTTTAGTTAAAAAAAGTAATTTTTTTTGCCCCCCTTAAGAAATTTTTTTTTTGAAAGGAAAGTTTTTGCCCCCACCCCACAAAATTTTATTTTCCCCCCCATACATAGAAATATTTTGAGTTCAAAAAAGGAAAAAAAACAAAAAAACTTTTCCCCCAGAAAAAAATGTTTTCATCCTCCCGCATACATATAAATATTTTTAATGAAAAAGAAAAAAAAAAAAATTTTTTTAGACCCTCCCAATTTTTTTTTTTGCCCTCCCCCATACATAGAAATATTTTTAGTTTAAAAAAAAAAAAAATTTTTTTTACCCCCCCCACCCCAAAATCTTTTTTTATTTCACACACAAATATTTTTGATGAAAAAAAAAAAATTTTTTTTTTGACCCCCCCCCATTTTTTTTACCCTACATAGAAATATTTTTAGTTTTTAAATAAAAAAAAAAATTTTTTTGACCCCCCCATAACATTTTTTTTTCATCCTCCCCCAGACATATAAATATTTTTGATGAAAAAGAAAAAAAAAATTCCCCCCCCAATTTTTTTTTTACCCTCCCCCATACATAGAAATATTTTCAGTTAAATAAAGAAAAAAAAATTTCAGAGGTGCCTCGGTCATATCAAAGAACGATACTACAGAAGCCTCCGGATCCTATATTGTAGAAGCACCCCTGGTTCTGGGTCCTATACTGTAGAAGCACACCTGGTCCCTATACTGGAGAAGCACCCATGGTCCCTATTCTACAGAAGGATCTATGTTCTATATTGTAGAAGCAACCCTGGTGCTGGGTCCTATACTGTAGAAGCACCCCTGGTCCCTATACTGGAGAAACATCCATGGTCGCTATTCTGCAGAAGCCTCCGGGTCCTGTATTGTAGAAGCACCCCCTGTGCTGGGTCCTATACTGTAGAAGCACCCATGGTTCCTATTCTGCAGAAGCCTCTGGGTCCTATATTGTAGAAGCACATCCGGTGATGGGTCCTATACTCTAGAAACACTCCTGGTCCCTATACTGCAGAAGGAACTATGGTCGCTCTTCTGCAGAAGCCTCCGGGTCATATATTTTAGAAGCCCCGACATTCCTGGAGACCGTTATACTTTAGAAGCACCAATATTTCTAGGGACCGTGGTACTTTAGAAGCACCAACATTCCGGGGGGGGGGGGCGTGATACTTTAGAAGCACCAATATTTCTCCTCTTACTTTACTTATTAAGACGTTATTTAATATATATACAAATATTAGTGAAAACAATGGCGGAGCATAATTATTTATTCCTTTAATTTTAGTGTTCGAGACGTGATTTAATATGTATACAAATATTAGTGAAAACAATGTCGGAGCAGAATTATTTCTCCTTTAACGTTACTGATTGAGACGTTATTTACTATGTATACAAATATTAGTGAAAACAATGGTGGAGCATAATTATTTCTCTTCTTACTTATTGAGACGATATTTAATATGTATACAAATATTAGTGAAAACAATGGCGGAGCATAATGATTTATTCCTTTAATTTTACTGATTGAGACGTTATTTCACATGTATACAAATATTAGAGAAAACAATGGTGGAGCATAATTATTTCTCTTCTTACTGTACTTTGATAGACGTTATTTAATATGTATACAAATGTATACAAATATTAGTGTAAACAATGGTGGAGCATAATTATTTCTCTTACTTTACTTATTGAGACGTTATTTAATATGTATACAAATATTAGTGGCGCTCACACAGGCGAATGCCGACACTCCCCCCCCCCCCCCCCCTAAATTTGGCCCGAGTTGCCCCACCGGCGAATGGCGACCCTCTCCCCGCAAATTTGCTTACACCCCCCCCCCAATTTGGCCTGAGGCGGTCATACCACCGAATGCCGAGACTCTCTCCTCTCAACAGATACTACACTAACTCCACACCTCTCAAAAAGGAGGAGGTAATGCCTAGGAGGGTGGTATCATGACAACAGAACGGGCGTAGGGAGGAAGGAATATTAATTCAGAAAGGAAGGTAGAAAGGGTGGGAGTGAGAGGGAAAGAAGGATGTAGTGTGAGTGATTTTCTTCCCTTCACTCTTTTCCTCTGACGTCATTTCCTGTTAAAATCGTGACTAAACAAAAAAGATTAGCGAAGTTGTTTTTTAAATAAAAATTAAGTTATACAAATATTTGTAAATAAAATTAAAGTGTTGATTACAGATGGGGAGGCCAAATTACTGATGTCCGCTGATTTTTTAAAATGTATATATTTCGTTTATTTATTAAAATAATATTACCCTTCACGGAGGAAAACTAAACAAAAATGTTTTTGTGTCAGTATTTACTTGCCTCCCCACGAGGGCAGATTGCATAATAAAGTCTCATAGTGTGCTTTTTTTTACGATACGTTTAATAAACAAAAAAGATTAGCAAAGTTTTTTTTTTAAATAAAAATTAAGTTATAGAAATATTTGTAAATAAAATTATGTATCTTGTTTATAATTGTTGATTACAGAAAAAAATAAAAAACGTTCGTAAACTTTAAATTACTTCAGTTTGGAAACTTATTTTTTAAGTCTAACTCTGCTCTCATGGAGAGGCAAAATTACTGAAGTCCGCCGATTTTTTAAAAGTTTATGTATTTCGTTTATTTATTAAAATAATAATACTCTTCACGCAGTTAAACTAAAAACATTAAATTTCCCCGTGTACGTTTGTCATAGGTTCCGCGTTCCAAATTGTCTTGTTGTAGAAAGAAGGAAGTACATATATCTCACGCATGCGCAAATCGTTTTTGTACTCTGTCTGGATTTTGTACCCCCCCCCCCAAAACGTTTCGAGCCATTTCTATGCGAAAATGTGAACATTTTTCCCCAATTCTCAGACAAAACACGTCCGGAGGCTGGCTGGTTGGAATGATGTCAACTGTGTGAGTGTTTGTTGGGTAGTATCGGAGGAGAAGACCAACATACATACATACATACATACATACATACATACATACATACATACATACATACATACAGACAGACAGACAGACAGACAGACAGGTGACGTTTATATAATAGACTAGCGAAAATAGACTCCCTAACGGTCGTCTATTTTTGCTAGGCTGCCGCGTTCTTGGGTGGTCAGGCAAAAGTATGACAAAAATTTGTCTCCGAATAATGTTTTTGTTTAAAAAGGAAAAAAAAATTTTTTTTTTTTTTTTTTTTGGCGGGAAAATTTTTTTTTTTTCGCGCCAAAAAAAAATGAAAAAAAAAATTGGGGGGGGGGGATTTTCATCCCCCCCCCCCTAAAACAATCGAGTGCGAACGCAGACCCAATGTATTTCCAATGAACAGTTATACGATCATCCATTTGTAACTGGAAGAAGTTGAAAAAAAAACGGATTCTTTATCATTTAAAATTAAGAAGTTTATATCACTCGTCGTTGTGGAGCAGATGATAGCGCGTTCGGCAGTTAGCGTCAAGGTTGCGAGTTCGAATCGTAGTCTCGGCGCTTAAATTATTTATTGTTTATTTGTGAAATTACGTTTACAAAAATTCTCGACGACGGACAGACAGACATCCTGACATCGTGACAGAGAAAGTGTTCGTTATATTATAAGTGGATTAAAATATTTTGAAAAATTGGGAAACCTTATTTTCAAAATAGATGTTAAAACTTTAAAATGTCTAAATGATGAAGTCATTTAAATTAATTAAAATCTCTGAAAAAGTAATTTAGAACATTTTTTTTCTCTTTGCAATTCTAACAGATCATAGTTTATATTAATCAGAAAATTAAGTAAAATTTTTCAAAACATGATAATATCGTATTTATTTCCACTTTTTATTTATGAATTCACAGATACTTTACCAAAAAACGGCACCAATAAAAAAAAAGGTAAATCTGATGTGTTTCTTAAGACATTTTCGCATTATCTAACATTAAAATTTCGATCGATCTGAATATATTTTGTTCAGATTTCACAAAATGAAATAAGGGAGGGTGTCACGTAAAAAAAATATTTCTCCTTTTATATTTTACGAAAACAACATTTGGATCAAGACTACAATAAGGACCCCAGATCATTAACACAAGACGCGGGACATGTTTTGGAAGTCACCGGTTGACCTCGCAATACACGTGGTCTCTATTTACAAAACACTTGTAAATAAATCTTTTATTTATTTTACTAAATGCAGTATATTTCGGAATTTTTTTTTCTTTTAACATGTTAATATTTATTTTAAGGCAGAGAGTCCATAAATAAAACAAATAAAATATTAACATGTTTTCTTTTAAAACATGTTTTTGTGTCACTATTTACTTGCCTCCCCACGAGGGCAGAAATGGGGGGCGGGTATGAAATATTTATCACCGTACTTAAGTAATCTTTCGTTTTGTAGGGAAAAATCAAGCTTCCCAAAAAGGGGCACTCTGGATCTTACCTCAGTTTAGAAGGATTTTTGCATACTACACTTTGCTCCTAGCCCGAGGAGGCAAAACGGAAGATTACTCAAGTTATTTTAATAAATAAACGAAATACATACGCTTTTTAAAAAATCGGCTGACTTGTAATCTTTCGTTTTGCCTCCCCACGAGGGCGGAGTTAGACTTCAAAAATCAGTTTCTAAACGGAAGCAATTTAAAGTTTATGAATTTTTTGTCCTTTTTTTCTCTAAGCAACAAATGAAATAAGATTTAACAAATATGAAGTTTTATTTATTTGTTTATAATTGTTGCTTACAGAAAAAAAAGGAAAAAACTGATTTTTGAAGTCTAACTCCGCCCTCATGGGGAGGCAAAAGTGTAGTATCTATTTTTTTGATACTACACTTCATCATTCTTATCTGCGGTCAGTGATAGAGAAATCCTTCTAAACTGAGGTAACTTTAATTTTCATTCCGAGGTAATTTTAACCTACCTTGTGTCTACCTTTGCCCTTGTAGGGAGGTGAGTAAATAGCGAAGTTTTGTTTTTTAATAAGAAATAAGTTATAAAAAGATTTGTAAATAAAATTATGTATTTGTTAAATCTTATTTCATGAGGGCCAATCTCTGCTTCTCCCTTGTAAAACATTCACAGCAAAAACTCGTCAAGCCACTGTAAAGAATTTTCCTTTCTTCTGTGTACCTAAAATTAAATGGAACTTCCATGAACAAAGTTTATTTCCAAGAACTTCCCATCAGTGGAATAGAATAACACTAGACTGCTTCCCAGCTGATGCAACATGGTCATTTTCAAGCCCAATATTTTAACACATTCTTGTCGAGCTGTCCTCTTAAATAATCAAATTCTGACCATTTCACCCATCGTTTCCAATCCTCTCATGATGTTGTTCATCGTCAACTAAAAATCTCATTTGCCCTTATCATTGAGTCGCCTTAGTAAAAGCAAAATAAACAAACAAAAAGCAAAATAAACAAACAAAAAGCAAAATAAACAAACAAAAAACAATAAAACCTGGTGACATATCAAAGTAAGAAAACCGGTATGATCACTTTGGCCGAAAGTTTTACTTTTTTTTTTTTTAGTAAAACTCCTTAACATTAGACTTAAGTTAAAGGTGATTATATTATTACAATGAAAGAAAAGGTAGACTGTGGATTTACGACTATTAAATTAATTAAAATGACATTTAAATTTGACTAGACTAATATTATCCTTTTTAAAAAAAGATCTCTGCATAGTAGTAAATAATATCATTTTATTGTAACAATATAATGACCTTAAATTAAAGCCTAATGTGAAGGAGTTAAGCAATAACTAAAAAAAAATTGTTTTCCACTAAAAAAAAATTATCTTCGTAAAAAAAATGTCTTAATTAATAATTAATGGGCGAATGGGCATAACAGGTAGGAACGCTGGCTTCCGGTGGAAAAGGGTTGAAGAAAGTGTCTACGGATGCCTGAAAGTGATACAACAATTTTTTTTATTCATATTAATTTCAGACTTTTCTTTCATCATAATCTAATAGTTAACATAATACAGACTATTTGAAAAATAATGTATTTGTTTTTATTTGATTGTTTTCAAAACATTTTTTTTGTAATAATAGTGAAAACCTTTTTTCTGGGAAATGGAGTAACTTTCGGAATCAAACTTTTTTCTTAGAAATGGAAATGCCCTAACCCTAAACCCTGACTCTAACCCTAAACCCTAACCCTAACTCTCCCAAAAAACATTTTCACCAAATATTAAAAACAAACATTGAATAAAAAAAATCACATTCCGTTGCTCAAAAACATTATTTCTTGAAAAAAAAGAAGATTATTCTATTTTGTTTATTTTTTTCAATGAAATTTTTTTTAAAGTTTTGAAAACAATCAAATAAATTATTTTTCAAATAGTCTGTATTATGTTAATTATTAGAATATGATGAAAGAAAAGTCTGAAATTAATATGAAAAAAAGAAAAGTCTGAAATTAATATGAATAAAAAAAATTGTTGTATCACTTTCAGGCATCCGTAGACACTTTCTTCAACCCTTTTCCACCGGAAGCCAGCGTTCCTACCTGTTATGCGCATTTGCCAATTAATGTACATGAATAAAGAAAATGTAGACCGTGGACTTGAGACCATTTTCGATTGTGTAGGTTTTAACGTTTCAAATTCACCTTTCAATTTGGTACCGTGCTGCTACCAGAGCTCCTCGAATGCTAGCCAAACCGTTCAAATATATGTATCACTTTGCTGCAATGAGAAGCCGGTAAATATTCAACTGAAATGAAAGTAAAGCAAAACAAATCGCTTATTCTGATTGTTAAAAAAAGAAGGGGAAAAAAAGAAGCTTTCATAGCATTTTGATGACTGAAAGAGCAGATGTTTCTGCGATTGTTCAATTGTTTCACAAACTCATTTGCTTTCAAAATCACTGAGCGAGCATTTTGAACTCGTTTTATCAGTAGAGTTTGCTTTGTTTCAATCTAAAACACGATCATCAAGTTGTACGCTTTATACACCACACCTCGCCTTTTTGGCCTTAAACAAAAATGATTATTACTGAAGAGAGGAAATACATTTTTGGTTCCATTGTAGTATAGGGACTGTTGAAATATCTTAATCATTTCGCTTGTTTATCACAGAATGTTCTAAATATCCCCCACTCTATAATAAAAAGCAATATATATATATATATATATATATATATATATATATATAATTACTAGCAAGAACTACTCACCCTTCGGGCAACAACTAATAAAACTGTAGTCTTCTTTACAGAAAAAACAAAGAAATAATTATCATTCGACATTTTGGTAATTTAGAGAAAAACGACAAAAATATTATTGTTGTGGTGTTATTTGATATATTCCAATGTTGAGGAAATCTTATGTGTATGAACAAATTTTATTAATTAGGGAAAAAACAAAAAAGTTATAAAAATGGAAATGAATTCCCCATTAAAAACTGATTCTATAATCAGATGAATAAATAAAAAAGTGGAACGTCAATTGGTAAAATAAAACAATTATATATTTCTGAGTAATTTAAAATGGTTACTTTGTGTTGTTTTTCACCTGTATTGTTTAAGACAGAAAAAAAATACGAATCTTTTTTTTTTTGTAATTTAAAAAGGTTTTTTTCTCTGTTATGGCAAATGTAATGGTTAGGTACGTGCAAAAATGGCCGCCTCTTGTACCGACTATGCTTATTAAAAAGCGCTTATCATTAATTATTTAATTAGTTTCCGTGTAAACTTTGATTGTGTTTGAAAGATAAAAGCCTAAACTTAATCTCTAAATGAACAAAACTGCATATTTACCTGTGAAAAATAAATTATAATGAAATATGTAATCACGGCGGCCAAAAACTCCAAAAATTCAGTGAATTTTGAACTTTGAAAAAATTACTTGTAAAAATCCCTTGAAAGATAAATATAAGTTTTGGGGAACTATTTTAAAGATAATTGTTAAATTAAAGTCATAAGACACTGAATTAAAAAAAAAAAAATCCCACGTTTTACTAAAAATTAGCAAAATTATCCCCCCAAAAGTCATAAATTAGTAAAATCCGCCATCAGTTAATCGGAAAACGACTTTGTTTACCAATTGACTATCGCTATGCAAAATATATGGAAGACAAAAATGTCATAATTTATCATTTTTAACTTTATATATAAAAATGGTTTTGTAATAGTTCATAGAAGTTGAAAAATTATTATCCATTAATTTGCCATAACAGAAAAAAAACCTTTTCAAATTACAAAAAAAAAAAGATTCATATTTTTTTTTCTGTCTTAAACAATACAGGTGAAAAACAAAAAGTAACCATTTTAAATACAATAACTGGTACTTATGCAGATTAGGAACCAATCTAAAATTAACTTGGCGTCGGTGGTTTCTGGATGTTTATGTAGACATCCGAAAAACTTTGTTAGTCATTGCGTTCAATGCAGAGTTGATTAAAAAATCTTTTTATTCCAAGTTAATCTAAGTTGTGGGTCCATGTAAACATACATGTGTGTAACTTAATCATTTGAAGTTCAAAATAATAATTTTGAATGTTAAACTTTTTTCATTGAATCACATTAATTAATATTACAACTACCAATAGTAATATGAACAAAACTATTGCGTATATATAAGAAAATAGATCAAAATTAAAAATGAATCGTACAGAATATTTATTCAGAAACTGTTTATAAAATTATTATGCAAATGAAGCATCTGGATAAGTGTGTGTTGGGGAGTGTTCCAATCAGTATATATAGGATATTTAAAAATATTTTTATGTATGATTGAATTAAATAAGCCTAATGTGCTTTTATATAAATATAGTTCAAATAAATGGGAAAAAAACTTTTGCATTTAGTCATTTAGATATATAATTTTTTAAAGTTTAACATTGGTTGATAACCATGATTTTACAAGGATTACAAAATCAGAATACACTGTGATGTCATACTTGCTTGGTCTTTGAGCTAAAATTTAGCCTTCGTAGCACGAAGGCTAAACAGGTATTGTTCTTTACAGTTTCAGGAGACTATCTTCCCAGACATTACCCCCTCCTTTTGGGAGGGGTGGTTTATTTCCAACCACCTAGTAATGCTGACTGATCTGACACAAGCTATTTTTCTAACCTATAGTGCTTCCTCTAGTGAGCTGGATTTACCCCACTTTCTCTTCCTGTACTCCCTCCCATTCTTCTCCGACTTTGAGATCGTTGTAATGTTAAATTTGATTTTATATTCAAGATTTTACTCAGAACAATAAAAACATGTAAATGAAAGAAATTTCTTTAATTATATACTAACTGTACCTACCCGGCGTTCACTAATGTCATTTTAGTTTACAGTTTTAAATTATAAAAAATAATGTGTCAGTTACAAAGCTCAAAATGTAAGGAAGATAACTCATTTTTACTTTCAAGTGAAAATAGTTATGTCTCTTACATTTTGAGCTTTTTAGGTAATTATTTAAAATTGATTCCATTGTAATAATCTTCCTTGCCGGGATAATTATTTTCAACAAGAACTGAAGGTAATTACATTTTTTTTAGTGTAAAGAACATTCAGCAACGATAAAAAGGAAGAAATTGCTAGTCAGAATCAAATATCGATTTGTCAGATGCATTGCTATTTAGGTCTAACATGGAAAATCCGACCGACTTAAATTTATATATTAGATTAGTTTAAATTTATTTATTTTATCAAATCTCTAAAGTAATCTACCCAAGTGTTTTTCTAGTGGTTATGGTTCCGGCCTTTAACTGGAGAGGGGAGGGTAATTTCAGAGTTGTCCTCTCCTGTCTTGATGGATAAATGTTTCATCACAGGCACTGCAATTAATAAATACAATAACTGGTACTTATGCAGATTAGGAACCAAGCTAAAATTAACTTGGCGTCGGTGGTTTCTGGATGTTTATGTAGACGTCCGAAAAAAAAACAAATGAAAAATCGGTTACCTGCGTTCAAAAAATCCAAAACGAGGCTGGATGTACGACGAGGTTGGATGTTTTTTCTTACACGTCAATTTCAGGGCCGGCGGGACAGTTATAAAAGTGGGGGGGGGGGTTCTCCTAAAAAGTGGGGGGGGGCCTGGTTAAACACATGCATATCAACTTAATTATTGATGACCGTAAAGTGGGGGGGGGGCCCAAATCAAAAAGTGAGGGGCTTGAACCCCCCCCCCCCCCCCCCGGTGCCACCGTCCATGAATTTTTTATTTAAAATTTTTTTTTTTTAAGAAAAATATCACTGAACAAGTGTTAAAACGGGGTTAGGGGGTACTTATCCAGATTAGGACCCAAGCTAAAATCGACTTGGCGTCGGTTAGGGTTAGCTTGAGTCCTAATATGGATAAGTACCTTGTTATGGTTATAAAATATTTTTTTCTGCATGTAAAAGTTAGTCATTTCACTAATTCTTTTCTTTGGCTATCAGTTTTTATCCCCTGACAAAATTGAATCACTCCTTCAGGAGACGTAATAACCTGTGTTAACTCATTAAAATACACTATTGCTTTGATAAATCGTCATTTTCCGACCGTCTATATAAACATTCAGAAACTACCTAGGTTAAGTCGATATTAGCTTGAGTCCTAATCTGCATAAGTACCCGATAACTAAATACATATATGACGGGCAGCGGCGGCGGCATCATCATCGTCATCATCATCATCATCGTCGTCGTCATGCCGATGTTATGCATTTATTTCATTGCTTCCCAATTTATAGACAACTTTTATAATTAAAGTCACTTTAAAGAGTTGTCGTCTTATTTACATTACAAACAATACTAATACTTCAGTTAGTTGCTGCTTGCTTTTACTTGAATATATACTGAATTACCTTAAGCAAATAAATTATATATATATATATTAAATTTGGGTTGTGTAGTCAAACTCTTGTGCTTTTAACTCAATAGATATTTCTACTTTTCAGATCCAAAGATGCTACTATGTGACTCCAGAGCAATGATAAATTGATTTTGATTCCGACCAGACTAAACAATTGTGTTAAGCAAATTTTTTTATTTCAACGACAGTTTCATTTTTAGTGGCTATACAATCAAACAAGGTTTGAATATTACAGTAAAAAAAGAATCTTCAGGAGAAAAGAAACAAGAAAAATAGTTTCACATTTACATAACTTGCCGAATAATCGACGGGCATATCTTTTCAATCCGTTTGTTTACAAGTCGGACATTTTGATATATATATATATATATATATATATTGAAATGGATCGAATGCATGTTATTATATTAGAGATTATGCTGTCAAAGATGACAGAAATGTTACATTTTTCGATGAATCATTGAAAAAAAATAGACTACATTTTTATCTCTCTATTTATTTTGCTTTACTTTTCCCTTGTCCAGGAGTCAGGCATTTCTTGATATTTTGCAAGCTCACTCTCGAATTTACATTGTGCAACGGATCAACTGTCTCCACTGTCCAATAATATTTAGTTGCACCATACTTATCATAATTAACAGGTCTGTACGAATGTTGGTAATATGAATGTTCGTATGTAGGGTAGCATCTGTATAAAAATACTAAGCTATTGCAAGTTTCATCATACACATGAAATGCCAAAATGAAAAGTCGCAAGAAAACAACATGACTACAAAAATAGGATTTTGTTTTTTAATTTGTAAAATCTCAATTACAGAACTAGCAAAATTATGTGACCAAGGGTCACATATATTTGCTAGTATATCACTACTTCCCCCCCCCCCCCAAAGAAGGTAATGCTTGGGAGAATGGTATCATGACCACAGAACATATACTACACTACTCTCTACCCCTTAAAAAGGAGGAGGTAATGCATGGGAGGATGGTATTGTGACGAATGAACATATATTACACTACCTCCCCCTAATTAAGAGGTAATGCCTGGGTGGGTAGTCTTATGACCACAGAGCAAATACTATACTCCCCCCTGTAATACCTGGAAGAATGGTATGCTGATAATATAACAGATACTACACTACCCGCCTCTCCCCAGAATTGAGCATTGAAAGATAGTACATTGATAGAAGTAATAGTATAGTATCGGCTTCACACAGACAGATAACAAACCTTCATGAGTAATAGACAGAAGATTTTAAAGAAATAGGATTTTAATAGTTAAATTTTAATACTACAGACATTTTTTTTTCAAAAACTCCCAGGGAAACGCCAAATAGGGAGAGCTAGTAAATAAAATTATTTTTGTTATTCCATTAAAAAAAACAACAACTTTCTTACAGATATCCATATGTAGCCCCCCCCCCCCCCTCTTCGGTCAACTCAATGCCAAAAATAGTTATCCTTCTTTTTTTTATCTCTATTTTTATAAAGTTTGGTATGTGCGTATCTTTATGTAGTTCAATGTCCAGGATTTGCTCTTAAATTAATTAACCGATCAATATGAATTTTGGAACACAGCTGTTAGGCGTAAGGAGTTCAAATGTTGGCTATATTTAGTTTTATGCAAAGCGGGTTAAGGGGGGGGGGGTGGTGGTGGTGGAAGCTGTTTGTGAAAATTCAGATTTCTCCAAGTTTTGTGAAATTTTAACAATAGGTATTAAATATCAATAAATAAATATTCCTCAAATTTCAATTTCTTTGGAGTATTTTAAAGGTTTTTAGTGGGGATAATTCCGATTTGAAAATTCAGATAAGCAGTGAATTTTATCCATAGTCATTAGACACCAATGGAGCGAGATTCTCTGAATTTCAATTTCTTCTTAATATCCTAAAGAGTATTAAGAAATTCAGAAGAATCATTCAGATTAAGCCTTACATTTTAAACATTTTCTAAAATCAAAATCATTTAATGGATTTTGATCAAAATTAGAAGAAGGATTCTAGACATAAGGTTTTGTATAATTATATCTTTATTTTAATCTTCGTAAAATGGACATAAAAGTGGTGCAAAACTTTTCTATTCAGGGAATTAATTTTATCCGTCCTAGGATGGGTATTGTTCTAGTTTATTTATTGTGCCATATTCACAAATACATAAATTTGCCAGGCCTTTAATGTGTGGCCAAAACCATATTGTTTCTTTGGCAGTGTCAGTTATCTGGACGATAGATGTTACATTGATTTTGTGCCCCATTACCCTATTTTGAGACATGTTTAATGTTATTAAGGTATTGCATGAACTTCGGTTTTTAACTTTTTACTATTTCAATCAATAAAACTTGTTAATATCTACGACTTTTTGAAAATTGATCCTATTATTAAGCACCAAATAAGTTTTGGTAAAGCTGGGCGGTATAACAATTTTAGTTTTTGTATTGATTTCGTTTTTTTCCCCCCTTTAGTTTTCGTTTTTTTATTTTTTATTTATTTACTTTCTAAGGAAATTATTCATTCTCTTGTGTGATGATTAGATATTATGCTATGTCTCGTTGAATTATGCTATTATTACAATATGGAGTTAGTCAATTTGTGACTCAATCATTCTCTTTTTTAGGAATTAACTGTTGAAATACAATTATATATGATTAATTTATTTCATTTTCGACAATTAACTTAAAACTGATCATGAAGGATTTATGAAGAATAAAACTTCGTTTTGTTCTAAATCTTTAACCTCTTTATTTTGCCATGATTTTTGTGTGTTGGGGGGGGGGGGGGGGGCTCATACCTAAACAGCAGAAAACAACAAAAGCAATTGGTAAGAGCTTAAGACATCGAAGTAAATTAACCATAAGCTTTTTTTTTGTTGTAAATTATTTAGTTATTTTTAATTATGGTACAGTTTACTTTAAAATGACCATTTAAAAAGCGGTAACATTTACTTATGTCGTCTTGCTTCTTATTTGTATTTTACTTAGGGTAATTATACCATAATTCAAAAGTCTAATAAAATCATAAGTTTATATAGTTTGTTTGAAGTGTGTAATATGTACATAGACGGTTAATAGAAGATTATCACAATGCAGGAAGTGTTGAGGAGGAAGACAAAAAGGAAGTAATTTTTTTTTTGTTAAAAAAATATTTAAAAAAATAAATTTTACTTGATTCAATCACAACTTCTAGACAGTGATCTAATTATTTTCACGATAAAAGCATATAGAAATGAGCACAGGCACTGTTAGAAGTATTGGCGAAGATATATTACAGCAGACATCTTGTTTACACTGGCATGAGGCGGTTACTTGTCTAACCACACTGAAGAGCTGTGATACAGCAAAACAGCCCGTCTGTGAATGACTAAATATGCTCCCCTTCTTGGTTGAGCTTTCTGGTAAGTGTAATTGACAACTGTCACTAGCGAATAATGCAATACTCTTTGTGTAAACAAATTGAGCTTTAACCATTTGACAATGTTTATCATTGTGATTTCGCTTACTCTCAGCAGCAGCCAATGAATGGCCAAGGGGTTAGAAGCACAGACTGTCGTCTAGATGATTGAATTTACATCCTGGCTTGAGGCAGTTGCTTGTCTAACCACACTAAAGAGCTGTGATACAGCGAAACAGTCTCTCTCTCTCTCGAAATATATATATATGTTATTTATCTACCTCCCACAGGTCGGAAAGTGGTATTTGAAAAGCCAGCACCCGAGAATTTGAGCACTCTGGCCTACAAAAAGTGCCTGGGCAGCCCCGTCAGCATTCCCTGGTAGGGGCGCCTCAGGCGATTAGCAATAAACTAATCCCTTCTCAAAGGGTGAGAAGGCAAAGCCTGGGAGAGTGGACCTCCTAGAACTGCACAGGACAGACCCATAGACCGGCGTAAATCAAGCCCCGAATGCCAAGACAGTACCGGTCTATGGGGTGCAGTATCCATCGGAACAGATACTTCACTTTCTTCCTAGCCATATATATATATATATATATATATATATATATATATATATATATATAACTGACTCTTGGAAATGAACAAAAAAAAAAAAAATTATAAAAAAACTTTTTTCAATGAAAATAGAAAACATTATGTTTGCAAATATGACATTTGTAAGACAGACTTTCCTGTAAAACAAACACTCCATATATTTTTTAGACATTTTTGTGTTGTCTTTTGATCCCAGTCTGAATGCTGGGAAGTCAAGTTGAAATATTCTATTTCATTCGACAATTTACTTGTAAAAGAAAACATTTCACATCGTTAAAATCTTTATTTTTAAGATAGTAATTACACATTCAATTACAATAATAGAATTGAAGCTGTAATTGTTTTCATCAAATGAAAGAGCATTCTTGATGAAAGTTACTCTTTTGTTAACAGACAGGTAGCATCACTTTCATTATTACTCTTTATTATTATTATTTTAACCTAGAAAGCTAATTTTCTTTTCTTTAATATATTTAATTGGAATGGGGGGCTATAAATATAGTCAGCCGTCTTAAGTGTTCAACAGATCATGTGGACAGGAACTTCGCATTTATTTATATATATATATATATATATATATAGAGAGAGAGAGAGATCTAATTCTAATGAGTTACAATAACAGCTGGTTTCAAGCGTCTGACAACAAACTAAATTGATTTTACGTTTTATTAAAAAAATAAACATGTCCTGTCTTTCTTTTAAATTTGGCGACTAAAAACAGGGACATTTTGTTGAAGTTACGATAATTAATGCCAACTTTATTATTTACAATATATTCGGATAATGTTTAGATTATTTCTATTACTTGACAATCGATATTACTTCTGGGGAGGGGGTCATCTATTTGTTCTTCCGGTTTAGTCAATGATTTGCCAAAGAATATAGAGAAAGATATATAAACAGAGACAGTATTTTATCAGCTAATTTTTCTTTCTTTTTTCTTATCATGATTACACAATTATGGTTTAAATGTTACATGTGTAGTTATTTATTTATTTATCGAAATGGTTTCAATGTAATTTCAAATTTAGCAGCATGTATTTCGGTTCCAACATCTATCTCTTCTGTTAATAGTTTTATACACATGAAAAAGAAATTCTTTTTTAGACTTTTACTTATAAGCTTAGGTTCCACATTTTTCGAAAGCAGTGTGAAATAAAATTGATAATCTTAGATGGAGCAGATTTTTATCCAAGAAAAATAGTGTTTAAAGGGGAATAGCTCTTCAGCCGTAACATTTTGGAAAACAGTATTGGTGAGATGAAAATGGGAAACATTCAATGGACGTTCGCTCAGCGACAGACAATTAAATACGTACTCATTTAAAAGTAATTTCTTTTCAGCTGTATTTATATAATAAATAATTATTATTGTTGATCTACACAATCGTTTTCATCCAAATTATTTCTTCGTATTTGTGTCTTACCACTCACAAAATACCACTTTATTTCAGATCTTGTAAATACTTATTTTTATGATTTAAATTTCACCTAATTGTCAGACATACAGAAAATTTAATTTTTTCCAGTACAATGCAAAACAAAAATGAATGTACAGGGTGGGCCAAAATAAGGGTCCTATCTTTAAATTTGAATAACTTGAATTTGAATAACTTCCACAAAATAAAAGTTAAACTCACCAAACTTTATGTGTGTGTAGACTGACCCTTCCGAGATTTTTTGAAATAAACAAAACAAATTTTAGCCGAAAAACACTTCTTAAAACTTACAAAAACCAAAGTATTGTTTTTTACACTGTTTTGAGTTTTTTAAGCAAAAATAATGTTTTCTAAATGAGGGTACGTTCCTTAGGGCTAATACGGCTCATGCTTGCTTCGGAAGGGGTCCTTTACTTATTCTAAAAAAAAAAATCAAAAAAAAATCAATAAATAAAAAAGTTATGAATTTTTAAAAATAGGACCCTTATTTTTGCCCACCCTGTATAACTACTGACTTTTTTGTGATTTAAAATTGTAGTAGATCGTCAGACGTCTGAAAGATTTATTAAGCAATAATAATCTTGCATTCTTCAATTTTTCTTTGCAATGTGACATTAACATGAGAATAGTTTAACACAGGTTGGTCGGGCAGCTAATATATATATAGGGTGTGTAGGCAAACTCAAGTGTTAAGCTCAGTGCATATTAGACGTTTTAAAGTTACTAATATGTGATTTCAGAGCAATTATATAAATTGAGATGTTTTTCAACAAAAACAAGATCTTGTATCAATCAAAATTGCTTTTTATTAAAAAAAAATAACATATGTTTCCTCATAGCCATACAATCAGAGCATTGGTAATAACGAAGTCTGAATCTTATAGACAAATGAACTTTCAGATTTACAGAAAAACAAGACTTGGTATTGAATATTTCACAAAAAACTTTTTTTTTCTTTCTATACACGCAGCGAATAATCTCTATGGTCCGCCATTTAAAATTTTTCTGATTATATGGATTTGAAGAAACAGCTGTTAATTTTTGAATAAAAATCAATTTTGCATGATACAAGACCTTGTTTTTATTGGTAAATCATAGCAATTATATATATATATATATATATATATATATATATATATATATATATATCAGGGCCGGCGGGACAGTTATGAAAGTGGAGGGGGGCTTCTCCTAAAAAGTGGGGGGGCCGGTTAAACACATGCATATCAACTTAATTATTGATGACCGTAAAGTGGGGGGGGGGGGCAAGTCAAGAATTAGAACATCAAGCCCAGTATAGCATATAATCGTTTCCAAAACATTTTGGAAATACTATATATATATATATATATATATATATATATAATGTAATTTAGTGTTTTAGGAGAAATAACCAGAGTGCACAATTACTTGTGCGCTAACATATATATTTCTTTATTTCAATTGACACTATACATCAGTGATACCTATGGTTTCATAGAAACACTGGAAACTCAGTCCACAGAGCTAAAGATATCGAATGTAACCGATTTTTCAGTGTGTTAATAGTGTAACGCACTATACTATCAATCTGTTATGAGAACAGTAGTCCAAATAATATAAAGTATCAATCTTTATCTAAAAATTTCAGGAATATAAAGTTATTTCACTTGATTTCTTAAATGAAAGGATATATTTTTCTGATTCACAATAGTCACTAATTTGGTCCCTGCCGACTCTAAAGGAATACATATTATAGTAAATCTTTTTACCATAACCTGTTCGCGGTCATACTAAATCAGAATATATAAAGTTTGTAAGTGTATCTTTGACAGTTTGAGTGTTAATTGGACAGACAGACAGGCAGACAATACAACTTTTATTTATATAATAGATTTAACAAACACTTTAATTATCAATAAGTGTTATTTATTTAGTTATATGAATTTATAATTGTTTTTATTTTAATAAAATGTTTACTGATTCGTCATTTTTAATTATTTTTGTTACAATTTAAAGTAAAAAAAAACCAAACATTTCTTTCACATAAGTAAACATACAGAAAAGTAAGATTTGAGAAATCCGGTGTAGGTGGGTACTTCATCTAGTTCTTTATGAAAGAAAGCAGAAGCGCAAGAATTAGTTTTGTCAAGCATTAATTATTTCAACATATCAATGTTGAAAGAATTAATGCTTTTGCACTTGGAAACATCGTTTTATCTTCAATGGGAAGGATGATTTACAAAAAAAAAAAAAAAAAATGAGAAAAAATGTCTCAACTTGAAAATTACTTTTTAAAAGCTTGTTCAATCTTTAAAGTAAATAAATTTATTTTACAAAAAAAAACACATCGTTATTTGACTATCTACATTTCTATACTGAAATTTATATCAATATTTATATAAAGTTAGGTATGTGTATACGTTTATATATTTCTATATATAGGATCATCTCCTAAATTAATTAACCTATCTTTATACATTTTGGAACCTAACTGCTAGGCATAAGGGTGGGTAATGTGGGCTATATATATAGTTTAATTTAGTTTCATGCAAGATGGGAAAAGAGGGGCTTGAAGTTCTTTATGAAAATTTAGATACCTCCTATTTGTGTGAAATTTTAACAATATCTATTAGCCATCAATTAATAAATGTTCCCAAAATTTAAGTTTCTTTAGAGTGTCTTAAAGGGTTTTTAGGGAGAATAATATGGGTACAATCTCTCATTTGAAAATTCAAATATTTCTGATTTGCATTCATAGTACTTAGACATCTATTAAGCAAGATTCCCTGAATTTCAATTTGTAATAAAATATATATGCTTGGAATATGTGTGCTAGTAAGTTTTAATTAATAACTGTGTATATATAAGTATGCGTTTATATATTTGTATGAAACGGATTCACTCCTAAACTAATTATTAATTTTGAAACACAGTTGCTTTGCGTAAGGAGTCGTAAGGTGGGCTATATTTAGTTTAATTTAGTTCTATGCAGAGGGAGTAAACGGGGTGTGAAAGCCCTTTGCGAAAATTCAGATATCTCTGATTTTCGTGAAATTTTAACAATAAGTATTAGACATCAATTAATATTTCCTTAATTTCATTTTCTTTGAAGTATTTTAAAGCCTTTTAGAAGGCATAATATAGGCACAACTTCCCATTTAAAAATTAAAATATTTAAATTTGATCCATAGTCATTAGATACCAATTGAGCAAGATTTCCCGAATTTCAGTTTCTTCTTAAGACTCCTTAAGCTTAAGCCTTAAATTTTAGACATTTTTAGAATCAAAATCATGTCATGGATTTTGATCAAAATTAGAAGGATTCTAGACATAGGGTTTGATAGCTTTCTTGATTTTAATTTTCGTAAGGGAACGTAAAAGTGGTGAAAAATTGTTATGTTCGAAGAATTAATTTTACTCGTCCTGGGACTAGAAAGTTGTTATATAGATCAAAGTCAGGTTCAAGGCTAATAATATTCCTAACAATGTAGGTCAATTCTAGTAATAAAATAATATATATTAACATAATAGTTTTTTTTTTGTCAGTCCAAGTTCTATATATATATATATATAACTCAATGTCTGCATGTATGTGTGTAATGTTTGTGTATTCCCTATATAAAGAATGGTATAAAATCTAAAAGTGTATTCTGATGTAAAATTTACTAAAGGACACAATGCAAGTAGTTCCGAATCTCTACGTTACCCTTTATGTGCCGAACATCTACGTGCCTGCACCTCTAAGTGACCCATGATAACAGAACCCCCTTAAAACTTCAAATATGTATATGTGATTTTAATGAAGTTTATACCATAAAACACTAATTCAGAAAGTTTTCCAACATTTCAACTTTTTCCGACTATATTAGGCACCAAAATAAGAGGAGGGGGGGGGCAGTACAAACAAAGAAAGTAATATGGTGTTATGGACATAGTTAAAAAGTACATAGTAGTGGTCTTCATTCAATCTTGAGCAAGGTCGGGTTTTCCTGCTAAAATTAATATAAATAAGGCTGTGTGTTTTTGTGTCAGTCCAAGTAATACATACATATTTGCATATCGACTTCATTGAGATTTGTACTACACAGCTGTTCACATTGGATTGTGATGATAAAATGCATTTCTGGTTGAAAACCCCATGTGATTATTGAATGAATAAGAGTCAGGTAAAAGAAATGAGTGATGTTGAGAGAAGCTAGTTGGATCGATCAGTAAAAGCCATAGAATACAGGAAAGCCATGCTAAGAATGGTCTGAAAACGACCACATGTAGTGATTACCAGTTTGACTTTGGTTAAGAGCAAAGTGTAGTATCTGTTCTGATACTACACTTCGTCTCTTCTAGATAGACAATTTTTATTTTTGTTCCAATCCAGAATGCCCCTTTTTGGTGAGCTGGATTTTCCCTACATTAAAAACTGACCTTGTGTCTAATTCTGCCCTCGTGGGGAGGCAAGTAAATAAGGACTTTGACCACTCATTGACCCACTGGAACAAATCGCAGTTACCAATCTAATTGGCAACCAATTGTTAATTAGATCTCAGATCACGTTATCGAAATAACCAGCTGTCACAAATCAAATGGAGGACCGACTGTAACACACATCTCAAACTGCTTTGTAACAAATCACCAACCATCACAAATCAAATAGGGAACCGATTCAGACATAAACTTGAATCACATTGTAACAAATAATCAATGGTCACAAATCAAATGAGGGACCACATGAGACATGAACCCTTGGCCACATTGTAACAAATTATTAAATGTCAAAAATCAAATGGAATCGAATTTGAACAAGTCATCAATCATCACAAATCAAATGGGGAACCAATTAAAAATGAACCGTGAGCTACTTTGTAATAAATTACCAAATGTCAGAAATCAAATGAGGGACAGATTGAGGTATGAACCTCAAACTATTGTTAGGATCGAGGGTCGTGTTCCCCCGATTATAAACGTGCAAAGTTGAATCAAGCAATGTTGCATGCAGAGACAGAGTAATAATTAACAAACAATATGAAGTAGTTCAAATAAGGTTTATTGAACGTGTGTGTACGTGGAATGATGAAGTGTGTGATGTATGCATGTGTGTCGATGGAAAAACAGTTCTTGAAAAGGTATAAGAAGAAATGAATCCGGCGAGAGGAAAGTCTTTGAAAGCCGAACACAAAGAAAATGAGTTGAGAACTCTTACCGTTGTTTGACCACAGGTGTTGATAGTTGTTATGCCGATGCCATTTGAAGAGAAAAGCGTGAGACGAAGCGCTAGTGTATTAGGGTCGTTCTGTCGACCAGAGAAGAGAGAGAGAGAGAGATGGAGCGCTGGTGCCAGCGTTGTTCTGCTGAGCTGGTCGGTGAAAGAGAGAGCGAATTTCCGTTTGCAACGGATTTTATAGTCAGAAGGGCAGATAACTCTGGTGTCGCTTTACAGTGCCACCTGTCGGTGAAAAAGCGACACCTACCGGCAAACCGGTGTAGTTATGTTTTGAAAGGAGGAGGTAACTGGTGTACCATAAAAAAATCAATAAATTTCTTGTTTCCCAAACAAGCTTCTGCAGACATGGCAAAAACAAAAGAAAAACAAAAGTAAAAGGAATGATATTATGTGTAAATTTAGTTATGAAATAAACTATAGTGTGTGGTAACCAAATTTGCATGAAAAAAAAAGTAGAAATTAATTCTCAGTTTAACAGGGATCAATTCTCTCATACCTTTTTAAATTGAATTTAGTGAGTTATCTGAATCGGAAATGATTCTTTCTGATTGGATTCGCTTTTGGCTTTAATTAACTGTTCCATCCGCCAATTAAAACGGATTCTTTCCCTTGAGCTGAACTTCCTCTTTAATCAGATGGGCAAGGAAGATGCTTTTAGCGTGTACACTGACCTACGAAAATGTTGAAATAAAAATCACTTTGATCAAGATGCTTGCCATCATTATAAGCTGTACACTCATATCATCTAAATAAATAAAAGCAAATCATTAACCGTCACAAATCAAATGGGAGACTGACTGAGAAATGAACCGTAAACCATATTGTAACAATGTAAGTTGTCAAAAGAAAAAGAAAAACTTTTGTAAGTGAACTCTCTCTCTCTCTCTATCTCTCTATCTATCTATCTCTCTATCTCTCTCTCTCTCTCTCTCTCTCTCTCTATCTATCTCTCTCTCTCTATATATATATATATATATATATATAGAGAGAGAGAGAGAGAGAGAGAGAGAATGTGCGAAAAATGATAAACTGAAAACAAGTTAAAGTGCACTTTAACTTGTTTTCTGTTTGTCATTTTTCACACATTTTGTCCACCACAACATTTCATTTTCATGAATTATCGTGTACCTTACCCCATATATATATATATAGTCTCGGAAGTTTCTCAACTATTAAAACTATATTAAAAAAAAACAAAAAAAACTTATAGTCCCAAGTCTTCCAGTGGAAAATCACTCATGTAAGTCAATTTATTTTTTACAGTTATTATATTAGTTTATTTCTAACACTATTTTAAGGGATCATCAGTTGTTTACCATGAAAAACTGTTTCGGGAATTTAATACATATATAGTATCGTTTTCTTTTTCTGTCTCTTTTTCTTTTTCTTTCTGTCAGAATGAAGCATCTTATTTTCACATGTCCCAAAGACAAACTGCCCCTCAACCCAAACTTTTTATAGCTTCTCAATCTCGACTGAGAAACGGGGACTCTTGTGTTTTAATCAGTTTCAGTTTTATCAATGGTGCACTGTGTAATTCAATTTTAGGTTTAAGGACGTTCACTTTGCAAGTTTACCATGTCCACAAGCATATGTACAGACAATTTGCTTCCTCTTGCTTTGGCGAGGTAAATCTCCACCGCAAACATATTATTAGCCTTCACAAATCAAATGAGGAACCAACTGCGACATGATACTCAAACGGTTTTATAACAAATTACCAGCCATTACAAATAACTTTGTATCAAACACTTATAATGACCATAGCATGTTTTGGGTTCAGTCATTTGCATGGAAAGATAAAAAGGGAACTTTTGCCATTATCAACCAACAGAACGTTACCACTGTCAACCAAGGCAAGAGTCTCTCAGGCATGTGTACACACTGTAATGGTATATAGAAGTGAAATCTGGCCAGTAAGGGTTGAGGACATGCGTTGCATGGAGAGAAATGATGTGAGAATGATACGATGGATGTGTAATGTTAGTCTTAAAGACAGGCTTAGATCTGATAACTTCAGAGGAATGTTAAATCTGGACAGTATAGGGAGATGTGTGCAGAACAGAAGACTTCAATGGTAGGACCACATTGAAAGAATGGACTGGAGTTCTTGGGTTTGTAGATGTAGACCAGTTGAGGTAGCAGGTCAGTTTACAGGGGAAGGCCAAAGAAAATATGGAAGGAAGTGATAAGGATGGACTTGTGAGAACGAGGCATAAATAAAGATCTGGTCAGAATTTGGAAGTCAATTTCGAAAAGCCGTTCAACATATGCCAGCATGTAAAATGGAGATTAAACCGAATATGATGATGAAAAGAGTCCTTGCTCGGGTTTCTTTGCTGATCTTCACAGCACACATGATAGTGTAAATTTACTAATCACAACCATTCTTTGCCATATGCATTTTGTGCTTCTCTGAAAAGATGATTTCAACCAGTAATATGTTCTTTCACATGTCTTTCCACATGTATACATGGGCAAATCCAGTTTTTTGTGTGGAGTGATAGTCTCCATAAAACTTTATCACTTCTCACGGAAATATTCTTATCAATTGAAGTAAAAGTATCTTATAAAAATTACCAAAAAAAATACCTGTTAAATTAAAAATATTTTCATAATAAAAAAAATCAATTCATTTTGGAGATGTTTTCAGTATTTTCAATAATAATATTTCCCGACTGCAGCATAATGATAAATCTATGATTAGATGGATCTGTAATGTGAAATCTGACCAAACCCGATACATTAGGTCAGCTGAAAGCACTACAATTACCCAGTGTAGATGTTATCCTCCGGACAAATCGGTTACGTTAGTACAATCATGTTGAGCGTTTGACCTCCCGGATAAACTGTTGTAGAAGTCAATCTTGAATTGCAGGAAGGCTGGCTGACCGAGGAAGACTTGGAAGCAAATGATTGGAAAAGACCATACAGATTGGAGTTTGTAGACAATTGATCTGCTTAACCATGAGGACTGGATAGTGATCTTGCAAAATGTCAAAAACCTCTGACTCCTGGACAGGGGATGGGGAAAGATGGGTATTTTGTAATTTATGTGGGTTATGATAGCAAGTATAATTTCACAAACTATGGCCGACATGAAGAAAGGGATGTACCTTATTTATTTGGAAACTTCAGTTTTCATTTTTTTTGTTCACAAAATTGAGAGATACCAATAAGAAATGAACGATTTACTAGATAAAAAATCAGCCCTACATTCTTAGAAGAGGTTACAAGATTACATCTGAAACCATGTAGAGGTCTCAACTGATATATATTTTTATTAAGCATACCCCGGTATGTTCCTAACTTCCATATTCAGACATTTTATTAACCCTCATTGTTATTATTTCTTTATTTTATCAATGAAGAAAAAATTGTGGGGATGGGTAAGGGCACATATCCCCTTTGTCCATTTCTCAGTTTCGTCCATATATAGTCTAAAGAAGCTTTGAGTCATTAAAAAAAAAAAAAAAAAAATGTAAAATGCAGTTTAAATTCCCAGACAAACTAACTAAACCGAAGATATTGCAGACTTAACATTCGTTGGAAAATTAATAAATTAAAAAATATAAGTAAAAAAAAAAAAAAAAAAAAGGGGGGGGGTTAATTATCTAAGAGTGAAACAAAAACAGGAGACCTTAAGCGTCTAATATTAACACGGGGATCATCAGCTGTTTACCACGTAACTGTTTCGGAGATTTAAAAACAGGACAGTTATAATATTCATGGCTCTCCAATGGTACTGATTATACGACCATTTCCCCAATAATCAAGTGTCGAAATAATTCAGCTTAAAATATCACTAATATATACATAAATAAATAATAATAATGATAAAATAATAATAATAATATATTACCTTTAAGACTACCGTATGATATAGTAATTTGCATATCAAATAACATTAATTATAACAATAAAAAAATAATAATACTATCTAAACACTACATCCAAGAACCATTCTGCAATATGGTAGCTAGCAATAAAATTATATAGGAATTAAAGTTGCATTAAAAAATAAATAAAAAATAAAGCTTAAGTACCTTAGGTACCAGAAAAGTAATTAGATAAGAGGAAGGAAACCTAGCCATACAGATCTAAATACCCAATATATAGTCTAAAGAAGCTTTGAGTCATTAAAAAAAAAAAAAAAAAAATTAAAAAAAATGTAAAATGCAGTTTAAATTCCCAGACAAACTAACTAAATCCAAGATATTGCAGACTTAACATTCGTTGGAAAATTAATAAATGAAAAAATATAAGTAAAAAAAAAAAAAAGAAAAAGGGGAGGGGAGGGGGTTAATTATCTAAGAGTGAAACAAAAACAGAAGACCTTAAGCGTCTAATATTAACACGGGGATCATAAATTTAAAATGTAAATTAGTTTCAAATCATACATGTATTAACTTTAATACATAAGGGCAGGTGAAGCGCTCTCTAAACCTTGGTAGGCAATCACCTAGGGATGGTGTCTTGATAAAAACACTGGTCCCCATCACACCACTGGGCTGGTGTTAGGAAGGGCATCCAGCCTAAAATATCTTGCCTCAATTAAGGAAATGACTTCCAAAGAAACCTGATAAGAGATAAGTTTGGAAATCAATTCCTAAAAGCCGTCCAACACATGCCAACCTGTAAAACAGACATTAAACCGAATATGATGATGATGATTCCAAATAAAGAGCATACACATTAAGTTTTCTAATTTGAATGTATATATATATATATATATATATGTGTGTGATGAAGATTATGGAAATAATATTCCAACGTGATGAAAAACAATTTGATATATTCATCAACGTTTCGTCTTCATTTCAAGACTTTCTGAATATGATTTTGATTTGAAGAAATAGCATAAAGTACAAATGCACCACATATTTTAAAATTTTGTACTTGTATGTTATTTTTTCGAATCGATCATATTGAGAAAGTCTTGAAATAAAGATGAAACTTGATGAATACATAAATAATTTTGGTTTTTCCTTTTTTCATTTTCCATATGTATATATGTATTCAAAATGTAATGTGTGTATATATATATATATATGTATATATATATGAGAAAGGAAGGATGAAGGCAATCCGACATAATGGGAAATGAAAAAGGAAAAACCAAGAAGGATGTTTTTTTTGTTTTTTTATTATATATTCATCAACGTTTCGTCTTTATTTGTAAGACTTTGTCAGGATGATAAATTTAAGAAAAATGTCATGTAAGTACGTGAAAATATTGGGTTGACATGATGGGTTGACGAGAAAAAGTAGTAGCCACTACTGGTGCTCAGGCCCGAGGTCCGGGCTTAGTGAAGTCAGTAGCATGGAATGAAATTAATGAGGATGGTTCTGAGTGAAAAAGTGGAGGGGTGGGTGTGAACGGAAATAATGTGGATGGCAGTTAGTGAAGAAGTGGAGGGGGAAGGCTCTGTGATTTTGGTGTGTGGGTAATGTCATGGTTTTGGAAAAGATTTGAAAAAATGAAGGTGGTTTGAAAGTGGGAGGGGTAGGTGGGTAAGAGTGTGAGATATATATATATATATGTGTGTGTGTGTGTGTATAAATATTTGACATTCTCTAATCTCTCTCTCTCTCTCTCTCTATATATATATATATATAATTACACATCAGTGTGTAGCATATTTGAGGATATTTATACATATACACAAATGATTCTTAGAAACAAATGTCTTTTTACTGAAAAGCGTTTTTGAGAATAAGAATAAATATACTGTTTTGTAATTTTATTTATTAAAGTTTCGTTCAGCTGCGATAACAGCTTTTATGTGAGATACGAATCACCTACATGCTAGGATCAGGTGGTCCCTGTTCATATTGGACATTACTCTTACCAAGGAGATTTTTCGGGATTATTTAGTATTAGTGTTATGAAGATGCTCAATGAGCACTGCTCATTAACCATTATATATATATATATATATATATATATATATTAGTAATCCAGGTAGTATAAAAATCCACAGGGTAGAAATCCAAAGGGAATCAAACCGGGCTCAATAAAAATATAGAGCTGTATTATGAATTTCACCGACCGGGTTGGATCACAAAAAAAACCCTTCTGACTGATGAGACCTCAGCTCTTGATAGCTGTAGATCGCTAACATCGACATGCCAGTGTAGCAGACTTTGTACATGTTTGAATAAAAAACCATTCATATATATATATTAGAAGAATACTCGTCCCAGGACGGATAAAATTCCCTGAACAGAACAGTTTTGCACCACTTTTATGTCCCCTTATTTATGAAGATTAAAATAAAGATATAATGATACTAAACCATATGTCTAAAATCCTTATTCTAAATTTGATCAAAATCCATTTTGATTCTAAAAAATGTCTAAAAAGCTTAAGGGGTCTTCAGAAGAAATTGCTTATTGATGTCATTAGACTATGGATCAAATTCAATGCAAAGCTGAAATATTTGAATTTTCAAATGAGATTGTGACCATATCATGCCTCATAAAAATCCTTTATGCCTAATAGCTATTGTTAAAATTTCACACAAACCGGAGGTATCTGAATTTTCACAAAGGTCTCCCCCCCCTCTTTTCCCCCTTTGCATTAAACTAAATTAAACTAAATATAGTTCAAATTATGATCCTTATGCTTATCAGCTGTGTTCCAAAATTCATAATGATCAGGTCATTAGTTTAGGAGTGAATCCTGCACATACAAATATATAAACATATACATATACCTAACTTTGTATAAATAGAGATAAACTATAAAAATGTGCCCTGTTGTGTCATCCATTGAGCTCACATTAGATTGTTTGAATCAGGAAAAACTGAGTTTGCAAAGCCAGTCAAGTTTTTAAAAAAATAAATGGACGAAATGCAAAAATCATCTTTCTGTTCGCTGTATCTCTTCTGTCTTTCTATCTTTCTCTCTCTCCAGTTATGGATTAAATAGTATTAATATTGCGATGATATGTCTTATGTTTTTTTTTTAATGAACCACTTTATTCTTTTTATAGTTACTTTTATTACCTTTGGCTGTTAATAAACGGAGAGAGAGAGAGAGAGAGAGAGAGAGACTGTATTAAATAAGAGCAGGGGTAAAACAACATATAGTGAGAGAGGGTGAGAGTAATAGGCAGAAACTTAGAAAGAGATAGGTTACTTGGTGATTAAATTGCAATTTACGACTAATAAAAACAATTAAAATAAATTTTTTTTTTCAAACCTAACTCAATCTTAAAACTAAGGAATATTTTTGTGTGTATTCCGTGTGATTAAATTATACAGGAAAACGTTTTGGAGAAACAAACGTTGATTACCTCAGCTTTAGTATAATAATAGATTTGGAAACCAATGTTTCGATTTCATTACAATGTTTTGAATAAAACAAAACAAGCTTTGTTCATATGAAGAAGTTGTTGTCCCCCCCCCCTCCATTCCATTGCAGACAATCTTATTTTTTGTATCTGTCTTATTAACTAACAGGAGATTGACCAGAATTGTTTATTCTTTTGTATGTCATGAATATGACATGAAACTGCATCTGGTGCTGAGACCACAATTTGGGAGCTTTGGGGGAGCATGGAGCTACCCCTTAGTTCCTTTAATCTCAGGTCCACTCCAATCCAGAGTGGTAGTATCTATCGGTACCATCTATGGGTTTAAACAGAATCTATCCTAGCTGTGACATAAACCTAGATCCGGTGGTGCTATGCACATACATTTACATAATGAGGATATATCATAAAATGAAACTCATGGAGACAAAATGTATGAAAGACAGAAAGAAAAAACAGTTAATTTGATTTTTATTCCTTCCTGTTTAATTGTTTTCCTTTCTGTCTTTCATACATTTTGTCTCCACGACTTTCATTTCATGATATATCGTGTATTTTATCATTATCTAAATGTATGTGTATAGCACCACCGGATGTAGGTTCATGTCACAACCAGGATAGATTCGGTAATGTGTAAATAGATCAAGTAAAAACACCAGGAATAAATATTTGTAGATTTTAAGAACTTGAAGTATGAAAAAAGTTTTTACAAAAATTACTAGATTCATCATTAAACAATCCGGAAAGGGTTGATATGCTGTAAAATATACAACAGAATCATGTTGACACACCAGTTCTCATTAGATCACCAAAGTTAAGTGATATTCAGCCTGGTCAGTACCAGATGGGTGACCATTTGGGAATACCAAGCACTCTATGTGGAAAGACGACGATGATATATCTCCGTTGCCAAAAACCTAACGTTGTCAAAATGGTATCTGCAGTTTGCGGATGATCTGAACCATTGGTCAGCTGTGGCTATAGAGTAACATGAGACAAGTCAGAAATACTGACCATGGCTCTGTACTGCATGAGATGGTGGTCAGAAAAACACCTTGTGATAGAGTTTTGGAGATCTCACCACTGTATCTCCTCAATAAAACCATTAAATGGTATGCAAACTGATTGTGCCAGATGAGACTTTTTTTTACTGAAGGTTTACCATTTATCAAGGCCAAAAGCCACTCGAGGACAAGGATTAATGAGATGGAATGCTAGTTAGTTAAAAGGTGAAGAACCTCATGAGAGGATCGAGGATGGTTGATGGAATGAACCAAGTTTGGTTATTTGTGGGGCAGTATGAGACAGGAATCTGTTGACATTGAATTTGAAGACGATTATATTGTAATCTGTGGGGAAGCAGTTCTGCAGCAATGTGTTCCACAGACGAGAAGATTCTGTAAAGCAAACAAATAAAATTTAAAAAAAAATCTTCTTTTGATTGTATTATATAATGATGTATAATGATATATGTGTGTGTGAGGGGGGGGGGTGAGAAGAAAAATATTTCATTGGTTTTTGTTTTTATTCAACAAATTTCTTGTTTTGTTTTCTTTTCGAACAAGCTTCTGCAGACTGTAACATGGTAAATCAAAGAAAAAAAAAGAAAAGAAATGATAATGTGTAAATATTGCTATGAAAGAAATCATAGGATTTGTTAGCAAAATTTACATGTAAAAAAAAAAATGTCGAAATGATTACTCAACTTAGCAGAGATAATTTTTCTCATGCCTTTTTAAATTGAATTTAGTGAGTTATCTGAATCGGAAATGATTCTTTCTGATTGGATTCGCTTTGGCTTTAATTTACTGTTTCATCTGCCAATTAAAACGGATTCTTTCCCTCGAGCTGAACTTCCTCGTTCATCGGATGGGCAAGGAAGATTCTTTTAGTGGGTACACTGACCTACGAAAATGTTGAAATAAAAATAACTTCGATAAAGATGCTTCTCATAATTAGACATTCATAAAATCCTTGTGCTTGTTTTACAAGTACAGATATGGAATGTGCTCCTATGAACTTACTGCACTCAACAAAAATACCTCCAACCCACCCGACTAGTAACAAAATCCCACTTCTTCACTGTAGAGGTCCTTCGATGCCGGAAGATTTTGTATTTAAATAGCTTCTTTCCACGGAGAGCTTGCCTTTGGAGTTACCTTCCTGCTCTCTGTTTCTCCTTATCGTACGAAGATGCAGAATTTTAAATGTATTGTGAACAAATATTTTGCTGCCCAACTGTCACCTCTTTATAAATTTGGCCCCTATTAAAGTAATCCCTTACGATATGCTTTGCTTGAGATGAACAAAAGTAAATAAATAAAAAGAAACAATGGTCATGCAAAAACAACATAAGTGTCATATTTCATAAGAGGTTTCCTAGAATCATAATGCCCCACTTACCTAGCACAGTTTGAGAAGGTGTTGTTTGTACGAGTCGAGGATACATACTTGACAATCAATCCGACAGTGGCTTCGTTGCTGTCGAGCTGATGTATGGTTCTGCTCAGTCCTAGGAGGTCCAACCTCCCAGGCTTTACCTTCTCACCCTTTGAGAAAGGGGTTAATTGATTGGTAATCACTTGAGGCGCTCCTACCGGGGAATGTCGACGATGCTGCTCAAGCATTTTTTTGCAGGCCAGAGTGTACTTTACCTAGTACATCGGCTTTTCAAAACCTCACCTGACCTTGTGTCTCACCTTCTACAGAGAAGGTGAATAATCATAATGCCCCACTTGATGTGAATTGCTGAAGTGATTTGGATTCAATAAGTTGATAATGGTTCAACTTGATTCTCTTCATAACAACATTGTTATGGATGTTGTTTGCAATTGACAACAGAAAGATTATCTTTATCGACAACTCTACTCAGAAAAGCTTCTTTGTATTATGATCGTTGAATTTGACTCCAACCTACAACTGAATCAGTTTCATTGTCAAATCCTATTAATTTGATATTTTATTTCACACATTATTCTTCTGCCAACTGATATGCCCAGTAAATCTTTCCGTTTACAATATCTAAATGAATAAATGCGAAAGTTGTGCCCATTTCTTGCACTAACGGTAAAGTAAAAACGCCCTATTTAAATTTCCTATTTACTTGTCTCCCCACGATGGCAGAGTTAGACACAAGGTCGGTTTTAAGTGTGGTAAAATCCAGCTACCTCAAAAGGGGTACTCTGGATTGGGAACAAAATAAAAATTGCCTCATTCTTGAAGGATTTCTCCTTTACTGATCCAAGACCAAAAAAATAAGCACAGTATGAAAACAGCCACTACACTTTGCTCGTAACCAAAAGGTCAAGATTTCAAGTTAATTCAACTTTACACAATAGATGCCCCATCTTTTTTATATATTACTTATGTATATGCGATATCAATCATGAGGTTAACTAATTTGCATATTAGTTTTAAAAAAGGGCATTTTATTAATTAACTATTATTTGTTATTTTCTTTTTTAATTCAATGATTGCTTTGATTTTAATATAACAAATAGTTTTGTTTTGCAATATTGTTTTATTTCCTGAACAAATATTTCGCATTTGTGTTCAAATGTTCCTTTCTTTAGATGAAATAATATTCTCTTCAGAGATTAAACAAAAAAAAGAATTTACCTTAAGATGAACCTAACAGTATTCCTGGTAGTCCCTCATGAGGATGATGGTCCGAATTGTTACCCCCCCCCCTTCACAAAAATTTGTTTTAAATAAATCGACCCACTCTCTCCACTAGGCAACCAATGACTGTAAAAGTGCAAGATATTTGCGTGAAACCTACCTAGTTGCATATGATATTTTAAAGTGTTTCCTTTTCATGGACTAGTCGCTCTTCCAAAACTTTAGATTCTAATCTACTCTACTATTTCACCCATAGCTGGGAGAAACCTTTCTTAAGGTATTAGTAAAAAAGACGACTCGTGATCCCTGTAGCCATTACACTAACCCCACTTCCAAAATGTATCAAACTGTACACACATGTGAACACCACCGCCCAAACATTTTTCAGCAAAATCGATTCATTATTACATGAAAAATATATCTCACACTATAGAACACAAAATAAAAAACACCAAAAACAATTCCTAGATCAACATTTGTATTCAAGTCTGCAAGAAAATTCGATTGTGATAAAGCCTACTGTATATTGTGATTGTAAAAACAGTAGTAAGCCGTGGACTATAATATAGTTTACAACGAAAACAAATACCATAAAGCAGTATATCGCATACCGATGACAGTCAAAAGCAATATATCGCATGCCGATGATAGTCAAAAGCAGTATATCGCATGCTGATGACAGTCAAAAGCAGTATATCGCATGCCGATGACAGTCAAAAGCAATATATCGCATGCCGATGATAGTCAAAAGCAGTATATCGCATGCCGATGATAGTCAAAAGCAGTATATCGCATACCGATGACAGTCAAAAGCAATATATCGCATGCCGATGACAGTCAAAAGCAATATATCGCATGCCGATGACAGTCAAAAGCAATATATCGCATGCCGATGATAGTCAAAAGCAGTATATCGCATGCCGATGATAGTCAAAAGCAGTATATCGCATGCCGATGATAGTCAAAAGCAATATATCGCATGCCGATGATAGTCAAAAGCAGTATATCGCATGCCGATGATAGTCAAAAGCAGTATATCGCATGCCGATGACAGTCAAAAGCAGTATATCGCATGCCGATGACAGTCAAAAGCAGTATATCGCATGCCGATGACAGTCAAAAGCAGTATATCGCATGCCGATGACAGTCAAAAGCAGTATATCGCATGCCGATGACAGTCAAAAGCAGTATATCGCATGCCGATGACAGTCAAAAGCAGTATATCGCATGCCGATGACAGTCAAAAGCAGTATATCGCATGCCGATGATAGTCAAAAGCAGTATATCGCATGCCGATGATAGTCAAAAGCAGTATATCGCATGCCGATGATAGTCAAAAGCAGTATATCGCATGCCGATGACAGTCAAAAGCAATATATCGCATGCCGATGACAGTCAAAAGCAATATATCGCATGCCGATGATAGTCAAAAGCAATATATCGCATGCCGATGATAGTCAAAAGCAGTATATCGCATGCCGATGATAGTCAAAAGCAGTCTATTGCATACAAATAATAGTAAAACAAGCAGTCTGTCATATATTAATGATAATAGAAAAAGACATCCTAATGATAGTAAAAAAAAGCAGTCTATCGCATACTAATGATAGTTAAAAGAGAAACAGTCTGTCGCATACTAATGATAGTTAAGAGAGAAACAGTCTATCGCATACTAATGATAGTTAAAAGAGAAACAGTCTGTAGCATACTAATGATAGTTAAACGAGAAACAGTCTGTTGCATACTAATGATAGTTAAGATAGAAACAGTCTGTTGCATACTAATGATAGTAAATAAATGGTAGATTGTATACTAAAAATACTGATATACTTTTATAGTGCTGTCTTTTATATGTGCCAAAAACGTGTTACTATTTTAGCATAAGGATTTCAGATAATTTAAAAACCACTGGCCATGTTTAAACATCTGTAAGACATTATTTTGAGCAATACTTAAGTAGACACTGACTGCGGGCAAATTCGTTTTATCTGGAAACAATTTTAGAATATAACCCTTGCCTTTTAGATAGGATAGCGTATACTATTCATAGATCTTAATGACGTCATATGCTTAAAGTCTGATGTAAGCATCTCAGTCATTGGTGGTGGTGGGGAAAGGACAAGCCTTGAAGAAATTTGCACTCAAAATGTAAGCTGTCATACACACACACACACACACACACACATATATATATATATATATATATATATATATATATATATATATATATATATATAAAAATTTAAAATCATTTTCAAATCATGTTCCAAACAAAGAAAGAGCATACACAAAGGTATTATAGCTGTTTATAGCTGTTTCGAGGCAATGTTTATTTCACATCATACAATAAAACATAACATTGGATCATCTTCAGAACATAATTTTTGTAGATACCCAGAAAAACAAATCAATAATGTCCAAAATAATTCAATTTCTACCAAAAACAAAGTAAAAATTGCAAGAATCGATTCATTATCAAATACCTCGGTGAATTATTAAATTTATTCCACATTACAATACATATTATCTTAACCTAAGCAAAAAGAATTTAAGAGACAACAAGATCCGACATACACAAAATGTGAAAAAATGCAATAGAGATACTTCCATTCTTTGTTTAAAAAGTTGGTCTGAACCGGGTTTTTTTTTTATTAGTGTTGATCTTTTTTTGTCCAGATAAAGTTGAAAGTACATTTTATAATGCAGTATCCACATATGACCGTTTTTGTTAGACATATTATTAGAGGATATAAAAACAGATTAATTACTAATAACTGCATTTCACTACTTAATTTATTAAACCCATCTGGCATTTTGGAAGGACTCTTTTGGGAACATTTTTGTGAAGTATGGTTTAATATATTATTAATACATAGTTTTTTCTTTCTTTTAATATTGAAGAATGAGAATTTTTGAGGAACCTACCCTCTTTATCAATCATTTACTAAATGCGTACATACAGTAGAGATGTCTCCATTATTTTGAAACTCGTACAAGAGTTAAATTGCATTCGTTTGAAAAATTGGTCTCAACAGTTTTTTTTTCTTGCCTGAATTATTTGATGGATTTCTTTTTGTCCAATGAATTTGAAAATACATTTCTGATGCAGTATCTACATTTATTCCTTTTGTTAGACATTAATTTGGGGAAGTGTGTGTGTGTGTGTGTGTGGAATCAGCCTGTGAGAAGATCAAAGCAAAAAACAAATACCCAATTTAAGTTTCTTTGGAATATTTTAAAGAAGCTTTAGGAGGCATCATATGGCACAACCTTCCATTTGAAAATTTAAATATTTCAGATTTGCATTAAATTTTATCCATTATCATTAGACACCAATTATGCAAGATTCCCTGAATTTGAATTTCTTATTAAGACCCCGTAAGCTTAAGTCTTACATTTTAGACACTTTCTAGAATCAAAATCATGTAATGAATTTTGATCAGAATTGGAATAAACATTCTAAACATAAGGTTTAGTAGCATTATATATTGATTTTAATCTTTCTGAGATGACCCAAGGGTGGTGCAAAACTCTTCTGTTTGGGGAATGAACTTTACCCATCCTGTGACAGGTATTTTTCTAGTATATATATATATATATATATATATATATATATATATATATATATATGAATTTCTTCCCTTCACCTCTCCTACTAAAATATTCGTTTTCATCTAAAGTTTACAAGCTGATCCTAACATTTTGTTGCATGTGTATACATCTAGTTTGATAACTTTCGCTTTTGCCAACCTTTCGTTTCTCCGTCTCAACAAATGTAAAAACATAGAAATAAAAAATAGAACCACTCTATTTATCTGCCTTCATTCTGTATTTTTTTTCTCTTACTTCCATATATTCTTTTTCTTTTTCTTTGGCTTTAACTAATTTTAACTTATTTACTTCTACTGCCATCTTCGAATTAATAACATTTTTCTCTCTTGGCTTAATATATAGAAGAATGTGAAGAATGGGAATATTGCGTATTCTCATTCTATCAAGATCTGCAATGTGTAGTTAGAAAATCCAAGCAAATCCTCTAAACACATGGGTGGCAAAAGATATTTTCTGCATTTCTTGGACAGTATGTACATGTCAGCAACAAAAGACTTTGAACAGGGTACAAACATGTGTGGGAATGTCTCATGGGATTCGAAATTCAATGGGACATTATATATATATATATATATATATATATATATATATATATATTATAAGAAAGCAAAGTTCATTTATATTCCAAAAGCTAAGATTTAATTTTTCTTACAAAAATATTTCAAAACAGATACACTTTAGTGCGAATTATTTTACGAATCGTTTAGCTTAAAATAAACCAACCAACATTATTATGTCAATATTAGATCTGTCCACTTCATGCTCATCAGAAAGTACATAAAAAGTTCTTAATTTACAAAATTATACAAAGTAGTGTGACATGATAGATAAATGTTCAAAAGGAAACTTTGAACTCTTGTTCGACCCTCGGAAGTCCGCCATCTTGAAACCACAATTCAGAGTTAGCAACATAAATCACGTAACCTATTCCAGCAACTTTAATTTAGTTTTATTCTTCTATTTTAGCAAGTGATGCTTATTGTTTATCTATAAAATACTTAAATTAACTCAAAGATAATTCTAATTGTATAATTTACTTCATTAATATTCTGAGTATATATTTACTTCATTTGAATACAAAACTAAGTGCAGAATTATGTTTTTTTTCCTTATTCCCTGATATTTAAGTTTGTTTAAATACTATAATAGTTCCTATTTAAAATAAGATACATTTACTAACCTTTATGTAAAAATTTGGTATATAATTTTGTGCTCTTCACAATGGGGTATAATTTTAAAATATCAAGATTCTAAACTTATGAATATCAGCTTAAGTTGTTATGGTATTTTTGATATTTATAATGAAACCAATCTATTTTAGATCTCTTTCTCTCTCTCTCTCTCATTTATATATATATATATATATATATATATATATATATATATATATAAGTGTGTGTGTGTTAGATTCCAGTAATCATGTATTTATTTATTTATAAAAAGATCATTTCTTGAGGGACCATTTTGTTAATACTTAGCAAAATATAAAGTTAGCTATCTTGGTTTTTCTATGAGTATAACTCATGTCCAAAGCATCAAAAATAATAAAATTCACATTATTAGAGCATTTATATACGTAGGTTCAATTAGGAATATAAGTTTCTGTTTATTTTTATCATGTTTGATAAATAACAGAGCCAACAAAAATATGTATACTTTCCTAAAGTTTTCAATTCTAAATGAAATCGTAAAAAATAATACAAGTTAAAAGAGTAGTAAATAAATAAAATAAAAATAGAAAATGGGGAAAATGAAGAAAAAAGAAGAGAAAAAGGTTGAAAAAAAAAAACGAAAACATTTCGTATGACTTCTAAATAAAGGGAATTTAATTTAAAAACTAAGAAAACTTTAGTAATGTATACATATTTTTGTTGGCTTTGTTAGTTATCAAACATGGCGTTCATGAAAGTAAACAGAAACTTATATTCCTAATTGAATTTACATATATAAATGTTCTAATGTAAATTTTATCATTTTTGGCCTTTCCTTCTGATGAGTAACCCTCAGAGAAAAACAAGATATATAACTTTGTATTTTGGTTGTTTAAGTGTTAATGGAACGGTCTGTCAAGAAATGCTCTTTATAGAAATGGATAAAGACATGCTTACTGGAATCTAACATTCTATCATTTATTTATACACGTTCTGGAGTTTAACATCTATTGATCTTAAATCCTGAAAGTCTGACTATTTATAATATATATATATATACAGTATCTACAATAAGTGAGTACACCCAACGAATTTTTTACTTTTTACTTCTTACTTCATAGAACTTTATTTAAATTTTTCGTCGGATTTAAATGAACATAGCCATATATTTAAATTTAAATATGCATAAGCGTTGAGGTTCGAATTTGTTGTTTATTACAAATAATAGGGGAAAAAATCTATAAAGTCACAGTAAAATAAATGAGTACACAGTTATGAAAGTCACTTATCATGAATAAATATGTACTCAATTAACTATAAATAGCAGAACTTTCTGTTGACACCTTTCTGTTGCACCCTAATAGATAACCTAAGGCAGTTTACCGGCTTTTCGCTTACATTCCGCTGCTATTGCTTGGATCTATTGCTACCAAAGTTTTTTTCATATTATTCTTGGAAATGGCTCCTCATGGCAATGAATTAGATGAAAAAACTCGTGAAACTATTGTTAATTTATTCAAGAGTGGTCATTCATATAAAGAAATTAGTGACAATGTAAATATCAGCCGAAATACGGTAGCAAAAGTTGTTCAACGGTACAAAAAAGCTGGAACCGTCAAAAATGGCCGCCGTCCCGGTCGACCAAATAAGTTTTCTGATCGAACTAAGAGGCACATCTAACAACTAATAGAGGGAAACAGACGTCGGAGTGCTGCTAGCATCGCAGAAGAAATTTCGCACAGTTTAAACGTAACTGTGAGTGCTCAGACAGTGCGCAACATTCTCCATGAAGACGGGTTAAAAGGCTGCATGCCCCGGAGGAAGCCTCTGCTTAAAACTTCTCACAAAAAGAAGCGCTATGAATTTGCTAAAGAACATAAAGACAAAGACATGCAGTTTTGGGACAAAATCCTTTGGTCTGATGAGACAAAAATAAATCTATTCGGATCAGATGGCGTTAAGCATGTGTGGCAACGAAAAGGGGAAGCTTACAAGGATAAGTATGTCGTACCAACTGTAAAGCATGGAGGTGGGAGCTTAATGATTTGGGGGTGTATGAGTGCCAAAGGAGTTGGACGACTTGTTTTCATCGAAGGAAAAATGGATTCCAAACTCTATTGGCAGATATTGGAGGAAAAAATGTTACCAAGTCTAACAAGTTGTTGGCAGACGTGGAGCTTTCCAGCAAGATAACGACCCTAAGCACACGTCTCGGACTACGAAGGCGTTCTTAGACAGTAAACGGGTGAATACCTTATCATGGCCGAGTATGTCACTTGATTTGAACCCAATAGAGCATTTGTGGGAGCATCTGAAACGGAAAATTGAAAGGAAAAATCCGAGAAATAATAACGAACTGAAGGAGGTCATCAAGTGTGAATGGAACGCAATTCCGGCGGACACATGTCATAAACTAGTCGAATCAATGCCTAGGAGGTTGTCTGATGTTATTGATAACAATGGAGGCCATACAAAGTATTAAAAATAAGATTATTTGTTTAAAATGCTCATGTGTACTCACTTTTTGTTACTTGTTCCAAATGTTTTTATTCAATTTTTTTGCATTGAAAAGATATTTGTTCCTTCATAGTTTATAAAGCTAGTAAACAACAATATGGCTACGTTCACATCGAGTTTCATTTAAATACTACGAAAAATTGAAGTTTTATGAAGTAAAAAGTAAAAAATTCGTTGGGTGTACTCACTTATTGTAGATACTGTATATATATATATATATATATAATATATATATATGTGTGTGTGTGTATATATTTGGGCAGTAAGTCATTATCTATACATGTTTGGTTGTAGACCCCGGAATTTTAACTTTTGTGATTTTCTTAATTATTTTCTCAACATGACAAGCAAGCTTTCGGGTCTCAGGTGGTAGTTGGTGTATTACATATTACAAACAAAACCATAATTCTCCCCATCTTATAAAGTTATTAAGATGCATTTATCAAAATGTTTGGTAGTAATACGTTTGGAATATGTGTGCTGGTAAGTTTTAGTTAATAACAATATATATATATATATATATATATATATATATAGGCGGTATTCACTCGGCATTGCCCGTGTGGAGACATATTGCTGGTTGGAAGGCTTTTTAATAAAAATATAATTTCAAATATAGGCATGCTTACAATTTTTGCCTTGAAAGAAAAGTAAAAAATAACATTTGTAATATGAGGTCAAGTAATAAAAAAAACTGTTTGCGCAGTAGTGTTACTAAAAAAAACTATGTTACTTAGCAACAGCTGTAAATGAATTTAATGAATCAAAACAAATTCGAATTATTTTAAATCTTAAAAAATGCCAATAAAAATAATTATCAAAATTCTTGAAGCTTTTTTAAAAATACATACTTCACTAAGATATTATTTGTTTAATTTTATTTTTGTTTTATGAAACGAAGTAAACCCATTTTAAAAAACTTAAACAATAATGGAATCAAAGTAAAATTCCAATTTGAAAAATGTAATCCTTATTGAAACTTATTTGAATGTTTGATTTCTATAAAACAAACATTGAATTCCTTTTTTTTAATTATTTTTTACATTTTATAATATTCTGGAAGGGGGGGGGTATGGCTAACAATGGATGAACTCAGTCTCAATTGCATGGGATAGGAGGTGTAAATAAAGTGACATTTAGTGAAATAATTTTCTGTAAACTTATAATTTTTAACTTGTTCGAACCCCCCTCCCCCTCGAATGAATAAGAACTCTTATGTCCTCCTGTCCAAGCCCTGAATCCCATATTACTGTTGCTATGCTTATTTTTTATATTTTCTATAATTTTCAAGTTATAAATAAGATATGCACTTAAATAAGAATAAGTAAAAGCCTGTCTTATCTCTCCTCCGACTCCCCCTCTCTAACACTAATTTATGGGAGACTTTAATAAAGAATGTCTGGTATAAATCATCTTGGAGTCGTTAATTAGTTTTGAAGCACGATTGAGTTTCATTCAGCCAGAAAAAAAAAAACTTCAGGTATTTTAATATTTCAGCTTTCATAGCATGTCAACTTTACAGTGTTTCCAGAACTCACTCTACGATGAACTGATGGCCCGGAATGATAATGAAAGATATGAAGATATCACGTCTTCGATCGATCACAACTGTACTCAACATATAACACGTAAGCCAAAAAGCAATAAATAAATAAATAAATAAAATTCAAATAAACAGATAAAATCAACATTCAGATATCTGATAAACTTAAGTACCTGAGATACATCGACGTAAGCAAATAAACGACTACCAGCCAGAGGCATGCAGAGGAGGTGGGCGATAAGGTCCCCCCCCCCCCCCCCCAGGCATCCAAATTGGGGCGAGCGGGTGTGAGGGCATCCAATCATATTCAAACTATCTCCCTTTCTCATATTTTTCAGTACTCGGACTTATAGTTGAGTCTCTGGCGCATACAATCAAGGGATTGGCCTCAGGTATCGCCAGGGCATGTCGTGTCCATCAACATACATGTCATTTAAAAAAGGTGGGAGACAATTCTCTCAAGATGCATATGGTATATAGTTGTCTACAAAGACCCCATTTAAAGAACAAATTAGAAAAGATATACAGTTTCTGTATTAATTGTCAGACAAGTTCCAAAAAATAATTTCCTTTTTAGTTTGGATCATTGTTGTAGGTTGGCTGGAAAGGATTCGATGGGCGCAATATCTAACAGGGCTGTGAGAGTTAGTTGGCTGGCAGCTTGATTTATCTTAGTGGAGAGCTGTTTCCATACACCTGTCTCTGGCTATAGTGGTGCAATTTTAATTTTTGCCGGCAATGCTGGGACTGGCTAGTGATATATAATCTTGTACAATAACATCTCCAGTTCTCCTAAACTCTAGCCCTGGTGATACCAGATCAGGCTGCCCTGTGGCTCCCTGAGACGAAATTCACCTACATTGACGTTTTTTTTTTTTTGTTTTTTTTGTTTGTAAAACTTAATTATGTTCTACAAAACCAAAAACAAAAACAACAGCCCCTCTCCCTTTCTCCCTCCCCTTTTTTATTTTTATTTTTCCTACCCTACTCCCGGTCCTGGATATGACCTTAAACTACATCCGATGGTGAGATCTGGCTTACGGACTTTGGGGAATGTGGAGCCTCCTCTTAATTACCATTGCTCCCAGGTCCACCCTGACCCGGAGTGGTAGTACCTGTTAGGGTCCCAACTATGGGTTAAATAGAAACAGATATTAAAAGGGGAAAGAAACAAAAAAGAGAAGAAAACAAGACCAGATTCGGCATTAAATAACCCAAAAAGGGTTGATATGCCGTAAAACAAAACTACCAAACCAAAAACCCTGATTAAACATTTGAAGATATAAAGAACTTGAAGCATAAAAACTTTCACTATAATGACCAGATTCGGCATTAAATAACCCAAAAAGGGTTGATATGCCGTAAAACAAAACTACCAAACCATACCAAACCAAACTCTAGCCCAGTCTAATAATATAAAATTAAGATGTGTGTGCCAGGTTGTCAGCAAGAAAGAACACATTTAACACAACTTCATAAAAGATATTCAGTTTCTTTATTCATTGTCAGACAAGTCTCAATATAAAAGGTTTTTTCTTAGTATCTGATCTTTGTGGTAAGTTGGTTGGAAAGGATTCTCTCGATGCAATATAAAACAGGGTAATAAAGACATTAAAAAAAGATTCTCTCTACATAATAGCAGACAGGGTCGTGAGTGTTTTTTCTCTTGAAAAAGATTCTCCCAGCGTAATATCAAACAAGGCTGTACGTCGGTTTCTGTCGAAAATTCTGTCCTCTCTGAATAAAGTTATCACAAATCCCAATCAAACTGCTTTTCTCAAACCTGCATAGTACCTCCGGCATTAACTTTCTGCCTGACCTCATGCATTGATCCTCCAAAACCTCCAACCTCTCAGCCATATACTTTTTGGGGCTTGACTTAAATTCCATCAAGGACATCGAATATATCACAAAATGGAAAATAAAATTTCTCTACAATTGGTTAACATATCCAACATTTAATATTACACGTGGACAGACCTAAAAATGTTATTTCAAACTTGTGACAGACTCTTAGAGATGTTTGCATGTATCTCGCCAAAAAAAATGTCTTTATCTGATGAATAGCAAAATTTCATTTCACATTTTCATCAAGTTTTCTTTCGTTTCTAAGCGATGAAGTTATCTTTTCAATTTGTATTATTTGAATTATTATTCTCACTTTGAATGTTATTCTCAAAAACATTTCGGCTGATGTAACTTCTGACCTTCTTCAGGTGCATCTTATTGAACCTGTGAATCTTTGTTACACTCAGGAATCTATACGGAATTTCGCACTGAACCCTTTATTTAATCCATGGAGGTGTATTGTTCTCATTCCAGCAGCCATGATCGAGTAAAAGTCTTAAGTATTTTTTTAAATTCTTAGTGAAGAATTACCCATAAACCTCCAGAAAACTGTCACTTAAGAACTAATTGATACTTAACACCTTTATCCATTGCTTTACATGTCCATAATATCCAAGATGAGAATAGTAGTCTGAATAATCTAAATAATACAAACTAGCGGGACCTGTGTAAATTACACGAAATGATGTTTTCAATACTAATTATCTTGTTCCTAACCTATACATGTTTGAATAAAATATAAGATTTCACTTGTATAATCATTTTAAAAAATGAATAATACATGAAACAATTTACAAAACTTTTTTATATATACAATATTTCTAGTGAAGGTAATATTTCGATGACTAAACCTTACTTTGTAAATGCTTTAGATTAAATTAAATTTGTCTCCAATTCATGAGTAGCATACAAAGATTCGGAAGGTCGTTGCTTTTGATGTAAGCGTGACACACAAAATAACACACACGCTATTGTATTAATATGTGTCTTTTCGGTCATGCCCCCCCCCCCCCTCTTCGATGAAAAAAAAAAAGTCTTAGAGGTTGGTTGGGATCGAACTATAAACCAGTCGGGCTGACGTCAAAAACCAACGTCAAAATCCTACATCGCTAACCGTTGCACCAAAGGGAAATACTTGAAAATATTACGAAAATTAGGTGACTTGAATGCTTTCCAAAATCTAGTTGCGGCACGCATGCGCAGAGCTTTTGATGTAAGCATGGCACATGAACACACACGCTATCATATTAATATATAGATTATCAATCTTCATTTAAAAAATTTTGAAACTTATTTTTTCAATGTTCTGGATTTGTGTTTGTTGTTTCAATTCTTAAAAAAAAACAAAAAAACTTTTTACACACCTAGCAGAATTCTACCTTTGTCGTTGAATTTTAACAAAAAACGTCCAAAATATTTCCTATTCGTGGCCTTTTGTCTTCCCACCTCAATTTTCACATTATGATTTTTTTCTTCCTCTACATGAAAAATATTCACAAACTATTGTTACGTTGTAAAAGCGGGAATATAAAATTGTTATGAGATCAAAGAGTCAAAGCTGTTTGTGCATTTATTGAATGGAAAATTTCTTTAGGGAGCGTTTTCCGCCTCAGTTAGTTGAAATGTTTTTAGAAGCATTTTAACAGAAATCCACTTAATTGTCCCACAATCCACCCAAGTAACAGCAAAATCCAACCTCTTCACTGTAGACTCTTATTATAACTTCTTTCTAATATACAGAGGTATGTACCTTTGGAATTTTCTTCCTGACCATGCCAACATGCAAAATGTGAAAAAAACATCTTGCTGCCCAACTGCTCACTTAGGTTGCTCCACCTATAAATCTGGTACCTATCACAGTATCCCCTTACGTTTGACTGACAATATGCCTTGTTTGGGATGAAGTAAAAACAAAAATATGTACTAAAAATAAACTTATTTGGATAAAAGTTGAGTACAATTCATGCAGAAATTAAAGTCTAATGTGAACAAACATCTTGCTGCCCAACTCCGCATCCAGATTGCCCCCTATAACAGATGTAATAAGCTTTATGTGGGGTGAACAAAAGTTAAAAAAAATGTACTAAAAATGATGTTGTTTGGATAAAACTTAAGTTTGTTTTGTTTGTTTTACGGCATATCAAACTTTTGCAGTTTAATTACTGATGTTGCGTATTATCTGGATACTGTTATTTTGTATTATTTGGAAGAAGAAGTTAAAATATATGTTATTAAACTTAACTACTGGATGTCTATTTTCTTTATTACAAATTGCTTCTTGACTTGCTTTTATACATCCAGACCTCAGATTCCAAACTAACTTCACTAAAATTCTGCAGTTACTGAAATCCAACTTCAAACCTTTCTCATATCACATGATCAACCTAACCTACCAACTCTTTATACTTTATATGAGACTGATGATTTAATGCTTGTCTGTGAACTAATGGAAGGTTTACTTGTTAAAGATCTGAAGGAAATCTAGGAAAGTAAAGGTCTGAGAGTGAATGTCACAAATACCAAAGTGCTGATCAGTGGTTGTAGTGTTGGAAAGACACTCAGGAAAACGAAACTTCCTCTGCTCAGTCTGTGGAAAAGGAGTTGGGAGTAACTCAAATTTCTTGCGGTACTTGTAACCATTGAGTACATAAGAAGTTATGCAAATAGCAACCAAGATGAAAATAATAGAATAATCCATATAATACACATTATCGATCCTCATTTGAAAAATTCCGAAACATAATGCCATTGTAAATTCATACCTTTACCTGAATGTTCTTGAATTCGTCCAGTTTAGTTTCAAAACTTTCTACACTAGATATGGTACTGTTTCAGCACACAAAAACTTTAGATTGTCTTAAGATTATAGTTGTGACCTCTTACCCAACATAGACAGATATTTCAACTAGTACACGATAAGCCTTACAGATGTGCATTATAATTGCATGTCTGTAATCATGTGCACTCATGTACAGGATGCACAAATTTGTTGAAGCGTTATAAATTTCTGATCTTCACTTTATAAAACTTCATTACTCAATGAAATACATGGAACTTTTCTTTTTATCTTAATTGATAAATGTGTTTTTATTAAGCTTCACTTAATGTCTTACAGATTCTTTTTTGAATTGCGCTGGCTTAGACAGATGTTTTTCACGTACAGAATGTTTATATTGTTACTGACACCATGTACAGCTTAGAGTTTGTTATTTTGAGTTTGTTCTACATTTTGATTTGATTGGGAAATGATAACGACTTCATTTGCCGCCACTGCCATCATCATAATCATTATCATTGTAATCAGCATCATCCATTTTATTGTTTTATTTCCCTTGATTAAATGAAGGATTCTGTTTGAAATTCCGTACAGATTCCCGTATACGACAAGATGCATCTGAAGAAGATCGGAGGTTACGTCGTTCGAAACGTTGATAACACTCAAGATGAGAACAGTAGTCCGAATAATCCAAATTATCAATCTTCATCTCAAAAATTTCGAAATATCAACATTCATTTATAATTATCTTGGAAATTATGTTCGCAAATTCTGACGTTTTCTGATAGTCTGCAGTCTCAGTCTCCGATATTAAAGACTGATTCCGTTTAAATTCCACTGTCTAAGATCTTTGTTGATGGTTTGTATCCAAGTTTTTTGGGGTCGTTCAACTTTCTTCTAGCCTTCCAACTCCAGATCTCTGCATTTTCTTATCCAAGAGTTGCTCCTCTCAATATGGCTAAACCAACGTAACTGACTGACCACCAGTTCATCAAGCTTTGGTGTATTCAGCCTTGCCAACATGGTATCAGAGCTGATATGCTGGGTTTGATCTGACTCGACACTGCATATCCATCTGATTATTGCTCTATCATTATGTTGAAGATGGGCAAGTGAAGGCTAGATGAGGGCTCAACACTTACCTCCATACAGCATCACACTAAAACAGAGCTGCTATATATCCTCTCCCTGGTAGTGAGAAGGATAGCTTGCAATGTCAGAACTGGCAACAATTCGCAGAACTTATTCCATGCATACTTTATCCTCTTTTTTGATTTTGCTTAGCCAGTCTAGTTGACAGGATTCTGGATGTTGATGGTTCAATCCTGACTACAGGTGATAACAACTAAGAATAACATCAATTTAACACTTCTACCCGATCATGGCTGACGGAATGAGAACAATCTACCCCTGTGAATTAAATAAAGTTCCTTATAAGTTCAAAATTCAGCTATTAAGTTCCCAACTTCGAAAAGATGTACTTTAAAAAAAATTTGATGTAAGTCACTCCAGACGAGGCATGAAGCCACTTGATGTAAGGAGCTAACAACAGCGAAATATGATTATCGCAAAAACAGGAGATGCCTATTGGCCTTAGTCTTGAAAAGACCAAGGAGGAAAACAGTCAGCAGGAAGAGTTCCGCAAGCTTGAAGTTCTTGGAAAGAATATACTGGAATAAGAAGCTGTATTACAATGAAGTATCAAAAAAACGAATTGATGGAGACTACTAGACTAATGAGTCAAATGAGCTGGAACAAAGAAAGCAGGGAATAGATCAGAACTTGAACATGGTCGGAAGTTATATTGGTGAAAACGTTGTGAATAATAACAACCAAGATAATACAAATTATCGATCTAACAATTTCCAAACATTAAACAACTATTCAAATTTTTGAATTTTTGTTTTTGAGATGAGGATTAATAATATGTATTATCTGGATTTTTCGGACTATTGATCTTATCTTGGGTGTTGTTCTCACAATGTTTTAGCCGATATAACCTCCGACCTTCTTCGGGTGTATTGCATATTACACAGCTATATTATTACATATTACTTTGTCTTTGGTTCATGTCTTACTTTTGCATATTTTTGAATGCACATAGTTCTTGGTTATGATGTTTTCTGTCAGAGGCTTGACTCTGACAATATATTTCCGATTCAAAGGTTGATGTGATTGCCTTGTTTGTGCTATTTGTTACGCAAACAACTCCTTCGAAATCTTGAGTTATGCTTCATCACATTTTGGAGGCGATTTACATTTCCAGTCAACAACTTTTGTTGTGTGAACAGAATTTGTTTATTCTCTAAATATTTTACAAGCATTGTAAGCATTCCATTAATTTTGTTGTTCAATTACACTCAAATTCTAACATTGTTATATATCATAACAGTTCCTGGCGGGATTCTGATACGAAACATTTATAATCAGTAAGTTCAAAAATCATACCTGGGATTTCTTCGCCTCCTGACGCTCACGGTTCCCGCAGATTCTCTGGACTATGAACACTCTCATTTCGGAATTGAAATCAGGCCCACGTAAACACAACCGAAGGCAATCAATTTAGAGGAAGATCGATTTTTATTTAGGCTGTTGATATTGCCGACATCTTGTTAGCGGTGGAGAAAATAAAGATTGTAAGCTGCGGATTTGGGGGTGTCACCCGTTACTTTTCGTTTACCATTGATTCTTAAGTCATTTTGTTTGCGTCCAATCGTGTCGGGGTTTCAAGTGAGACTCACTGTTTTTTTGTGCCTCTCCTATCTCATCTGACGTCATTTCCTCTCTCTATTGTTCACACAGGAGACGATGGTCCCAAATGTGAGCGCTTTACCTGTTGCCAACCCTTAAATCCTGCTTAACTTAACAATATAAATCCTTAAATGACTACTAGCTGATGTACACAGAATATTAGGCATTTTAAAATATTGTACCAATCAACATTCGTATCATTTAGATTATTCAGATTACTGTCCTCATCTTGGATGCTATTGTCACATCTCTGCCAATGAAACCTCTGACCTTCTTCTGGCGCATCTTGTATAGAATTTTGAATGCAAGGACCCGTGGCACAATGGATATAAGTGCTAAGTAATAATCACTTCTAAGTGACAGTCTTCTGGAGGTTGATGGTTCAATCCTCAGTACGAGCATCACTAAGAATACAAATTACAAATTATTTAAGATGTCTACCCGGTCATGGCTGATGGAACGTTAGCAAGCTACTCCCATGGATTAAATAAAGGGTTCTGTTTTAAATTCTGTACAGATTCCAGAGTTCAACAAGATGTGCTGGAAGAAGATCGAAGGTTACATCGTCCGAAACGTTGTGAGAATAACATCTAAAATGAGTTCAACAAGATGCGCTGGAAGAAGATCGAAGGTTACATCGTCCGAAACGTTGTGAGAATAACATCTAAAATGAGTTCAACAAGATGCGCTGGAAGAAGATCGAAGGTTACATCGTCCGAAACGTTGTGAGAATAACATCTAAAATGAGTTCAACAAGATGCGCTGGAAGAAGATCGAAGGTTACATCGTCTGAAACGTTGTGAGAATAATATCTAAAATGAGTTCAACAAGATGCGCTGGAAGAAGATCGAAGGTTACATCGTCCGAAACGTTGTGAGAATAACATCTAAAATGAGTTCAACAAGATGTGCTGGAAGAAGATCGAAGGTTACATCGTCCGAAACGTTGTGAGAATAACATCTAAAATGAGTTCAACAAGATGTGCTGGAAGAAGATCGAAGGTTACATCGTCCGAAACGTTGTGAGAATAACATCTAAAATGAGTTCAACAAGATGCGCTGGAAGAAGATCGAAGGTTACATCGTCCGAAACGTTGTGAGAATAACATCTAAAATGAGTTCAACAAGATGCGCTGGAAGAAGATCGAAGGTTACATCGTCCGAAACGTTGTGAGAATAACATCTAAAATGAGTTCAACAAGATGCGCTGGAAGAAGATCGAAGGTTACATCGTCCGAAACGTTGTGAGAATAACATCTAAAATGAGTTCAACAAGATGTGCTGGAAGAAGATCGAAGGTTACATCGTCCGAAACGTTGTGATAATAACATCTAAAATGAGTTCAACAAGATGCGCTGGAAGAAGATCGAAGGTTACATCGTCCGAAACGTTGTGAGAATAACATCTAAAATGAGTTCAATAAGATGTGCTGGAAGAAGATCGAAGGTTACATCGTCCGAAACGTTGTGAGAATAACATCTAAAATGAGTTCAACAAGATGCGCTGGAAGAAGATCGAAGGTTACATCGTCCGAAACGTTGTGAGAATAACATCTAAAACGAGTTCAACAAGATGTGCTGGAAGAAGATCGAAGGTTACATCGTCCGAAACGTTGTGAGAATAACATCTAAAATGAGTTCAACAAGATGCGCTGGAAGAAGATCGAAGGTTACATCGTCCGAAACGTTGTGAGAATAACATCTAAAATGAGAACAGTAGTCCGAATAATACAAATAATACAAATTATCAATCTTCATCTAAAAAATTTTGAAACATACGATCAACATTCATTTATAATTATCCCGGAAATCGTGTTCACAAATCCTGATTCACGGTTGCTACTTATCCAAGCAGAAAGGCCTTAGTTATAATTCAGCAGTAGTTAGGTAGACGAAGCAATTCAATTGTTCAGGGATTATACAAAAGGGTATTAATAAAGGTACTTTTCTTACTTTGCTAGTAAAATATTCAGAGAATGGACAAATTTTGTTCAGCCAACAAAGGTTGTCGACTGGAAATGTAAATCGCGTCCAAAACGTGACGAAGCATAACTCAAGATTTCGAAGGAATCGTTTGTGTAACGAATAACACAAACAGGACAGTCGAGTCGATGTTGACCAAACTTTGAATCGGATATATCTTGTCAGTGAACAAACCTCCGACAGAAAACATCATGACCAAGAACTGTGCATTTCATTTCATGTAAATGTAGACAAATATACAAAGGTGAGACAAATAAAACTAAAAGTAAGGCTAGAAAAACATAAGAAAACCATAATATATGAAGATATCAAAAGTAATTTATACTTTGTCCCACAAGGGCAGATAGTTTGTGGGACAAAGTAAAAATTATTGACAGAGAAGAACGGTGGAGAGTAAGATGTTTTAAAGAATCAGCGCATATGTTGGTCAACAATGGCCTCCTAAGTAGATCTAATATGGAATTAAAAGCAATGTCAAGACCAGTAATTATAAATAGTAGATTAAAACACCAGTAAAATTATATATATATATATATATATATATATATATATATATATATATTCCCACAATCAGACAATGCTGTAGCCCACACAAACCATGAAAGCCACAGACCGGAAGTCGTAGACTCGAGTTTCACCCTTGAGCTTATCAATAGAACATATCTGAACTCAGAATTCAAAAATTACCTGCGAGGTGAGTACTCTGCCCCCATGAGCCACCTGAGCCACATACAAGAAAGTCTATTGACTCACACAGATTAAGCAAACTGTGGTGAAGACCAATTGTGGAATGTACCTGCTCTTCTCAACAAGGGGTGTAGTCATCCAACTACTAAGAACCCAGGCCGATGTGTCACAAGTAGGATTTTTACACTCGCTAGGATGATGTCATCCAACAAGCTAACCCAGCAAACAAATTAATATTAGATTTTTCATGTGAGATGATATATAATGTAAGTCCTATTTACAGTCTGTGGCTTTAATGGTTTGTGTGGTCTGCGGCATTGTCTGATTGTGGAAATAATTATAAATCATCTCACATTAAAAATCTAATATATGTATATATATATATATATATATATATATATATATTAGTAACTAGCATTTCCTACCTGGTGTTGCCCGGGAGTTTTCAAAAAAAAAAGATTCAATTTTAGTATAGAACTGTTGGAATACCTCACTTATTTTGCCCAAATTGATTGAAAACATGGCCGCCAACTATTAAAACATTGAACTTAAGTTACTATTTTATCTGATTAATCTTTTATATAACAATTGATTCAATTAATAATTTATCGATATTGTATTAATTTTAACTTTCAAAATCCTATTTAAAATAAGAGTTGGACATATTTTTGTCCTTTGGTCCTCAAATTCCATGATTTATGTTTCTGACCATGGGGGGGAACAATTATTGTTTTTTGGGATAGACTGTTGTTTTAAATGGGTGGTATGTTTAGATTTTCAATCCTCTCATAATATTCATCATCAGTCAACTATAGATCTATCCATCTCATTAACCTTTATACTCGAGTAGTTTTTTGGTCTTGATAAGTGGTTGCTCATTAGTAAAAAGCAAAAATAGATAAAAATATTACTTTTAGAAAGTAAATTTAAAGGAAATTTCAACACAAAAGTAACGTAAATATATATATTTTTTAATAACATTTAATGAGATGGTTATACTTGTCTGTTCATAAGCAACTGATTCCAGTTTGGAAAACAGGAGGAAAATGCTGCATGCAAATACTGTGTAGTGTTCAGCTGCTTTCTGGCCTTCATCTTTGAGTTAATATTTTAAAATCCAAGTTCACAACGTCCTAAGATGGAGTACTGCTGCCACATCTGGAGAGGTGCCGCTCAGAACACTCTTTTATTACCTAGACATGGTTCAAAATCGACTTCAAAATATAGTGTGGGGGGGGGGGGCGATCTCTTCTGTATTTTACAGCTCCTCTCTCACAGAAATGACGTCATTAGTCTCTCTCTACTCGATCATTACTTCCATGTCCACAAACTGATCTTCCTCACAAGAACTTCCTGTCTGTGGAACACATTGCCATGGGACTGCTTCCCTTCAGATTTCAACATGATCATCTTCAAATCCAATGTCGACAGATTCCTGTCAAAGAGAGTCCCCACAAGTACTCAAACTTTGTTCATTCAATTAATCATACTCAATCCTCTCATTAGGTTCTTCATCTTTCAACTTACAAACATTCCATCTCACTAACCCTCATCCTCGAGTGGCCTTTGGCCTTGATAAGTGGTGACCCATTAGTACATAAAAAAAATTAAGTAGTTGCAAAGAGCAATAATAATAATAATAGAATAACCCTTTTACTCTGTAGTGAAAATTTCCCTTTCTTCTTCATCCAAAATGAGCGGAAATTTAATTTGTCAAAATCAATTTTAAGTATGAAAGGACAATTCAGATGCTGAAATTCAGCTTCCATTTTCAATTGACAAAGACCCTGGGATAAAATATTGTTATTTCGACTGTGATAACCTTCTGTTTTGTATATGTATAATGCATTCATAATATATAATATGTGGAGGCGAGAAACACACACACACACACACACACACACACACATAAACAGACTTGACGTCACATAATTCAATTAATTATATTCATCTTTGAAGAATGCAAAGGAGAGAACTCAGTATAATTGTACACAATAACTTCCTATAATTTTTTTGTGTGAGTAAGAAAAAAAATGTCTCCACTCTAATAGTTTTGTGAGCTGGAATAAGTATTTTCAGAAAAAAAAACTGAAACAAAATCAAATATATTCATGCTAATAACATAGTGAAAGATCAAAGCAAAATAATTGGCTAGTCCGAATCAAGCATCAAAATGTCAGACAGGTTGCTATTTTGGTCTTCCTTTGAAAACCGACAAGATAACTTTATATGTTAGATTATGTTTTGATTAGCAAAGTTGTCATTGGAGAAATAGATAAAACTAGCATCGATTTATGAGTGCCATACAACATTTAGAGTTTGTTTATGTTTTGCTCTTCGCACCCACTTGCAGCGTTTTCTTTCCTTTTTTCTTTGTTTTTGTTGTGACCCATTTCATTTATCTAGTGACCCACTGAATAATCAGAAATAACCATTTGAAAAACCCTGGTCTAGTTTATGCGTGCCTGGAAATGGGTGAAGACTACTAAAGTGATAGTTAAATTCTAGAATGGTCAGTAGATGTACGTTTTTATTTATCGATTTTCTTTTTGAAATAATTAAATTATGTTTGTAGTTGAGATGAACGTTGGATGTGGTGAAAATAGAATTTTATTTGGCGTGAAAGCATGGCATTCTATACTACAGGTCATTTAATTGCACAGGCATGTTTGATTTTCAGAGATTTTTGACGGAAATTAAGTCAACTAGATTTGAAAAGACATAGTAACATTCGTTTTTTCTTCGTTTTGTTTTTTACTATTGCGTCACCACCTATTAAGGCCAAGAGTCACTCGAGGATAAGCGTTAATGAGATGGAATGATTATCAGCTGAATAATGAGGAACACTATGGGAGTACTAACATTGGTCGATGGTATGAACTGTGTTTGATTACATATGAGTCTGTTTGGGACAACCTGAGGAGGATGATAAGATGTGTTGAAAGATAAATGAAAATACAGATGTGGATCATATCTTTCACGAGACGTCCTAATTACCTCTTTGTTTTGTTTAATCTGCATCAGTTTCCATAAGAAAAATATGTATTTTCATTTATTTTTCTTTCAAAAACTCGGGTATAGATCAGAATGTTGTTCTATGTATTTTCAAATAAAGTTGGCTTAATTTCCTTCCTCTGAAAATCAATGCATTTGTCAATAGGTTTCCAGTCAATCTTCCCAGCTGCACTATAATAGAATCCAGATGTGTGCCGTATAGTCAGTTTAAGTGAAGCTTTGATGACAATGCAGATCAGCACAGATGTGCATGTTATTACAACTGATGCACCATGGTGCTGTCACAGGCAGAAAAAAAGATGTCTACCTACATATTTGGTTTGTCTTTTTTTTAACGGCATATTTTACATGATTAACTGAACATATATTGCTATTTTACCCATAGCTGGAGGGGGGAAAAAATTGTGTGTTCATACCTTTTCTGATGGTATTTATACTTAATTAAACATGATAGATCTGATAGGATTTGAATGCAGCTTAGCTGATTCCACAATCCATAGTAGTATCCATTAGGTTGATCCTGCACTTCCATACTCAGAGTTCATATATTTTCATTTGTAGTGCTGTGTCCACATGTGGTATTTATTGATATGACTGAGATGAAACATATACCCACAAACACCTACATATTTACAGTTTTGAATGATGCTTTCAAAATTAAACTAGTTCATCGTAGGTTGCAATGCCATATTATAGCTTACTGCGCGTGCACAAAAGCCTTTATGCATGCGTGTCCTCATTCTTGTCGTCATTGTGAACCCAGGTTGTTGATCGTTTGTGGTTATCGGTTTAATAACAAATCCAAAATGATCAAAAGACAACGTATAACCCTTAACAAATTTATTAAACAATTTATAGATTAAATCGTAATGTAGGATTTGCTGAATGTTTTATGATCAAAATCTGTGATGCAAGGCACTTTTGTTTATCTCCCAAACTGTCATGGCCAACGTTGTTCACTCCAACTGCAGATACCACTCCCTTTTTCATTGCAAATCAAATAACTCGGTATTATTTTTATTTTATTTTTATTTTAGGCTGCACCTAACAAATACAATCACTCAGATGCCAGTTTTTCTTTTAAAAGGTTTATTTTATTTAAAGACAGAAAACATGAGGGAGACAAATTGTATGTGTGTGAGAAAGTGACAGAGCCCGTCTTGCTACATCAGCCACCTGTGTATGCCACTTCCTTCTTTCTTGAAATCTCGCTGGCTAAGAGAGAGAGAGAGAGAGGGCGTCATCCAGCAATAACATGGTTTAAATCCATCCACACGTCTCTGTAAGAAGCTACATCTGTAATTCTGTCAAACATAAGTTTAAAATAGCATTTTTAGATCCATCCACATGTCTCTGTAAGAAGCTACATCTGTCAATTTGTCATGCATAAGTTTAAAATAGCATTTTTAGATCCATGCACACGTCTATGTAAGAAGCTATATTTGTCAATGTCACGCATAAGTTTAAAATAGAATTTCTACATCTGTCAATCTGTCACGCATAAGTTTAAAATGGAATTTTTAGATCTATCTACACGTCTCTGTATTAAGCTACATCTGTCAATTTGTCACGCATAAGTTTAAAATAGCATTTTTAGATCTATCTACACGTCTCTGTAAGAAGCTACATCTGTCAATCTGTCACACATAAGTTTAAAATAGAATTTTTAGATCCATCTACATGTCTCTGTAAGAAGCTACATCTGTCAATCTGTCACGCATAAGTTTAAAATAGAATTTTTAGATCCATCTACATGTCTCTGTAAGCAGCTACATCTGTCAATCTGTCACACATAAGTTTAAAATAGAATTTTTAGATCCATCTACATGTCTCTGTAAGAAGCTACATCTGTCAATCTGTCACGCATAAGTTTAAAATAGAATTTTTAGATCCATCTACATGTCTCTGTAAGCAGCTACATCTGTCAATCTGTCACACATAAGTTTAAAATAGAATTTTTAGATCCATCTACATGTCTCTGTAAGAAGCTACATCTGTCAATCTGTCACGCATAAGTTTAAAATAGAATTTTTAGATCCATCTACATGTCTCTGTAAGCAGCTACATCTGTCAATCTGTCACACATAAGTTTAAAATAGAATTTTTAGATCCATCCACACGTCTCTGTAAGCAGCTATATCTGTCAATCTGTCACGCATAAGTTTAAAATGGAATTTTTAGATCTATCTACACGTCTCTGTAAGAAGCTACATCTGTCAATCTGTCATGCATAAGTTTAAAATAGCATTTTTAGATCTATCCACACGTCTCTGTAAGAAGCTACAATTTTAATTTGTGAGTTGACGTATCTTATTTTAGATGCTGCCAAGCATCTCTATAAAGGTTTCTGTCCGACAGTTTATCTGTCTGTCACACATAAGTTTAAAATAACATTTTCATCGCTAAAGCCATTAACAGAATGGACGTACCTTAAAAATATCGGTTTTTGCTTTCTAAGTTTTTATGTATGAAATGTGTCATCTGAAATCTATACCCGTGTGTCAGAAGAAAAAGAGAAGAGTGAAAATGGTCTTCTGTGTTAGTGAGTGCTGCTGATTGCATAATAGGAAAGCAATGAAGAAATGAGTACACAAACACGGTCTGGTAAAACGTCGAGGTGAAGGTCGGATAATTTGCCCTCATTTGGAAAGAAAGTGTAAACAAAAACCACAAAGCAGCTCTTGAACGATTTTCAGTTAGATTCACAACCCTGAATGGATGTGAAGGAATTTCCATGTATTGAAATTTCTAAATTATGCATATTGAGATGAAGAACATTGATTAAGAAAAGTTTTTCAGTGAGAGGACATTTTGAAATTGCCGTAATATGCAGGTACATAAGAGTTTACTAATATACACAGTTGCCCCGGAATAATGTATACACCCTTTGAATCGTTGGAACTTGTTCAATTTACTGAGTTTTACTTGCAAAGAAGATTGATAAAAGAGTATTGATTCACTCCTCTCCAGGAGTTAGGCACAAGGCCAGTTTTTATCTTACTTCCACAAGTAAGATGTGACCCAAGGTCGGGTCGGGAAAGTGGAGTTTAAAAATTGCCTGGGCAGCCCCGTCGGCATTCCCCGGTAGGGGGACCTCAGGCAGTAAGCAATAAACTTACTCCTCCCCAAAGAGGGGAGGCGAAGCCTGGGAGGGTGCAACTCCTAGAACCGCACAGGACAGACTCATAGACAGTCGTAAATCAAGCCCCGAAGGCCAAGACAATACCAGTCTATGGAGTGCAGTATCCATCGGAATAGATACTACACTTTGATCTTAGCCAAAAGGCCAAGAACAAGATTGATAAAAGAGTAAGAATACACATATAAAATTACTGACAATAAAATTAGCAAAAAAACGTAGAAAATTAACTTTTAATAAACGTAAAGGCTATTTGGGGTAATTTCAGAATGTTTTAAAAAAAGAACCCGAACCCTAACTCGTCCTGTTCAATACACTTTTCATATGGTGAAGAAATGGACGTACAAAACATGCTACAAAATTTACTTCGGTACTTGAGCAAATTCTGCTTCAATTGTTACTCCCATTTTTCTGCAATTCTTTCAGGTTTCCTTCTTTAAACATTGTAGCCTTTACCTTTATTAAAAGTTAATTTTCTAGTTTTTTGTTAATTTTACTGTCAGTATATTTAACTGCATATTCTGACGCTTATATCAATTTTGTTTGCAAGTCAAACTCAATAAATTGAACGAGTTATAACGATTCAAACGGTGTATACATTATTTTGGGACACCCTGTACATTTATACACATTTTACTTTTCGTTTTTATTTGTTTGTTTTGGTAACTTTTATATTACATACCAGCAGGAATACCCAACGTTGCTCGGGATTGAATTAAGACCACTACTATGTACTTTTTCACTATGCTCATAACACCATATTACTTTCTTTGTTTTGCTGCCCCTCCTCTTCCTGTTTCGCCCCCTAATATAGTCGGAAGAAGTTGAAATGTTGGATCACTCTCTGAATTAGTGTCTTGTACATATCGTTTAAATTTCATTAAAATCAGATATACATATTTGAAGTTTTAAAGAGGTTCTGTCTGAATGGGTCATCTAGAGGCGAGAGCACATAGATATTCGACATATAGAGGGTAACGTAATGATTTGGGACAACTGCCATTGTCTTCCCTGGAAAATTTTATACATATGATTTAAATTTGATGAAAATAGAATATATTTGAGGTTTTAAAGGGTTTATGCCCTTATAGATTCAAGAACCCTACCATTGTCTTCCCCGGTAAATTTTACATAAGAATACACTTTTAGATTTTATGTAGATTCTCTAACCTTTCTTTCTATAGAGAACACACAAACACACACATTGAGTTTTGTATATAGAGAAAATTACACAGTTGCTGATACATTATAAAAGTTTGCCAATATATATTAATTTATATATTACAATTGCTTTTTTTAAGAGATATTGAATTTATTGTTTTGGTAACTTTTATATTAGTATTACACACAACACTTTTAGACTCTACAATTACGACTATCTTGGGTTCCTCAATTTCCCTGGATACGGCCCTGCTAGTCTAATATATAATATTAGTGTACACTCTCCATCGAAAATGATGGAAAAAAGAAATTATGCTCCGTCAGTGTTCGCACTAATATTTATATAAAATCATAGAATTATGTCAGTCATTTAATTTTCCATATATAAATTATTATTTCTGATGACCTAAAGTGGTGGGAGAGGGCGAGTTTTGAAGTGATTCTGGTTCCTGTGTGCCTGTCTCTCTATCTCTCTCAGTCATCTATATTTATCTCTCTTGGCTTTCTCTAATATTGAGTAAATGTCTATCTTTTTCATACGAATAAAGCCTCCATTTTAAATAAGACTTGTGTTCCTGTAATCGGTAAAAGAAAGAAACGACATGCGTGAGTCCTGACAACGAATGTGTATGTTGATATTATACACACAACACATACCTAGAAAACAGAGCAGTTAAACCTGGTATAGTGATATGGGACAAGATGAAGAAAGTAGCAACCCTAGTTGAAGTCAGTGCCCCTAATGATGCTAGCTTAAACAGAGCTGAGAGGGAGAAGATAAAGATCTTATGTATTACATGAAAAGAAACTGGAATCTTAGGAAGTTTTCCATCATTCCAGTAATCATAGGAGCAATCGGGCTCATGAAAAAGAATTTAAAAAACTACCTGCCGAATATACCCGGTGGACCAAGTGCAAGAGATACAAACAATGGCGCTTAAAGGGACGGTTAGAATCTTAAAAGGATCTCTGTTTGTGTTTCTGGCATTCGGTAGGAATCCGCATTCCCAGCAAAAATAAAAATAAAATTAATAAAAAAAAAAAAAAAAAAAGATCTAAGACTGTCTTTAAGAAACAATAATAAACACAATAACAATCAAACGATGATGATGATAATGATAATCATATTCGGTTTGACATCCATTTTACAAGTTGGCATGTGTTGGACGACTTCAAGAAATTGACTTCCAAGCTAATCAATCTCTGGTTAGGTCTTTATGCCTCTTTCTCTCAAGTCTACTTTTATCAATCTCTCCCATGTTTTCTTTGGCCTTCACTTGTGAACTAGCTCTGCTTTCTCAACTGTTCTACATCTACTAACCAAAGAACTCCCATCCATTCTTTCAACGTGGCCATACCATCGAAGTCTCCTGTTCTGCACACATCTCTCTATACTGTCTAGATTTAATCTTCTTCTGAGGTCATCAGATTTAAGCCTGTCTTTAAGACTTACATTACACATCCATTGTATCATTCTCATATCATTTCTCTCTATGTAACGCATGTCCTCAACCCTCATTGGCCATTGTGATAATAATAATATATTTCCAACAATATTATACTTTTTTTTTTCAAGTGGATGTATGTATGGTTAATGTGATTTAAGGTGGTTAACTAATATTCTTTTATTCTTCACCTCTTGTGCAGAATAGACATTCAATAATTTAACGAAAATTCACGAGTTTTGACGACAAATACCGGACTTGGCTAATATATGCAGACGATTAATTAGCAGACAATCGACCCTTTCACCAATTTACTTTCGCAGTTTTGTATCCGTTTTTTTTTTTGATAAAGAACATCACCCACTTTCTTCTTCATCTAACATTATGTAAATATTATATAAATTCCAACTTATAGACCTCTGTCCTCCATTTGCAAGCTTACTCCCCTCCTCCAGAAAGCACTGGAACTCAACACTAATTCAACCCTCAGTCCAGGTGGCAACAGACCCCTTCCCCCCCCGAAAAAAAAGACCGAAAGAATGATAAATTTAAAAAAAACACAATTTATCGACCTCTGTCCTCTACTTGCAGTCTCCCCCCCCCCCCACCCCCGCCCCCCAAGCAGCAGCAACAACAAAAAATCAATCTAAAACATTGCCAAAATACACAAATTGTTTTCAACAAAAAAAATATTTGTATTGTTCGCCTAGAATTCGGGTAGCTACATACATCAAGACACGAAAATCTCTGTAAGTACTGAAATTCTTTGGATGTCTATTCTGCATAAGCACCACATAGTTATCAAAATAGTTTTTGTGTGGCATTGCAATCTGACAACTATGGAAGCTCAACTGAGATGTTTTGTTGAAAGTTGTAAATAATTTGTGAGCAGAGACGAAATCATCCATTGGACAATACGGAACGTATAAAAACCTCGTTGAATCTTTTATTCGGTGACGAAAGTGAAAGAAGCATGAGTATGTTTCGTAAAGATTGGCATTTAAATCTGGCTGGAAGAATCCAGAAGGAAATGTCGTCATTGCATTCTCAACACAATCTCTGAGTCATAGAAGCTTCTAGTGCCTGCTATGAATTGTTGTTGAAGATACTATTTTTACAGGAAACAAAGGAAAAACATTTTGTTTATCTTTTTTTGTAACCGTTCAAGGACTAGATGTTTTGTTATTTGGATTATTCGGACTACTGTTCTCATCTTGAGTGTTATTCTCACAACGTTTCGGCTGATATAATCTCCGACCTTTTTCAGGTGCATATTGTCGAACTCTGGAATCTTTCTGTCGAACTCTGGAATCTTTCTGTCGAACTCTGGAATCTTTCTGTCGAACTCTGGAATCTTTCTGTCGAACTCTGGAATCTTTCTGTCGAACTCTGGAATCTTTCTGTCGAACTCGGGAATCTTTCTGTCGAACTCGGGAATCTTTACGGAATTTCGAACAAAACCCTTTATTTAATCCACGGGGATAGCTTGCTCTCATTAAGTCAGCCATGACTGGGTAGAAGTCTTAATTAATTCACAATTGTATTCTTACACTGAGGATTGAACCTTCAACCTCCAGAAGACTGTCACTTAGAACTTATTATTACTTAGCCCATTATCCATTACACCACAGTTCCTAGAACTAGTATTAGACTAGAAGTGTTTGTTATGTATAATAAGAATGGATATGCTTAAGATTTGCTAATTCAATCTGTGCATTATAATAATAAATAATATTTCAAACTTAAATATAACAATTACACCAAAATTCTGTATTATTTTGAATATTCGGACAACTATTGTCATCTTGGATGTTATTTTCACAACGTTTCAGCCGATGTAACCTCCAATCTTTTCGAACTGTCACTTAAAACTGATTGTTAATCAACACTTTTATCCGTTGTGCCACGGGTTATAGTAGTCCGAATAATACAAATTATCAATCCTAATCTAAAAAATTCCGAAACTGATTGTTAATCAACACCTTTATCCGTTGTGCCACGGGTTCATGTAAAAATAACAACCAAAATAAGAATAGTAGTCCGAATAATACAAATTATCAATCCTCATCTCAAAAATCCGAAACTAATTGTTAATCAACACTTTTATCCGTTGTGCCACGGGTTCATGTAAAAATAACAACCAAAATAAGAATAGTAGTCCGAATGATACAAATTATCAATCCTCATCTCAAAAATTTCGAAACTGATTGTTAATCAACACTTTTATCCGTTGTGCCACGGGTTCATGTAAAAATAACAACCAAAATAAGAATAGTAGTCCGAATAATACAAATTATCAATCCTCATCTCAAAATTTCCGAAACTGATTGTTAATCAACACTTTTATCCGTTGTGCCACGGGTTCATGTAAAAATAACAACCAAAATAAGAATAGTAGTCCGAATAATACAAATTATCACATTTGCATTAGATTTGATCCACAGTAATTAGATATCAATTAAGCAAGATTCCCTAAATTAAAATTTCTTAAGATCCTTTTAAGACATTTTATAGAATCAAAATCATGTAATAACCTTTGATCAAAATTAGAATAAGGAAATCCAGACATAAGGTTTTGTATCATTATATCTTGATTTTAATCTTTGTAAGAGGACATAAAAATGGTGCAAAACTGTTCTGTTCGAGAAATCAATTTTACTTGTGCTCAGACGGGTATTCTTCTAGTAATATATATATATATAAGTATATATATATATATATATATATAAGTACAGGTTCTGTCTAAAAAGAAGTATTCATTTTATTATCGCTATCATTTCTATGAAAGTTAACCATGTACGTCATCTTTTGTATGATGTTACATTGTTCTTTATATGTTAACTGTAAATAAAGAGTCAATTGTATTTTGTTTTAGTTTCACCTACTATTTGTTCTGATGATAGATATGTTTGGGATATATGTTTAATACAGGGCTGTTAGATAACTTCATATAACTACAAGTTTTTTTAACACTTGCAGTTTCACAGTAGATCTGAGCATTAGAAGTGTATTAATATCCCTTACGCATTTAAATTTGTATTCAAATGTGTAAAGGGTGTTATAAATACAGATCAATCACAAAGTAAAGTGTTAAAAATGGTATATTGTTATAAAACTATATCTGAACGAATATCGAGCCCCTTCTGCATGCAAAATTTGCTGTCTTGATTTGGCTCTGTTTCGATTTTGAGAAGTTGATTTTCATATTATTATTGTGTGTGTGTTTATCTGTACTTATACATGGTGTGGCATTCGCCTTGGGCGAGTTGAGCCGACTTCCTTCAAAGGAAGAAAGTTCTCAGGAATATTACATTCACAAGCGGTATACCTCGTCAGGGGAGATAACATTTGTTCCTGCATAAAGCGGCTCTTTTTTTAATTTTGTTTACTTTAGTTAACCCCAAACAAGGCACATTGTCACTGAGACGTAATGGGGAAACTTTGAATTTAAAGTCATATCCATAGGGACATCCTAAGTGGGGAGTTGTGCAGCAAGATGTTTGTTGACATTACATTTAAATTTCTGCATGTTGGTACAGTCAGGAAACAGCAGGGAGGAAATTTCAAAGGCTGACAGTTTGAGGAAAGAAGCCAGAAAGCCTTCCGGCATCTGGGGACCTCTACAGTGAAGGGGTGGGATTTAGCTGTTAGAGTATTTATGTTGAGGGGGCACCAGAGCATATTCCGTTTAAGTACTTGTAAAGCAAGCACAGGGATGCAACACTGCAGCGATGGGACAGGGGCTGGAGCTTGGTAGACAGTGTGGGACCCATTAGATTAGAGACTCTTTTTTAAACCCTGTCTGAGAGGGAGAGATTAGTGGCTGGTGCACCAGCCCATATGTAACAACAATACTCCATGCATGAGCGAATGGTGGCTTTGTAGAGATATAAGATACTTGCAGATGTGAGAAGTTTTCTAGCCCGGTAGAGGGAGCCCACTTTCCTTGCGGCAGCCTTCGCAGTATCTCCTATGTATTTGTTCCTATTCATCTTACCTGTGAATGTTCGGCTGATGAGTTTGAATGTTGAACTTCAGGTAGGATGCTATCAGCCATGGCAATTGATGGTTGAAAAGGTTTCTTATAATTGTTAAAGGAAAGGAGCTTTGTCTTAGTAGCATTAAATGTTACAATCCATTTATGTCCCCATTTAACTACACACTAGAGGTCATTTTTTAAAGGATTCAGCCATTGCCTTGAATATGTGCATGTTCGTTTTACCCACATGTGAAAAATAGAGCGTGATGTCATCAGTAAATATATTCATCTTGGACACAATTGCATAAGGGAGGTCGTTTATGAAGATCAGGAATAATAAAGGTTCACGGATCGACCCCTGCGGTACACCCGCATTGATATCATGTTTGGATGTACGGCCATCGAGGACAACTTGAATATTTTTCTTTGGGTTTGGAAAGATCTGATTATATTAAATATTTATCCAGTGATACCGTACAAATTAATTTTCATGAGAAGACCTTCATGCCAGATCTCGTCAAGCACTACCGCTCTAGCTTCACCTGCCTTGTATGGTATATGCATTCAGAGATGACCGTTAGGATATCCACAGTAGAGCGGGCTTGCCTAAATCCATACTAATGAGCAGAAAGAGGTTTAGCATTAACTAGGTAGTGGACCAATGCTAAATTGATTAGTGATTCAATAGCAAAGAGTGTGGTAAAACTGATGGGGCGATAATTTTGCGGGTCAATTCATTCACCACAATTTTGGAACCCTAGTACCACAGAGGAAATTTTCCAGCTATGAGCATGAGGGAAGGTTCGGCAAGGCATTTGTTGTAAAGTTTGGAGAGGACACAGGCCAGCTCAGCAGAGCATTTCTTTAGTACTATAGCAGAGATAAGATCAGGCCCACAGACTTTGGCAGTGTCAAGTTTTTTATGATATCCCGGACATGGGAAGGGGTGATGATCAGATAATCAAGTGTGGTTTTTGTCTGCAATGGGAAATTTGGGAGGGAGTTGTTTGTGAAGTCCAAGGTGAAGTTCCAAGCAAACTGCTGGGCAAGTAGTTAAGCCTTATCAGTTGCCATGCAAACAACATCATGGTAATTCAATAGCGGGATAATTGTTAATTGCCTATTTTTCACCACACTATTATAGATTTTCCAGAAATCTCGAGTTTCTAATTTCTGTGCCTCAATGTGTTTTCTGATCATCTTTGTATACCTTTTCTTAGCTGTGGCCTATTAAACTCTTACAATTATTTCTTTATTCTATAAATTTCTGTCTATTTGTAGTTGACTTGACAGAATGCTTGCTGCCTCTGAGCAATAGCAGCTGCAAAGGTCGAAGTGAAACATTGGAGAGAGTGGGACTTGCTATAGAATATCCGTTTGGATATATGTGCTTCAATGCTTGCTTTGAGCCATTCAGTTACCTTATTTGTACACTTATCTGCAGGGAGAGAAAAAGCTTTACTCCATGAGGTATCTCTGATGTGATCTTTGATGGATTCCCAATCAGTCCATTTGTATTATCTCATCATTTTGAGTAACTGTGTTTTGATTTGGGGTTGAGAGTTTAGGGTGATATCAACCATTATAACAAGGTAATCATAGTTCCTGAGTGGGCAATGGGCATCCATCGCACAAGCCTCGGGCAGAGTAGGCAAGAATAGGTCAAGAAGTGAGGCTTGCTGATCCTCACGATTTGGGAGGCGAGTTGGGAAAGTGACAGTCTGTGCGATTGAGAAACTATGCATGCTGATACCAGCTGCGTCAGTATTGCTCAAGAATCCAAGCTAATTATGATGGACATTAAAATGCATGAATACATGTATTTGGACATTCAGATCTATTGGTCATTAGAATAATATATCTGATGATGATGATGATTATGATGATTCTCATCATCAGTTTAACCTTCCTTTTACATGCTGGCATGCATTGAACGGCTGTAAGAAATTGACTTCAAAACTAACCTATCTCTGGCCAGGTCTTTATTTATTCTTCTTTCCCTTAGGTCTATTTTTATTGTATTCAATAAAAATTAGAATAAGATCCTAAGCATTGAATGCATTCTCATACTTCTTGCCAGAAGGTCTTTATTCAATAGGATAACATTGTGAACACAAACAGGTGAAAATATATTAGATGAAAGGATGAGAGAAATAACTTTTTTTGTTGTAAATTAGAGACTGTGGTACAATTCAATGGCTGGCTCTCATTTCCGCAATAATCGCCAAAATAAAAGCATTGATGTCAAAGTGCACACAAAAAAGAAAAAAACTGTGCTCGACCAGATTTCCACCTGCTGTTTCGACTCCTGTTCCTTTACAAGGAAGCTAAATCTATCTATCTATCTATCTATCTATCTATCTATCTATCTATCTATATGTTTATTTTATGCTACTAACTCTGTGAATCTTGTTTGTTTGTTATCTTGTATGTTTGTTTGTTCCCATGCATACTGGATGACGTCATTTTTTGTGAAAACAGGTGGAAGACATTGGGAAGATTCTTTCTCACATCATAAATGGATGACATCATTTTGTGAAATCCTATATTAGAGAGGGGGTGGAAAACGTTGTGAAAAGATCCGTTATGACTAGGGGTGGGACGTAATGGGTGAAAATTTTAGATTCATGCAAGTAGTATTTTTTTGTGTTCATTTATACATACATAACACTAAACAATCAAATATTTCGAAAATTTTGCAAAATTCAGAAGGTGCAGGCCAAAAATAGCATCATTTTTCGGTGAAAAAGTGGTTTCATGCGACATTGCAGGTCCTAAAACATCCTCAAAAGCTATGAATGGATATAGATGGTTAAATCTGATATAGTACTTTAATTTAGGACCATTTTGAGGCTGTGAAAGGGTTTTCATGAATGTAAAATAGCCAAAAACTATTGGCCTGCACCTTCTGAATTTTGCAAAATTTTCAAAATGTTTGATTGTTTAGTGTTATTTATGTATAAATGAACACAAAAAATACTACTCGTATGAATCTGAAATTTTCACCCATTACGTCCCAACCCTATTATGACGTGAAAAATGATGAAGTAACAAAAGGATGATGTCATCCATTAAAATAGAACATAGACGACACGTGACCTTTTGGGTTACGGGTTATCTATGAGGATAGTTACTCTCTCTATATATACTAGATACACCGTTTAGATCCGGATGGTCTAGTCTCTCTTTTTATAAAGTTAGGTATGTGTATTTATATATTTATGTACAGGGTAATCTCCTAAACTAATGAACGAATTATGAATTTTGGAATATATATTCTAAAATATACAGTGAGTAACATTGGCACATTATTTTTTGGGGGGTAAATGTTTACATTTAGGGGATGCATATATATAAAGTTTTTTTTTCTTTTTTAATTTATTTATTTATTTTTTTAATGAACCGATCATTATGAATTTTTGAATATATATTCTCGGTAACCCGGTGAGTAATATGGGCACGTTATTTTTCTTTGTAAACTTTACCATGTAAAAGGTGTGCCCATCCAAATCTGCACCTGCCCCAAAAAACTTTAAATAAATTAGATACAAAAAATTTAAAAGAGAAAAAAATTGCTCTAGATCAAATTTTGAGTTATATTAAGTAATACATTTTTAAAAGGATCGGTGCGCACGTGAGCATTAATATGTATTTGCTTGGTAAAATTTAAAACTATCAAACTCATGAATTATGGAATATGTAATCTAGGTAACAGAGTGAGTAACATGGACACATTATTATTATTTATTTATTTTTTTGTAAACTTTACCATACTCCGCAAAGAAAGAAAAAAACATTAAAATTTAAAACTAATGCTATATTTATTGAGACAGGTATTTTTCTAATATAAAACTCTTTGGATCTTATCTTGCTTACTTGTATGCATGCACAGTAGATGATGTCACAAAAGGCGACTGAAATAAATAAAGGCCAATTGATAAGAGAAGTAGTGGAAGGAGGCGAATGACATAAATAAGAGAGAGAGGGGGGAGAATATCACAAATCCTGATCCAACGAGTTACAGGTCGTTTAGTGTACTATCAAGATTCTGATGTTAACTTGCTTGCATGCTTGTTAGTCACTGTGCATACTTCACCTGTACATAAATAATTTAGATGGTAGAAAAAATGGAGATTAGTGTGAATAAAGGGCAAATGATAAGAAAAGTGGTAAGAGGAATGGGATGATGTAAATAATTGAGAAAGAGAGAGGACCTATTATAACATCATAATGTATTTTGACTTTGACATGTTTTTTTTACAAGAAATTGTATATTTAATAATATATATAAGAAATACTGACCAAAGGGTGGGCCTGTGAACGAGTGGTTATAGCACTTGTCTTTGGGCTGGACGACCCGGGTTCGATCTCACTCATGGTATGCAAATTTTCGGGTCTGAAAACTCCCTCTGACTAAAACTCAGGGATGGTTCAAGGCAGCGGAAGGAGAGGGATGGGCTCCGCCTTCCATATGCTGTGCCCTAGACACGGTGATTCTTAACAAATCACCGCCGCTACGGCCATGGGCAGTGTGCGATGTCGGCAACGACACTCGTGCGCGTCCAGGCTATGCGACCTTTACCTTTACCTTTTACTGACCCAACCTGTTGCATGTTGTTTAGTAAACATATCCTAAAATGTTTAGCACAATGTTTTGTAACCAGAGGAAATAAAAAAGAATGAACATGCGTTTGTATGCGTTCACTGCACAAGCCGTGATCGTCCGTCGTGCTGGTCATCGTGATCGTCCGTCGTGCTGGTCAAAAGTTGTTGCTCGATTCCGACATCTCAGTTTGTGCTGCAACAGAAGAATCGTCCCTCAAAATAAATTTACAGTTTAAAACAAGTAACAAAGTTTTATTTCTTTGGAGGCTACAATGATGCTTGTTTTCTTCCATTGAACAACAAGACTTGCAAATGATAATTCTTAGCCCGACCAAATCAAAACACAAGTTTAATAGCTGAGGGCAACTGCCCATTTCTCTCTAAGAGACACACAAGCCCAACTGTCCGTGAGATGCTCAGAAGGCTAACTGACTACCCCCTACCCATCTGCTGAAATATATATATATATATATATATATATATATATATATATATATATATATATATATAGTAAGTTATGAAAATATATTTATGGCAATTAAATTACACAGAAGTTCCCACGTTTCATCCCCGGGGGGAATCTTCAGGCTAAAATGCATGAAGTTCTACTTACGTATCGAGCACTGTTGAAGTAAATGCTGAAAATTGATACATAAAAAATGATAGCGCCTTATAAAATTTTATGTGGATACATGAAATAGTAATATATATATATATATATATATATATATATAGATACTGGTGTCATTTAGAGTAGATTACACAAACACCACCTTGAAAATGCCCGTCTGTTCCGATCTATAGACATGAAAAACCTAATGTTTGGGGAGTACTGTATCTAGCCGGCCATTATTTTTTGGAAAAAACTCAAATAGGTCATAACCACAGCACGTATTTGTATGAAAATTATTCGAAATATCAAATTCTGGGTGGCCAAACCCCAAAATCAGAGATATTTACCATATCTTGGATGATTTCTCTTTTTCTTAGATAAATATTTCTCACTCACAAAAAAATGGCCGGTATGCAACACCTATTTAAAAAAATATCTATATTATTTTATACCATATTATTTCGTTGTTGAAAGAAACAAAATGGAAACTATTTACAGGATTTAAATTTCAACATTTCATAAGACGTCCTATCGATTTTATTGTTAAAGCCAATTTTTTAATGACATATTCCTTAACTGAATTATCTTACAAGAAATCAACTAAAAATCAAAAGATAGGGGAGGGGGTTCAATGAGTTAAACAAAAATGAAAGTAAAGACTCTCAGCCAATATTGAATAGATACAGCTGGTGTGTACGTATATATATATATATACACAACAATATTCATGAATAAATATTAAATTATTTATACCTTCATATGAGATTGTTTCAAGCTTATGCTCTCATCAGTGTAGGGAAGCAATACTATCAGATGGGCACAAGGTGCAAACCCGGTTCAGAGTCAACAGACTCTGCACACTTTTGCTCTATCTTCTAGGCCATAGGAAATTATCACGTGATACAGGAGAAATTAAGTTATATTTATGCCAAATACAGCCGGCCCTAAACACAGGACATTATATATATATATATATATATATATATATATATATATATATATATATATCGCAATTGCCAACACTTAACTTGAAGCTCTTGTTAAAAGGATCACCTCCTGGAGGAATAGTATGGAGGACAAGTACTTCCGAGTCAATATGGCTAAGACAAAGTTAATGATTGCTGGTCCCAACCTGAATTACATTAAAAGATCAGGAAATCCCTTGCGTGGTTTGCCTGAGTGGTACAGGGAGAAACTCCATCTTTTGCCCCGTCTGTTCCGACTGGGTCCACAAGAGATGCAGTGGAATCAGTGGCATACTTCAACCGGATCAGCAATTAAGGTGTCCTTGCTGTATGGGCACAGCTAGATCAATCGACAGCAAGCCAGTGAAAGAGGTTGTGGTTGCGGATAGCAAACTGGAAGCTGTAGCTGAGTTCTGCTACCTGGACAACTCTCTTTCAGCTGATGGTGGTTGTGAGACTGCCGCTATTGCCCGATGCGAGTCTGCCTGAAGGGGCTTGAGAGAACTCTTGCCCATCTTGACAAATAAGCATCTGCTAATCACAACTAGAAGACAGGTGTACACCAGCTGTGTGAGGAGTGTTATGCTTTATGGCTCTGAAACATGGGCTGCATTGGCGAGCACTATCAAGAGACTGCAGCGTAATGAAAGAGCCATGATTAGATGGATCTGTCATGTCAGGCCAGAAGACGACATTCTCTTCGAGACTCTTCTTTCTAGGCTTGGTATACGGGAAATAACTGATGTCCTAGGCAAGATGAGATGGCTTGGCCATGTCGAGCGAAGCTCCAGCTGGATCTCCCGGGTTAGAGACATGTCCATCGCATCAAGTTGGCAGGCTGGAAGACCGGAGCTTTCTTGGGATGAGCTGTGTAAACATGACTGTGCAGCACTGGGGATTACAAACTTAGATCCTCATAACCACCGAGCCTGGAGTGGAAGACTTCGATCAGGACTGACAGGCAGGCTCTTCCCTCTTATAGAGGACTAATCAAAGGCCTGTTCAAAATTGAATCAGATGATGAAGAAGAAGATATATTAATGTGTGTGTGTGTTTATTCTTTTCACCTCCATGTTGTCTGGGACTCTTTATTTCTTGAGCTTTTCGTCTTCCAGAGGAATTGTAAAACATATGCTCTGGGGTAAAGACAGCGAGTTAATTATAACATTTTTTATTTTTTCAAGTATAATGTGGTGAGTAGAGTGTTCAGATGCAGTAGTAGCCTTGTGCCAAACTAGAACAAGTGTAAACGTTGAGTACAATAGATGGGAAAATAGTATTGACCTTTAGACAAAGTGTGAAGCTAAGGTCATGGGATTCACAAAGAAAAGGTGGAAATAAAGGTCAAATAAGAACATAAGTTAGTCAAGAAACAGCATACCTCTACCTGACAAAGTAAGGATAAGCCATGGAAACGTTAATAACTCAAAAACTATTTATCTGACCAGGCTGAAGTTTTGCATGGTCGTTACTGTTATCAAAGACCATCAAATACATATATCAAAATTGAAAAAATAGGAAGTTGAAATTCCATAAAAATTTCGACCATAACCAAACTTTTCACGGTCATGATCATATAAGATGCGGGACTTCCTTCGCTACAATATGAGCCATGGAAAATGTTTTTACAATGAACAGAACCAAAGTTATTGCCAAAAGTGTGACTTTCACCTTTTTCGTGACCTTGACCATTGACGTAAATATCTCCAAATAAAATCAGTTCTAAGGTCGACCATGGCCAATATTTTGACGATTTTTAGTTTGGTGACAATTGGTCAAGCGATGTTTACATTAGTCTGTACATGAACAAACATGATGACAAACTCTACCGAAGACATAACCTCAGCCTTGGCGGAGGTAATAAGGACATGAATTTTAAAAAGTGTTTGAACTACTGCAAAATTCCTTTAATGGGTCTTTACAAGAGGAGAATACGGTTAATAATCAATTAAATTGGTAAAATTAGACAAAGTAAAAACAATGTTATAAGCATACAGGCCATTAAAGAAGTGAAATAAATAAAAATTAAAAAACATGTTTAAAATTAATGAATAAAAGAGGCAGTTATTTAAGTAATCAAATTAATTAGTGTACTTTTTAAATGATACATAATTTAACAAAAACAGATATTCTTAGGTGTGTCAATTCAATCTGTGTGATAAAATGTTATTTAAAACTTAAATGTAACAGACCAATGAAAATGCTATTTCAAACTTAAATGTAACAGACCAATGAAAATGTTATTTAAAACTTAAATGTAACAGACCAATGAAAATGCTATTTAAAACTGAAGCATGACAGACAGAACTGCTTATTGAGATGCTTAGATCCATCTACAATAAAACTCATCCATTTAATTGTTAAGCAATTACTATTCAAAACTAAAGCGTGACATACCTATATTACTGACGGACAGATTGTCTTATAAAAAGCCGCTTGGACGCATCTTTGCAATAAATATCCTATCTCAAACTGAAGCATGACAGACTGATGGATAGACGGACATAGCCTTTCGTATGGATATGAGGACACGTCTAAAACGCATGATTCAAGTATAAAAAATGTTAATTTTTAATATTTAAAAACTTTTTGCATTTTGAAATTTTGATGAAGTTCTTACATATAATAATTTGATGTAATTTATTTTGCTTAAACCTAGTTTAGTGTTATTTTCTATCATTATTGACTTATCCCTTTCCTCCCATAAACATTAAATAACACTTAACTGATTGGAATAAAAGGAATAATTGTATAATTAGATTTTAATAACTTTGGTTTGTGCGTTTTCTGTAGCAAAATTGGTTAAGCAGTTCTCACATAATGACAAGCTTCTTGGGATATAAAAAAAAGAAAGCGATGTGTGTAGGTCTTGCTAAAGATTTCCTTTAAAAAATGTTTGATATGTTTTTTTATGTAAAATACGTTTGCTGTTTGGTTAAAAGAAGTGACATGACTATAACATTTATGAAAGATAAACGTCTTTCGTTTTTTTTAACTCAACACAATATCATAGAGAATCTTGAAGCATTTATTAGACGGAAACTTTACAGCAGTTGAAAGGTATGAACCTGTAATCTTTCTATCTGTGATTATTATTTGTTTGTGATGTCTTTTTGAACATTTCCTCCTTTTTTATTCTAATTATTGTCTCAATTCAACACTAAAAAAAACAAAAACAAAAAAAAACATTGCTCAGAACATGTTCATTATTAATACAATATCAACAAAAAAAAAACATTGCTCAGAACATTTTCATTATTAATACAATATCAACAAAAAAAAACATTGTTCAGAACATTTTCATTATTAATACAATATCAACAAAAAAAAAACATTGCTCAGAACATTTTCATTATTAATACAATATCAACAAAAAAAAAACATTGCTCAGAACATTTTCATTATTAATACAATATCAACAAAAAAAAAACATTACTCAGAACATTTTCATTATTAATACAATATCAACAAAAAAAACATCTAGCAATAACCACTGTAAAAAAATTTTCCTTTCTTCCTCTGTGTACCTGGGGCTAAACGAAACTTCCATGTGCAGACGTTTCTTTCCAAGAAATGTCTATCTGTGGAATGCAATACCACAAGGCTGATCGTTTTCAAGTCCAATGTTAACAAATTCTTGTGGAGTCGTCAATTTAAGTAATCAACCATGGTCTGCAATCCTCAAGGTGTTTGTCTCACCATCCACTTGTCACATGATGTTATCAACTTCCATTCTAAAGTTACCTCTCACTTTTAGGTGCCACTCAAACTGTTCCATTCAAATAACTGCTTTCATTATTTAACAATATTACTCTACTAGCTTCACTTTTTCTTTTTTTTTCTTTTAACTCTGCTGTTTTCTTTGTTTTTTTATGAAAATTATTTTTTATTTAAGGATTTTCGGAAAATACATTTAGTTTTTTGATATAACTTGGTAGAAGTTATAATAAAAAATAACCAGAGTGTAAGATCTTTAATAGAGGATGGTTCATTACAACGTATATATCTTGTACAAAACAATAGCACTACCGGTAATCCAATAGGATTAACATAATACACTTGAATACAGTGGAATACACATACTACTGTTCGTAGTATATATATTCTAATAAATTCACTTATTAGTGACTGAGGGGAGTCCGGTATCCCATCACAACACCTCCCTCCACTGAAAATCTCCCTTGAAATTTCTGCTTCTAATATTTCTTCCTTTTAGGATCCGGACTGTAGCTCTCCACTGGTTTTCTTTCATGTGTACTCTTTCTTTTATTCCGGACTAATGGACTTTGGCAACACTTTTTTCCTCAATTTGGGTATTTTAACATTAATGAGACATTGACATTCTTCTGCCACTCTTTGTAACGTGATTTTTGTGTCTTGCTTCACCATTGTTAAGATTCTAGACCTTATTTCTTTGTACTTAGGGGCTGTCAGTCTTTGAACAAAGATTAGGCATTTGAATAAATCTTTGGGAATTTCATCTATCTTGAATTGCTCAACCAAAGAGTTTACTGTTCCTGCATATTCAAAAAACTCCTCATTATCCGTTTTCACAATGTTTAGACATTTGTATCGCGTGTGGAATAGACTATTTTTTTCGTTGAATATCTTTGACAGTATATTTATAGTTTCATTGAATAAAACTTCCTCAGGCATTATCAAGTTCGTATATTTGGTATTTTACCCTGTTCCCAGTTTCTGTGATAACAGGGTTACCCATTCTTCATCCGACCAATCTAAGAACCTTTTAGTAAATATAGTTTCAAATTGTCTGAAATATTCTGGAAATGTAATGCCAGAATCATGGTTCGTATAAAAATTCAGATAAAGAATTTGCAATTCCTTTGGCAGAAAAAAAAACTTTTTTCTTTCACCGGTGGTCTGTTTCAGAATTTCTCTTCAAAACTTTTCTGCTGTTGTATTATTTGTTGCTGCAACTCTTGATATTGATGTTACTGCATGCACACAGCATTTTAGTCATTTCGACTAATTGTTCCATATTGAAAATACTCGGAACTCGACACAAACAAAAAAAAAATTAATTTTATTTTAATTTTTTAAATAATAGCAGTGAGTTTACTATTATTAGTTACTAAAAGGTATTCTATTAAACTTTTACCTTGTATAGTTCGTAATGTTAATGATCCGAGTGCGAATTTGAGTCACGGTCCATCATACATTTTTTTTTTAAATCGAACAATAAAATAATAAAAGTATTCTTACTGGTTTAAAAGATTTTCCTCTTTAGTACGCCATTTTTTTTCAAGATGTCTTTTAGTTGTACTGGAAAAAAAAATCCACAGTAATCCTTGTTCGTTAGTGCATATGCACGTCTGACGATAAAAACTGTTTGTTGGATGTCCTTTTTTTCCTTTTTTTCCTTTTTTTTTCTACCTTGTAGAGGTAAATCGTTCTTTGTAGTGTGAATTCGATAAGCGAACCACGTTTGCAGTTGATATCTTTATATCAACAACAGTCGGAATATTTCGTTCACAAAGTGACTTGCATGTATTTACTAAATAAAAACAAAGCACGCGCGTGACTGAATATATTCCAAAATTTAGTTTTGTTTCGAATCTTTGTTTGCCAGTTCATATAGTTGACTTTACCATGCCTTTTATTGGTTCGTTTTCAAATCCGCGCCGCCAGCTGATATAACTTGGTAGAAGTTATAATAATAAAATAACCTGAGTGTAAGGTCTTTAAAAGAGGATGGTTTATTACAACGTATATATCTTGTACAAAACAATAGCACTACCGGTAATCCAATAGGATTAATATAATACAGTTGAATACACATACTACTATTCGTAGTATATATATTCTACAGACCAGTTCACTTATTAGTGACTGAGGGGAGTCCGGTATCCCATCACAATATTTTGACTGTATTGTTTTGTTATTAAATTATCATTATTATAAAATTACTGCAAGAATACTGGCCCCTTTTGCATGAAAGTAAAACTAAATATAGCTTACATTGCACACTCTTACATCTAGCAGCTGTGTTCCCAAGCTATTAATGATCGTTTAATTAGTTTAGGAGTGAATCCTATACATAGAAATCTATAGACATATACTTAACTTTATTAAAAAACATTTTTTTTTTACCCTTATTCACCTCAAACAAGGCTCATTGCCACTTAGATGTAAGGGCTACTGTGAATTAGGGACCATGTCTATAGGGGCACTCAAAGTAGGGAGTTAAACAAGAAGATGTCTGTTCACATTACATTTAAATTTCTGCATGTTAGTTCAGTCAGAGAAGCAGGAAACGGGGAGGGAATTCCAAAGTCTATAGTAGAAGGCTTTCCAGCATTTGGGGACCTCTACAGTGAAGGGGTGGGATTTTGCTGCTTGTCTGGTTAGTCGGGGGGTGTTTATGTCGAAGAGACACTAGTGCTACGAGTTCGTCAAAGCACAGTCCATTAAAGTACTTGTAAAACAAGCACATAAATGCAACATTACGGCAATGGAACAGGGGTCGGAGCTTGCATGGGCAAATGGTGGCTTTGTAGAGATATAGGATACTGGTAGGTGTGAGTAGTTTTCTCGTGCAGTAGAGGAAGCCCACCTTCTTTGCAGCAGCTTTTGCAATTTCTTCCATGTGTTTGTTCCAATCTATGTTGCCTGTGAATGTTAGGCCAAAAAGTTTGAATGTTGAACTCTCAGGTAGGGTGCTTTTAGCAATGGCAATCGGTGGTTTAAAAGGTTTCTTATAAAAAAAGTTTTGTCTTACTACCATTAAATGTTACCATCCATTTACGTCCTCATTCCACTACAGACTCGAGGTCATTTTCTAAGGTTTCAGACATTGCCTTGGATATGTGTGCATTTTCGTTTTACCCACATGTCTGGAATAAAGTGTGGTGTCATCAGCAAATATACCTATCTCGGACACAATTGCATCAAGGAGGTTGTTTATGAATATCAGGAATAATAAAGGTCCAAGGATCGACCCCTTGGGCACACCCGTATTAATGTCATGTGGTTTGGATGTACGGTCATCGTGGAAAACCTGGATTTTTCTTTTGTCTAAGAAAGATCTGATTATATTAAATATTCATGCAGTAATACCGTACAATTTAATTTTCTTGAGAAGACCTTCATGCCAGACCTTGTTAAATAAAGTTTTCCCTGCCTTGACCAGTGCATGGTATATGCGTTCAGAGAGGATCGTTAGGATATCCACAGTAGAATGGGCTTGTCTAAATCCATATTGTTGGTCAGAAAGAAGGTTAGCATAAGTTTAGCGCTAGATTAACGATTCAAAGATTTTAGCGCAAAGAGGAAAGATACTGATGGAGCGATAATTAAGCGGGTCAGTTCTTTCGCCAAAATTTTTGAATACTGGTACCACAGAGGCAATTTTCCAGCTATCAGGAAAGCAAGATTCAGCAAGGCATTAGTTGTAGAGTTTGGAGAGAACACGGGCTAGCTCAGCAGAGCATTTCTTTATTATTATAGCAAGGAATAAGATCAGGTCCACACCCCTTAAAGGTGTCTAGGTTTCTAATGATGTTAAAAACATGGGAAGGGGTGATAATCATATCATGGAGTGTGGCTTTTGTCCGCAAAGGGAAAATTTGGGCAAGCAGTTCAGCCTTCTCAGTTGACATGGAAGCGACATCATGGTTGTTAAATAGTGGGTGAATTGTTGGTTTCCCCATTATTCACCACACTATTATAAATTTTCCAAAAATCGCGAGTTCCTAATTTCTCATAGAAGATACGTTGTTAGTCTTTCTCTACTCTATCGTTATTTCCATGGAAGGTGCTCAACTGAGTTCCAATCTTTGATTGTTCTTGTAAAACATTCACAGCAAACATTCGTTTTCTAACAACTGCAAAAAACTTTCCTTTCCTTCTTCCATGTGCCTAACATCGAACGGAATTTCTATGAACATAATTTATTTGCAAGAACTTCCCATCTGTGGAACACATAATCATGGGATTGCTTTCCCTGCAGGCTGCAACAGGGTTGTCTTCAAATCCATTGTCAACAAATACTTGTCATAAACCGTCTTCATAAGTAACAAAATTTTGTTCATTCCATTCATCATTTTCAATCCTCTCATAATATTCAGCATCATTCAACTAACAAGCCATCCATCTCCTTAACTCTTATCCTTGAATGGCTTTTGGGCTTGATAAATAATGACTCATTAGTAAGAAGAAAAAAAAAACTATCATGAGCAAAGGAGAATCAAACACTTCATTATTTAACAATAACCGCAAAATGGTGTCCTGTTCGAGCAATGAATAGTCATTTTTGCTCCAAATAGGCTTATCCTCAGTTTTGACAAGTGAATGTTTAACATGTGCAGTAACTAAATCAATCATCTATTATATAAAGGACAGTTGTCTGTGTGCGACCACCTAAAAGTCAGAAACTACACAAGACACACCCACAAAGCTGATATATTCTTTTTCAGCATTGCCTCTGACAGAATATGAACACATGTCTTTTGTAATATTCATTCTTTGGGGAGTCAACAGGGACAAAATTAGTCATAGGTCGACATTTAGAGCGATTTTTTTTCTCCCCCAGTTGTCATAGAGAGGGGGATAGAGAGAAAGGGAAGTGGTAAGGGATAGAGATAGGGAGGTTTTAAAAGAAAAATGTTATACACACTTTTTAACTCTTCTATTTTGTTGTCCATTTTATTTAGCGAATGCAAAGTCCTTCAGCCACGCAGTAGCCTCCTTGTCTGCTGTGTGGAGGGTGGCTAATCCTCCTCTCAGTCGTTGGAGAGGGCAGACTTCAATGATGTGCTCCATTGTCTGCTCCTCTCCACAAGCACACAGTGGGGATGGGCTGCTGCCCCATCTGTGAAGGCTGGCCAAGCACGGGCCATGTCCAGTCCTGAATCTATGGATGGTTGACCACTCTCTCCTTGGGAGATCGGTGCCAGGCACTTGTTGGTTAGGGTCTGACACCAGGTGTTTATTAGGGACCTCCTTGGACGCCCATTCCTTTTTCCAGGCTGATTGGATGGTGAAGTCAGCTGGTGGGATGTTCTTCCAGATGGGGCGTCTGGATGGAAGTCGAGCAGTGGGTGGGTTGAGGATGTCTTGGTGGATTGGTAGATGAGGGGAGTCTTCAACCTTTTGAAGCATCCTTTGAGTGTTGTCCATGTCACTGGGCAATGCCGGGTAATCCTACAAGTATTTTACAAATGAGAATTATTGGCAACATTTTGATGTGTTCACTAATACTATTGGTAAAAATATGGACACACAATTTACCCCCAAGCTATAAGTAAAATAGTGACTTGCCTTTACATAATCATATACATTTAAAATGTTCACAATAGGTTTTGTGATTCGTCATTAAATGATTACAGAAAAAACGAAAAGTGGCACTAATATTTAGATAAAATAACAGCCTCCCCCCCCCCCCCGCTCCCAGTCAAATCGTTAAAAACAATTTTTTTTCCTTAAATCCTATTTCAGTCATGTAAATTATTTAGAGTGAAATTAGGATCTTAGGCAATGCCGAATAGCTCTGCTAGTCTAAATAAATAATATATATATATATATTTTACTTAGACTAGCAAGGTTGCCCAGTGTCACCTATGGTTCTAATTTCTGTAAATTATGGGAAATAATTTTTAAAAAAAGAAGTAAAACTAAACAATCTACTTAAAAGGTGACACTAATAATATTTAAATAAAATATAACAGCCCTCCCCCTCCAGCCAGAGCAATTTATTTAAAAAAAAAAAGAAGTTTTTCCCCTGTTACATGCTATTTCAGCATTATTCCCAAACATATTTTTACGTAACCTATCTTCTGTAAAAACAAAATAAACAGTAATTAAATTGGAAAATAAAGTCTTTTAAAAACGAAATAATAGAAACATTAAGTTATTGCAAATTTCATCACACACGTGAAATTTTGAAGTTCAAATTTAATTATCGTTTAGTCATTAAATACAAACAAATTCAGTCTTTTTTTCAACTAATAACAAAATATTAAAATGGATGACTTGTTTACACAGAAACGGAAATGCATTGCTGTTAGTACTTTAAGCTATTGCGTTTTTGATTTAAAGAATGTATTAAGAGTAAAATAATAGATTTTCAACAACAAAGAAAAAAAAATCAGATGCTGAAACCTGCGATTGAAAACGAAATCGTTAGATCTGATGCTCTACCATTTTAGCTATTTTGTTTGTAATTCTAAGCAGTTTTAGTTGTACTCGTTGCTGATGCTGCTGCTATTTAGATCATTATTGAAAAATACGTCCATTTTAACAATGTTCCTCAGCGGATTAAATATTTTTTGAAAGAAACTGAATCAAAATACATGTTTTTCTTGTTAAGAACATGTATCCACGGTTCACAAAAGAAACTGATGAACCAAAATCATACATTGAAGAATGCTATTAATCACAAAGAAACGGTGAATAAACTGGCTTTACTTTATTATATAGATGAGAAAATGGATCCGTGTCTATTTTCAGAGGAGATTTGGGAAGGGTCTAGCTCTCTTATCTATCTGGACCTTACATGATAATCTTTCTTTAAGTTCTTAGCTGCAAATGCTTATATTACTTCAGGTCAATAATGTCTACATTACATGATTAAATTTGATCAATGAGATCGCATTTATATATAGGAACTGTTAAATTTGGGATCAAATCTGAAAGATGCACTTTAAATTTTGAGAATACATCCATTATTTGGCCAAGATATAATGTCTTTTTCTTTCGTTTCCTATATAAGTGTCAATTGTTTCTTAAACATTATGTAACAGCTGTATGAGTTCAAATTATAAGTAAATCAATCCTAAGATCATATTTCTATGAACAATTAAAAGCCTAAATTCAAACTAACACAAGAAATACTTTTATTTTATTTTATTTTATTTTTTTACTTTTCATTCTCTTTCATCCTGATAAAGAAATATCCCCGTTGTCAATCGCTTCAAATGAACATAGCAGCTGATGCAAATATTTCGTTGACAAATCTGTGTCAGATTTTGACTTATATTGCACAAACACTTGTTTTAATCATTTCAATAATTATGTCAAAGGTTTGTTACATTTGTATACTCGTTTCTTTGTCATTTATATTTCAACCTGATGCTTTTTGCTAAATACTTATTTTTATATGTCACCGTTTTCGTTTTTATGTATTATGCCTTTTAGGACATCTTTTATTTTAATTTCAACTTTGAATGAAAAAAAAAAAAGCATATGAAGAGTTGTGGTAAATCTAATTTCTTTAAGCAAGATTATACAAAAACAAAAAAGTTTCAAATCTAGAATTTGACTAAAAGCTTATTTTAATTGAAAGTCAGAAAAATTAGTAACTATCACGTTAGGTAAAACATTTTGGATTCTTTTGAATTTTCTTAATTGGATCAATTTCGTTTCGTTTATTCTCCGTTTTGTATTATCTCCTCTTACCGATGTTCAGTCATTTTTGTACCCAATATTTTAAACACTTTTAGAGCATTCATTTGTACCCGATATTTGTAACCTGAAATTTTTAAATATTTCGAATCATGTTACCGATAAAGCGAAACTTATTCAATATTTGAAAACATCCTTTCTCCAATCAATTTGCGTTATTTTTAGGATTTAGAAAGGAATTTTTGTTTTGTATTTTTAATCAATTTATTTAATGCAAAGTGTGATTGTTTTCTTCTTGTTGCTTGCACAGAAGAGGGCAATGTTTCTAACTGTTTTTTTTTGTGTGTGAAAAACACTTGCTTTCTGAATGTATTGGCTCTGGTCGTACCTATGCCCCCCCCCTCCCTGTTTGAGCACTGCCAGAAACGATACTCCAATGAACTACAAGCACATTAGTTTACCAATGCAAAAGAAACTTGTGAACGAGCCTAGCTCGTTCCCGCCCTCACCATACTCAGCATAGCCTTTACGGGCCATGCCTTCTTAAAAAGAAAATACCCTAACCCAAATCTAACCCTAACTGGCGTTTCTATGAAACCACAAATACAGAAATGTTATGATCTGCTTAAATTTGAATTTAAACCTCCCAAAAAAAGGTACCAGTTCTTATTGAGAAATATGTTTGACACAAGGCATCTCAATCTAAATCCATCAAAAACTTATGCAAGGCATTTAGATAAAAAAAAAGAAGAAAGTTGAAAAAAAAAAAAATCGGGGGTTACTTTCGGCAGCCTCGTAACTCTTGCTTCTCTTATTTTGTCCTTTAGTCCTCACATTTCATGAGCGATGTTTCTGACAAAGGGGGAAGAATTGCTGTTTTCTGGATCGGAATCTATCCATCTAACGCTTATCGTTGGCTGGTTTTTGACCTTTAAGGGGTAATTTTTTTTTAGCTTCTTACGTCAAGTGGCTTTGTGCCTTGTCTGGAGCGATTTCCATTAAAAAAAAAAAAATAATGTAACACCGTAGTAATAGGTACCTCTCCCCCCCCCCCCAAAAAAAAACGAAACTAAAATGATCGAGTCAAGAAAGTTCAAAAGTACGATTTTTTTTTGTGTGTGTGTGTGGTACAATGATGAAATTAATTTAATTATTACGGCATTGCTCTGTCATTAAATTATTAATTGAACCAAATTATTGTGAAACTAGTGTACGCTCTCCGACGGAAGAAAAAAAAATTCTTTGCCAGTGTTTGCACTAATATTCCTATAAAATCATAAAATTACGTGTGTAATTTAATGTTTCATATATAAATTATCATTTCTGGTGACTTAAATGAAAAAAAAAACACCTACCGTTGACATTTTATTTAGAGTGGAGGATTTATTTCCGAATTCATTTTAAGCGGCGGGGTTGTTTGACTTGCTATTTACTTTCTCGCTTCCCCTCACCACTGAAATGGTTTTGTCCAAAAGCTAGAAATAGGCACATATTTTTACTAGCTGCCTTTTGTGTGACAGGACTGATATATACTTATTTATATAAAAAGATATTGGTCTTTATTATAGAGTGTAGGATTATAACTAATTTTGTTAGGGTAATGTTTTAATCTCTATTTATAAAATTATTGGATGTAAATAGCTTGCAAAAAAAGCTAAGAATGTTGAAGCCAGTTTGAATGACTTTCTAATCGACAGTTTAAATGCTTACAAATTCCTTTCAAATTTCGAAAGGTCACAGCGTAATTAATTCTTTTTATTTTTGAACTATTAACATATGAAAATGGCTGGCTTGTTTATGAAAAAACCGTAATGCATTCTGGTCGATTTAATTTTGTAATTTTTTTTTTTTTTTTTTTTTTTTTTTTGAAGAATTCTTATTTTAAATTTCGTTCCGGTATTTTATGCTGTTGCATTTTTTATTTCAATAAATAATCGATTAATATTATACATAAAAAAATAATAGGTTATAGAGACGAAGTGTACCCTTCGATGCCCAAAACGAAAATGCTTAAACTCTACTCTGTGCATATGGTTCGATGCATGCACTCACCTGAATTAATAAAAACAAATAAAATCATTTTGAGCCAATCAGATGCATTTCTCTGAATTTATCCAAGTTGCTGTTTTGATCCACTCGAGTGCATATAAACCCATATTTTGCCTTCAACGAAAATGTTTATCCCAAATCCACGACAGAGCTAACATCGATATTTCTCCAGCCCTCTCGCCCCACTGTCGAGCTTTGGGAAAGCTGAGAATGTATTTTCTAAACTCACACACACACAACCGCTCTGACAATAACGCACACACATACACAATGCATTAACTCTTTCACTGTTTTATGCATATATATATATATACACACACACACACTGCTTGAATCCACTTCAATGTCGTCTGCTGATTTACACTGATTGAAAACAAATTTATAAACTTAACCACTTTAATACTTCTAACATTTCTCATTGAACCTTCTACAATGAAAACAAAAGAACATTGACTCTTATTAATAACTTTCAATGAAATATAATTTATGTAATTGAGTGAGAAAGTTTTTATTACAATTTTCAGACCCGTGGATAATTTATGGTCCTTAAATTATCGACTCGGGCTACCTCGATATCTCAACTAATGAATCCCCCTTGTTATGCATGGACTCTCAAAATATGAACAACCATTCTATGTTTGCCTATCGATGTAGACTTCCATTTTAAACATATATAAAATATCTTTGTGAATTTATGCTTTTGAATTCATTATTTCGTTTGTTTTTATCATAAAACATTTCTCTCGCTCTTCTCACATATTTGAGTATTAACCCCAGTTTTCCTTAAAAATGCTTTCCTAAAACTGGAACCCTAAAAAAGGGCCCTCCAAAAGGTAAGCCCCTTATTTACTTGCCTCCTCACGAGGAAAAACTTAGACATAAGATCGGTGTTTTATGTAGGGGATATCCAGCTGCCCAAAAAGTGACACTCTGGATGAGACAAAAATAAAAATTGCCGCAGCCAAGAAGGATTTTTTTCCTCTGAACAAGGACAGAACATATACTATACTTTGATTATAGCCCGAAAGCCAAGAATAATGTGTACGTCACGTAGAGGAGAGAAACACTCATACAAGAGAATTTTATTGGTCCCCCGATTTATAAAATCGGGGGACCTATGTTTTGAGGCATTTCCGTCCGTCTGTTCGTCCGGATTTTTCTCCGCAACCATCCATTAAATTTCTCTGAAATTTTGCATGAAGTTTGGTCAGGTTAGAAAGTGACATTCTCCGATTTTTGAAAAAAAATCTGGTAAGCCCCCCAGGGGGTCAAAAGGCCCCGAAATGGCAAAAAATGACATTTTTTGCCCCATAACATTTCATCCATCCATTCAATTTCTCTGAAACTTGGCCAAAATGTGGAGGTAATTGTTCCTAATAGAAAATAAGTATCCCTGACCTTGAAAAAAATCTGGTTCGCGCCTCCAGGGGGTTAAAAGCCCCAAAAATTGCAAAAAATGACCCTTTTCTCCCATAACGTTTGATCCATCCATTCAGTTTTTTTGAAACTTGGCCAAAATGTAGAGGCAATTGTTCTGGATATAAAAGGAGCATCCTTGAGCTCAGAAAAATTCTGGTTCGCGCCCCCAGGGGGTCAAAGTGGGGTAAAAAATGCCCCAAATTGCCCAAATTTATTGCATTTTACACTCGCCACATCGAGTCACATACAGAGGGGGACCACGCATGCGCGGCTTGTTAATATAGAGATTAGATAAAAGTCCAGAATAGTTAACAGTCGAGACACTATAAAAACAAAAACAAATAATTTATACCAAACGTAGTAGAATTAAATTCTCTACCAACCCGTATACTTTTAAAGTATGGAAACTGTAAGATTTTTTTTATCTTAGAATTTATTTTCTAATCAACACACGAAGAAAAAAGTAGCGGTTATCTTCATGCTGGAAAGATAATAAAAAGAAAATGACTTACCCTATCACTCACTTTAAGTCCGAGCAGCAATCTCTCTTACCTCAAACGAAAACAAAGACCCTAATAAAACCACACTTAATCGCTTAAGTTTAGCCATCACCTGAAAAATTTTGACCGCCATGTATTTTTTTTTGTGTGTGTCGCTAAGTCATCTTAACGAAATAAAATTCTGAAATAAAAAAAAAATCTTAGTTTTCACACTTGAAAAATATACGGGTCGGTACAGAATTTAATTTAACTGCGTTTTCTATAAATTATTTGTTGTTTTTATTTTTTTGCTTATGAGTTCTCGACTGTTAGCTATTCTGTAGTTTACCCTAGATTTATTTATCTTTTGGATGATACATTTCTTTGAAATAAAAAATGGAAAATTACAAAAGATGTGGCACAAGGCCAAAGTTGGGTTGAGTGGGTGGAGGTCGTGTGTCATTCTCTTGGTCTATTTTCTAAACTAGTTCCAGTCACCAAAATACCTCATTCACTCTTTGGGCAGGCTACCTAATTGTTATGACGTTTTTTATTTATCAAAAGTGGGTGTACAAAATTCATTGGCTGGGTGTGTGTGTGTGTGGGGGGGGATTTTTTTTTAGTTAGTAAGGCCCTCCCAAATCTATCTAAGTGTAAGCTGCTCACTGTTTTCCGGTTTGTTTCAAGAGCCGAAAACAAGTTCCTGAGGACAGAGCTCATTCGTGCTACTAGCTAAGAGACTTTTCTATCTGGGGTGGGGTCTGATAAGACCGTAGGTCGGCATGCACCATGCCTAGGCAGGGAACACGTACTCAAACCTAACACGTCCAAACACACACAAACTAGCGGTGTGTATCCACCTTCTGTAGTTTACCCTAGAGATTATAAAAATGGAGTCAATTCCTAATGTTGGTTTTGAAAAAGGACATTTAATTAATTATTATTTGCCTCCCCATTAATAAATTTCAAAATATTTATATAAAAAAAACGTTTAATAATAATGGTAAACGTGACTATTGAAGACATAAAAAAAATTTAAAGCTTAAATATGCGAGGACACGAGTGAAACTATAAAGAGGTGGACTTGTGACCATGTGCTTATGTTTTATAAACAATATGTAGTGTATGCACTATTTTGTTCTTGGCCTTTTGGCCAGGATCAAAGTGTAGTATCTGTTCCGATGGATACTACACCTTATAGACCGGTATTGTCTTGGCCTACGGGGTTTGATTTACGCCGGTCTATGGGTCTGTCCTGTGCAGTTCCTTCTCACCCTTTGAGAAGGGGTTAGTTTATTGCTATTCGCCTGAGGCGCCCCTACAGGGGTATGCCGACGGGGCGTCCCAGGCAATTTTTAAAGACACTCTAGAGTGCGCAAATCCCACTTTCCGACCTTGTGTCACATTCTACTTTGTGAGAAGTAGATAAATAGGTGTTCTTGGCCTTTTGGATGGGATCAAAGTGTAGTATCTGTTCCGATGGATACTGCACTTTATAGACTGGTGTCGTCTTGTCCTTCGGGGCTTGATTCCGCCGGTCTGTGGGTTTGTCCTGTGCAGTTTTAGGAGTCCACTCTCCAAGGCTTTGCCTCCCCTCGTTGGGGAGGAGTAAGTTTATTGCTTACTGCCTGAGGCGCCCCTACCGGGGAATGCCGACGGGACTGCCCAGGCAATTTTTAACGGCCAGAGTGCTCACTTTCTCGGGCGCTGGCTTTTCAAACCCCACTTTCCCGACCCGACCGTGGGTCACATCTTACCTTGTTGGAGTAAGATAAAACTGGCCTTGTGCCTAACCTCCTGAAGAGAGGGTAAATAATACTGTTACATACTGGCTTTTTAGCATGACACATATGTAATTACCGCTTCTTACATAGCCTAGTGGATTAATAAATTCACAAACAGGCCTGCTTTCACAGAAGATAGAGCACCTTTTCTCTCTTCCACTCCCCCACTTTGGATCAGTACTGTTGTACTAAATATTGTGAATAATGACGGAGGGTTTTTTTGTGGTAAAAGTGATTAATTGTTTTTCTGTGTAACTCATGATTGGAATTAATACATTATGTTGGTGTGTGTTAGCATACTCGTGCGTAAAAACTTAACCGGAAGTTATTCAAATTTTAAAATAATCTAACCGGAAGTTGTCATTTTGAATGTTAAACTTTTTTTTCACTAAATCACTTTAATTAATATTACTACTAATAATAATAATATTAAAATCAAGAAAACTATTGCGTATATAATAAACAAAATTACAAATGAATCGTACAAAATATTAATTAGAAACTTTTTATACAATAAGTATGCAAATGAAGCATATGGATAGCTGTGTTTTGGGTGTTTTTTTTATCAGTATATGTAGGGTATTTTAAAATATTTTGTTCTGGGATCACAGTGTAGTATTTGTTCCGATGGATACTACAACCCATAGACCGGTATCGTCTTGGCCTTCGGGGCTTGATTTATGCCGGTCTATGGGTTTGTCCTGTGCAGTTCTAGGAGGTCCACCCTCCCAGGCTTTGCCTTCTCACCCTTTGAGAAGGGGTTAGTTTATTGCTAATCGCCTGAGGCGTCCCTGCCGGGGAATGCCGATGGGGATGCCCAGACAATTTTTAAAGGTAATAGGCGCTCTTCCTCTAGGGTGCTGACTTATCAAATCCCACTTTACGACCTTGTATCACATCTTACTGCTGTGTGAGGTAGATAAATACCTGTTGTATCATTGAATTAAATAAGCTTAAGGTGTTTTGATATGAATATAGTTTGGATAAAGGAAAAAAAAACTTTTTCTTTTATTCATTTAGATTAGTTTGAAGAGTAACAAAGCATAATAATTTTTTTGTATAAGATTTATCGCTTTTTAAAATTATTTCTAACATATAAACAACAGAGATAAAAGAGAACTAAAGAAACTTACTTATAAAATATAACAGGATTTATCTGTGTTTAAAAGTAACACACCAAAATATGCACACACGTCAGAGCTTAATATGTGAATATGTGAAAAGCAGACTTACCAATAACTCTCTCAAAAGCATGTCAATAAAAATCGGTTTGAACCGATGAAGATTGGTTTGTGGGGAAAATCCAGCTCCCTAACAAGGGGCATTCTTGATGGGGACAAAAATACATATAAAGTATCATTGGCACTCTCCTCCTCCCTCCTTCCGAATAAGAGAACCTCAGATAACACCAAAATAAATCCATCCTTCTCAGATTTAATTTTGAGGGGAGCAAAGGGGAGCGGGACGCCCCCCCCCCCCCCCCCAAAAAAAATGCATCGACACATTTAATAACTACTGGACAATTCTTTTAAAAGAAATTTGGAAGATAGATAGAAGACGTTATATGAAGTGTAATGAGTTAGATTTTATTTTTATGGGGAGCAAAGGGGGTAGAATCCACGCTTTGAAAATAAATGTACCCATAAAAGTTACTAAAAAAAGTAAAGTGGTCGATCATAGTCAAGGGCGACCTGAAGGTTCCCTTTTTATTAGTTACTACACCAAGATGTAGGGAGAGACGTCTCTCCTTGCTCTGGATTACTCCACTTACCCTTGATCCTCATCTTATAATGCTGAGTGTTTAGAAAAAGGGGGATCAAGTATCATTTTTAAAGTTTGTGGTATGACTCGACCAAAACATGAACCCTTGTCTCACGGCCCATTAGTGCACACCCTTACCATTATGCCAAAATGAGCCAGTTAAAAGTTACTATTAAGTCCTTCCTATTCTGTTGCAGGTGGTGTCATTCCTCACCTCAACCCAGACGATGCCAGCTAACCCTGCCTTTTTATTATAAACAGAACACCTTTTTTCCTGTTTTACATGCTGGCATATATTGGTTGGTAGACTTCCACATCAAATTTTATCAGTGAGTCATTGACACTAGAGGCCTTCACATTGGTGAGAGAAAGTACTGTTTGGTTAAGGAAAGTGTGAATTGTAATTGTATGGTCACTAAAAACTGTTTGTGTTTTCTTTACTGTGAGTGATATGTGTGTGTAAGGGTCTTGTGTAAGAGAAACGAACTGTGGACAATATAAATCTGACTTCATATTGCTGGCCGTTTAAAATCTAGAAGCATTATTCAATGTATAACCATGACCCCCACCCACACTAATCGTCGACCCCCCCCCCCCCCCAAAAAAAACCGCATGTGCCATGGGTTTCTTCTTTGTCATCTTGTTCTGGCTGTGTTGCCTCTTGTATTGGTACGCATGCACTCGTCTACAAGTTGTATTCAAAGCAGAAGCAACACAGATGCGCATAATAAAAGCACAAACACAGATATATACATTGCGTATTTGACCTATTGGTAACGGGTGCGTGTGTGATGTTGGGGTCCCACCACTACATCTGAGTTAAATTCTCATTTTTCAAGTTCAGAAACTCAGCGATGACTAACTCTGTCGTATGACCTCGCTGAGCTCGTCTACTTGTCTATATCATCTCCTCATATTGAGCCTTTTAACTCGCCTCACTGATCTGATATGCTCAACCCAATCAGCTGATCTATTTCAATGTAATCTGTCCGATCTGCTCGTATCCTGAATATATCTATTTTCGATTGGAAATCCTTGATGTCCTGTCTTTCCTTCCGTTACTCTCAGCTGATCACCGAAACTAGCTACATCTGGGTTTTTTCTTAGCTCATCCTCATCCGGCCACACAGAAGCTAACAACTAACTGCTAGGGAGCTGTTTTGTCTGGGGAGTTTAACGAATTTGCTGGTTCCTCCATTGTCGCTCACTTACTTCTCTATTATTTTTCCTATTGACATTTTTCCTAATTTAACATGTTTCGGGGGATAAACTGGGGCGGGGGGGGGGCGGCAGTCCATAATATTACATCAATACACATTTAAATTAGCATCTATATTGTAAGTGAGCAATTCTTTCAATAGGCTCCAAAACTCTTCAACAAAATAATGCTGACCTTATATTGCTGACTACTTAAAATCTAGAAGCATTCCATCATGAATTGACATGGCTCTATGCCTCTCCACCATTATTCGAGTGAACGCCTTGAGTCTGCTCTCGGCTTACCAAGCCAGCAGGACATCTGATGAAACTAACTGATGTCACTATAGATAGAACAATTCAGGAGGGATAACTTAGTCATTCTATAATATCCAGAATTCAATATCAATCCTTCACTTTTTTCATCCTCTTTCAGTGAAAACTCTTTGTTTATTTATTCTTTTTTTTTTACTTCAAATTTTTTTTTTTAATATAAATACGAAATTTTACGAAAGGTGAAAATCAAAGTTAAACTTATTTCTTCTGGGTTTTGCACGCATTTTAGATAAAATTGTAATTTGCTTTTTAAGGATTTTAAATTGACCTTTGTTTGGAATTTTGAGTTGCTGGCGGTTATGTTTGAATGCTTATTGTTAAATTGGGAGAGAGCATTTTGAAACGAGAACGAAAAAAATATTCAATGCACATTCAAATTCGCTTCCTTCACTCTATAATGAAGAGCAGTGTGTATTTATTTTTGTATATATTTTCTTTTGTAAATGTATATTTTGTATATATGTTCTTTTGAAATATGAACATCTAAGTGAAAGATCAGACGTTTCCGACTGATGAGATCTTAGTTTCTAATAACTAATGATCAATAACATTGATATGCCAGTGTAGTGGCTTTTTTTTGTACATGTTTGTATAAATAAAAATAATTATATATATCCCATTATGCAAAAGTTAGAGAGTAAAAAAACTGTCAAACGAAGTCATTTAAAGTATTTATGGGAATTGAGAAAGCAAATCTATTTTCACAATTTTCTTTATTTTTTCTTTCTGCTTTGTATACCGATTCATAGTTTTTTTTCTTTTTAAAAACTTTCTTTCTCACTTCCTTATTGAGCAACGCCGGGTACTCCTGCTAGTCTCCTATATAAAGGAGAGCTGTGTGTGTGTGTGTATGTTTGTATTTCTGCAAAAGGCTCCCGTGATACTCAACAGATACCGTGAAGTTGATGTTTTCTGAATCGCCCAACTTTCGGTCGCATAATATCGAAAAATTTGAAAAAAAACATTGATTTCTTCATGTAGAACGGACACGAAACCTGAGATGGGAGGGTCTTTAAATTTGTTCGTCTTTTCATAGATTGTACGCTTTGCGCACCCGAATTCAGACAGCGTTTAAGTGACCTATTTTTCGTCAGTTTATACTGTCTTCGTTTGGTGCTGTGGGTAGCAACGAAGAACCAAGACCGAGAGGTTGATTGTTCGATCCCCACAGACTCTTGTCTTTTTTTTAACGGTGACCTAAGTATACATCGAAGGGAGTGAGGGGGACGATCGGAGAAGACAGTACTTTCAATAGAAATATATTACACTTTTGCCCAGGGGAACGGGGATAAGGGGGCGACCAGGGAAAAACAGAGATAGTACTTTTAATAGAAATACGTTACACTTTTGCCCGGGCCATGGGATGAGGGGGGTGGTGATGAGCTGGCGACCAGGGAAGAGACAGCTTTTGCTCCAGGCAATCGGGGAAGAGAGATTGTTACACTTTTGCCTGCAGAGAGGAAGAGAAAAACAGGGGTAGGAGGGAAGAGCTCCGGGCAACGCCGGGTACTCCTGCTAGTGTATTATATAAAAGAAAGACATATTTCTGTGTGTGTTTCCGGCTAAAATTCCGAAACTGCTGAAGATACACTTATAAACTTTAATTATTCTGATTTAGTATGACCCTGAGCAGGTTTTGGTAAACAAAACAAAAAAACAATAACATCGATATTCATTCGCTTAGAGTCACCAGAGGCCAAATTAGTTCGAGTGGGGGGTGGGGGGGGGTGTCAGAAAAAATTACTTTCTTTCATTTTTACTTGTAGTTGTTCAAAAAACAACACTGAAATTAGGGTAAACAATTGGCTGTTGATGACTATTTCTTTCTACTATATTGAAACAATTGCAAAAGTGTGTGTGTGTGTGTGTGTGTGTGTAAGAGAAGCAGGCAGTCGGAAAGACAGGTGTGTTCAGAAAGTAACTTGACTAAAGAAATTTTGAAAGATCTTACTCACACTTTTTAACTCTTCTAGTTTCATATCCAGGACCCCGGGCAACATCGGGTAGCCTCGCTATTTAGTGAATAAAGAAAAATACAATGTGAGTTGCGTTTTGATTAGGTTAATTATTTTTCAAATATATGGATAGTTGATGCTATTTCCCCCCAAATGAAAAAACAAAAAACAAATGAATTAAAAAAGAAAAAAAGAAAGAATTCTTTTCTCTTTCATACTTCATAATGGAATTTTACTCGTAACATTTATTAAATGTGACACACATTATTTCTCTTGCTATTTCCCATGTAATAATGGAATATATTTTAATGCTATGTAAAAAAAACAATTTTTAGAAACACACACAATAGGTATTATATTAAACAGTTCTAAATATTTCATTTCATTAATATTTTAAAAGTCCTTTAAATAAAATGATTGACGATATTTAGCTATTGTGATCCAAATGGATAGAGTGTCTGTTAAAAATGTATCCTAAAAGAACAATCGCATTTCAACATTTTAATGGTTAAATTTTTGTAGTGCATCAGAATGGCAGTGGTGTTCAGCAAATCATAGACTCTCATGCATCAATTCTGAGAATGCTGCTTTTAGAATAACTCTTTCTGAATTCTTTCCATTATTTTTCTTCAGACCATTGTCGGTACCAACGTTGCTATTTATATTTGTACTATGTTTCGGCAGATGTGCACTTTTTCAGGTGTACTGTTCAATTAAATTGATGGATTATTGACCCATTCATTCTTTTTCTTGCGCCTTGATTCGTTCTTATTAAATCAAAAACAGGTTTACTTTTAGCTTAGATACTAAACATAACAGAAAAGGCGTGGTTATAGAACATTAAAATATTTACAAAAGAAATTTGAATGTAATGGATTCTTGGCAATACTGAGTATATATATATATATATATAGAGAGAGAGAGAGAGAGAGAGAGAAAGTTATGAAAATATATTTATGGCAATGAAGCTACACAGAGGCGTCCTCTTTAATCTCTGTAGAGAATATTCAGGTTATATATATATATATATACATTGACCCGTGTTTCATCATCTTACAACTTATCAGCATGGCTAGACCTTGCGAGATGCAAAACTGGGATCCCAGAGACTAAAGTCTGATGCACTATTACCGAGCAAAACTCTGGATGTGGAAGGATTGTATCGCTTTTATAGACATCATTTTATTTGTTTATATTTTTATTTCAGATACTTTTGAATGTATTCCACTATTTATACGTCAAAGCATTTTACCTAAAATAGATAAATACATTCAAAAGTATTGCAAAAAAAATATCAAATAAAATGACATCTATGAAAAGCGATACATTCCTTCCACTTCTGCTAGTGGGGTTTGGCTCAGTGATAGAGCATTGAACTTCAATCTCTGGGGTCCCAGTTTCAAATCTCGCTAGATTCAGCCACTTTGATGAGTCATAAGACGATAAAACACATGTTCATGGATTTTTATTTATATATCTCTCTTTTGTTTCATTTTACTTCAGTCGAAGTTCTCAAAAATCAAGGGACCATTTCTTGGGGTTAACACTTGATCTCTATATTAGATACATAGATATTCGAGTATTCCATTAAAGTTCTCTTTTACCTGTCAAACGTTGAGTTAGTAAAGCAGTGTACAACATTAATGTTCCTCTCCCCAATTGACCAGTTTACTATGTTATAGTATATCTTTCTTGTGGTCTCTTGGTCTTACCCGATTCCAGGACAAGAATTCATCTAGTCTGGTGGAGTATCCAGCTAAGTGCTTTTACTTGAGGTAATATTACTTGGAGAAGGTGCACAATTCCTCGTACAAGCCAGTGTCGAGGGGATCTTATTTATGCTTTGAATACTATGCTATTTTGAATATTTGGTTAGGGTTTACTTGCTGGGTGAATTATCCTCATGTCAGGTTTTCCTAACAAACCCTTGTACAGAGAGATCAAAGACACTCGAGGATGGTGTCTAGTAGGTAATTCAAACTCTCCTGTAGGTAATTCAAACTCTCCCATAGGTAATTCAAACTCTCCTTATATATATGTGTGTGTGTGTCTGCTAATCTATGACATTTTTGCCAACTGTTTATTCCAGGAAGTATATTTTATCCAATACATAAAATAAATCAAAATTGAAATTAAATTAAAAGTACGAGATTAAGTTAGCTTATTTCTTGTAAATTATGATAATTTTCATTTTAGATAATTTTTGAGGCATAACTAATTAAATATATACAGTTCTTTCACCCTCCCTTGAATTAAAAGCGATATTTTCATAAAATGTTATCGACAAATGTAAATGAAGTGAATAAAGATTTGAAAAATGAAAATATTTCATAGTGAATTTCATCGTAGCCTCCATTATCCAAAACGTCTGTCTAACACACACACACACACACACACACACACACACACACACACACACACACACACACACACACACACACACACACACCCTTTCTTCAGTCTAGTCTTTCCTAACACATCCAAATAAGGGAAAGGAGATTGCGTTGGGCACTACTCATAAAATATGTAATAATTATCTCACCAGCCACCATACGTGGATTGCTAAGTACAGAAGAAAACTACCATTTTCTTAACACATTTGATTAATCTTGATCGAGCAAAAAGAAATGTTTACATTGTCTTTTGGAAATAGGCTTTCTGTTCATGCAATTATTGAAGTAATTACATTCGCTTGTCTAATTATAATAAATTCTTTGAGTTTGATAGGAATATGGCGGCCTGTTTTCTTTGGAAATCCTACTGGAATTATAATTAACCTCGATCAACATTCCTTTATTGAAAAACAGCATTTCCATCATGATCTCACTCGTTTATGCTCAGAATTCATTTCCAAATAAAGAATCAGTAATTCTGGACAGTTACTGTTCAAATTACTTAAACTGACCGTTATATCTATCTATCTATCTATCTATCTATCTATCTATCTATCTATCTATCTCTCTCTCTATCTATATATATATATATATATATATATATATATATATTGTAAAAAGAATGCATAACATAAGTGAATAGCATCATTTATAATGCAATATAATTTACCTCATCTCTACTAGCAGTTTCGTGGCTCAGTTGGTAGAGGTCCGGTCGTCAGTCACTGGAGTCTCGGTTTCGAATCTGGCTAGGTGTAGCCACACTGATGAGTCGTAGAAACAACAAAACACATGTTTATGGATAACTACATTTTAGATATATATGCGTTACCCTATGAGTGGAGCACTGTTGTGGAGGAAATAATGGTTTCCACTTGGTATTGAGGTAATGCTCGTCCATAAAAATAATTGAGTACTTCTGGTTATCAGTATCATGAAGAGAAAAAAAACATAAAATAAGTGAATAGCATCATTTTAAATGCCATATAATTAACCCCATTTCCACTAGCTTAGTTGGAGCGCCGAACATCAGTCATTTTTATCCCGGTTTCGTTAAGTCTAACCACACCAATGTGTTGTAGAGATGACGAAACATGTCTGTGGATAACTACATTATATATATATATATATATATATATAGAGAGAGAGAGAGAGAGAGAGAGATATATATATGATTATTTTTATTTACACAGACATGTACAAAATCTGCGACACTGGCAAATATGATCTACGGTTAAGATCGGATTCTAACTCTGCCTGATGAGATGTCAGTTTATAATAACTGTTGATCGATAACATCGACATGCCAGTGTCGCAGATTTTGTACATGTCTGTGTAAATAAAAATAATCATATATAAAAGCTCTATTTGATATTGAGCACTTTTTGTAAACCCGGTTGAAATTCTTTGGATTACTACTCTGTGGATGTTTTACTTGGATTATATATATATATATATATATATTATATAAACATAGATCAAATGTAAACTTTGTTACATGATCATATATTTCAACATAAGAGTATGTGTATGATCGTTTCTGAGACGACATATATATATATATTTTTTTTTTATTAATATCAGTTTTCTTCATCAGCACAATGTATAGACACCAATTTAAAAGCATTTAGATAGCATCAAGGCTTTAGAGTTCAAACGCACCAAGTATATAGCAAATTAGAAACAAAGTGGGGATTAGTGGTATGAATACATCAAATCAGTACAGACCGGGTAGAAAACAATATTTCGGAATGTACAGTAGGACTCAAAGTGGAATAAACGGATGTAATATAATATGCAAGTAGAAACAAATTACAAGGAAGAAGAAAAACTTTTATCTTTTTGAAAAAACACAAAGGCCATTACAAGTGAAATGTCTAATCACTGGAGAATCATGCACATATATAATCATACAATGTGAAAGGGCTATTAAAGTTTAAAAGCCTATTATTAGTGGTATGGTTATTTTAGCTATCAGACACCGAACACAACCACTAGAAGAACTTACAGAATCTGTGATGAAGATTGTGTTAAAAGATTGCTGCGTTTGCAAAACCTCATTTGTGAAAAGCTGTTGATTTGATGTTTTGAAAACATGCTATGATGTACCTTATGAATTACTTCTAATTTTCTGTCTATGCATTAAATTAACTATAGCAAAATGAATTTTATGATAAATGTGGGTTTAGATTTACTTATCATCCAGTGGAAACCACAAGACCATATTGTCGCGACGTGTTTCAATCTGAAAAAATGTCCATTTTCAAGTTAATTTGTCAGCTAATGGAGAAAGAACAAGACTTCATTTTTGGATGGGAGAGAGGTCAAACTGTGTTAAACACACAGAAAAAGAAAAGTTTCATTTTCCAATAGTGCCCGTACTCTTTGAGGCTTTGTAGTCCCACAGTCAAATTTAGGCAAACATGTACAATAACTAAAAAACGGTTCATTTTTAGAGGTTTTAAGTGTGATTTTTGGATTCCTTGTGCAAAAATCCTTGCGTGGACCAGTTTTTAACGTTTTAGATAGGCTAAAATTCATTTCATGCACAAAAATGTAATTCTCTAATGGTCGCTATTTCGCAGCCTTTCGCAACATATCTAGAATCTTAAAAACGCAATATTTTGGAAACCACTTGGAATTATAAGCTCAAATTTTCAGGATTGGCTAGTTTTTATAATACCAACAACATGGGAAAGTTTGAAGAAAATCTGAGAGGTATAGGTGACATTTTCAAATTTTTCTCGATGATTTGATATGGAATTATCCAGAATATAAATTGAAAGGGAGTGATGAGTGAAAAAAAGGAATACTTATGAGCACACAACTGAAGTTAACGTGAAAAATATAAAACCAGAAGCAGAGAATGAAAATCCTCTCTGTATCAATTGGGATCATGTTGATCAATGAAGAGAACTTCCTCAAGTAACAGAGGGAGTAAGTTTTATTTACTCCTCCCCAGGAGTTAGGCACAAGGCCAGTTTTATCTTACTCCCACAAGTAAGATGTGACCCAAGATCGGGTTGAGAAAGTGGGGTTTGAAAAGCCAGCGCTCGAGAGGTGAGCACTCTGGCCATTTAAAAATTGCCTGGGCAGCCCCGTCGGCATTCCCCGGTAGGGGCGCCTCAGACAGTAAGCAATAAACTTACTCCTCTCCAAAGAGGGGAGGCAAAGCCTGGGAGGGTGGACCTCCTAGAACTGCACAGGACAGGCGTGCAGTATCCATCGGAACAGATACTACACTTTGATCTTAGCCAAAAGAGGGAGTAAGTTATCAGGAATATGTATTTTTGCTTACTTCTGAACAAGAACAAGGAGAAGATGTGATTGATGCAAAGAAAAGAGAATTGGAAAATATGGAAATTCATGAAGTATATGAATGTGTGCCTGATATGGGACAAGATTCTATGTCAACAAGATGGTTGATAACAGAAAGATTTGTGAATGACAAAAAAAATAATAAAGGCTTGTCATGTGCAACAGCGCGTGGTTATGAAGAAGATTCCCATAACTTAAAAACAGATTTTCTAATGTGCAGCCGTGAGGCTATGCATCCCGTATTGTTTTGGTTTTTTATTGAACTGTAATCTTCACAAAAAGACATCAGCAATGTTAAGTTATCTCTCTTTTATTGAGATATAAGAGTTCTATTCCTTTGTGATAAGTTTTTAGAGTGATTTTCCTTGCTTGTTGTTGTTGGTTATTCGCTGGGAAAACAAATATGGTGGTTTGGACAAACAGACATGTGTTCATGACTTGATTTATGTAACGAGTAAACTAACATTCAAACTTTCATTTGGTATTGTTGTACCATGTTAATTGCAATAGACTAATGTAGATCGCTACAATTTATTAAAAAAAGTACTTAATCTGATCCGGCAGTGTTAAATAGTCACCTTAAAAGAAAAAGCAGCTAAGGGGAATAAATATTGTTCTTTTAGTAAGACTTATCGTTCCTTACTTGTTTTTTTTTTTAAATTCAAGGTTACCTAATAGTGTACCCCACTCCTTTAGCTTTCGTGACGTCACCAGTTCGGCTGTTCCAGGTTCGGTTGGTCACCCGGTACTGTTAAAACGCCTGGTCCAGCAACTACTCACTCCCACGT
>OY744523.1:57833297-57843297 GCA_963556195.1 Sepiola atlantica | reverse complement strand
CTCTTTGTGGCTTGCAGTACGCGAGGAACATCTGTTCTGAGCTAGGTTTTCCCACGAGTCGGAATACAGACCGAACTGTTTGAGGGAAACCTTCAAGCTGTCCTTGGACCGTTTCAACTTGTCTTCCTACAGTTCTTTTGATTTTGACCAGCTCATCGTAAAGGAGCTGTTTTGAGAGTTTTGAATCTGACATGCGGCATATATGACCCGCCCAACAAACCTGACACTGTTGCAGCATGGTGTATGCTTACGGGAAGCTTGATCGGGCTAAAACCTCCGTCTGGTATCATGTCTTGCCACTTGATTTTCATCAATCTACGGAAGCAGGTCATGTGGAAATAGTTCAATTTCATGGCGTGTCTAGCATATACGGTCCAAGTCTCGCAGGCATACATAAGGATGGTAAGAATCACAACCCTGTATACCTGAAGTTTGGTCTGACGCCAAATTCCTCTATGCTTCCATACAGTGGATCGAAGACGTCCAAAGGCAGCAGTAGCTTTGGCTATCTTGCAGTCAACTTCATCGTCTATGTATACTGCCCTTGACAGGGTACTGCCTAAGTAACTGAACTTGTCCATGGCTTTTATGTTGGTTCCATGAATTGAGATCTGTGGCTCAACATATCATTTCCCCAGTGCTGGCTGGTACATTACCTCGGCCTTCTTGATGCTGATAGTTATCCCAAAGTTGCCGCAAGCTTCTGAAAAACGATTAACAATGTGTTGCATGTTTGGCTCTGTGTTGGCATTGAGGACACAATCATCAGCAAACAGAAGGTCTCGTATGATGGTGGTCTTAAACTTGATAACAGCATTAAATCGTTTTAGGTTGAACAACTTCTCGTCTGTCGGGTAATTGATGCATACTCCTGGGTCTTCTGCACTGAATGCATCAGTCACCATCGCTGAAAACATCATGCTGAAGAGCGTTGGGGCCAGGACATAGCCCTGTTTAACACCACCGTTGACTGGGAAGTCATTGGAAGCCTCCCCATCATCTATGACATGAGCCATCGTGAAATTGTCTGACGATTGAGATGAATTTGGCCATGATCTTTCATAGTCCTGCCCGGTTTACAGTGTTGAAGTCCTTTGTCAGATCAACAAATGTTTTGTAGAGGTCCTGGTATTGTTCTTGACATTTATCCTGGAGTTAATGAGCAGCAAACACCAAGTCAACTGTGCCACGCCCCGCAGGAAAACCACATTGACTATCCGGGAGGAGACCATCTTCCAGGTGCTTGATTAAACAATTGAGCAGCAGCCTTGTAATAATTTTACCAACTTTTGGATTGGTATAATTATAAAGAAAGAAGGAGGAGCCTCACACATACACTGGGAACTACTCTTCCTGTCCCTCATTAAAAATCGGATTTTATTTAAGGCATTTTTAGGTTTGCACCGTTTTTTTTTATTCAAGAGTTTTGATTGGCTATATAACAAAATTCTTCAAAATTACAAAATTTTAACTGTAAAAAGTCATTTTACAACGTGGATGAGAGCAAACGCATAAATATTTTTTCTTTTTAGATTTTCAACATGTATGTTTGGCAAAAAGCTTCGTAATTGCCCACATGTTGAACTACTGTTAGCTTGATTATAAATGTATGTTACGAAGATTTGTTATTGTGTATAAAAATCATCTTACAATTTGGATGAGAACAAACTCATATCTTTGTTGGGTTTTTTTTTTTCATAAATTTTTAACACTTTAATTAAATAATAAATGCAACAAAGTTATATTTAGAAAGTGTTATTTTTGCAGGTGTGTACGTAGTGTTAGTCTCTTGCATAGCTAAAATCTTCATCTATTAAAAGATGGAAACTTTTACAAGCTATTTACAGCCAATAATTATATAAATAGAAATTAAAACAACATTATCTTAACAAAATTAGTTGTAGTTTTATAAGAATTTGGTTCAGTGAATAATTTAAACGATACCATAATCAAAATTCTATCCAATAAAAAAAAAATAATAATGTAATAGAAAAGAAAATGAAACAAAAATAAAAGTAAAAACACACCAGGGCAACGTCTGGTAGGGACAGCTAGTATATATATATATATATATATATATTTAGGCAACAAGTTATTACTCAAGCAGTCTTGTTAAACAACACAGAATTTTTGCATTTGTATAACTTTTTTTTTTAAGGTTTTCGAATTGTCGAGTAATCTTTCGGGTTTCAGGCGGCAGTCCATATAGTATTTCACCGATTGTTTGTAATTCGGCCATTTCTCTAGCGCTTTCGGCCTTCTTGGTCGTCCTCAGGAGTAGGTTTTTTTAAATTATAAATGAGAATGAGAAGACTTGAGTTATTGTTTTTATAGATATCTTGAAGAGTGAATAAAGGAAAAGAGAAGAGGTGTGGTTGAGTTGATTATGTTTGTATGTTTACTTTTCTCTTGTTATATTATATTTTATTTGTTTGTTTGTTTATTTGGTTTTATTAGTTATTTATTTTTTTATTTATTTATTTTTTTAAATTATTTTTTTTATTACTTTATTTTCATTTAATTATGAAATACATTTAGTATGTTGGTACCGGTGTTAAAAGCTATTTTGTTATGTATAATACTATATAGAATGCCGCCTGAAACCCGATAGATTGAGCGATTATTCAAAAACCTTAAAAAAAATTATACAAACGTGAAAATTCTGCGTTGTTTAACAAAGTCTGCTTGAGTAATATATATATATATATATATATATATATATATTATATTTTTTTTGAAAAACCATAACAATGGTGGTGTAAAATAAATAAAATTTATTTTAATCTTAGCTTTCGAGAATATACTTCTCATTTTCAAAGAGTGTTTTTCTTTTCTTTTTTTTCATCTGATGGAAATGGACTTTTTGGTCAGAAAATCACGTTATGTCTGTAGGCGAGGTGAGGCCGGTTTGAATAAGAAAGGGTATTTAGACATATTTTTAAAACCATAGTATTATATTTTTTTTTTAAAAACCATAACAATGGTGGTGTAAAATAAATAAAATTTATTTTAATCTTAGTTTTCGAGAATATACTTCTCTTTGAAAATGAGAAGTATATTCTCGAAAGCTAAGATTAAAATAAATTTTATTTATTTTACACCACCATTGTTATGGTTTTTCAAAAAAAAATATAATACTATTACGAAACAATGGTTTAAAAAATATGTCTAAATACCCTTTCTTATATATATATATATATATATATATATATATATATATATATATATATATATATATATATATATATAATTTGGCTAAAATGGAAATGGATAATGAATTGTTAATCTGTTAGCTTTCCTGCTGCATGGAGGGTGAGAGGAATCATCTTAGATCAGTAATTTCAAATTCAAAACTTTTTTCTCTAGAATACATTTGCAGAATAAGCATTTTTTGTTGACAAGAAATACATTCCAAAAAAAAACAAAATCAACTTTCAGTGATTAATTTATAAACATAGAACACAAATTTGAATCATTGCAACACAAATAATATGATGCTTGGTACCATATGATTTTGAAACTGCTGGCTTATATTATGGTTTCTTGTTTTATGTATAATGATTATGTTTTACTTGCTACTTAAATCATTAGAGAAGATATAGCTCTCGACAGGATTTCTGAGCTCTACTTAACCAGAACAGACTTGATCATGACTATGAGAGAAGCCCCTTTGTAGCCATTGGTTTGAATCCTGCGAAGAGAGCAAAACTTTCTCTAGTTAAAACTACACCATCTTGGGAACACATTTGCTCCCATGAAATTGCGCTAAATATTTTATGACCTTTTAAAGCAATATCTTTTTTTCCTCAGTTGGTTTAGTTTGGCTTATGTATTTAACTGTATAGCAACCACTTTTGATTCATTCATTTGAAAGTAGCATGGTCAGTTGGCAGTGGACGGCCAAGGAAAGTATGGGAGGAAGCGATAAGGAAGGATATGAGAGAAAGAGAGATAAAAAGCATAAGTTAGTTTAAAGATATGTTCGTTTAGAAGTCAATTTCTAAAAGTTGTCAAATACATACCAGTATGTAAAACAGATAAAACTGAATATGATGATGAAGATGCATGGAAAAAACAATCATTTTATGTCATTACTGGGGCCAACTAAGGAAAGGATCTATCAGGCAAGTATGCGCAGTGTGATGATGTATGAAAGTGAAGCCTGGCTAGTGAGGATTGAGGGTATGTGTTGCATGGAGAGAAAAATGATATGATGGATGTGTAATGACAGACAGACTTAGATTTGATGACCTCAGAGGAAGATTAAACCTGGACAGTATAGGAAGATGTATGAAGAATAGGAGATTTTCTTGGTTTGATTACATTTAAGGAATGGTTTGGTAGTTTGGTTTGGTAGTTTTGTTTTACGGCATATCAACCCTTTTTGGGTTATTTAATGCCGAATCTGGTCATTATAGTGAAAGTTTTTATGCTTCAAGTTCTTTATATCTTCAAATGTTTAATCAGGGTTTTTGGTTTGGTAGTTTTGTTTTACGGCATATCAACCCTTTTTGGGTTATTTAATGCCGAATCTGGTCTTGTTTTCTTCTCTTTTTTGTTTCTTTCCCCTTTTAATATCTGTTTCTATTTAACCCATAGTTGGGACCCTAACAGGTACTACCATTCCGGGTCAGGGTGGACCTGGGAGCAATGGTAATTAAGAGGAGGCTCCACATTCCCCAAAGTCCGTAAGCCGGATCTCACCATCGGATGTAGTTTAAGGTCATATCCAGGACCGGGAGTAGGGTAGGAAAAATAAAAATAAAAAAGGGGAGGGAGAAAGGGAGAGGGGCTGTTGTTTTTGTTTATGGTTTTGTAGAACATCATTAAGTTTTACAAAAAAAAAAAAAAAAAAAACGTCAATGTAGGTGAATTTCGTCTCAGGGAGCTACAGGGCAGCCTGATCTGGTATCACCAGATTTAAGGAATGGGTGAGAGTACTTGGTTAGTAGATGGAAAACAGTTAAAGTAGCAGGGTCAGTAGGGTAAGGCCAAGGGAAACATGGGAAGGTGTGATAAGGAAGAATTTGAGAGAAAGAGATATAAATAAAGACCTGGCAACGGATAAGTTAGTTCAGAAATCAAGTTTTAAAAGCCATCAAATACATGCCAGCATGTAGAACAAACGTTAAACAAGTATGATGATGATGATGATGATGATGATGATGATAGTTGAATACTTCATTAGTGTACTCAAAACTTGGGGTCAATTATAGATTCATAGCTTTCAATGGTATCAGTGAGTACTTGAACACACCAGATCTGATAAGATTTTAAATTGACGGATCTGATTCCATAGGCTGTGATGGTATTCATTAGGCACATTACACGCCTCTGCATATAATCTGGTATGTGCTATTTATCTATTATTATACTAAAGCTGAGTCAATCAACGTTTGTTTCCCCACAGGCTTTTTCGTATATATTTTAATCATACAAAATACATGCTGAAATATTTTGTAGGTTTTGAGATTGAAACAGCTAAGCTTATAGCTTAGTTTGTCTGTTTTACGGCATATTAAATGTAATATTCGGCCTATTTACTGCCAAATACAGGCATGTTATGCACAATGACTTAAAATAAACACAACATAATTTACTATTTTATGCATACCTGAATAGTGTTGGGGAAAACGCAAAATGAGGCATCAGAATAAAGAATTTGTAAAATTTTAGTGCTGATGACTCTAAAACTATTTGAATGCCCACTTGCTAATAAGGTCAAGTCAGGGCCTGACAAATTCTCCCCATTTCTCTCCCCCCCCTCCCTCCACAAGAATTCATCCTACCCTCTCTCTCTAAATGTATTATGAATAGGATTGATATGGTTTTGTGACTTTTCCTCTCCACTCTGTGTTTTGAGAAAAATATTTTAGTTTGGAACCAAACATCAAGAAGCGAATATGGCTTTCATCAATCCCCCAGACAAGAAAATACCCGATAAACTTGATATTATTTCCTTTTATTTTTAGTAAGGACAATTTTTATTCCTGCCTTCACCGACCCAAATCCCCAAAAATGACTTTTGCATTCATGAACATTAACACATATTATGTACCATTTTGCATAGAAACCTTTTACCCAGATTAAAACATTGTCTCTATTAATGTATGTTATGCACGTGTATATTTGCATGTACTTGCTTTCTACATACATTCAATTATACACTTTTCGTGTGTATATAAAAATATAAAAGACCTGAATAAATAACTTTCCAAAAAACAGTTATAGTAGTCACTCAGATACCCTTGTACACCCTTCACATGTGTATATATATATATATATATTGTTACACCGGCCGTTCTTACACAGGAGAAACTACACCGGTTGTCACTATAAATAGTGCGAGTCACCAGAAGACAAAGCACAGTCTTCTAACTGTCTAGCCAAGAGCTAATCAGTTTCTTACTTTGTTAATACACTTGTTAAACCAACCCTCGACTTGACTTCCTTTATTTATTATTTACTGTTGGACAACTTCACAAAATATATACACATATAAAATGACATTTCCTCAGAACTCTTTGTGGACCTGATGTATTCTTATAAACCAGGGGCGGGCAACCTCCGGCCCGCGAAGGCTTAGCGTCCGGCCCACCACCCTACTATGCTTTATTATTGCAATCCGGCCTGCGGACCTCCCAGTAAAACTCATATCATTTTGTGACATAGACGTAAAAGTAGGTTTCGATTAAGATTTACAGTGGGATGAAAATGTATAAATATCAGCGAGCGATGATGCATGTATATTTCATTTTTCTTTAACTATTAATTTCAAATCCTTGGCCTGAGATAAAAAAATAGAAAAAATGAAAGAGAGAGGCAAAGAGGAAACGAGAGACGAGAAAAGGGCAGAGAACTAGGTGTGTCAAAAAGAATGCTGGATCAACTTGCTACTTCCCCCATCATTATTTTTTATGATTCCAAAATGGCTCTTATAACATTACAGGCAGAAGTCTCCTGAGAAAAAATATCATATTTGTAGAGTGTTCAATACAATTTTTCTACAATTTATTCCATAATATAATAATTCTGAGATTTCGTTTTTCACTCCGGCCCACGATCTCCTTCCAAAAGTCTCATCTGGCCCTCGCTCTGAAAAGGTTGCTCGCCCCTGTTATAAACCCTCATTTTATACTAGTGGAACTTTGTTCAACAAATATACATGTGCCCTGCCTGTACAATTGGTTCTTTTTCATATAGTTGTTTGTTTAATATATGTTCTATCTTCCTTAAATAAACCTGAGTAAGAGTTAATTCTTATTTGAGTTTAAAAAGCATTCTCTGCTCATCTTCTTTTTCTATTTATGATTGCGGATTTAGTCGGTTCGTAACAATAGAAATTACTGGTTCATACCTTTCCATCCATATTGGTGCGTAAATAACGATAGATTTGTAGGATTTTTACTTGGCAGATCTGATTCTGTAATCCGTTATAGTATCCGTTAGGTCAATAACCCCCCCCCACACACACACACACATCTTTTTCTTAGGTTGATTCATAAAATCTGAACCAAACTGCACATAGCTCCTAGCTAAAAGGCCAAGTTGGTCTGTCAAGCTATAAGAGGCTCAGTTCGTCCATCGCTCATTCGGTTTTTCATGCTTAAATTTGAAATATAATTTTTGCAAGTATTCATAAAGAGGCTCTATCTGTACATCAGTCTGTCACAAGTAAATTTGAAATAGGATTTTTGGAAGTCTGTCATATATACGTTGTGAACAAGTTGCCATATCAGGTTAAGAACACCAACAGCATAGAAAATATTATGATGGAATTGAAATAGCATTTTTGTCGGTCTGTCATGCTTAAGTTTGAAATAGCATTTCATGTACGTCCATTCGTCTCTATAAGAGGCTCTGCCCCCCCCCCCCCATCAATCATTCAGTCTGTCCTTATTTACTTGCCTTCCCACGAAGACAGAGTTAGACACAAGGTCGTTTTTTAATGTGGGAAAAATCCAGTTTCCCCAAAAGAGGTACTATAGATTGGGAAATTTTTTTAAATTGTCTAAGTCTAGAAGGACTTCTCCTCCACCGACTGAGGAGAGAAAAGATGAAGTGTAGTATAAGAATAGATACTACACTTTGCTCTTAGCTAAAAGGCCAAGTTGGTCTGTCACACTTCAGTTTGAAAGCGCACAGATTGAATGGACGTATCTTAAGAATATCCATTCTTGTTTTTCATTTTTATTATAATTCTGCTGTATAAACACTCGTGCAAAGATTGATAAAAGAAAATCCTTCAGTTCAAGATTACACTGATAGTGAAAGTTGAGAGCATTCATCCGACGAAGGAGTCTTTAATTGTAATTTTATTAACTGTTTACTGAAGTTAAGTATATAAACCTAACAAGCCAGAAAATGAAACGAATGATAACAGCTGTGAAAATACAACTGGTTTTTCATACTTTTCATCAAGGAATATTGTTTGTTCCTTCTCTAAAATAAACAAGGTAGCATGTATTGACTGTAGGTTTATGTCTATCATCATCATCATCATCATCATCATCATCATCATCATCATCATCATCATCATCATCCTCCTCCTCTTCCTCCTTGGTTTAACGTCCGTTTTACATGCTGGCATGTGTTGGACAGCTTTAAGAAATTGACGTCCACACTAACCTATCTCTGGAAAGGTCTTTATTTATCCCATTTTCTCTCAACTCCATTTTTATCACTTCCTCTCATGTTTTCCTTTGTCTTTCCCTATGAACTGGACCTGCTACCTTAACTCTTCTGCATCTACTGACCCAAGAACTCTCATCCATTCTTTCAACGTGGCCATACCATTCTAAGCCTGCCTTTAAGACTCACATTACACATCCATCGTATCATTCTCATATCATTTATCTCCATGCAACATGTGTCCTTAACCCTCACTGGCCAGGTTTCACTTCTATACATCATCACACTGTGTACACATGCCTGATAGACTCTTCCTTTGGTAGACAGCGGTCTGTACTGAAATAAAATCACGTTTTAATATTTTTTTCACATTTATCTGAATGAAACATTCTCTGTGCACCATCCATTAATCTCTCCCTCTCTCTCTCTCCCACTCTCTTCTCCTTTCTTTTCCTCTTCCTCCCGCTACTTTCTTCCTCTCACCCCTCTTTCGCCCACTCTCTCACTTGTCTCCTCCTCTCTTTCCCCTCCCTCTCTCCCCTCATTTCTGCCCTTTTCCTTATGTCCCCCCCCCCCGTCACTTTCCTCTCTCTTCATTTCCCTCTCATCTTCTCTCCTGCTCTCGCCAGACTGTCCAATTTATCCTCTCTCTCTAGACCTGAATTTCACTGTTAAGTGTAGTGACAAAGTTTACCTTTCGGTGCCCAAAATGAAAAAGCTTAAAATCGTTTCTGCGCATGTAGCTTGACACATACACTCGCCTGAATTAATAAAAACAAATAAAAGACAAATGCATTTTTCTGAATTTATCAAATTTGCTGTTTGATCCTCCCCGAATGCATAAAAAGCCAGATTTTTCCTTCAATAAAGAGTTTGAGCCAAGTCCACGACAAATCTAACATCGTCATTTCGCTAGTTTCCTCGGCACTCTGTTGGGCGATTGGGAAAGCTAATAATGCTTTTCGTCAACTCACGCACACACACAGTTACAAGCATACGCACTCTGAAACTAACGCACACACATACACATTAACTTTTTCACCCTGTTGTATGCTCATCGAAAACAAATGTATAAACTTATTCATTTTAATACTCCTAACATTTCTCACTGAACTTTCTACAATGAAAACAAATGAACACTGAATCTTAATAATTTTTAATCAAATGAAAATTTTGTAATTGAGTGGGGAAGTTTTGATTACGATTTTTCAGACTCGTGGACAATTCACGGGCCTTAAATTATTGCCTCAGACTTTCTCGATATCTCAGTTCATGAAACCCCCTTGTTCTGTAAGGACTCTAGAAATATGAACAAACATTGTATGTTTTCCTATCTGTGTAAACTTCCATTTGAAATATATATAAAATA
>OY744523.1:57815797-57825797 GCA_963556195.1 Sepiola atlantica | reverse complement strand
GTAAAATATGCAAACAAGAAAAATCCAGAGTTTTATAAGTTTGTACATTTAAATGCAAATGCAAACGAAGTTGGAAAGCAAATTCTAACAGCATTTCTCAAATCTACTTAACATGACGTCAGAGCATGGCATCACTTTTCCGTTAATACGACGTAAGAATATTTTTAAATGTCATTTTTTTCTAGCTGAATTATTAAGAATATTGAGAACAAACGTCTATTCTCATTTGTTTTTGTTTTAAATGTGAAATATTACTCATAAAGATTATCTTTATTCGTTTTTAAAATTATATTACAATTTAGAGTGAATATTTAAGTATTTTTCTTTTCATTTCTTTGTTTATTATTTTATATTATTTATGTTTATTTTAGAATTTAAATAACAAAGCAAATATTATGTTGGCTACAAATTCTTTAATTAATTTGTTTTTTGAAGTTTATAATTTGATATTTTCCTCTAAACATAATTTAGAGTTTATATATATATATATATATATATAAAAAGTGGTGTACTAAAAGCGAACTTTTAGGAAAAGTGAAACCTATTGTGAAGAGTATATAGCTCAATATCCAGGATAGAGCAGGTAGAATGAAGAAGAATGGAAAGGAATTAGAGAAGCAAAAGTCAAATCATAATTCAATTCAATTGCTCAGAGCAAGGTATATTCCGCAAAAAAGGCAATTTATTCATGTTAAATTTTCCTTAAGCCAGGCTTTTCAAAGATCAAAATCTTATCATCAGAGGAAGTCGCTGGGATAGATAAGTTGGCAAAGGCCAAGATTTAAAATTTGAAAAAATAAAATAAAAGTTGTAGGGGGAAGAAACACAGGGCAAAATTCTGCCCGAATGCAAGCAAATGTCCGATTGCTAAAAAGTCCGGTGTCGAAAAGTCCAGCGGAGAGAATGAGATGTAGATAGGTAGGTCGTTAGAAGGCCCGAAAGGTTGTGAGAGAGGAATCAAAGTTAAATTCCAAGAAGCCACAACTTCAGGTGCGGCGAAAATAGAAAATCCAAAGGGTAAAATGTCCAATAAGTGCAGGCAGGCAGGCTCAGAAGAGAGTGAGGTGGAAAATATTCGCCATTAACAATACTTCCTGGGCAAAGATGTCAGAGAAAATGCTTTAAAATGGGAAAAAATGTAGCGAAAATATTTTAAAGTTAGCCCGAAGCGAAAGCCGGCTTGAAAATGAGAAAAGGCATAAACTCCTGTGCGACCAGTATTGATTCCTCTCTCACAACCTTTTGGGCCTTTTAACGACCTACCTATCTACATCTCATTCTCTCCGCTGGACTTTTCGACACCGGACTTTTTAGCAATCGGACACTTGCTTGCATTCGGGCAGAATTTTGCCCTGTGTTTCTTCCCCCTACAACTTTTATTTTATTTTTTCAAATTTTAAATCTTGGCCTTTGCCAACTTATCTATCCCAGCGACTTCCTCTGATGATAAGATTTTGATATTTGAAAAGCCTGGCTTAAGGAAAATTTAACTTGAATAAATTGCTTTTTTTGCGGAATATACTTTGCTCTGAGCAATTGAATTGAATTATGATTTGACTTTTGCTTCTCTAATTCCTTTCCATTCTTCTTCATTATATATATATATATATATATATTGACGATTTAAATCATTTTTCAAATAATGTTCCAAATAAAGAGCATACACATAGGTATTATAGTTGTTTACAGCTGTTTCAAGGCAGTTTTTATTTTAAGTCATACAATGAAACAACATTTGTTTTATCATCTTTAGAATAAAATTTTCATAGGTACCCAGAAAAAAAATATAAATCAATAACAATGTCCCTAAAAGTTACAAACTTCACCAAAAAAAAGAAAGCAAACACCACAAGAATAGATTCATTGTTAATTACCTCAGTAAAAACAATTAAGGATGCTCCACATGTCAAGGTGTGACATAATATTTTTAATTCTTGTATAAAAATAATTCCCTTTTCAACTCTCCCATCTTATTAGTTATTTATGTTTGTATATATGTGGTCTTTTATAATATACGCCTATTATCACGGTTAGTATGACTTATTATTATTTACTTACTTGGGTTCTCACACAAGTAATTATCAGTGATCGCTCACTGGCAACAGCAGGTGGTGTTCTCTGGGGGTCTTGGTGATGAGTCTCTTCACTTTCGATAACTGTTCGAACCACTTTGCATCTCTTACAGTTGCTTGACATTGAGTTCTTGCTGGTAACAGCTGTTGGCTTCTCTAGAATTTGAATGGCAATAAGCTTCTTCAGAATTCCCGTACTCTCTGTGCTCTTTCAGTGGATGTCAGAGTTGTGCTCTCCATGGTCTTTCATCTTCCTTGACACTTACCATTTTGTGTGGTACCAACTGAGACTGATGCCACCACTTTTTCTAGAGGGGGGGGGGGGTGTAGATTATGAGATTTCTGGCAGTTTCAGTTCCCTTGGATTCGTGTAATGTTTTTTCTATATTTTTTGTACTATTTCTATTTCAACTTACCTGGGCGGCGTTACCTGGTTATGTAGGTTGGTTTCCACACTCAAGGATTTTCCGTAATATATCAGCTGTTTTCATCAGTGTCGTGTGTTGTATGATGTCAATCTTCACTTAGATTCCAATTTCTCTTACTTTTTTTTTCTAGTTTTTTTTTTTTTTTTTACTGAACTGTTCCCAGTGCTCCTACAATTATTGGTATTACAGTAATTTTATTCATGTTCCATATTCCTTTCAGCTCTCTGCTAAGCTTCATGTATTTACTTATTTTATCCGCTTCCTTGATCTTCACCCTCTTAACAGCTAGGCTGACGAGGTTGATGATTTGGCAGGGTTTTTTTTCCTTCTTGTTGATTATTATCACGTCTGGTTTCCTTGATCGGATGCGTTTGTCCGTTTGTATTATCATTTTTAACTATTCCCTCTGGTTTATGTATTTACCATTTGTCTGTATGTTCAAAGTGCAGGTGTTTGCATAGTTCCCAGTGGATTCCTTTCCCAACAGGTTAATGTTTTTGTTTACTTTCTGAGGTATTTTTTTGCATTCACCTATGTGATTTATGGTTTCGTCTCTTTGTCCATAGAGTCTACATTTGCTGTTTTCTTGGGTCTTGTTTATCTTGGCTTTTATTTTGTTGATTGTGATTGCGTTGATTATGTAAATAATTAAGAGAAAGAGGGGATCTATTATGACATCACAATGTATTCTCGCTTTGTGAAACCATTTGACTTCGTAATCTTTATAAAAAACATGATTATCAACCAATGTCAAAGTTAAGAAATAGTATATTTAATAATGTATATAACAAATACTGATCAAATGGGTCACAAATGGTCTAGTAACATTTAACCCCCCATTACATTAAACCACAATTAAATAGATTCTTAATAGGGCCTTAACTCTAAAATATTTGAATATTTTAAATCCCATAACTTTAGTTGTATTAACTGTTTTCACACACTTTTTACAACATAAATGAGGAGTGTATAGCGACGCAAGCATTGCACAATCTCGACTGCACTCTCTTGACAAAACATTTTGATCATTTTACGAACCTCCAATTACACTTTTCCATACCCATAAGTTGTACCATGTAAACTCTATTTTCAGTTTTCCCCATAGTAGTACGTTTTTGACTAATCTGAAGTATTTGGGATTCACACCTCTGGCATTTTTTTAAAGTGTTTCTGATGGGGAATAAGTGGATCCTTACACAGCAAAGAGTTTATAATGAATCCAGCATTGCACAATCTGAACTGCACTCTCTTGACCCAGCATTGCACAATCTGAACTGCATTCTCTTGACCCAGCATTGCACAATCTGAACTGCACTCTCTTGACCCAGCATTGCACAATCTGAACTGCACTCTCTTGACCCAGCATTGCACAATCTGAACTGCACTCTCTTGACCCAGCATTGCTTGAGTCTAATGGCAGTAAGAAATCCAAGATGACCGGAAGGAATGCTGAACTATGAAGAGCAATGACTGGTGTTATTTTGAAGTTTTCCTTCTCTAAGACAAGTTATTCTACGAAGGCTTGATTCCAGTCTACCCTACTATTTCACCCATTATTAGATGGAAGAGAGATGAATTTATACCTTTCCCAAGGGTATTAAAAAAACTGATTTTTTGACAACTCTGATGGAACTGGAACACGATATGCTAAGTTAGGTCGATATTAATAACCATTATGATACTTTCATTTTGTGACATATGATAAGTCACAATAAAACAGGGGTGTGAGTTTTCAGTTTTTTTGTAATTCAGAAAAAGCGGAATTCCACTTTTTTTTTAACAAGAATAGGCAAAATTGCTTTACGTCCTTATTTTCCATATTTGGCTTGATTTTATTTCTTTCTTTTTCTTTTTCTCTCTCATTTTCTTTTTCTTTGTCTTTTCCTGTTTTCTCTCTCTCTCTCTCTTTCTGTCACGTTTTGTCTTGCCTTACTTCACCAACCCTCTCTTCCCTCTTTCTGAAAATATTGATTTTGCCATACTTCAAACGATTCATGGGTACGGGAGATATAAGACTTTTGTTTCATCAATGAATGCCTTCCTCTCTCATTTAAAACATATCAGTTTATACTTTCAAAATATGAAAATAAAAGTATTGTAGATTAACACTTTCCCCAAAAAGATCAGATTCTATTTTTTTAGGCGATTATTAGTGAATTCCCTGACCTTCTAGGTTGGGAAATTAGTGGGGAACCGTGGCCCCGTTAGGTTGAGAAATTCAATTCGATTTCAGATTTTTTTGGCATTGGCCACTCACATCCCTGATAAAGTCAAAAAATGTTTTTGTTGTTTTTCATAAATGCCTGTAATTGCCATTTGTTGTAATAAAATATTGTACCCCCCCCCCTTTTTATGTGGACTTACTAATACAAAAAAACTGTATATAGTGAGCACTGCGTTCACCGGTATCTGGCTTGGGAGATTAGTAATGTCTAATTTGTGTCTATTCATTCATTATACTCTCTATTGCAATACACTTTTTTATTTATTTATTCTACTATCGTGTTAGTTGTTCTTTCAATTCGAGTAAACCTTTTCAAAGATAAAACACCATTATTCTTAAGAAGACTGCGCACAATGCTGAAGATTATTTTATTTAATCTTAAAAGCATATCGCAGCTGTGAAACTTCCAATTAAACAAAGATAGCAGCTATAATCATACATGAGTTACCTTCTCCACTAGTTTAGGAGCGGCTCATGCTGCACCTCAAAATAACCTATTGAAAAGCCCAACACATTTCCAACATTATTTTCAAATAAGTCCCTATTTACTTGCCTCCCAGTTGCTGGATAAAAAATGAGCCCTCCGCTCCTTGACTGCAGCAAAAAGGAGCGCACTCCTTTCTGTAAAGCCCTGGGCATAAGCGTGCCGGTACACATATTACAAAGAAAAGTCTAACAAGTCTATAAGCATACAGACATATTTAATGTGTGAAAGAAATTTAAACAAAGGAAGAACATATTTACACTAAAAAAAAACTGCTACAAATTTCCTTATAATTTGAAGGAGAAACTTATTTAACTTTATGCTACTCTAAAAATTCAATAAAAAAACTACAAAAATCTCTACTTTACACACAAAAGGATAATTCTACAAATGCTAAATTTACAATTCAGGGAAAAGCTTAATTATATTTTTTCTACACCAAATTATGGGCACTTCTGCATTTTAGCAGTCACTTATTGTGATCAGAAATCGTAATTGAAGAGTTCCATTCATTCAACCCAGTCAACCGGAAGTGCCAGACTGAATTTGATTTTTGTTTTAAATTATAAATTTACGTTTTAAAAGATCACTGTTGACTATTTTGAGAAAGTTTTAATTCATGCAATAAAAAAGAATCACTGACTATTCATTTAAATGATAAATTTACGTTTTAAAAGATCACTGTTGACTATTTTGAGAAAGTTTTAATTCATACAATAAAAATAAAACACATTTTTATTATTTTTATTAAATTTTTACATTATTAAATAAAATATTTTCATATTCAATAATGATACATTGTTCGCTGTTATTATTGTCATTTTGGATAAAAAACATCTAAATCTGTTACTTCCGGTTGGTTGTCTGCCCCTACCTTCAAAAGAGTAAAGCAAATAAAGTCTGAGTGACGGCTAAAATGCAGAAGTGCCAAATTATGAGTACACGTTTACCTTGTTAGAACAGTGGACTAAGCAATTTACTCAGAGGGACGAATACAGATCTTCGAGACACAAGATACTCAGTTCCAGTTGGATTACCTACAAAATAGGATTTTCTGGAAAGTTTTGCCAGGCCATTCCTTTGCGAAAAGGCATTGGATGCTAAACATAAACAAATTCATAATCTTTGGCCGCTAATTTTTTGAATTAGAAATATTTTTTAGATCGTCCAACGATAACAATTGTTTTCTTCTATGTTGAATCAGAAAGTAACTATTTTATTTTATTTTATTTTTCCAGTTCCCCAAAATGGCAACTGATTCTGCTAATGGTTTTAATTGCCATAACGATATCTCTTACCAAGCCAATGGAATGGCGGCTGAAATTTTACCTGGAAAAACTAAATACCGACGAGATCCTCACCAAAGGTAAAATATACCTTGATTACTAGTATTCATTTTTATTCGTCTTAATTATACTCAGACAAAGAGATCAAAATTGTGAAGCATTTAGAGAATAAACAATGTTGGTGCTTGTGCATATCAACCCTGACATGTTAGACCACTCTTAAAAATAAAATAGCTAAAGAAATGTATAAAGTTTGTTATGTACTTACGTGGTAGATGAAAAAAAGACTGTACACCAAAAATTATGCAAATTCATCCAGTATTTATTTAATTATAAATAAAAAAACGATTTTATCACTCGGTAGATATTTCCACCATTTTCCAGTGGTCAAGAACGATAACTCATTTTCACGATTTCGGGGTTTGGGGTCTCCATTGTTTACAAAAATGTCAAAATGTACAAAAAATCATTTTTTTTCTTTTTCTCATAATTTAATAACTACTGGATGAATTTGCGTAATTTTTTCTGCACAATCTTATTTTCAGCTAACACGTAAGTACATAATAAAGTTTATACATTCTTTAAATATTTCAATGTCAGGGTTGATATGCACAAGCACCACAATGTTTTCTATGAACAATTGTGGCATCATGAAAAAAAATATTTTAGATATCACAAACCAGCCTAGTTTAGAGTATGAAAATGGGTAAATATAATTAATTCTCTTTCACCTTGTGATATCTCACTTACTTTATGGGTTTTTGGTAGCATTTGAATGTAACTAACATTTAACTGTTTCACTTTATAATGTACTAGCAGGGCTACCCGGTGTTGCCCAGGGAAAAAGTGTAACATATTTCTATTTAAACTTCTATCTCTCTACCTCTCTCTAGCCATCTATTTTTTTCTCCGAACATAATTTTGTTCATAAAGTAAAAAAAATGATCAAAATTGTTTCTTCGAACATTATTTTGTTCATAAAGTTTTTGATTTTGTAAAATGTTGAATTTGCTTTCTGATTGTATTATGTCATTATATTTTCTGTAATCAAGTAGCTAATATAAACAAATTGGCTCATATTTTTTTAAATATCAAAAATGTGTCTAATTCATTGTGAATAAAGTGATTTTTTGTGAATTTAGTTCTTTTATATTTTTGTACTTTTTACATTTGATTTGATAGAAATAAATCAATTATTGTAAGCTGTTTCCTAATAATATGTATAGTTGCTAATTATTGGACATTACTAAGAAATTTCTTATGAAAACTTTTCTCTGTAATTATTATTTAGTAATGATTTTGGTCTTCACATGTCCGCCCCCAGTTGTGGACCCCTGTCGCATGTTTGCCAGGCCTGTATTATGGATCGCCTTGCTTTAGCCTCAATAGAGCTGTACGCAAAAAGATAACGAAATACCAGGACCTCAAGAATGATTAAAAAACAACATGGTCTCTGAAAGAAAGAAATATTATACCGGTTGTAGTAGGAGCAACTGACCTAATGAAAAAAAAAAAACCTTAAGAAGTAGCAAAATACAGATAGCAGCCATAAAAGGGACAACGTTTATCTTAAAAAAAGACCTCAGGTATAAATTTAAATCATAATGATTTCCTCAAACTAACTGAAGTGAAATAAATTTTTAAAACGACAACTCTCCTTTATTTTGATTCCTTGAATAATAAAATATTGTTTTTCAAATTTGGTGCACACGATATTGTGTGTCTTTATGCATATAAAGATAGTCCAATCTTAAAGAAAAAGAGCCATTCGTCAATATGGTGGGCTTAATATAGGATTTTACATTGTCTTTCACAAAAAAACATACAAGTTGAAAACTTTAGTGAATCAAATACTAAAAAAATCTTTCTTGTATTATCAAAATATGTTTCTGTCTGTTTTTACATAGTCCAAATCTGAGTTTTTTTATTTTTTTTATTGATTTGCTATTAAAATAAAACTTGATCTCTAATGTAGTAGGAATCATATTAAGAAGATTCAGTGTGTTAGCTCTTGAAATAAATCTTATATGAATAGAGCAATAGCACTTGATATATCAAAGGCCTTTGATAGGGTTTGGCACATAGGTCTGCTTCACAAGCTCGCTAGTTATGGAATATCTGGAAATGTCTTCTCAACCATCAAATCCTTTCTATCTGATAGGTTTATAAAAGTAGTTGTTGATGGTCGTAAGTCCGAAGCACATTGTATCAATTCTGGCATGATTCAAGGATCCATTCTGGACTCTTTCTGATATTAACATTCTCTTCCAAATCACATTGTAAGATCATTTATTGATATCTATGGCAACACTTCGAAGAGCATTAATGATCAAGATGTATATATATATGTATATATATGTATATATATGTATATATATATATATATATATATGTATATATATACATATATGTATATGTATATATATATATGTATATATATACATATATGTATATATATATGTATATATATATATATGTATATATATATGTACATATATACATATATGTATATATATATATGTATATATATATATGTATATATATATATGTATATATATACATATATGTATATATATATGTATATATATATATATATATGTATATATATATATATGTATATGTATATATATATATATGTATATGTATATATATGTATATGTATATATATATATATGTATATATATACATATATGTATATGTATATGTATATATATATATATGTATATATATACATATATGTATATATATATGTATATATATACATATATGTATATATATATGTATATATATATATATATGTATATATATATGTATATATATATATATGTATATATATATATATGTATATATATACATATATGTATATGTATATATATATATATATATATATGTATATATATACATATATGTATATGTATATATATATATATATATATGTATAGATATACATATATGTATATGTATATATATACATATATGTATATATATACATATATGTATATGTATATATATATATATATATGTATAGATATACATATATGTATATGTATATATATACATATATGTATAGATATACATATATGTATAGATATACATATATGTATATATATATATGTATATATATATGTATATATATATATGTATATGTATACATATATGTATATATGTATATGTATACATATATGTATATATATACATATATGTATATATATATGTATATATGTATATATATATGTATATATGTATATATATATATATGTATATATATGTATATATGTATATTAGAGATGGGCGGTTTTACCGAAAAACCGCGTTTTTTCGGTTTCGTCTCCATACCGAATACCGAATCGGTTTTTTTTTTTTAAACCGTAACCGTTCGGTATTGTGTTTTTACTACAGTAAGCCACCATATACAAGGAAACACGGTTGAAAAGATTTTCCGATTTGAATAAAATTGAATATTACCAAAAAATGTTATATTAGTAAGAGGACAGATTGAACAAATA
>OY744523.1:57443297-57808297 GCA_963556195.1 Sepiola atlantica | reverse complement strand
TGAAGGATATAATTTAAAGCTGAAATTACTGGAAAGAGAAGAGTAGTTGGTTTATAGAAACTCTTGTTTCTGGTCCGGCAGACTTTGAAAAGCCATACAAGTACATAAATGCAGTTAAATGATGTTAAGTGCAGATACAAGGAAATCCAAAAAAGCTCTGAGAACAAATACCATTAGTTTGTAGAAAATGTCACTCTGCTGAATAACACTTTGAAGGGAAACACTTTTGGCTTAGCTCCGATGTTGTCATTATGGCCAAAATGTAAGTTTTAAACTCGTCTACCTTTTTACTTAGATCTTTTTTTTAGTCTGATATTTGTTGAGATGCTTTTAGAAATGTATGTTAGCTGAAGTACCTGTCTCGGTAAACATTTCGATTCCCGACACATGACATTTTATCGGAAAGACGGTATGATAGCTCAAAAATTGTACTTTTTTTTTAGATTCTGACATGCTGAACGTATTGGCGTTAAAATCAATTTAGTATTACGTATGAATTACGTATGACATAGAAAAAAAAAACATTAAAAAGAAAACATTTTTAAAATTAGTATATTAGCTGACACACTGGCATATTTCATGGACACTTGGAAAGCTAGTCGATATGAAACTTGGAACAAAGAATAGGTCAAACGAAAAGAAGTGAAGTCTTTTAGTGAGTTATATAACAATAATTTATTTAAAACAAAAACATGGCTGGTCATAAGCCCCGCACGAAGACCCTTGATAATCGCTCAAAAATCGAAAATTAAACAAAATATTGGTATAAACACATCCAATAAATGTCACCAATCGTGCGAAAATGATATGTTCTACCAGTATTTTGTTTAATTTTCGATTTTTGAGCGATTATCAAGGGTCCTCGTGCAGGGCTTATGGTCAGCCATGTTTTGTTTTTTTTACGTTCTAACTGAACAGAGTGAACGCTAGGTTTGTTTTGAACAAAAAATCGCTTTAAAATAAGTTAAAACACAAATAAACTAATCTAGATAGGTAGAAGAGTAACTTATCTTGTCTTTGGTAACATTTATTTGTTGCATATTTGTTTTTCATCCCTTTTTTTTCTGTTAGTTACAGTAACAAATACCTGGCTTAATTTAATATTTTCATTGTATTTTTTAATTATTTTTTTTATCTAACTTTATAACGTGATCCTTTTTTTAGTGTTATAGCATTGTTTAATGTTGATATTAAACTTGATATTAATTTGTAAATCTTTTTTTTTTTTTGTGTATAGAAAATAAATTGGTGGAAAAGCTTTGATTTTCTGTTTAACGGCAAGGCAACTTTTTTGAGTTTTATTTAATACCAACTCTACCTACCCGGCATTGCCTGGAATAAAACAAGAATTTGTGTCTGTTTGGTTCTCGCCTATATGTAACTTTGATCAATACTCATTGAATTATTTTTTAAAATTATTATTAATCGAATATTTATTGAAATAAAAAATAAAATAAGGGAGAACTAAAACGAATTTAAAAGAATCCTATTTATAAAAAAAATTCTAAACATGGCTATATTTTGAATTATTTTTTTCTAAGCTCTCCACCTGAAAATATATCTCCATCTGGGCAACGTCGGGTAAATACAGCTAGATTATAATAGATAAGACAAAATGCAAATAACATTTTTTTCAGGCCTTTGGGATAAGATCAGAGTGTAGTAAATATTTTTATTTTTTAATACAATTTCTCTAAGATGCCCACTCTTCACTTTTATTTTTTACTTTAGACTCCCCAATTGTTTCTTATCTTGAAAAGACATCATACACCTCCAAACTGCACCCTTACTTCATTTCCTTCCACTTAAGTCTCACTCCCATTTAGAAATCGATTCGCTTGTTTTCGGTCCTAAACAAATGGGAAAACTGTGTGCAGTCTATTTTCTAGAAAGAGTTGGTAAGATCTTACTAACTTGTTTATTTTTGTTGTCCCACTCATTATTTTAATCCAATGACATTGTGTATGTATATGTGTATGTGTGTGTGTGTATATATATATATATATATATATATTTGGTTTAGTCTGGTAGTAAGAAATCCAACAGAGTGCTCAAATATTAAAGAATAAGAGCATAACATTTATTTATTAACTGTATTACGGAAAATCAATTCACCATGATACCATCGTTTTCAAGCCAGGTGTGGTCTCAAAAAACGAAGCATAATGCTTTGCTGGGTTTGCTTCTAACGTAAACAAACTGACACCAGAAATTCAAACAAATTGGAATATTTTGAGTAGGGTAGTCCATAGAGTAAATGTGGTATTTTGGTGATTGCCGAAGTGAAAGTGATGGACAAATGGTGAAAGAGAGAAAGGAACAGTTCTTGGACGAATAGGTCAAGTTAAGAGTAGGGTAGACAGCATGACCCCTATCCCACTCTTTACACTTTTGAGAGCCTTATTCTTAATTTATTGAAATTGTATCAGTATTTTTATAGCAAATAAATAATTAAAAGTGTAGTATGTGTTCGGTGTCAATAGCTATCCTCTAATTTTGGAGGAGGGGTGTATTTAGGCATGTTACCTTGAAGTGAGTGCTGATATTTTTGTTCCCAATTCAGAGTGCGCTTTTGGGGGAGCTGAGTTTTCCCTACATTAAAAACTGCCCTTGCTCTTGTGGGGAGGAAAGTAAATAGAAACTAGCCAAAATTATCATCATATTCAGTTTAACATTCGTTTTACATGCTGGCAACAAATTGACTTCCAAACTAACCTATCATTAGCCAGGTCTTTATCTCTTTGTTCTCTCAAATCCATCCTTATCACTTCCTCCCATGTTTTCCTGGGCCTTCCCCTGCCAACTGATTCTGCTACTGCAGCAGTTCTACATCTACTAACTCAAGCACTCTCATCCAGTCTTTCAATCTGACCATACCAGCGAAATCTCCTGTTCTGCACACATCTCCCTATACTGTCAAGATTTAATCTTCCTCTGAGGTCATCAGATCTAAGCCTGTCTTTAATCAAACTTAGTTCAATGGCATTGGTAAATTTCGACTGACAATCATTCCATCACATTAACCCCTTATCCTCGAATGGTTCTTGGCCTTGATAAGTGATGACCCAAAAGTATAATAATAAAAAAAAAACTTGCATTACACATTCATCATATCATTCTCATATCCTTTCTATCCATGCAACACATGTATTCAACTCTCACTGGCAAGGTTTCACTTCCATACATCATCACACTTTGTACACATGCCTGATAAATTCTTCCCTTGATCAGCAGTGGTAATGCTCTGTTGATTAATAATGGAAGAAGTTCTATGAACTTACTCCGTTATTTTCTAATGCTTGCAATTACAGTAGTACCTGCTCCTCCCTGTGCTCCGATGGTATTACCAAGGTAATAACATTTCTGAACAACCATCTAAATATACTTTCTCCACATCTGAGTTCTCATCCGTCTCGATTCTCTTACACTTCTTGCACATAAACTGGTTATTATCTCTCAATCTACCTGTAATTCTAAAATACCACCTAAAGAGTGACTTTAAAAAAAAATCTAGCACCTTCAAAGAGGGCTTGTGCTTTTATTCAAGTATCAGAATTAGTATTCTTTATTTTATTACATCCACGATCAAAAGGGCTCTTATTTGGTGCAATTCTAATTGTTAGTTTTGAAGTTTATGAGTTTTTGTTTTCATTGTACTAATGAGTGGCCGCTAATCAAGGCACAAAGGCCACTTGAGGATACGTGTTAACAAGCTTGTCAGATGGATGGTGACACACACACTAGACGATGGTTAAAATTGGGAAGAATTTGATTATTTAAGAGGACAACTCAACATTGAACTTAAATTTTAGACATTTTCCAGAATCAAAGTTCAATCAAAGTTTGAATAAATATTCTAATGCTAGTTTAATCAGATTATATTTTGATTTTAATCTTCGTAAGGGGACATAAAAGTGGTTAAAAACTGATCTGTTCAGGAATAGGTATTATTGTAGTGTATATATATACTCGTGCTGGTCAAAAAAATAGAACATATGTATAAAACTGTAAAAATCATTGCGTTTGAGATAATTTTCGGCTTTTAAATTGTGTAGGCGAAATATTCTATATGTAAATAACAATTACAACTATTTTTAATCATTTGTCATATTTGCATATGTCAGACTTTATTGTCACAGAGTAGTTTATTGTCACATTGGGAAATTCAACGTTTCAATTTAATAGAACATTATTCGTTAAGTAATCTTAAACTCAAAAAATTCCTGTGTTTAAAAAGATTCTGCAAGTAATTTAATCATAATCTCTCATTATGGGTCGCTCTAAAGACATATCTTTGCCTGAGAAGCAGCGAATCTTCGATTTGCGGGAAGTAGGAAAGACGCACATGGAAATCGCAACCAAGGTCAGATGTTCAAGATCGGTAGTGACCAAAGTGCTCCAGAAAGATGTTAAGGGTGTTTCGAACAGCAATCGCAAGAAATGTGGACGAAAGAAAAGCACCATTGAAAGACAAGACCGGGCACTTGACAAGGTGGCAAAGAAAAGTCGATTCCAGTCTACAAGCCACATTACTAAAGAGTGGAAACAGGCTTCTGGTGCCGACGTTTCAAGAAGCACTACCTACCGAAGGCTCCGGCAACTGGGATACCAAAATCGTATAGCTGCCACCAAACCGCTCCTTAACAAAAAATAGATGTTGAAGAAGCTACGATGGGCAACTGTTCATCAAACCTGGACTACAGACGAATGGCGGCGTGTGAGATTTTCAGATGAGTCTCGATTTTGTATCTCCTTCGGCGACCAAGGCCCACGTGTTTGGCGAAGATCCACGGAACGGTATAACAAAGAATGCGTCAAGAAGTCTGTGAAGTTCCCGCAGTCTTGCATGGTTTGGGGCTGTATGAGTGCTAAGGGTGTTGATAATGTTTGCTTCATCAAAGGAAATGTAAACGCAACAGTGTACCAAGATATCCTGGAAGCTAATTTACTGCAAGTGCTGGATAATCAGTTTGACAGTGACACCACAGACATTATTTTTCAACATGACTTGGCACCGGTACACTCGGCCAAGTCCACAACTTCCTTGCTCCGAGAACGATCGATCCCTGTTCTTGAATGGCCGGCGAACTCGCCAGATTTGAACGTTATTGAAGCCTTGTGGGATCAGATGAAGAGGAAGCTTTGCAAAGAAAAACCTACTACCCTTGCAGCCATGAAGATTGCAATACAGAACACATGGGATTCAGTGTCTACACAGAATTGCGAGAAGCTTGTTGTTTCCATGCCCCGGCGAATTGATGCTGTTATCAATGCAAAATGTGCTGCTACTAAATATTGATTAATTTTTATTTGTATTTAAGTTAATAAAAAAAAAACTATTTTGTTTTCTTAGCAGTCTTGTTCTATTATTTTGAAACGCGAAATATTGAAAAACTGACATTGCAATTGATATGAAAAGAAAGTTTCTATGGTAAAACAACTATTTCAGTTAGTTTAGCATGATAGGAATATTTTAGCACCAGTTACATCTCACAGATAAGAATGAGAGATTATGATCAAATTACTTGCAAAATCTTTTTAAACACAGAAATTTTTTGAGTTTAAGATTACTCAACGAATAATGTTCTATTAAATTGAAACGTTGAATTTCCCAATTTTACAATAAACTACTCTGTGACAATAAAGTCTGACATATGCAAATATGACAAATGATTAAAAATAGTTGTAATTGTTATTTACATATAGAATATTTCGCCTACACAATTTAAAAGCCGAAAATTATCTCAAACGCAATGATTTTTACAGTTTTATACATATGTTCTATTTTTTTGACCAGCACGAGTATATATATATATATATATATATATATATATATATATACAGGATAATCTCTTAAACTAATGTATGGATCATTATGAATTTTGGAATATATATATGTATATATGAGTGTAAACCCTCTATCAAAAATGACAGGAAAAAAATTATGCTTCGCCAGTGTTTACACTAATATTCATAGAAAATAACGTCTCAATTGGTGAAGTTAAAAATAAGAAAAAAAATAAACGTTTCAAACTGGAAAGTTAAAAAAAAAAAGGAAAAACGTATCAATTGGTATAGTTAGAAGAAAGGAAAATAAAGCAAAGAAAGCGCCTCATTATGGAAATAGAATGATGGATTTCTTTCCAGATTCATTTCAGATGACAGGTGGTGGGTGGGGTGTGTCTTGCTATTTGTTTTCTTTCTTCACCTTGAAATGATTTAACCAGACACATTTTTTACTTGCATGAGGAAGTGAAGTATATATATATATATATATATATATATATATATATATATAACACATCACTCAATAAGTGCCGGAACAAACTACTAAAACAAAAACTTTTAGGTAAAATTCGACTTTATTCATCAACATAGTCTCCTAGGGTGATACACTAATTCCAATGCTTCTCTAACAATTAGATGCCTTTTTTGTAGAACAATTTGTCTTTGACATCAAAATATGCATCAGTTTCCGATATCACTTCATTGGAGCCAAATCTCTTTCCTTGGAGCATTATTTTGAGGTCGGCAAACAACCAGTAGTCACTAGAGGCCAGATCTGGATAATAGGGTGGGTGTGTAGAAAGAATTTGAAGTGCAATTCATCTAGTTTTGCGATCGACTGTGACAGGGTACATTGTCTTGGTAAAAGAGCACTTTTTCGTCATTTGTGGCCGTTTTTTTGTGATTTCTTCCTTTAAATGCCGCAATAATGTTATATAATATTCGCTATTGATAGTTCTTTTTTTCTCAAGATAATCGATAATAAAATTTTTTTGCGCATCCCAAAATACGGAGGCCAACACCTTGCCTGCTGATGTTTGCATCGTTTGAACGGCTTTCACCTGCTGCTGTCCACTCAGCTGAGTGCCGATTTAACTCTGGAGTGAAGTGGTGGATCCATATTTCATCCATTGTCACATCTACATTAAAATTCCTTTTCGTTGCATTGAAACAGTTGCAAACAACGCTCTGAATCATCAACACATTGTTTTTGATTGACTGTGAGCAAACGCAGCACCCACTTTGAACACAGTTTTCTCATTGACAAATGTTCATGCAAAATGGTGAATAACCTGCCTTCTGATATCTTCAACTCCTCTGCTATCTCATAAAACTTTAATTTATGATCAACCAAACCGAGTTTGTGGACTATTTTTATGTTTTCTGGGATAACTGCCAAATTTGGGCAACCTGAGCATTCAGCATCATTTGTGTCTGTACAACCGCATTTGAAGTCCACATACCACCTCTTAACAGTTGTTTCTGACGGAACAGAGTCCGAATAACACGTATCAAGCCATTGCCTTGCTTGAACTGTATTTTTTTAGATTGGGGAAAAATGCTTTATCAACACACAAAATTTAGATTTTTCCATTGTTTTGAAAATTTTCAACAGTCACTTCACTGAAATAACTGTAATTTGTAAACTAACAATCTGATTAAGCTCAAATTGTGACACTTACCAGTTGAAGGTTATTACTTTATGAAAACCATATGGATGTTTTATTAGTGACGCCATCTATATTTCAGTCCCGGATTTTATTGAGTGATGGGTTATAAATATATATATTTATATACAAATAAATACACCTTTGTCTTTATTATAGAGTGCATATATATCTATGTGTGGGTGGGTCTGTTTTATTATTTTTACATTTTTTTCTTTCTTGTTTTTGAACAAGTTTTTTATGTCTGCCAATATATACAAAATAAATATAAGTTAACAAGCCGTGCGTGCGTGGTCTCCCTCTGTATGTGACTCGATGTGGCGAGTGTAAAATGCAATAAATTTGGGCAATTTGGGGCATTTTTGACCCCCCCCCCCTTGACCCCCTAGGGGCGCGAACCAGAATTTTTCTGAGGTCAAGGATGCTCATTTTATATCCGGAACAATTGCCTCTACATTTTGGCCAAGTTTCAGAAAAATTGAATGGATGGATCAAACGTTATGGGAGAAAAGGGTCATTTTTTGCAATTTTGGGGGGTTTTGACCCCCTGGGGGTGCGAACCAGATTTTTTCTAAGGTCAGCAATACTTATTTTCTATTAGGAACAATTGCCTCCACAGTTTGGCCAAGTTTCAGAGAAATTGAATGGATGGATGAAAAGTTATGGGGCAAAAAATGTCATTTTTTGCCATTTTGGGACCTTTTGACCCCTTGGGGGGCTAACCAGATTTTTTTTCAAAAATCGGAGAATGTCACCTTCTAACCTGACCAAAGTTACAACTTCATGCAAAATTTCAGAGAAATTCAATATATGGTTGCGGAGAAAAATCCGGACGGACGGACGAAAATGCCTCAAAACATAGGTCCCCTGATTTTATAAATTGGGGGACCAATAACACAAAAATACCATACAACAATAACTAATAGATTTAAGCAATTGCTTAAAAAAAGGATCGTAGAATTTGAAATTTCACAGTTAGCCTTACAAGATCCCTTGATGAGATGAAACACAAACATCTCTGTTTAGTTCATTTGCCATAAGTATATTTTTATTCTATATGTGTGTGTGCGTGTTAAACATGGGTAAATTAAGAATATTTAAAGTTAAGTTTCATGTGCTCCTTTTGTTTTTTTCCAGGATTTTTGTCAATCGTGGACTCTGTCTGGATAAAATAAAGTTTTTTGGATTTGATATGGATTACACTTTGGCCGGTAAGTTCGATTTAATTCTTAAGCTTTTTATTTCATCTTGTCACATTTGTGTAATCAAAATTAACATTAGTATTTTTAGTTTTCATTGAATTTATTAATGATTTTAAGGCTCATATTTGTGATCCTCTTAGTCACCAGGGTTGCAGAGTTGGAAGGTATAAGGTCTGACTCCGACGATTCCCAAAATTCTGATTCCGACTCCTAGAATTCTCAAATATTCAAATCTGACTCCTTAGTTTAAAGTCTTCTAATATTCAGTAATAATCGGAATTGGATTAAAAAATTTGACTTTTAGCATTCTTACAAGTATAACTCTGATTCCTTCCCAAACCTCAAACTCTGATGCCGCATCCTCATTATCCACAATACATTGTTACATAACCCCTCCGTAGTGGGTATGGATTTTGTTCGCCTCTAGAGGTCAGGGTTGACAATGATTTACAGATGCCTTTTTCCTGAAAAGGATGCTGGTACACTCATGTAATGAAGACAGTTCAATCTTAGGATATGATGATGATTATGATGAGGAGGAGAATGATGATGATAATTAGATTTCATTCAAAACGTTGAATGCACAGTCTTTAAAAACGCTCATCTACTTTCAAATCAAAATGCTATAATATTAAGTATGAAGGTGAGAATTTCGACGCAGAAGCAATGCAATGTTGAGAACCGGAAGGTAGAATATAGGATGAATAAAAAAATAAATGACAAGAGACGGTAAATCTCTGATCAATTCATTTATATTTAAAAAAATTTAAATATAAAGACAGTAAATTGTAAAATAGTAAGCTTACTGCTAAATATTTAAAGGTCCGGAATGGTATAAACTTTAATCATTTCGAGAGTAACAACCTCTCTTTTTCAAAAAGAAAACAAAAATTGGACCGGCTGTATCAGTTGAGGAAAACTAAGATGGACGTTGCTATTCAAAACATGAGATTCTCAGAAAGGAAGACAAGGCACGCAGAAAATTGTGACAATGAGGAGAGGAAGAAAGATGAAATGCAATCGTTAATATATGTTATAAATTATCAAAATTAATTAATTTAGTTAATCTTAAATATTAATATTTAGATTTTTTTTTTTTTCATTTATTTATATTTACTTAAAAAAAAAAATTTAATATTCATGTTAAGTGTTGCCATTGTAAATATAGGTTCGGATCAACAGATGATGGGAACATTAACATATCTATTAATAATGGAGTTTATGTATCTGTCTGTCTGTCTGTCTGAAGCCGAAACTCCATCAGAGTAGTATGATTATTTACTAAGACCGCTAGCTTCATTATATACTACTACAAAAACCACCGTAAACATTATGCACATTCCTCAATTTATATAATCAATTGCTTTTCAACTTCTAATAAATTAGTATTCGCAAATATACACTCATGATTGTTTTCTTCAGATTTCCACATGTATTTATGCTATTTTTCTCGGTAATAATCTTACTTATAAATTATAATTATTTCTTTTATTATTTATATATATATATATATATATATATGAAATGACTTACGTAGTTATTCTATGTCCAACTCATTGAACAGCTAGTGTTAATCCATTAATACGGTTACCTCCCTCCGTCAAATCGCAAGATGAGCGCGTAATTCAAAATGTAAACAAAATGCTGGCATTTACTGTGTTACTTTAACTTACGCTGTTAAGCTTTTATTTACAAACTGTTTTTATTATTTCATGTTTTATTGATTAAAATAAAAGATGTGATTTTTTTCCTTTTCTGTCAACAAAGAAACTAACACATTGTACTGGAAAACTATATAACTGATTTTAGAATCAAATTGTTTAATTACAAAAAGGTCATTAAACAAACAAGCACACATTCTAACGAATTTAATTTAGGTAAACTTTCTTTCCGAGACCATTTACATAACTAATCGTGTTCACTGTATTTGATTTTTTGGTGCTTTTACGCTATAGGACCCGCGCTAACTTTGACTCCGTCGTTAGGGTTAGGGTCATGGTCAAAGTTAGCATGGGTCCTACAGTAAAAGAGTACGGATTTTTTTATTGTTTTATTTCAAGTATACCTTTCTTCCGATTCGAAAAATACTGTTCGCTGTATTTAGTTTTTTAAATTGTTGATTTTAACAATTTTATTGAATCAAATTGTTTAATTAAAATAAAAATTGCTTTAAAAATTACTACTTAAAAAAACACACACATTGCAATGAATTTAATTTAGGTAAACTTCTTCTCGAGAGCATTTAACAAACTAATCGTGTTCGCTGTATTTGTTTTATTTACTATTTTTCTTTTAGTTTTTTCCTTTTTCATTAAAAATACTAATATGTATGGGGGACGAGCCCCCTCCCCCCCCCCCCCCCCCCCCAATTTTTTTTTCTTTTCTTAACTAAAAATATTCCTATGTATGGGGGAGGGTAAATAAAAAATTTGAGGGGGGATCCAAAAATCTTTTCTTTTTTTTTCTTTAACTAAAAATATTTATATTTATGGGGGAGGGTAATACAAAAATCGGGGTGGGGTCGAAATTTTTAAATTTTTTATTTTCATCTAAAATTATTCTTGGTCATAAACAAACAATATCAACGTCTAACCACCCAAGAAATATGACTGAGGCTCCATCGGTTTACACGTGAGCGTTCATTTCTGACGCGGCAGCCTAGCAAAAATATGTGACCGGAGGAAGCATATATTTGTTAGTATAAATAATTATTGAAGGAAGATTTCTTAGGTCGCCATTTATACAACACAAAAGTTTCCATTATGCAGTTTAGCAGAGTTGATGAATAACACCAAAATACCATTGATTAAATTTGACCTAAAACTTTTCATACATGTAGTAGCTAATTTTTTTAAGCTATTTTTAAAAATTTATTTTTCATACTAATGGTTCACCACTTACCCAGGCCAAAAGCCACTCGAGGATAAGGGTTAATGGGATTAACTTAATGAGATTAACAGTTGGATGATGAAACTACTATGAAAGGATTGAGAACGATGTTTGATTAATCTAATTTGTCCTATAACTTTGATTCACTTGGTGGTTAATTTGCATGTAACATGATTCAGTTGGTGTTCATTCATTTTATGGGTGCTTTTGTAAAAGGGGTTAAAAGCAGATTGTCGAAATATATGGTACTAAGTGCTACAACGTAATGATAAAACAATTTGCACCAAAAGAGTTAGTGATGTTTGCTTATCTGCTCGTGTGACTGTTATCAACTTCACATAACAAGGGCTTAGATCAGGGGGGGGGGCAACCTTTTCAGAGTGAGGGCCAGATGAGACTTTGGGAAGAAGATCGCGGGCCGGAGTGAAAAACGAAATTTCAGAATTACTATATTTTGTTTACATGAATAAATTGTACAAAAATTGCATTGAACACTCTACAAATTAATGAGACTGCTGGTGCTGTTTGCCATGAAAAAGTATTTCTATGTCTGGCTCGAGGTAGACAACAGAAGAATGTAATTGAGGTGGCGGTCCGAGAGTTGGGAGCGAAGGTGAGACTTTGTGTACTTCATTTTCAAAATGATATGAGTTTTACTGGGAGGTCCGCGGGCCGGATTGCAATAATAAAGCCTAGCAGGGTGGCGGGTTGGACGCTAAGCCTTTGCGGGCCGGATGTGGCCCGCGGGCCGGAGGTTGCCCGCCCCTGGCTTAGATCCTCATGGAAATTTTACCAGAATTGTATCAATAGATAAATAAATTTCTATTAACTCATTTTGGATCCAGGTCTCTGAAATCTTTTAAGAATTTTATAAGATGGATCACTTTTCTACAATATGGCTTGCATCTCTGGAAGGATGTAATACTCAAATACAGTCGGCACTAGTAATCTTTATAAACTAATTACATTCGAATATTTATATTCCAGTGTTTTTTTATTATCTGATGGACAAAAACGAACTGGGTGTTTGTAGAGGTCTGCAGTATCCAAATACTTTTGGGAATAACATGATTGAAGTCTTTCTACTTAAAGAATAGTGACTTCAGAATAAGGTTAAATCTTGACAGTATAGGGAGATGTGTGCAGAACAGGAGACATTAATGGTATGATCACGTTGAAAGAAGAGATGAGAGTTCTTGGGGCAGTAGATGTAAAACAGTTAAGGTAGCAGGTTCAGTTCAAAGAAAACATGGGATGGAAGTGATAAAAATGGATTTGAGAGAAAGAGGTAAAAATAAAGACTTGGTTAGAGCTACGTTAGTTTGGTAGTCAATTTTTTAAAAGTCGTCCAACATATGCTAGCATGTAAAACGAACATTAAACCGAATATGATGATGGTGGTGATGATGATGATGATGATGATGATGATGATGATGATGATGATGATGATTTCTACTAAAAAAATAGTTACCATTTATGTAATTTGAAAACGATTTTATTAAGGTCACTTAGTAACGATTTTAATGCAAAGAATATTCAAACAGACCAGATCTTTCCGATGGTGCAGAGAGAATGGCTATATTGTTTTACTAGCTGTACTTATCTGGCGTTGCCCAGGATGCAGTGAAGTCATTTTAGTTTTTACTTTTTGTTTGCACATTCTTTAAACTTATATGAAAAAAATAAATAAATAAAGTTTTAGTTGTAAGGGAGACAATTGTTTTATATTCTTCAATTAAAAATATGAGTTATTCCCTTTGCCGAATTTGATTTATCGGTCATGATTGAAAAATGTTTCCATATTACCGGTAGTTTGGAAAGGACTACATATTTTTTTTAATTAACTCTAGCGATGTATGCTATTATAGCTCCAATAACACAGTACAACAATAACAAATGAAAATTGGCTAGTCAGAATCAAACTTTGATGGGTCAGCTTAAATTTAAGTCCAACCTTGAAAATCTCACAAGATAACATAGTAGATGTGTGTAACTTTTCTAGTGACACAATTGAAGTCTGTGTCCCATTAGCTACAGATATTTATTACATGAAACACTTTGATTTTGTACGAGTTACAGTGAAGCACTTCTGCATTTTGGGGCAATTAAAGTGTCATTGACTGAAAAAAGGAAATAATATTGATCCTGTAAGATCATTTAATGCCATGAAAGGTTATTTATCGTAGATTCTTATGTGTAAATTATTTGTAGTAGAATTGGGTTGTATGCTTTTTTCTTCTGTTTTTCTTTAAGGTGTAGTGTTTGGAATATTTGGGAGATGGTAAAGTAATTTTTGTGCTTTTCAAATTTTCTTGTAAAGTCCTGTAGCTTTCAGGAAATTGAATATATTGTCTACGTGAATTTTGTTACACATATCCTTCAAATTTTCAATCTGGTAGTATTTTTTGTCTGGTTTGTTGGAGATCTTTACAGGCAATGAGTATGCGTTCAATGAATGAAGGAATATGGAATATAAGAAACCATAACTGATACAAGATACTGGAAAAGTGAAGAAGTACAAAATGAGAACAGTCTGCCTAATTTATTATTGTTGTACCATGTTATTTGCAATAGACTAACATACTTTGCTACAATTTATTTAAGAAAATACTTAATCCGATCTAGCAGTTATCTAATATGTAGACATTTTTAAAATATCATCTTAAAAGAAAAATCACACCAGAGGAATAACTCTTATTCTTTGAGTAAGTTATCGTTCTTTGTTTACTTTTTTCTTCTTTTTCTTAACTTAGGTCTTCCTTCGTTTTTATTAAATCAAAATATTTACAAAAGAAATTGAGCATAATGGTTCCTGCTAGTTGTTTAATAATTTATATTCCTTTTTAATATTATACCATTGTATACTTGCTCCTGGGTATGTCAATTCTTGTCTTTATCTAGCTTCTAATGCTTTATAGCTTGTAAAAAGAAAAAATGTTGGTGGAATTTTGTGGGGGAAAAAATGCTACTTAGTATTTGCATGAGAGAGTAAGTAACTATGATGAATGTATTTACATGTTATTTTTATTGGCAAAAAACATTAGAAATTATGTTTTTAAGCCAAATTAATTTGCGTTGAACTAATACTGAATACTCTTTGTTCACATTTTACTTGATTATTAAGAAAAAAGGTCACTTGGTTCTTTTTTTAATATTTATTTGATGTTTTTTTATGTTATGTTAATTTCTTTAAATTTATAAAACACATATCCAATTTAAAAAAATCCTTTAGACTTACGTGAAATTCGAACTTAGGTATTGACATTGTAAAATCTAATGCCTTAGTAATGTGTACTCTGCCTATTCCTTTTTTGTCAACCAATCATATGTTGTGTACAGGCAGACAAACACCCAAAACACTATAACTTTTTAATAGTATATAGATGATGATAGTGTTAATTGTTTAATTTTGTTGTTTCCTTTTTGTTATTTCATCATTTGAACTTTACAGATGATGAGGACAATCGATTATGGTTTGAAAAAAACCCATCTAAAACAAACTCAAAATCAATGAAATTGATGAGGGTGAGTTGTACGCAATCACCATGATGCACATTGATTATTTTTCCAGGTGGCAACTTGTTGACTCAAAAAGTGCACATTGACCTTTGTGTTACTTATAGATAACCTGAATGCACATTATCATTCCTGTTTAGAAAAAAAAAAATTGTTTAGTTGTACATGTTCACTAGCACCCAATCAGTTAGGTATGTTTCAGTAGTGACATATTTGATCATACAAATTTGTTGCAATTATGCTTCTAAATGTGTATACACATGATATATTTTATATGCACGTTTGAACTAAGGCTCAAAACATATCTGACGAAGGGAAATGTTCCCGAAATATCATATACAGAATTTCCATCATACCATACTGACGCAAGTATGGTTATAATATAATGTAAAAAAATTTTTTTTTAAATATATATATTGTATTAATAAAAAAGGTCAAACGACATAATTCATTCCACCGTTATATATCCTTATTTGCTTCAGTACAGTTTTGCATCATTTTTATATGCCTTCATGTAGATCATAATCAAGATATAATGTTACTAAACCTTACATCTAGAATCCTTATTCGAATTTTGATCAAAATCCATACATGATTCTAGAAAATTTCTAAAATTTAAGGCTTAAGCTAAGGGGTCTTAAGAAGAAATTGAAATTCAGGGAATCTTGCTTAATTGATGTCTAATGGCTATGGATCAAATTTAATGCAGATCTGAAATATTTGAATTCATATTACCTCTTAAAACTCCTTTAAAAATACTCCAAAGAAACTGAAATCTTGGGAATATTTATTAATTGATGTCTAATACACGTTAAAATTTCACAAAAATCGGAGGAATCTGAAATTTCAGGAAGGTTTTACAACCCCTCTTTTCCTCCGTCTGCATAAAATTAAATTAAACATACCTCTCTTATGCCAAGCACCCTTACACCTATTACACACTCTTATGTCTAGCAGTTGTGTTCCAAAGTTTATAATGATCGGATAATTAGTTTAGGAGTGAATCCTGTACATACAAATATATAAACATATACACCTAACTAACTTTATATAAATCTAAATAAATAATTGTGAAAGTTTTTTTAAAATTTATCACACCTATATTACCATCAACACGGGTTACTCTTATTTAAATCAATAATACAACATATTTTTTAAGATAATATATATATATATATTAATGTAAAAAAAAAAATAAATAACAAATTAATCTTGTATTGCTAATATGGCTTATATTTCAATTTTATTAACTAACCCTGCAATACTTTGAAATTGGAACGACAAACCCACACTTTTCATGACAGCGTGCCAACGCTTCTTTCGTTCGACAACGGATTTGAATCATAACCGCCAATACAACACTGCGGAGACGTCGTACCAAGGACGTTTATCAAATTAACAAAGAAATAAGTTTCTTTATTCTTGTTTTTTGATGAAAAAAAAAAAAAAAAAATGACTCAATACTGGTCACCCCTGAAGAAGGAATTTTATTCCGTAATCGATAGGATTAATGTAAAAAAAAAAAAAATAAATAAATTAATCTTGTATTGCGATTATGGCTTATATTTCAATTTTATTAACTAACCCTGCAATACTTTGAAATTTGAACGACAAACCCACACTTTTCATATATATATATATATAGTACAGCCGGAAGACCCAAAGACAACTATTTGATCACTAATTTGCATAACTATTTTTTAAACAGTTCATAATAAATCAATGTTTTGTGTCATTCATTTGTAATTTTATTGTTCTATTTTTGCTATATATATGCAATGGTTTTGTCGATATTAACAGTAATTAATTAAAGTGATTAAATAATAAAAAGATAAATTACTAAAACCTTTCTTAAAAGGGAGGTAATTTTAATTAAACTAACATCCAACTAGAAAGAAAGATATACTGATGAAACATGAGCAGCAAGAAAAGTTCATATGGAAAGGCTGACTGACTGCTGCTCTCTTTCTCTCTCTCACCATTCGTTGCTTAGCAACACCACATTTTCTTTTTTTCATTATTTTTAAATTCAATGCTCAAACTTTTCACATTAGTGTTTAGATATGCGTTTCTGGCCCTTTCTAAATTTTAGTTTAAAAAAAAAGAACCCTTATACATGCACAACCATCGCTCAGGCGAATTGATTTATTCTTCTTTTCATTTCTTTACGGTCTTATTTAAAAGATAAATACATTTGTATCAAAATTACCAACATGTTAATAATAAATGTTAATATTTATTTATATGAATAAATACAAAAGTTTTAAAATATAATGGCTTCAAGTATTTAATGTGGCGAATTTGTGAAGCGATAGCGAGCTGGCAAAGTCAGCTAGTAGATTTTTCTCTTTTCAATTCCTTTTAAGTGCGTCTGGATTTACTTATATTTGAGTACCTTCTCCACACTGCTCCTACGCAAAGATTTTTTCGCGTTCTACAATTCATCGGATTTCTTTTCAACGGAAATTTACCACCCGGACAAACCACATATCTTTTTTACGGAACTTTTCTTTTCTTTCACTGCATTTTTTAATGATATTTTTCATATTTTTCGAATATTTGAACTTTGGTTTTTTCGAAAGCCAACTTATCTATCTGTATTTCTCCTCTGGTGATAAGATCTCGATCTTTGAAAAGCCTTTGCTTAAGGAAAGAATAATAAACACTATTTTTTTACTGAATACACCTTGCATTGAACAATTGAAATTTGAAATAAATTTGGACAATCGTCGCATATTTATTACTCTTTTTTCTTCTATCTCTCTCTCTCTCTCTCTCTCTCTATATATATATATATATATATATATATATATATATATATATATATATATATATATATATAATAGAAATTGGTAGTTTGCTGTAAGCATTGCTGGGAGTAATAATAAGAGTTTTTAAAAAGGTTTAAGGCAATGCGAAGATCCGGGTTGCTGGAAGCTGTGAAGAACAAAAACAGAACAAAACCGAAATAAGTCGGATATAGATCGAAAGGTTTGTTTATTTTTCTAGACAGCAAGGGTGTTAGTTTGTAATGTCCGGATTGTCAAGAATCAATTTGATATTTCGAGAGATTTTTTTTTTTTTTTTCTTCTTCCTCTCCTTGTCAAAAATAAATAAAAGAAAAATCCCGGGTACCGAGAAAATGCCAGGAGCGCTGGGGGGTTAAACCGGTTTAACCCCCCAGCGCTCCTGGCATTTTCTCGGTACCCGGGATTTTTCTTTTATTTATTTTTGACAAGGAGAGGAAGAAGAAAAAAAAAAAAAAAATCTCTCGAAATATCAAATTGATTCTTGACAATCCGGACATTACAAACTAACACCCTTGCTGTCTAGAAAAATAAACAAACCTTTCGATCTATATCCGACTTATTTCGGTTTTGTTCTGTTTTTGTTCTTCACAGCTTCCAGCAACCCGGATCTTCGCATTGCCTTAAACCTTTTTAAAAACTCTTATTATATATATATATATATGAGAGAGAGAGATAAGCTTTTAGTCATTTATACAGGAAAAGAAAAAACACAATATACATGTATTTAACATTAATAATACAAGCCAAAAAAACCCAATTTATATTAGTGATTCACAGAAACAGCTCCCTCACTGCTAACAATATAGAAGCATATATATATATATATATATATATAATAATCCAAGTAAAACATCCACAGGGTAGTAATCCAACAAATTTCAACCGGGTTTATAAAAAGTGCTCAATATCAAATAGAGCTTTTATATGTGATTATTTTTATTTACACAGACATGTACAAAATCTGCGACACTGGCATGTCGATGTTATCGATCAACAGCTATTATAAACTGAGATCTCATCAGGCAGAGTTAGAATCCGATCTTAACCTTAGATCATATTAGGTCCATTTTTATCTTTTTCTCTCATGTTTTCTTTTACCTTCCCCTGTGAACTGGACCTGCTACCTTAACTGTTCTACATCTACTAATCCAATAACTCTCATCCATTCTTTGAATGTGACTATATCATCAAAGTCTACTCTCCTTCACTCATCTATCTATACTGTCAACTCCCTACTTATAGTGTCCCTGTAGGAATGGTCCCTAATAATAGCCCCTAGCGTCGTCCAAGTAGCAATGTCTTGTTTGGGGTGAATAAGAATTTTAAAAAAGTAACATTTTTTAAATATATTACATTAATTGTTACATTTATGTTATTTATTTTTCAATGATTTATTTCGTTTTCATTATTATTTTTTCTGTAAATATTTAAAAATAAAAATTTAATAAAATAAGAATATTTTAAAAAAAATTATACAACTTATGTAAAACAGAGGGCGTGTAACAAAATAATAAAGAAGAGACACTAGCCCTTCTATTCATTTCTGTTTCATTGTAAAATTTACTTCGTTTAACTACACAACTAAATCAGAAAGAAGATAATAAATTTATAGCTATTTTTTATTATTACTTTCTTTTAAGATTTATCCACGGAATTATTTTAATATTTATTTAAATAAAACCAAACAATTAGAAAAAAAATAATACTCAGAAATTGTTTAGTAAAATTACTTTTGAAAAATTAATATGTGAATTAATCATTCAATTTGCTCTGTGGATCACTATTTTTTGGCATATACAAATTGAATTGTAAAACCGAATAGATTGGGTCAATGGTATAAATAATATAACATTATTTCTTAATGGGGATTGAAATTAAAAAATAATATCCTGGCAAATAATAAGTTAAAAACTTGTTACATAACGAGGGCCGTATTTGAATGGAAAAGTTTGAGAATCATTTTTGAGAGTCAGAAGTGACCCGAGGCATGGAAGTTGCAAAGCCACGTGACTTATGGGCGGAGATTTTCCGTCTCTTTATCTAGTGAGACTTCAAGCCAGAAAGACATGTCTAGAGTGCTGCCTCCAATGGGGGGGGGGGGGGGGCACAATGTAACTTGATGTAGCTAGATGAGACTATTACTTAACTGAACAGGACCATCAATAAACAATCCCCAGACTATTACTTCACTGAAGAGGGCTATCAATAAACAATCCCCAGACTATTACTTCACTGAAGAGGGCTATCAATAAACAATCCCCAGACTATTACTTCACTGAAGAGGGCTATCAATAAACAATCCCCAGACTATTACTTCACTGAAGAGGGCTATCAATAAACAATCCTCAGACTATTACTTAACTGAAGAGGACCATCAATAAATAATCCCCAGACTATTACTTAACTGAACAGGACCATCAATAAACAATCCCCAGACTATTACTTCACTGAAGAGGGCTATCAATAAACAATCCTCAGACTATTACTTAACTGAAGAGGACCATCAATAAATAATCCCCAGACTATTACTTAACTGAACAGGACCATCAATAAACAATCCCCAGACTATTACTTCACTGAAGAGGGCTATCAATAAACAATCCCCAGACTATTACTTCACTGAAGAGGACCATAAAAAAAGAATTCCCAGACTTTTATCTTCACTAAAAAGAGCCATTAAAAAAACACTCCCCAGACTATTATTTAACTGAAGAGAGTCATTAAAAAACAATCCCCAGACTATTACTTAACTGTAAGCCATCAAACAAAAAACAATCTCCAGATAATTAATAAACTGAAAAGCATCATTAAATAAACAATTCCTAGACTATTACTTCACTGAAGAGAGCCATTAAAAAACAATCCACAGCAGAGTAAAGAAAAAAAAGAGAGAGAGAGAGAACAAGCAGGTGTGGATAGAGAGAGTGGGGGTAGAGGAAGTGAGATTGGTGATGGAGAAAGAGAGGAAGTGAGATTGGTGATGGAGAAAGAGAGGAAGTGAGAGTGGGGAAAGAGAGAGAGAGAGAGAGGAAGTGAGAGTGGGGAAAGAGAGAGAGAGGAAGTGAGAGTGGGGAAAGAGAGAGGAAGTAAAATGGTGGGGATGGAGAGAGAGAGGAAGTGAGAGTGGGGAAAGAGAGAGAGAGAGGAAGTGAGAGTGGGGATTGAGAGTGAGAGGAAGTGAGAGTGGGGATTGAGAGAGAGAGGAAGTGAGAGTGGGGATGGAGAAAGAGAGGAAGTGAGAGTGGGGATGGAGAGAGAGAGGAAGTGAGAGTGGGGATGGAGAGAGAGAGGAAGTGAGAGTGGGGATGGAGAGAGAGAGGAAGTGAGAGTGGGGATGGAGAGAGAGAGGAAGTGAGAGTGGGAATGGAGAGAGAGAGGAAGTGAGAGTGGGAATGGAGAGAGAGAGAGCGCGCAAGCAGAAGAGTGGGGAAAGAGAGAGAGAGAGAGCAGCGATAGTAATAGAATCAGGATAAAGAGAGAGACCTTGCGAGAGAGTGGGGATAGAGAGAGACAGAATGGGAAGAGAAAGGGAGAGAGTGTGGATACAGAAAGGGTGGAAATCGATAGAGAGCAAGCAAGAGTATATATAGAGAGTAAAAATATAGGGTAATCTCTGTCTCTCTTTAACAATAAAATAATCTGACGTTTTGATTTTATGAACATGAAAATAAGAGATTACCATTTTTTTCTTTTATCTTCGTAAAACAATGATTTTGCTGTATTTTAGCTTAGTTTCTTGTATTGCACAGCATTTTTCAAAATAAAAACAAACACGCTTACACAAACAAACAAAAATAGAAAAAAAACAAATGTAAGATTTATGAATCATCAGATTCTAACACAGAAATGAATAAAGCATTTCTAAAGTGCATAGTTATTGAAAAACTGGTAAAAACACTTCTCGTAGCAAGTCAAACCTAAAATCAGTTAAAAAAACTGAAGAACGGAACCCTCCTTTTGGAAGTGAATGAGACAAAAATGGAGAAAAAGTTCCACAATTACAAAAAGCTTACATCCTCTTCTATAGGTGTGAGTCCTGGCTGATGGGAGCTGCAGATCTTTGCAGATTAGAGATCTTCAATCACTACTGTTTGCATTGCATCCTCCAAGTTTGCAGTCAGCATTTAATCTCGGTCTATGCATGATGCCAAATTTTCTCCTTTCAGCAAGCTAATCTCAGGAGACATCTTCATTGGTTTAGTCATGCTCTTCAGCGACAACAAGACGAATTCATGAGAAAAGCCATTGATCCGGTTCAACTTCGGAGTTGGAAGAAGCTGTGTGGTGGCCAACTCCAAACGTGGCTCAGAACGGTGAAGCAGGATACAGAACTGATTATCAGTTCTCGTATCTACCGTGTTCACCGGTGGAATCAAGACAGTTTGTTATTTGTTTTAACATTGACAATGGACTGCTGTGCTTGATCGGCCTTTATTCATGATGCAGTAATTTAATTGCAAGGAACCCGTTCAACAGATCCAGGGTGAATGCTATCACAAGTTCAAGTAAAATTCACGCACATGAGAAGTTAAACAAGGGGAGATATAAAGCGAGGAAGTGAGTGACAAAAGAAGAATAAATTCAAATGGCATTGTGTAAACAGTGTCAATGAACACAAAAGGAAAACATTAGAAGGAGTGGTGAGACTATATTGACAAACACGTACATACTCACATTCAACTCATCAGTAATCTCTAAATAAATATAAATTGTGTTTACCATTGAAAAAGTTGAACTTTAGATTTGGACATCACAAGGTCATATGCAGAGGGTAACAAGTGCGGGGAAAGTGTGGAGAAAAAAGATTCATTCCATATTGAAGACAAATGCCAAGAAGACATGTGAAAATTGCCATGGAAAATATCTGATATATACAGAAGGGAAAAAGAAATGTACCTGTCCCAAAAGCCAGAAGAATAGTTGAATTCGATATGAGAATGTTATCATATGCAGTGTAGCCCAAAAGACAAATCAGACCAATCAAAGACAAAACAAGAAAACACATATAAATGCTAAATTTCCAAGAACGTTTGAAAAACATCTTTTATGAAGCTCAAGAAGAAACAAAAAGTAAATCAAATTCAATAATGAAACAAAATAACAAATAAACTAAATAAGCAAAACAGAAAAATAACAAATACAAGAAATCCCCAATATGGCAACTCGGGTAAAAATTGGAGTCTTCTATAGAGTTCAGTAATATAATTTCTGATAGTCTTTTTCAAAAGTTGACTTCAATTCCTGTTTTGGCGGTATTGAGCGTGTCAGGATTGCTGAATTTGAGAATAGATAAAAAGTGGACTCCAAAAGGAGAAGGGGTTCCTTGCAGCAGAGGAGTGCCAGCTTGTTGACAGTGAGGCAAAAAAAGTCTGAGTGTCAATTATATTATATTTATGGAAAAGCGATCGGCACTCCCGATTAAGATGAGTCTGTCTTAGGCGACAGCGCAGATGGTGGCATCTGCTTACATGGTCGTTGAGAGTATTAATTTCTCATTTTCGCTTTTCTTCTGTAGATTTGATTTTGACAAAGGAACTGGGATATGCCACACTTTAGAAGTGATTCTTATTCAAACGGGTCCTGCATTTCCCTTTAAAGCTCAGACAACAGGGTACCCATTAACTGAAGAAGGTCTTAGTATCAGAGGTTTTTTGTTTTGTGAAAAAGAGTTGAAATATATATATATTAAAAATAATAATGGCCTTGTAGCCATATAAATAATTTGGCTCACTGAATACTTTAAAAAAAAAAACAAAACTAATATTTATTTGCTCGCTTCGTTAGCTTGTTGGACGAGATCGTCCTAGCGAGTATAAAATCCTACTTGTGAGACATCGACCTGGCTTCTAAGTAGTTGAATGACTACATCCCTTGTTGAGAAGAGTAGGTACTTTCCACAGTCGGCATTCGCCACGGTTCGCTTAATCTGTGTAAATTAATAGACATTGTTGTATGTGGCGAGATAGCTCAGTGTCAGAGTACTCGCTTGGCATGCAAGTGACTCGGGTTTCGAATCCTGAGTTTGAATGTGTTCTACTGATGAGCCCAAAGGAGAGCGAAACTCGAGTCTAGGACTTCCGGTTTGTTTCTTTCATAGGTTGTAGGCTGCGGCGTTGTCTGATTGTGGAAATAATTATATATATATCATCTCACATTCAAAAAATCTAATATTTATTTGCTCGCTTCGTTAGCTTGTTGGATGACATCGTCCTAGCGAGTATAAAACCCTACTTGTGAGACATCAGCCTAAGTAGTTGGATGACTACACCCCTTGTTAAATACTTTCTCCGACTTCGTTTTTTTTGCGTCTTTCTTCACAACATCAAGTTCAGAATAAACTCTCAACCAAAAATGTGAATTATGTTAATTTCTTGTGCTATAAATAAGATCGAGCAATTTATATAATGAACAAATAAGGATCATTTAAGAAAGAATTATTCTAATTTATATGATAATCACGTTGACACACCGGTTCTTTTTAAATCACCGAAGTTAAGCGACGTTGAGCCTGGTCAGTACCAGATGGATAACCATTTTGGAATACCAGTCCAGTCATTATAAAAAACATGACAAAGTCACAGCACCACCTCTGGAGCACAGAATTTGTCAATGTTTCACCTACACCCATTAAAGTCAAGTCAAGTAATTAATTGAAGGTTGTTTAATATTGATGAAAACGTTAGATAGAGGAGGTAGTTTGAGAGATACCAAAGGCCCTGATTGGTAAAATCACGTTTTATGAGAGAGAGAGCGAGAGCAAGCAATAGTTTAGCCAGTTAGTGATGTCATCTATCTGAAGTAATCCACAAACTGCCCGGTTATATTGTGGAATTTAATAAAATCATATTATTCATAATATTCAATGTCGTTCCTATTCATTCCAGCTATAAAGAGGGAAACCTAAGTTAAATATATTTTTTTTACTACTTCTAATATTTCAAGAAATTCTCTTCAAAGGAGAATTAAGAATTGTCTTCACATTTTTTTGTTTTTCTTACTTTTTCCCTCCGGATTTGTTGCTGAATTCGTATGCTACACACAATGTTTCAAATGAGCATTAACACTATATCCATGTTCGAAATTTAAAAAATTGTTCCAACAACCAGAAAAACGGGCAAAATATTCAACTTTCCTAAATATCTCACAGTCATACCAGAACTATGCGGTGAGAGATTTGGAGAAAAAAAAGAAAGAAAACCAATTTAATTATCCTTTGATGAAGAGATTTTTCTCGAAATAATTTCAAGAAAACAAAACAAATTTTCATCATCATATTCGGTTTAACATCCAGTTTACATACTGGCATGTGTTGGACGGCTTTTAGACATTGACTTCCAAACTAACCTATCTTTCGCTAGGTCTTTATTTATCCCTCTTTCTCTCAAATCCATTCTTATCACTTCCTCCCATGTTTTCCTTGGCCTTCCCCAGCCAACTGACCCTGTTCTACATCTATTAACCCAAGAACTCTTCATCCTTTCAACGTTACCATACTAACAAAGTTTGGTCACATTGAAAGAATGGATGAGAGTTCTTGGGTTAGTAGATGTAGAACAGTTGAGGTAGCTAGGTCAGTTGGCAGGGAAAGGTCAAAGAGAACAAACTCCTGTGCAGAGCTAATTAATAATTATTAACATCTGAGTTATTTTTATTCTAAATTTGCATTTCTAAGGCTTTCAATAATATATAATAATTTCTGTGCTTCAAGTGAACATTAGCACTTTACTTATAATGTAGAAGTTTGTTTAAAGGAAAAATATATACAATTTCTGAAAGAATATGTTAGTGCATATGATGGACTCCCCTGTCGATTTTAATGTATGAGTGTCCAGCTTTTTTTGCTTTTTTTTTTTGTCTGTGTGGGACTGATCGGACTGAGTATTGCTGTCAGACTGCCACACAAAGATTTGTTTTCAGTGGTGAAGACTTGTGTAGCACTACCCACACTTCTTGGAACTGCTGATAACACACAGTCTGTGCAAAAGTTTGCCATGGGACAGCATGAACATCAGACCTCAGGTTTTAGACCAGAGTTTTCCTTCTAGATGCCTGTCTCTTAACAAAGACTGAGGGGGCATCACTCCCAGCAGTCAAACCGTGCCCCCCCAGACACAACCTGGGCATCTTCACGCCCCGGCATACATACATACATACATACATACATACATACATACATACATACATACATGTATATATATATATATATATATATATATATATATATATATATATATATATGAGAGAGAGAGAGAGAGATATCTCATCGAAAAGTTAAACGATAATGAACATCTATTAAGCATTGAGCACATATTAATACCGGTGTAACAACGCATTTCCAATACAAATTAATCATGTCTGTTTTGATTGTGTTTTACTTTTCTTTCTTTTTCTTTTTTTTTTTTAAATAAAAACAGGGTGTATATAGGTATACGGTAATAAGCAAAGAACAATATGAGTTAGATCAGGAAAAAATTAACGCAAAAACATGCTTATATTGTTAGTTTGAATGGGACTGCCTGTTAAATAAAAAAAAGCTACTTTTAAAACGTTTAAAAAATAGAGACAAACATTTTTAATACACACACACATATATACATAGAGTTTGAATTACCTACTAGACATCATCCTCAAGTGTCTTCGGTCTCTCTGTATAGGGGTTTGTCAGGACAACTTGACATGAAGATACTTCCCTCTACAAGTAAACCCTGACCAAATATTCAAAATAACATAGTATTCAAAGCCCAAATATATCCCTTCAACACGGCTATAAACTGGCTTATATGAGGAATGGTGCACCTTCTCCAAGTTATATTATCTCAAGTAACAGCACTTAGCTGGATACTCTACCAGATTAGATGAATTCTTGCCCTGGAATCCGGTAAGATCAAGAGACCACAAAAAAAGATATACTATTACAATTGGGGAGAGGAAAATTAATGTTCTTAACTTTTTTAGAAGAATACAGTACCAGGATGGGTAGAATTAATTCCTTGAACAGAACAATTTTGCATCACTCTTATGTCCCCTTATGAAGATTAAAATTAAGGTATAATAGTACTAAACTTTATGTCTAGAATCTTTATTCCAATTTTGATCAAAATCCGTTACATGATTTTGATTCAAGAAAATGTCTAAAACTTAAGCTGTTGGGCGTTAAGAAGAAATTGAAAATCAAGGAATCTTGTTTAATTATTGGTGTCTAATAAATATGGATAAAATTAAATGCAAGTCTGAAATATTAGAATTTTCAAATGAGAGGTTGTCCAATATTATGCTCCCGAAAAACCCGTTAAAATGCTAAAAAAACCTCTGAAATTCGGGGAATATTTATTAATTCATGTTTAATATTTATTGTTATAATTTCACAAAAATCGAAGGTATCGGAATTTTCACAAAGAGCTTCCATTCCCTTTTTACCCCCTTTGCATTAAGTTAAACTAAATATAGCCCACATTTGGATCCTATACACCAAGCAACTGTGTTTTAAAATTCATAATGATCGGTTTATTAGTTTAGGAGTAAATCATGTACATGCAAATATATAAATATATATACATACCTAATTTTATATAGAGATATGTAAAAACATAAGTACCTTGTAATTTGTCTGATTTTTCTCAACTGCATTCGACACAAAACTAAATGTGTGCGTGTGTATATATCATTTTAGGCTTCATAATTTCTGCATATATTAATGTTGCTGATTATAACTTTCTCTATCTATTTGTATATATTGATGCCTGATTTAATCACAGTTCTAAAACGGCTACTTGTGTACGTCTAGACACGCAGTTATCATTACAGCCTTTCATTTGTCATGAAAACGAAGTGATGAATCATATTTATGTAGACATTTGATAGCCACAACTAAATTACCTGTCAGTATATGTAATACGTCTCTAGTCATGTGTGTTATTAATAGTAAAACTCACTCAAGCCAATTGATTGTGACCTAGGGGGTTCTAAAAATACTCAACACATGTTGATTTATTAATAACTAGCAGGGCTACCCGGCGTTGCCCGGGGCAAAAGTGTAACATATTTCTATTAAAACTTTCTATCTCTTGACCTCTCTCTATCTGTCTCTCTATCTTTCTCTCTTTCCCCCTCCCCATTTCCCTCTCCCTCTCTTCCTTCTTTCTCATCCACCCAACCCATTCCTCTCTCCTGAACATACACACAAACAATTGTCCTTTATATAGATTCCTCGAAGGATTAGTCGACATAAGTAATTCCTTGATACTTCCCTTTGGTTAGTACATGAAATGTCTGTTGGGCAAAAATGTTGGCAAAAATGTATGTTGGGCAAAAATGTTGGCACCTTGATACAAGGAAGTAATTCCCTGATACTTTCCTTTAGTTAGTACATGGATTGTATGTTGGGCAAAAATGTTGGCACCTTGATACAAGGAAGTAATTCCCTGATACTTTCCTTTAGTTAGTACATGGATTGTATGTTGGGCAAAAATGTTGGCACCTTGATACAAGGAAGTAATTCCCTGATACTTTCCTTTAGTTAGTACATGGATTGTATGTTGGGCAAAAATGTTGGCACCTTGATACAAGGAAGTAATTCCCTGATACTTTCCTTTAGTTAGTACATGAAATGTCTGTTGGGCAAAAATGTTGGCACCTTGATACAAGGAAGTAATTCCCTGATACTTTTCTTTAGTTAGTACATGGATTGTATGTTGGGCAAAAATGTTGGCACCTTGATACAAGGAAGTAATTCCCTGATACTTTCCTTTAGTTAGTACATGAAATGTCTGTTGGGCAAAAATGTTGGCACCTTGATACAAGGAAGTAATTCCCTGATACTTTTCTTTAGTTAGTACATGGATTGTATGTTGGGCAAAAATGTTGGCACCTTGATACAAGGAAGTAATTCCCTGATACTTTCCTTTAGTTAGTACATGAAATGTCTGTTGGGCAAAAATGTTGGCACCTTGATACAAGGAAGTAATTCCCTGATACTTTCCTTTAGTTAGTACATGGATTGTATGTTGGGCAAAAAATGTTGGCACCTTGATACAAGGAAGTAATTCCCTGATACTTTCCTTTAGTTAGTACATGGATTGTATGTTGGGCAAAAATGTTGGCACCTTGATACAAGGAAGTAATTCCCTGATACTTTCCTTTAGTTTGTACATGGATTGTATGTTGGGCAAAAATGTTGGCACCTTGATACAAAGAAGTAATTCCTTGATACTTTCCTTTAGTTTGTACATGAAATGTCTGTTGGGCAAAAATGTTGGCAAAAATGTCTGTTGGGCAAAAATGTCTGGAAAACCAACCCTTCCTGATCCGTTTTGCGCCAGTTTAGGGTCAAAGAATGAATATTATTTTCTAAATTTTAGATATTATTTATTCGGGACAGTGCCGATCAAGAATATACCAACTTTGTTGGTGTTTGTTTTGTAATTTTTTAGTTTTAGCTGGATATATACACACAGACAACTGCCTTTTTATATAATAGACTAGCAGGACTCGTGTCCCGGCGTTGCTCAAGAAAATTTAGGAACCCAAGAAACTCTTTTACTCATGCCTGAACCTCATTTAAGTATTATTATTCGAATTTTCAACTTTCTATAAGTATACTTTTTAGTTTTTATTATTTGGATTCTTCGGACTGCTGTTCTCATTTTGAGTATTATTATCATCACAACGTTTCGGCCGATGCAACTTCTGACTCTCTTCGTGTGCATCTTGTCGAACTCGGGAATCTGGATGTAATTTCGAACTGAACCCTTTATTTAATCCACAGGAATAGATTGTTCTCGTTCTGTTTTGTCATGACCGAGTAGACATCTTTAAGTCATTTTTAATTATATTCTTAGTATCGCCTATACCGAAAATTGAACCTTCAACCTCCAGAAGACTCTAAGAACTAATCATTACTTAGCACTATATCTTTTGCACTATGGGAATGAGAATAACATCCAAGATGATAGGAGTAGTCAGAATAATCAAAATAATGCAATCAGTCCTCGTCTACAAAATTCCGAAACATAATATAAATTTTCAATTTAGTAAAACGTTTTCTTGGCAGTTTCTAAGTCCGTTAAAGTTGTTAACTGAACCAAATTGTTATAAAACTTAACTAATTTAATAAGTAAGTTTTGAAACCCGGATAATTCAAAAATATTTTTTAAAATTTTAAATAAATATTTATTTATTTAAATTAAACTTAGTTTCGACTGTAGAAAATCTTCATCAGGAAATAGTAACATTTAAAAAAAATTTTTTTTTTTTTTCATGACATTTTGTCACTAGAAAATCCATAGGTCTTGCAACGGCAATATTTTTGTTTAAAATGTCTTAGCCATGAGGTAAGTGCACAGGGCACGTGTGTAATGAATTAGAAATTGTCCATCTTTGAAAGTGTTAGGTAATTTGAATAAGTAAGTTTTGAAACCCGGATAACACATAAATTTTTTTTTGTTTTTAAAGACATGAAGCTACTTGATGTAAGGATCAAAAACGAACGAAAGATGATTGTCACAAAGACAGGAGATGCCTATTGACTTTAGTCTTGAGAAGACCAAAGCTATATAGGTAGGAGGGAAAGAGTTATCACGAAGACAGTTCCACAAGCCTGCAGTTCTTGGGAAGCCGCTACTGAAATAGGAACTATTGGTGACTATTGATTCAAGGAGTTCACCACTTACGTGGAAGTGTGCTTTTATCAGATCTCAAATATTTTGCTGCGATCTTGTCAACCCTGTAGTGGAGAACCTCAGCGGGGATGCCATCAAGGCAAGGTGCCTTTCTGATGTTCATTTCCTTAATTGTACTGTGGATCTCTCAGATGTTGGAATAATCCATCATCTCATGATTGAGATCCTTTTAGAGCAGGTTGTTGATGACATCTTCATCAACCATTGAAGGATTGGAATATATATATCTGATTGGTTAACTAGCTAGCCGTGTATATAAAAACACCCGGCAAAAATAACTCCATGCATTTTAGCCGGGGATGAAACGCGGGAGCCTCTGTGTAGCTTAAGTGCCATAAATATATTTTCATAGCTTACTATATATATATATATATATATATAGTGTGTGTGTCAAGGTTTGTTTAAAAGAAATCAATAAAGTGCTTGATCGTTTTGCAAAAACTAATAGAAATTATTTAATTAAAAACTATACATTAGTTTCTGTAGATGAACCACGATTTCATTCTTATGGACAGGTCTTTTCCGGTTTAGTTAGGACCTTTAGTTTCCTTCTTAAATGCTCTTGAGAAGAAGTTTACCTAAATTAAATTCATTAGAATGTGTGTGTTTTCTAAAATAGTAATTTTTAAAGCAAATTTTATTTTAATTAAACAATTTGATTCAATAAAATTGTTAAAATCAATAATTTAAAAAACTAAATACAGCGAACAGTATTTTTCAAATCGGAAAAAAGGTGTACCTAAAATAAAACAATAAAAAAATCGGTACTCTTTTACTGCAGGACCCGCGCTGACTTTGACCATGACCCTAACCCTAACTCTAAACCCTAACCCCTACTTTGACCCTGACCCTTACCCTAACCCTAACGACGGGTCCTACAGTGAAAAAGCACCAAAAAATCAAATACAGTGAACACGATTAGTTATGTAAATGCTCTCGGAAAGAAAGGTTATCAAAATTAAATTCATTAGAATGTGTGTGTGTTTGTTTAATGACCTTTTTTAATTAAACAATTTGATTCTAAAATCAGTTATATAGTTTTCCGGTACAATGTGTTAGTTTTTTTGTTGACAGAAAAGAAAAAAAAAATCACATCTTTTATTTTAATAAATAAAACACGGAATAATAAAAACAGTTTGTAAATAAAAGCTTAATAGCGTAAAAGGTAAAAACTAAATCTTAAAGACAGTTAAGGTTGTAAAAAGATGATAATATTGGAAGTTTTTCAAATCAGAAAAGAAGGTGTACGTATAATGAAAGTATTAAAAAATCAAATACATTAAACACGAATAGTTTTTTTAAATGCTCTCGAAAAAAAAAAGTTTACCTAAACTAAATTCATTATAATGTGTGTGTGTGTTTTTTCAAATAGTAATTTTTAAATCAATTATTATTTTAATTAAACAATTTGATTCAATAAATTTGTGTTTTAAACATAATGGCTAATAAGATTAAGAAAATAAACAAACTCAGAACGTTTTAATAAAAAAATCAGAGTAGAAGTAACACGGTAAATGCCAGCGTTTTGTTTACATTTTAAATAACGCACCCGTCTTGCGTCCATACTGATTAATCAGAGGGAGGTAACCGTTTCAATGGATTAACGCTGGCTGTTCAATCAGTTTCGACGTAGATAAAATAACTACGTAACTCATTTCATATATATATATATATATATATATATATAATAAAAGAAATAATTATAATCTATAAGTAAGATTATTAGCGAGCAAAATAGCATAAATACATGTGGAAATCTGAAGAAAACAATCATGAGTGTATATTTGCGAATATAAATTTATTAGAAGTTGAAAAGCAATTAATTATGTAAATTGAGAAATGCGCATAGTGTTTACGACGGTTTTTGTAGTAGTATATAAAGAAGCTGGCAGACTAAGTAAATAGTAATATTACTCTGATGGAGTTTCGGCTTCAGACAGACAGATACATAATCTCCATTATTAATAGATTATTATTATTATTATTATAATCTTATATAATAATAATCTTATAATGCTGATAAAATTTTATTAAAATCTGAACGACTTTTTTCACTGTGGTTCCTTGGATTTGGCCGTTTGGTAATACTAGCACTATACCAAGGGTTTCAGTTTTGAAAAAAAATTCAGTGCGGTTTTCAATGTACAAGTGAAACCGGAAAACTGATTTTTTAATAAAACTGCCTATCTTCTAATAATCAACTCCTGTGACCAACATTTCTCTTTGAATTGTTCTTAAATTAGAAATGGTTGTTGTCTATTCATATCTTCATCTCGTCTAATTTCATCTGATGAAAATGTCCCAATAGAATTGATACCATGTAAAAAAAGAGATGTCAGATTTATTTTAGGTCTAATTGCAAAGTTCACTCACATATTTCTGTAGCCCAGTTATGGCATGGCTCATAGAACAAGCACAGTTTTAGACCTGCTACGAGAACGCACGTTTGCCAATTTATGCCACCAACAACATATTCAAGGATCACTGACACCAGAATAATTGCTGGAGCAAGAACTCTGGGGAATGATCTAACAAATTTGGTTTAATCTACAGTTTCTTGTGTTTGCTTTTATATATATATATATATATATATATATATAAATATAAAGGAATAAATGCGAAATATTTTCCATTTATCCTAACTATGTTTATATTAAAACATGTTACGCTTATTTAATTCAATTATACATTTAAGTGTTCTCAAATACATTATATATAGTCAACAGAACACTGCGTAAACACATTCATCCCGATGCTTCATTAGCATAATAATTTTATAAACACCTCATAATAAATTAATATGCTGAACAATTCATTTCTATTTTCGTTTTACAGTTTTCTTATATATACTCAAAAGTGTTGTTAATATTAATGCTATTATTATTAGTAGTAGCAATATTAATTCCAATGATTTTATCAAAACGTCTAACATTAAAAATTATTATTTTGAAATTCGAATAACTTCCGGTCACGTTTTAAGCATGCATATGTTTACAAGAACCTACAACTTAGATTACCTGGAATAATTTATTTTTAAAAATTACACTCTGCATTGACCACAACAACTAACAATTTTTTTCTTTAGATATATACTTTATCTTTAAAACTAAATTCGTTGTTGTTTTCGACGACGACGACGACTAGAAAAATATTTCGCATTTATTCATTTAGATAATAAAGCAAAAAGAAAACTTCCTCACCCTCTCAGCTTTTTAAATAATAAAAAATATAGATTCATATTTTTTTTAAACTTAATTTTTTTCTGTCTTCTAAATAAATAAATACGAAAGTTTTTTTTCCATTTATCCAAACTATATTTATATCAAAACACCAATTAATTGGGATGGGTATAGTTAAAACAATGTTTTTACTCAGAGACTACCATAATTTTAACAACAAACTTTGATAAATTTGTAGATTAACACCTTCAGCTAAGTTTAAACAATGTGATTCTACTTTTGAGCGTCATCTAACTTATTAGGACAGTTAACTAATATATTTTTTTACACTAACCTTATATCCGACTGGCAAGATAGTAAAACCACACGTAAACGCCTAAAAGGCTGTCTGTCTTCTTGACTTAAAATGCACCAAACATTGATGCTATTGTTCTTTCCTTTCCCTTTGCAAAACTCAATCATGTTCTGCAAAGCTAAAAACAAAAATAACAGTTTTCCTCTACAAAGCAGCCAAGTCAAGCATCATGAATGGGTATTTGAAGATGTGAAGAGCTTGAGACATGGACGCTTTAACCAAAATGACCGGATTCGGCATTAAATAACCAGAGAAGGGTTGATGTGCCATAGGACAGAATAATTAATCCAAACACCATAAATAAATATTTGAAGATATAAAGTACTTAAAGCATAAAAACCTTTACCAAAATGACCTGATTCGGCATTAAATAACTCGAAAAGGGTTGATATGCCGTAAAACAAAAAAACTAAACGAAACCCGACGCAGAGAGAAGCATGGCTCAGTGGTTTTTGAAAGCGTTTTTTATTTCAATTAAAAAGTTTGTTCAAATCACTATGTTAGACTCAAAATCAGCAATGTTTGTGGGTTTGAGAAAGGGAGTATTGTCTGGCATATGCGTTGTCTTTTTTTTTTGAGATTATCTTGAAATACAAGTCAAATTATTTATAAAACAATAATGTGAGAGAAAGAGAAGCAGAGACAGATACAGACAGTGGTTGCATGCGAAGTCGAGGAAGTTTTGCCACAGAACACACAAAACAACATTACCACTTTCACTCTATTGGTTTGTGGTTCCACACCTTACACATGTCGAGGCAGAGACGACCAGAAGACGATGAATTCTGATGCCGACTCCTGTTAGCCGGGTAGCTCTGACATTACTACGCTGCCACCGCCGCTACCACAGTGAGGAAGGATTAGACGGGGGGGGGGGGGATTCTGTTGTTGACATTGGTTTCCCCAGTTCTTTCTAGAATCAGGTACTTAAAGGACGTGAAGGTTCCAAGTGATGCTATGGAACCTTTTGAACTTGGCAAACCCAGATCGTCAGTCAGCGTTGTTATACACTTCACCAACGCCACCTCTCTCTGAAACAAATGTTTTCTTTCCTATCACTGTAAAAATAATTCTTAGCTTAATATTAATAATTAAAAATAAAACTTTTAATTAATTTATATCTTAAAATAATCTCTTACGATAAAAATGATTGTCAGCAAAATATGTGTTAAATAAATAAAATGAATGTCAATTTTTCGAATTTATTTAAAATTGAAACAATTTGATATTTATTAAAATCACCTTCAAATAAATAGAATGCAAAGAGAAAATTTTAAAAACTATTTAAGTCGATTGGATGATCTCACTTTTTTAATTGGATGTGGAAGGTTATAACGTACATAAAATACAAATAAGCATATTAAACTGATGGGACCCGCATGCATTTTAAAAGTGTCGGCATATTCTACACCCAGATAACGCTGCGTCCATCTGCTAGTCCCTATCTTTATAAAGTTATATTTATGTATTTGTATGTACAGCATTCACTCCTAAACTAATTAACCAATCATTATGAATTTTAGAACACAGCTGCATTGCGTAGGGGTCTAAATATGGGCTATATCTAGTTTAATTTAGTTTTATACAAAGGAGGTAAAAAAGGGGATTGGAAGTCTTTTGTGAAAATTCAGATACCGCCGATTTTTGTAAAATTAAAAAAAAAATAGGTATTACACATCAAGTAATTAATATTCTGCAAAGTTCAGTTTCTTTGGAGTATTTTAAAGAGTTTTTAGGGGACACAACCTCCCATTTGAAAATTTAAATATTTCAGATTTGCATTAAATTTGATCCATAGTCATTAGACACCAATTAAGCAAGGTTCCATGAATTTCAATTTCTTAAGACCTCTTAAATTTCATTTTCTAGAATCAAAATTATGGAATGGATTTTGATCAAAATTAGAAAAAGGATTCTAGACACAATCATTATCTTGATTTTAACCTTCGTAAAGGTACATAAACATGCTACAAAACTCTTCTATTCAGGCAATTAAGTTTAACTATCTTGGGACGGTTTATTCTTATCTATATAAAAAGAAACGTCTTCTGAATACTGTTAAGGCATTACATACACTACGGGTCCTCTGTGTATGTGGATATTTTCCAACAAGCCACGGTAGACTGACCTTCCCCCAGTTAGACATGTCTTTCAAACCTAAACATCTGCTAGTGGTTCGCACTATTAGGGATGCATCGTAGTTATATATATATATATATATATATATATATATATATATATATTCTGAGGGGAGCATGAGTCTTGCTAATCATCTCACTTTGATATGTATTTAGGCTGCTACTTCAAAGTTGCCTCACATTGTTGCATGTGTTTGTTCTACATGCATGGTTAGAATCAAAGTACATATAAAGCCTAATAACTGTAAACACATATCTGAAACTCGTGTTCACTGTGCATTGTGTGTGTGTGTGTGGTGGTGGGGGGGAGTTGTATGTTACATAATTTGCCTACTTGATATCGTTATGGACTATGGAATCTGCTATTCTGAGTTAAAATCCAATGGTCATTTATGCACTATTGTTGGAAGGCTAAAGTATTCAATGGAATTATCCCCCTCCTCTAAAATTTAGATTTTTAAAAAAAAGTTTTTTTCAAAATGTTTCTCCTCTCTCTCCATTCTCTTTCTTTTAATTATACCATTACAAAGTAAAAAGATTTCACAAAGTCAGAATAAATTGTGATATCATCATAGACCTTCCCCCCCTCTCTCTCTCTCTCTCTCTCTCTCTCTTCCTTTCTATTTTCCCTCTCTGAAGCATCCTCTTCACTCTAGCATACTCTTCCCTCTTCCTCATCCCATTATTTATTTTCACCCTCTCTCTCTTTTTCTCCCAATCACTCTCTTTCTTTCTCTCTCTCTCTCTCTCTTTCTCTACTTCTTCTTTCTTTCTCTACTCCTTCTTTCTTTTTCTGCTCTCTCTCCCTCTCTCTTTCTTTTCCTACTCTCTCTTTCTTTTCTTACTCTTTCTTTTTCTACTCCCGCTTTCTCTTGCCGCTCTCTCTTTTCCCTCTCCATTCTTTTCTCTCCTTCTCTCTCTTCCCCCTCTCCTTCTCTCTCTTCCCCCTCTCCTTCTCTCTCTTCCCCTCTCCTTCTCTCTCTTCCCCCTCTCCTTCTCTCTCTTCCCCCTCTCTCTCTCTGTCTCTTCCCCCTCTCTCTCTGTCTCTTCCCCCTCTCTCTCTGTCTCTTCCCCCTCTCTCTCTGTCCCTTCTCCTCTCTCTCTGTCCCTTCCCTTCTCTCTATCTGTCCCTTCCCCCCTCTCTCTCTGTCTCTTCCCCTTCTCTCTGTCTCTTCCACCTCTCTGTCTCTTCCTCCTTTCTCTCTCTCTCTTTGTCTCTTCCTCCTTTCCCTCTGTCTCTTTCCCCTCTCTGTCTCTTTCCCGTTTCTCTCTTTCACATCTCTCTCTTTCACCTCTCTCTCTCTTTCACCCCTCCATCTCTCTCTTTCACCCCCATATCTCTCTCACACCCATTTCTCTCTCTCTTTCCCCCATCTCTCACTCTCTTTCTCTTTCCCCCTCTTTCCTTTCCCCCTCTTTCCTTTCCCCCTCTTTCCTTTCCCCCTCTTTCCTTTCCCCCCTCTTTCCTTTTCCCCTCTCTCTCCTTTTCCCCTCTCTCTCTTTCCTTCCCCCCCTCTCTTTTCTTTTCACCCTCTCTCTCTTTCCTTCCCCCCTCTCTCTCTTTCCTTCCCCCCCCGCTCTCTCTTTCTTTCCCCCTCTCTCTTTCTTTCCCCCTCTCTATCTCTTTCTTTCCCCCCTCTCTCTCTCTTTCCCCCTCTCTCTTTCTTTCCCCCCTCTCTCTCTTTCTTTCCCCCTCTCTCTCTCTCATTCCTTTCCCCCTCTCTCTCTCTCTCTCATTCCTTTCCCCCTCTCTCTCTCTCTCTCTCGTTCCTTTCCCCCTCTCTCTCTCTCTTTCCTTTCCCCCTCTCTCTCTCTCTTTCCTTTCCCCCTCTCTCTCTTTCCTTTCCCCCTCTCTCTCTTTCTTTTCCCCCTCTCTCTCTTTCCTTTCCCCCTCTCTCTCTTTCCTTTCCCCCTCTCTCTCTCTCTTTCCCCCTCTCTCTCTTTCCTTTCCCCCTCTCTCTCTTTCCTTTCCCCCTCTCTCTCTGTCCTTTCCCCCTCTCTCTCTCTCTTTCCTCCCCCCTCTCTCTCTTTCCCTTCCCCCTCTCTCTCGCTCTTTCCTTTCCTCCTCTCTCTCTCTTTCCTTTCCTCCTCTCTCTGTGTCCCTTTACCCCCCCCCTCCTTTTTAAATCTAAAAATGCTTGGTTACAAAAAATTATTTTTTCATGGTTCTTAGCCTTTTGGCTAAGATCAAAGTAGTATCTGTTCTCCACATCTCAGCGACATTTGACGTTTTACTAACGCCCTCGAAAATGAAATTCTAAAAAAATATTTAAAACGTTGTCCGTTATTTTTTTCAATAAAAATCTCTTTATTGAATTTAAAAAAAAAATAATTATGATAATATAATTATCAATAAAACGATTGCGTATATAAAACAAAATTAGAAATGTATATTACAGAATATAAATTCAATAGAAACTTTTAAAAAAATATGTAACTGAGCAATACTCACATTTATTTGAGTGTGGAGATTACTATATATTTCAATTATGTATTTATGTAATTGTTTTTATTGGTTCAGCTTTGTTTGTTGCTTTTCACTTCGGGTATTTCAAGATATTCTTGTATCATTAGAATTAAATAAGCTTAATATGTTTTAATGTTAATATAGTAAGGATGGATAAAAAAAAAACTCTCACATTTATTCATTATATATAAAATATTTTTATTTAGTAAAACAACAAAACGTAAGGAAAGGCACATCCACATCTTTTCATAACATTGTTTTTATTATTTGCGGCATACAATTGTTTCGGCTGATACCAGGAATTATAAAATATTCATAAAATACTCTTAAAATTCCAGTGGACTTATTCCCTGGTATGGTCATCGTCAGTGCCGTATAAAAATAAAGAAAAGTCAATGGAAAACCATGGCAGATGAAGCCTTAATTTCAAACCGTACTCAATTATCATCATTCTTTTTTTAATTATTTTTTTGTAGTAGTTGCTTTTATAGTAGTTAATAAAAAATATATATATATATATATATATTTATTATAGTCAAACCTTCAGTGTTTAAACTCAATAGATATTAATTTCTAATTCCTGTGAATTCATAAATAAATAATAGAAAAAAAAGCTAATTCAAGCGATTATATTTTTTATTTTCCAGTAAAGAAATTCATTTTCTCTTTTACTGCCATCTCTTTCATTTGTGCTTTTTTCTATTATATATATATATATATATATATATATATATATATATATATATATATATATATATATTTATTTATTTCGAGGTTTCGAATCACACGACCAGTAGTGAATAGTTATATCTCTATGCTGATGAGTCCCGATTAAAAAGGATGAAACGTATACGTACATTGATAAAAAAAAAAATATTTATTATTTGTAGCCCCTAGAAAAAACACTCTAGATGAGCACTGTAAGTGTAGTATTAACACAGCATGACGTCGCTAGCTATAAATGCATCCTCCCTTTCATTAAGTTGAACGCTCTTATGATGTCAAGCCACCGAAATAAGTGTTAAAATTATCACTGCTTATTTAGCTATCCAGCGGTGGCCGAATGTTTCTAGGTGTCGGGATTTCAGTTGTAAAATACTTGTAGCCCGAGGGTTCAAATCACGCAACCAGTAGTGAATAGTTATATCTCTATGCTGATGAGTCCCGATTAAAAAGGACGAAACGTATACGTACATAGATAATAAATAAGAAACAAATATTTATTATATATATATATATATACAGGGTGGGCAAAAATAAGGGTCCTATTTTTAAAAATTCATAACTGTTTTATTTATTGATTTTTTTTTTTTTTTTTTTTAGAATAAGTAAAAAACCCCTTCCGAAGCAAGCATGAGCCGTATTAGCCCTAAGGAACGTACCCTCATTTAGAAAACATTATTTTTGCTTAAAAAACTCAAAACAGTGTAAAAAACAATACTTTAGTTTTTGTAAGTTTTAAGAAGTGTTTTTCGGCTAAAATTTGTTTTGTTTATTTCAAAAAATCTCGGAAGGGTCAGTCTACACACACATAAAGTTTGGTGAGTTTAACTTTTATTTTGTGGAAGTTATTCAAATTCAAGTTATTCAAATTTAAATATAGGACCCTTATTTTGGCCCACCCTGTATATGTGTATATATATTCATTTTTCACAATCAACCAGTGGCTTTCATTATATGCCTCTATTTGATGAATCCATTTCCAATGTCTGCTCTGTTGGTTTCAGGAAATGTATGCCCGTCCAATAAATGAAAGTAGGTAATCAGTGGAACTGTTAAAAGAAGAAACCAGCTCAGCAATTCTTACAGCGTTTCTATGTTAGTAGAGCCTAACCGACATCCTTCCCCTAGAATGATAAATTCTGCACACAAACAAGAACAAAAAAAAATCATCTAATCTTGCATTGCATAACGAAAAAACAGCGGAGAAAGAAACATTTGCGCGTGAGATACACTAATCGTTTTTGACTCATGGTTACATATTTTCTGTCCGAGGGTGGAGGGGAAAGAAGAAGAAGAAAAGAACTCATTATTTAGTTTGGTAAGAACACGCAACACGATCATCACTTGGTCATATAAACAAACTATTAGTATGATTTGTACTTTAGTTTGGGTAAGATTATGCAATTGAGGAATTCAGAATGACTAATTTTAACTATTGTTTCAGTGCTAGTATATTTTTGTTTTGACTGCGCTTCTAATTAGTCGGCCACGCGTTACAGTTCATTTGGTTACTTGTGTTGAATACTGTTGTTCACCTCTTGTTAAGATGACAGTTTATTTTTATTTGGATTCTTTGGATTATTCAAACTAGTTCTTTTTTTGCTTCTTATTTCTATTTTATTTCGAGGGATTGTACCAGAATTAAAAAAATTGGTTACACTTTGGCTTGTTATCTACAAAAAAAATGTCTACGCCATGTGCTTCCTATTTTTTCTTCAATATACGAATCTTCGTGTCAAGCAATGATCTTTCAATTCCTTTTGTATATGCTCCAGTGTTAGGATCGACGAAATTTTGCTGCTGATTTAAGGAAGAAATGGCGAAAATTGGGTTGGTTTAAATAAGCATAAACTCTCCATTTGTTGAAATCAAATACTGAGCCTTCAGTGACATCACACTGAATAATTTGCTGAAATGTCACACATTCTCTTCTTTGAACGTTAAGGTTCCAGGCTTGGTAACCACACATTCTTTCAAAACCAATTAAGTATTTTCCTTGCTCTTGTTGACTTCAATATGAGGTGTAGATATAAAAACAAAGTGTAAATATCATACCAAAGTAGATTCATGACACGTTATTACAAGCCAAAGCGGCACCAAAAAATTGAATAAAATTATTTTTTACAATAAAAGTAGACTCAACGAACACACATGGTCAATGAATAAAATTTGATGCATATTTAAAATATTTGAATTTTCAAATGGGAGATTGTGCCCATATTATGTTCCCTAAAAACTCTTTAAAATACTAAAAGAAACTGAAATTTGGGGAATATTTATTAATTGATATCTAATACCTATTGTTAAAATTTTACAAAAATCGGAGGTATCTGAATTTTTATGAAGAGCTTCAAACCCTGCATTAACCTTTTTTCATAAAACTAAATTAAACTAAATATAGCCCACATTTGGATCCTTTACACATAGCAATAGCAGCTGTGTTCCAACGTTCATAATGATCGGTTAATTAGCTGAGGAACGAATCCTCTACATATAAATATATGAACATACCTATCTTTTTATATATATATATATAGAGAGATAGAAGAAAAAAGAGTGATACTATAAGGTTCCATATACTATAAGTTTTCACATATACTATAAGTTTTCACTTTGGTTTATTTTGATCCTATATAAATATATATATATATATATATAATTATGGAAATATGTTAAGACAAGGCATGAAGCCACTTGATGTAAGGAGCTAAAAAAAATACTACTTCATAGTCAAAAAGTAACAAAAAATAAGTGTTAGATGGATAGATTCCGACCCAGAAAACAGCAATTATTCCCCTTTGTAAGAAACATCGTTCATGGAATGTGAGGACTTAAAAACAACATAAGAAAAGTGAGAGTTACAAGGTTGCCAAAAGTAAACCAAAGGTTCTCTTCCTGCTCTCCTTATATATATATATATATATATATATATATATATATATATATATATATATATATATTGGTACAGAAAAATTAGTACAACATTAGTACTGTCGGTTTCAAGAACAGAAGGACTCAACCATCCGGCTCTCTTCAGCTTATGTTGTCATCTGTTTCAGAAATGTGAAGCCACATATCCCTCTCATTTGGACGCGTTATTTGCTTAGAGTGTTATGCATATTTGTTTAGATATAGTGTAAGTAAAAATGGAAAAGATTTAAAAATATAAAAATAAAAAAAATGAAAAATAAAAAATATTTCTATATAAATCCCGTGAGTCAATGTTTACAAGTAGCGTATTTTTAGCCGTTACTGTTTTGAGGGTTAATAATGTGTCTTCTAAAGAAAATAGGGAGAGAAAATGGGTTTAAGGATTATACTTATGAAGAGATAAAAAAGTTAAAAAACGCACATTAAATTCAAGTTTAAATCCTGGATTAAAGGACTTTAAATCAATCCAAAAGGAATTTAAATAAAGATATAACCCGGGCAGATTTGTCGATCGGTCTAAGGGCAGTAACTCTGCAGGGTTCTTGGATGATTTGTATTCGGGATTTAACATTATTAACTACGGTATAGTGAAGGCTTATGGGAGTAATAATTTTGGTATATTGATTAAGATTGGTTTAGAGATAAGAGTAAGGATTGGTTCGGCAAGATTGAATATGTTTGGGAGATCTGGGAGGTTAGCATTATAACTAAGAAATGGTGGGGATTTATGGGAGTAATAATGTGAAATGGGGTGTTAGCCTCTTAATGACTGGAAAAATTATTATTGGGAAAGTTATTAATTATTGGTCTTGAGTAGTGATGTGGATATGGGCCGATTAAGGTATTTATTCCTATTTTTTAATTTAATTTATATTTATGAGGCGATAGTTGGGAGAATTCACAAATCAGACTAGCCTTAGAACAGAAACATATATAGGCATGACGCAGGGAAGCTTCAAGCAAAGATTGTACGCACACAGAAACACCTTCAAATACAAAAACAAGGCAAATACGGAACTTGCGACCCGGATATGGCAACTTAAAGATGAAAAGACATCCTTCACCATCAAATGGAAAGTAATAGAGAGAAGACCATCCTTCTCTCCAGCCATAAACAAATGTCCTTGGTGTGATGCAGAAAAATATCATATATTAATGGCCATCATTGACCCAAATACAGTCTGTTTGAATATCAGAGATGAAATCTTTAAAGGGTGCATCCACAGGAGAAAAGCACTACTTATAAATTGGACTTACCGATACACATAAAGGCCTAGCACCCCCCCCCCCTCTGCATAATACATAAATACCGACTTCCACTCTGGAAAATCCTCTTTTTATCTCTTCATAAGTATAATCCTTATACCCATTTTCTTTCCCTATTTTCTTTAGAAGACACATTATTAACCCTCAAAACAATAGCGGCCAAATATACGCTACTTGTAAACATTGACTCACGGGATTTATATAGAAATATTTTTTATTTGTCATTTTTTTATTTTTATATCTTTAAATCTTTTCCATTTTTAAATCCTAACTGTTACTTTTCACCTCCCTTTGTTTCGTACTTTATTAAACCTCCCTTACACTAAATTTAAACAAATATACATAACATTCTAAGCAAATAACGTGCCCAAACGAGAGTGACACATGGCTTCACATTTCCAAAACAGATGACAACATAAGCTGAAGAGAGCCGGATGGCTAAGTTCTTCTGTGCTTGAAACCGACGGTACTAATGTTGTACTAATTTTCCTGTACCAAAAAGTAAATGAATATTACGCTCTTAATTTTAATTTTAATTCACAATTAATCGAGCACTCTGCTGGGATTTTTCCTACGATATTACAAAAGAAGGTATATATATATATATATATATATATATATATATATATATATATATATATATATGTGTGTGTGTGTGTGTGTGCATGTCTGTATTAGAAACACATTGTTTCAACAGTATTAATGTGCTTAATGTTTATTAAATGTTGATTATAGTGTAGATTAAGCATTTAATAACCATAAAAGGGTTGATAAGCAACGAAACAACCCCTTTCTCAATTGCTAGTCTTTCTCTATCATTATTTTCATCGCATGTGTTCGACTGAGCTCCAATTTCTGATTCCTCCTGTAAAACATTCACAGCAAGAATTCGTCTACCTACAAACACTGTAAAGAACTTTCCTTACTCCCTCTGTATACCTAAAACCAAATAGAACTTACATGAACAAAGTTTCTTTAAAGAATTTTCCATATGTGGAACACAATACCACAGGGCTGCTTTTCAGCTGATTATAACAGGGTTGTTTTCAAATCCAATGTTATAGATACTTGTTAAGTCGTTCTCTTAAATAATCAAATTCTACCCATTCCACCCAGCATTTCCAATCCTCTCATGGTGTTGTTCATCATCCAACTGACAAACTTACTAACCCTTATCATAAAATGGCCTCTTCTGGGCCTTGATAACTTTAACTTCATGAGTTGGTGGCTTTTGTTTTTCTAAAGTTTATTATGTGAAGACGTTTTTGTTATTTTTACGTGGATTTAATATCATTAGTAAAGACTTGTAATGAGAACTTGCTTAATACAGCTTTTCAAAATTGACAATTTAATGTCACCAGATTAAAATAGAAATTTACAGATAAAAATGTATTCATTTGTTTCAAATTCTAAAGCTGTCATCTGAAACAAAATATTATCATTAAAACACGTTTCATAACCAATTAAGAAAGAACAGTTATGAAGTCGATTTTTTTTATTACTGTATTTATGATTTCTTTGGCTTCCTGCACATCATCAGATATATTTATGGGATGTATAACTATTGTTTAATGGTATTTTTGCACAACTTTAAAAATTTCATAATTTATTTATTTTTCTTTAATCAATTTAGTAACTAGTGCACTCAATGTTTCTCATAAGTGCATTATGGTTAAACAACAATGCATCTATGCAATTTCTGGTAATCATTACTAATACCGACATGAATTATTTGAAAGTAAATACCATTGATAAATTAGTCAAAACCTGTTTATTTTGTTTAACCTACTCATTTGTGACCATTTGCATTAAAGAAAAATTCAATATTTTAAAGAAATTTTAAGCCAATTTACTGTATTTATGGTATGTATAACTATTGTTTTATGATATTTTTGGAAATCTGTTAAATTTCTAATTTTTTTTTGGAAATCTTTTAAATTTCTAATTTTTTTTGGAAATCTTTTAAATTTCTAATTTTTTTTGGAAATCTTTAAAATTTCTAAGTTTTTTTGGGTTTTTTTTTTTTTAATCAATTAGTAACTAATGCAATCAATTTTTTCCGTAAGTGGATTTGATTCTAAACAAACCACAATGCACCTGTGCAATGTCTGATGATGTCTCTATGGTTTAAATCTCATTAAAAATTGATATAAAGCAATTTAACTTTAGGAACTTTATAAGGACCTATTTTAATCCTTTTTTTTATCTTTTCTTTTAAAGCCTTAAATATTTGAATATTCACATTTAAAGTTATTTTTAAATATTGAAATGTGTAGCATAATGTGATTTGCCTTATTTACACATGAAGGAATAGACACCATGTCACCAGAACAGGAAAGAAAGCACTGATGCTGAATTAATATAACATATAACTCAATAAGTCCCGGGCCTGACATATAGAATTTCCACTAATAAAAAAAAGATCTATATGCTATCTATAAAGTACTAACCTTCAAATAGCATGTGTCAAACTTTGAGCACAATCGGATTATTAGTTTACAAATTACAGTTATTTAAGTGAAGCTACTGTTGTAAATTTTCAAAACAATGGAAAAATCTTAATTTCCCATGTTAATAGAGCACTACTGAGTCTGAGATTGGTATATTTGCTGACGACACCACGTTTTACTCTCATCATGTGGGCAAAACAGACGTGCACATATCCGAGGCAATGGCTGAATCCTTAGAAAATGACCTCCAGGCTGTAGTGGATTTGGGTCATAATTGGTTGGTAACTTTTAATGCCGCAAAGACAAAGCTCCTTTCCTTAAATAACTACAAGAAACCACTCCAACCACCGATTGTCATGGCAAATAACACCCTACCTGAGAGTTCAACATTCAAACTCCTCAACCTAACCTTCACAGGTAACATGAATTGGAACAAATATATAGAGGACATTGCCAAGGCTGCAGCAAAGAAGGTGGGCTCCCTCTACTGTGTTAGAAAACTTCTCACACCTGACATTATCCTATATCTCTACAAAGCCACCATCTGCCCATGCATGGAGTATTGTTGCCACATTTAGGCTGGTGCATCATCCACTAGTTTCTCCCTCTTAGACAAGGTCCAAAAAAGAATCGCTAATCTAATAGGTCCCTCACTATCAACCAAGCTCCAGCATCTGTCCCAACGCCGCAATGTTGCATCCTTGTGCTTGTTTTACAAATACTTCAATGGATTGTGCTCTGATGAACTGGCTATTCTGGTGCCCCCTCGATGTAAATACACTAGACCAACTCGACAAACAGGTAACTCCCATCCATTCACTGTGGAGGTCCCCAGATGCCGGAGAACCTTCTACTCCAATAGCTTCTTTCCTCATACTGCCGGCCTTTGGAATTCCCTCCCTGTTTCCCCAACAGTACCGACATGCAGAGGTTTAAAACTAATGTAAACAGACATCTCGCTACACTGCTCCCAACTTAGGATGACATCTAAAACTTACACCCTAATTCTCAGTAACCCCTTACGTCTACAGTGGTGGCCTGCCTTGTTTGGGGGTGAAATATGTTAACAAAAAAAAAAAAAAAAAAATTGAAGTTGCATGAAATAGCAGAGGAGTTGAAAATATGAGAAGGCAGTGTATTCATCATTTCTTTTTTTTTCCTTTTCTTTTTTTCGCAAAGTTTTTAGGGGTGTTCATGCGTTATCGCCTAAAAAAGTAAAATCTGTTTTTTTTTAGGTGGGGGGTGGAGTGATTTAATGGAGGATGTTAATCTATAATTATACTAAAATATGAATTAATTTTTTCGTAATTTGGACAGAATAGTGAAAAGGCGGTTTGTGAACATTAAACAATAAGTTTGTTGTTAAACTTTACAAATAAGGCATTTACTTAGCTAATTAAAAAAGTTATTTATTTATTTTTCAAAGAAAATGTAAAAACTACGAAAATTAAATGCTAAAATTAAAAAAAAAAATTTTTGAAAGCCTTTAGTTATAAAAATATTTTTTCACTTATAGAAATTCTATATCAAGAATAATGAATGCAGCTTTTTTTTAGGAAAAACTATGTTTTAAAAATGAAGTATATAAAAAAAAAAATTTAGCTAAGTTTAAAAAAAAACTTGTTTTGCTTGCCTAGTGTTGTGGAGCCGTGGAGGAGAATTACAAATAAATAATTTATCAAAAGAAATTATTCTCCTTGTAGGGGCTGGGGCAACATATTTTGGTAATTTATCCATTGTTTTTAAATTATTTGAATTAATTACAATTAATTTAGCGAAAAAAATATTGCTTATATAGATAGGCATAAAGAATAAAACTGAACGTGTTAAAAGATATAAATAAGCACATTAAGTAATGAAAAAGTAAGTTTTGCGCACCTCTTTTGAAAAGTAACAAACATGGTTTCGATTTTTTGTCATTTTTGTAATTACTGTTAATGTCGACAAAACTATTCCATATATATATATATATATATATGGGAAGAGAAGGATGAAGGTAATCCGACGTGATGGGAAAATGAAAAAGGAAAACCAAAAAATGGATGTTTTTTATGTGTACATCAACGTACGTTGATGTACACATAAAAAACATCCATTTTTTGGTTTTCCTTTTTCATTTTCCCATATATATATATATATATATATATAGGCAAATATGACAATCAAATTACAATCGAACAACAGCAAACAATTATTTATTATGAACTGTTTAAAAGTATACTTATGCAAATTAGGTAAACAAAGGATCGTGTTTAAGACTTTGCTTGTTACTATAGAGTATTTCAATAGAATATAGTGTATTATTGATCGGCCTTTGTTCCGATGGATACTACACCCCATAAACTGGTATCGTCTTGGCCTTCGGGGCTTACGCCGGTCTATGGGTTTGTCCTGTGCAGTTTTAGGAGGTCCACCCTCCCAGGCTTTGCCTCCCCTCTTTGGGGAGGAGTAAGTTTATTGCTTACTGCCTGAGGGAATGTCGACGGGGCTTCCCAGACAATTTTTAATGGCCAAAGTGCTCACCTTCTCAGGTGCTGGCTTTTCAAGTCCCACTTTCCCGACCCGACCTTGGGTCACATCTTACCTTGTAGGAGTAAGATAAAACTGGCCTTGTGCCTAACCTTCTGGGGAGGTAAATAAAAAGTGTATTATTGATTTAAATTAAAGTAACCCGTTTTGATGGTAATATCGTGGTAATAAATGGAAAAAATATTTCGCATTTATTCATTGAAATATATCTACACATATTTATACAGTAATTACATTGACACACTGGTTTTCATTAGATCACCAAAGTTAAGCGATGTTTAGCCTGGCCAGTACCAGATGGGTGACCATTTACGAATGCCAGGTGCTGTATGTGGGAGGATGGTGAAACCTCCCTGCAAAGAATACCACCCTGAAGAAGTTCTGTTCTCAATTATGTGGCGAAGGTCTTCGGAAAGAGTATGCTATCGTTTTTTTGTTTTGTTTTTGTTTTATATATAGGCAAATCACATTACACATCCAATATTAAAAAATAACTTTAAATCAAGTTTTTTCAGATATTTAATGCTTTAAAATAAAAGATCAAAAACGGATGAAAATAGTTCCTTCAAGATTTCCTAAAGTTAAATTGTTTTATATCTATTTTTAATGCGATTGAAACCATAGGCACATGATAAGAAAGTGGGTAATGATTACATAAATTATTTTAAAGGAAATACCGTTGGGAAATTAGTCAGAAAACTATTTATTTTGCTTTACTTACTCATTTGTGTCGTCTGTGCGTTGCAAAATGTCGTAAGGAAGTAAGTACATGATCAGAACGTCTGCATTTTCAAACCATTAAATTAGACGTGGCTTACTCGCTTTCGCTCCGGTTATGAACTTACTTCCTCCCCATAGATTCAAAATGGCTGAACGCAGATGACAAACTTCAACACTATTAACAGTACAGTAAATTAGCTTGAAACTTCTTTTAGATATAACATTTATTTTTAATGCAAATAGGTCACAAATGAGTAGGTTAAACAAAATGAGCAGGTTTTTACTAATTTCTCAATGGTATTTACTTTCAAATAATTCATGTCGGTATTAGTAATGATTATCAGAAATTGCATAGATGCATTGTTGTTTAACCATAATGCACTTATGAGAAACATTGAGTGCACTAGTTACTAAATTGATTAAAGAAAAATAAATAAATTATGAAATTTTTAAAGTTGTGCAAAAATACCATTAAACAATAGTTATACATCCCATAAATATATCTGATGATGCGCAGGAAGCCAAAGAAATCATAAATACTGTAATAAAAAAATCGACTTCATAACTGTTCTTTCTTAATTGGTTATGAAACGTGTTTTAATGATAATATTTTGTTTCAGATGACAGCTTTAGAATTTGACACACAAATGAATACATTTTTATCTGTAAATTTCTATTTTAATCTGGTGACATTAAGTTGTCACTTTTGAAAAGTTGTATTAAGCAAGTTCTCATTACAAGTCTTTACTAATGATATTAAATCCAGGTAAAAAAACAAACGTTTTCACATAATAAACTTTATACAAACAAAAGCCACCAACTCATGAAGTTAAAGTTATCAAGGCCCAGAAGAGGCCATTTTATGATAAGGGTTAGTAAGTTTGTCAGTTGGATGATGAACAACACCATGAGAGGATTGGAAATGCTGGGTGAAATGGGTAGAATTTGATTATTTAAGAGGACAGCTCAACAAGTATTTATTAACATTGGACTTGAAAATAACCCTGTTGTAGCCATCTTGAAAGCAGTCCTGTGGTACTGTGTTCCACATATGAACAATTCTCTGAAAGAAACTTTGTTCATGTAAGTTCCTTTTGGTTTTAGGTATACAGAGGGAGTAAGGAAAGTTCTTTACAGTGTTTGTAGGTAGATGAGTTCTTGCTGTGAATGTTTTACAGGGGAGACTAAAGATTGTGGCTCAGTCGAGCACCTACCATGAAAATAACGTTAACATTACAAGTCTTTAGTAATGATATCAAATTCAGATAAAAAAAGTCTTCACATTTTATTCAAACAAAATACACTAACTCATGAAGCTTAACTAAATTAGTGATTTTTTATGGCATATCAACCCTTTTGTGGGTTATTAAATGCCGAATTAAGTCCCTATTTAATTGCCTCCACACAAGGGCATAGTTATAAACAAGCTCATTTTTAAATGTAGCAAAAAAAAGACCTCCATAAAAAGGAGGCGCTCTGGATTGGGACAAAGATTGCCTCAGTCTAGAAACATGTTTCCCTCACTGACCGAAGATAGAAAGATTAAGTGCAGTATTAGAACAGATACAACACTTTGCTCCTATCTTGGTAAGTTTGTATGCTTACACTTCTTTCCATGTTCAAATATTTATTCATAGTGTAAATGTCTGTTTAGTTTGATTATTTTAAGTAAGTTTCAGGATATGTTATTTTGCATGGAACATAGTCTTTTAGAGTTTTGTTTTATGGTAAATTATGTCATTTGGTAAAAGTTTCCAGCTTCAAGTTCTTGATATTTTCAAATATTTATAGAATCATTAATAAATAAATAATCTGCAAATGATAAATTCTATTTAAACCATAGATGAGACTTTGGTAGGTACTACCACTCCGGATCAGAGTGGATCTGGGAGTAGTGACAACTAAAAGGTAACTGAACATTTACCATTGTCCCAGGTCAGGACCTCACCACCAGATGCACTGAAAGGTCAGGGCTAGAGTAGACAAAGTTTGAGCAGTTGATAGGGTTAGGAAGTATGGTAGGCATGAAATGATTAAAAACTTTTTTTAAATGCAGAAAAAGCTAGGAAGCGGGGTTTTAAAGTGGTGGTGATGGTTATGGTGATGATGGGGTGAACATCTTGCCCAAGGTTATCCGAGTCATTTTGGGTGAAGCATTAAGAACACTACTGTTAGAATCATTCAGCACTTTCAGAATGACACAATACCCTGAAAAAAAAAATTAGTTTATTTTTCTGCTCACCATTATATCAATTTTCGTTGGGTGCATCACTATTGTTTTGCACCTAATCAATCTTAATAAATTCTATTGATTTCATATGTTTTCTATTTAAATAGAATAGCTTATATCATTTTTGACCCACAATTTGTTTATGTCTAAATTGGTTAATTAGTTTTTCACAAAATCTGGTACAAAGTTATCTGACCATGAACACAGAAAACTGACTGAGCAAGATTTTTCAGGAAGATTCTGGTTTGTTTTATAGTCTTATTTTTGTTTTTTCTATGCAATTATTTAAAGTTTTCTTCATTCGCTTTTGCTCAGACTCCACCAAAAGTTAGGATTAATGGTTGATCCCAGTAAAACTTTATTACGCATGAAAAATAACACTGGCAGTGAAAAATGCCCTCCAAATTAGCATATATTGCACCTTTTCACAAATATATAAAAGTTCATCTTTCTAATATAAGGCCAACAAATTTCATATTAATTTGCAAAAAGACAGACATTTCATTAATTAACTATTTTTTTCTTTGTCTTTAAATTCAGTGATTGTTTTTTATATCAATACAAAGTACTTTTATGTATACAATTTTATTTCGTAGAGAAATGCTTATAATTTGGGCTCAACAGTTATTTTCCACATACTTACTGCAATCAGACTGTGTAAGTCATAAATAAAACCCCTACTCAACAACGCGTGTGCGCGCACACACACACACAGGAAACAAAGTCTTTTGTTAAATTGTAAATTAAAAACAGAGCCCTATACCCCCTCCAAAATCACACACCACGGCCAAGTAAACAAATCAGTTAGTACCCCCCATCCCCACCCGTTAAACCTTTTACGATTTTATTTTTTAACCTCCTATGCCATGAACAATCCTCATTAGATTTAACCCACTGTATTTTGACGATTGGTCTTGACAATGGTAAGTTGTTTGCATGTCGTCTTTTGCCAATATTGTTGTCAAAAAGATACCCTCCCCCCTCTTGAGGTTAAAATCAAAAATACTTTTTTAAATTCACTCAAAGGTGAATATTGTTCCAAATCAGATTGTTATTATTATCTATAACATTCGAGAATACCTGCAAAATATTTAAAAAAAGAAATACTGTGGGTTAAATTGAATCAGCATTTTTAATTTAAGGTGGTATAAGAGGCTAATTTGTGTCAGATAATGTAACTAGTGTTCAGTCGTTGGGTTGGTCATATTGATGGAATGGATGAGAGTGCTTGGTTTCAATGTAGAACAGTTGAAGTAGCAAGATCAGTTGGCAAGGGAAGGCAAGTGAAAACATAGGAGAAAGGGATAAGGATAGATTTTAAATAAAGAAGGATGAATAAATACCTGGTCAGAGATAGGTTAGTTTGGAAATCAATTTCTAATTCATGCTAACTTGTAAAACATGTTAAACCGAACATGATATGGATATGATGACCCAACACCATAAACGTTTGACTGTTTTGGAAATGTTTTCAAAGTCGCATGAAGATACTCAAGTTGGCCATGGATACTGGTCCATACAACTATCTAATTTTGTTCCTAATTTTTTTCTATGATTTTCTTTTACGAAAATAAACCGAAATTAATCTTTTGTTTTTCTCTCTTACTCTAGAATACAATTCTCCTGCCTACGAATCACTCTCTTTTAATCTTCTGAAAGAACGCTTAATTTGCATTGGTTATCCATCGGCCATTTCTGAGTTTCAATACGATCCTACCTTTCCTGTCAGGTAAATATATCTTTTTACATTCGCTTACACATTCATTATTTTTTAATTTCAAAATAAGAAGCGGGTGTGCGTGATTGACCTAATTGATACCGTCGTGGCTTATGGAATTGGCTATATTCTGTTCAAATCTAATTGGGTTATTGCAGCTGATAAACTCTAATTTTGAATGAAAATAACAGGTAACCGCTTTGTTTATGGTATTTTCCTCACCAAAAGTAAAAATAAAGAATTTTACAAAATAGAATATAATACAATGATAGACAGAAAGAAAAACGTCTTTATTAAACAGCTAGCTTACTCCATGTCCTGGCGTTGCCCAGTAAAGTATGTTAACCCAAAAAAAATTTGCACCCACAACATTGAACTACTGAATTATTTGCTGCTTATGGTTGTCTAGCAAGACGCAGACCCCACAATTTAGGGGGTCAGGTAACCACACAGACTTATGGTAGAACTTCAATTAGCAACCACCAGTTTTATTTTTGTTTTTGTTTTTTGCTTAAAAAAGAAGTGCAGTCGTTAAAAGGCAATGTCACCAAAAGTTTTTGTTTTTTTTAAAGTGTATTTGACATTTTACAAACCTTTGTTTTTGAACAGGTGAATGGTCACTCCTAATATATCAAGATATATTTTTCCATCCTTCCGGACTTTATACTACAGTAAATGAATGATACATAAAATATTTCAAAATAAATAAGTTTTGTTAAAAAATAATATCAGTTTTATTGTCTCCACTTATTTATTTTTATTCATCTCCTCTTTCATCGCTCTGGCTCTCACCGCATTGTAAACAGCCATACTTATTTATTAGCAAACTACCATACCCATGTATATATATATATGTCTAAAGGAGCTTTGAGTCATTTTAAACAAAAGAAAAAAAAAGAAGTAAAATGCAGTTTAAATTCCCAGAGAAACTAACTAAAACTAACTAAACCCAAGATATTGCAGACTTAACATTCGTTGGAAAATTCATAAATAAATTTTTAAAAAATAAGTAAATAAAATAAAAAAAGGGGGGGGGGGTTAAGTATCTAATAGTGAAACAAAAACAGGAGACCTTAAGCGTCTAATATTAACACAGGGATCATCATATATATATATCATGGACGGTGTACCGGGGGGGGGGGGAGGCTCAAGCCCCCTCACTTTTTGACTTGGGCACCCCACTTTACGGTCATCAATAATTAAGTTGATATGCATGTGTTTAACCCCCCCCCCCCACACACACACACATTTTAGGAGAGCCCCCCCCACACACACACACTTTTATAACTGTCCCGCCGGCCCTGTATATATATTAGGTAGAAGCAATAAATATAGCATTAGTTTAAATTTTAATGTTTTTTCTTTCTTTTTTTTGTGGGGGGGGGGGGGAGGGGGGAGCTATGATACAGTTTCGATGATGCTTCCCTAAATGGTAAAGTTTACAAAAAATAAATAATATTCCCACATTACTGACCCTGTTGCCTATGAATATCTATTCCATAATTCATAAGTTCAATAGGATTTTACCAAGCACATACATAGTATTAATGTTCACACGCGTGCACCGATCCTTTTAAAAATGTATTACTTAATATAATTCAAAAGTTGATGTAGAGCAATTCTTTTCTCTATTAATTTTTTTTTGTATTTAACTTATTTTTAGGTGTGGGTGGATTCACCCCCTAAATGGTAAAGTTTACCAAAAAAAAAAATGATGTGCCCATGTTACTCACTGTGTTGCCAAGAATATATATTCCAAAATTCATAATGATCAGTTTATTAGTTTAGGATTTTATCCTGTACAATGAAATATATTGCCTAACTTTATATATATGCACCTTTTAAATGTTAAAATTTACAGAAAAAAATATGCCCATATTACTCACCGTCTTGCCTAGAATATATATTCTAAAATTCATAATGATCAGTTCATTAGTTTATGAGATTATCCTGTACATAGAAATATATATATATATATATATATATATATATATATATATATATATATATATATGAAGAAGAATGGAAAGGAATTAGAGAAGCAAAAGCCAAATCAAAATTCAATTCAATTGCTCAGAGCAAGGTATATTCTGCAAAAAGGCAATTTATTCAAGTTAAATTTTCCTTAAGCCAGGCTTTTCAAAGATCAAAATCTTATCATCAGAGGAAGTCGCTGGGATAGATAAGTTGGCAATGTCCAAGATTTAAAATTTGAAAAAATGAAATAAAAGTTGTAGGGAAAGAAACACATGGCAAAACTCTGCCCGAATGCAAGCAAATGTCCGATTGCTAAAAAGTTCGGTGTCGAAAAGTCCAGCGGAGAGAATAAGATGTAGATAGGTAGGTCGTTAAAGGCACGAGATGTAATGAGAGAGGATTCAAAATTAAATTCCAAGAAGCCACAACTTCAGGTGCGGCGAAAATAGAAAATCCAAAAGGGTAAAAAGTCCAATAAGAGGTACGCTCGTGGATCTACATCTTATTCTCTTCGCTGGACTTTTCGACACCGGACTTTTTAGCAATCGGACATTTGCTTGCATTCGGGCAGAGTTTGCCCTGTGTTTCTTTCCCTACAACTTTTATTTCATTTTTTCAAATTTTAAATCTTGGCCATTGCCAACTTATCTATCCCAGCGACTTCCTCTGATGATAAGATTTTGATCTTTGAAAAGCCTGGCTTAAGGAAAATTTAACTTGAATAAATTGCCTTTTTGCGGAATATACCTTGCTCTGAGCAATTGAATTGAATTTTGATTTGGCTTTTGCTTCTCTAATTCCTTTCCATTCTTCTTCATATCTACCTGCTCTATCCTGGATATTGAGCTGTATACTCTTCACAATAGGTTTTACCTTTCCTAAAAGTTCGCTTTTAGTACACCACTTTATATATATATATATATATATATATATATATATATATATTATATATTTGTGTGTGTGCTAAAACTTTTTCACCCCAAATGCTCTAAAATTATGCATAAATAGAACTGTGTATAATAGTTAAATTAAACTAATCATTTAATAAGAAAAAAAAATCGAATAGTGAATTAATGAGAGTTCGTTTTGTAAAGGAATATGCAAATTAGTTATCCTTTTTAAAGTCGCTCGCATATCCATGACTGAGTATATTAGAAAGTTGTTTTTATTTTTTCAATAGAAAAATTGGCATTTTACTATCAATGTCAGTGTGACAAAGAACTCTATTTTATATATCTAAATGAATAAATAGGAATTTTTTTTTTTCATTTATCACTCCTATATTATTAGCAAAATGGGTTATTGTTATTAAAATCAATAATATAACAATATTTTAAAATACTGTATATAAAGTACAGATGAACGATTCAAGGAGAGGTTTTTGAATGATTACTTTGCGTAACTATTTTCTAAACAGTTCATATTAAATTCATGTTCGGTTTTATTAATTTGTAATTTTATTGTCCTATTTTCCTATATATTTGCAATAGTTTCGTTGATATTAACTAGCTAGAAAGATATGCCGACGAGGTATAAGAATTCATTGTTTGAAAAGCACACATTTTTACCAGTTAACATTAATTTAACACCAACTTGAAACCATTAGATGTTGATATTTTTCAATTTAACGCAGACGATATTGTGTTTTTATAGGCATACAAAAACGTCCCATCTTAAAGAAAAAAAGTCATTTGTGAATATGGTGGGCTTAATATACTGTTTTAAGTTATTAAAAACTTTAGTGAATGACATTTTTTTCCTAATATCAAATTGTGTTTCCGTCTATTTTTTCCATCATCCAAATGTATTAACTATTAAAAGAAAAATCTAGCTTAATCTCTACTGTACTATAAATCATATGAAGAAGATTCAATGTGTTCACTGTTGAAAGGAATCTTATATGAACTGTCAAAGTTGTGCTTCCATGTCATTTTCCCAATGTTTAGGCTGGCTCGATCTAATAATTATTGCTTCCATTATGATTAATTGATCCCCGATTTATAAAATCGGGGGACTTATGTTTTGAGTCCGTCCGGATTTTTCTCCGCAACCATCCATTGAATTTCTCTGAAATTTTGCATGAAGTTGTAACTTTGGTAAGGTTAGAAAGTGAGATTCTCCGATTTTTGAAAAAAAATCTGGTTAGCCCCCCCAGGGAGTCAAAAGGCCCCGAAATGGCAAAAAATGACATTTTTTGCCCCCATAACTTTTCATCCATCCATTCAATTTCTCTGAAACTTGGCCTAAATGTGGAGGCAATTGTTCCTAATAGAAAATAAGTATCCCTGACCTTGGAAAAAATCTGGTTCGCGCCCTCAGGGGGTCAAAAGCCCCCAAAATGGCAAAAAATGCCCTCTTTCTCCCATAACGTTTGATCCATCCATTCAATTTTTCTGAAACTTGGCCAAAATGTAGAGGTAATTGTTCTGGATATAAAATGAGCATCCTTGACCTCAGAAAAATTCTGGTTCTCGCCCCCAGGGGGTCAAAAATGCCCCAAATTGCCCAAATTTATTGCATTTTACACTCGCCACATCGAATCACATAGAGAGGGGGACCACACACGCGCGGCTTGTTAATAGTGTTTTATGTTTGTTTCTTTGTTACTGACAAATTGGATATATAAAACGTACACTTCAGCCATCACAAATTAATAGAGATTAAAAGCCACCGGTTTGTTTTCTTAATAACTTCGTTAGCTAAAACATTTGTAACTAAATCAACTTGGAAAAAATCAGTTGTCATCTTCTGCTTGTTTATGTGTCACGCAATGATGAGTACTTTTGGATGTTACGAGCATTAGAAATTCGTGCAACAGATCCCAGCTCTTTAGCTTACGAGATGAGAGTTCCACTTTCGAAAGTGTTTTAAAAATTCATTTTTATTTTGTAACATTCGAATTTTGCTGATGTCATGAACATATGGAAACATTCATATGTGGCTTCAGATGTCTCATAGACGTAGAAGAGCATGACACACGTAATCTAGTACTAATATGTAGTTGGTCTTCTTATACTTGGATCATGTTCAACATTGTTGCTTTTACCGTTATCGCGATGATCGTTTTTACATGAACCAATTACATTCTCGTTTTTCTCATCCATTCTGATTATTCATTCCATCTTTCAGTTCATCCATCAATCATCTTGTTTCAGGTGAGGTAATTTTTCTGCCAAGATACCACAACCGCTCACGTTTTCCATAACTTATTTTCTTAACAATAATTCATCTTCCTATCGCATCAAACTCTTCCAACTTATAACAAGATTTATTTAACTTAACTGGATTTTGTGCAGATTCAATGGTGGCTTTCTTCAATTGTTTTCAAAGATCCAAATAAAATGTAAACATTTTAGATGACAGTTTAATTTTATATAATAGACTAGCTGGCTTTGCGGCTCATTACCGCTTCTCAAAGTTCGATACGTGAAATACTTGAAGCATTAATTGGAAATAATGAACATTTAATTCGTGACTTAGTTGTAAACACAAAACAAAATCTTTCTCATTTCTTCATATAGATAGGGATAAACATTAACATTTTGGTAATTTTGATACAAATTTATTTATCTTTTAAGTGACATAAAAGAAAAGAAATCAATTTGCCCTTTCACTTGCAATTTAGAAATAGATCGCTACTTGTTAAAAATCAAGTCGGTCCATCTAAAGAAGGAAAATTTGAACACAAATGCTAAATATTTATCTAGGAAATTAAACAATTTTGCGAAACATAACTATTTGTTATATTAAAATAAAACTCATTGAATTAAAAAAAATAATAATAGTTAATTAATAAAATTTCCTTTTCCAAAACCAACATGCAAATCAGTTTATTTCACATTTGGACTGATATCACATAACATAAGCAGTATAAAAAAAATGATGGTGCGTTTATTGTGTAAAGTTGAATTAACTTGAAATAGACTTTACCGTCAGTGCAAGAAATGGGTACAACTTCTACATTTATTCATTTAGATATATGTGTGTGATTATAGAATGGTCATTTTTAGTTTTAACAACAGTATTTGTAATTGTATTTTTCAGCAGAATCGGTGAGAGTTCCTGGATTAATAGCTGTAGAACTGTTGGGGTAGCAGGGTCATTGGCAGGGAAACTATGAGAGAAAAAGGGATAAAGACCTACTAGAGATAAGTTAGTTTGGAAGCCAATTTCTAAGAGCTGTCTAACACATGCCAGAATGTAAAACAGACGTTAAACCGAATATGATGATTTTTTTTTTTTTAAATTAACTCAATAACATCTGAAGTTATTAAATTTGTGGAGTTATGTTCTTTCATTGTTTTTACATATTTTTCTTCTGCAAATTTTGGTTAGTAATTTTGTTAGCTAGAACTTTTGTAATTAAATTATCTTGAAAAAATCAGTTGTCATCTGCTTCTTGTTTATATATTCAAAGAAAGCTATATGAATACTACTACTACTGCATAGAGTTTGGGTGAATACCTCCCTTTAAATTAGAGCATGCATATTTGATCGTGTTATCTAACTAAGGGAGGTACAAGCAAAATTATTATAGAGATACTAGAATATACAATCATCTATTTGGATCATAAAAAAAGTTTCAAAAATATAATAATAATAATAATAATAATAATAATAATAATAATAATAATAATTAATAAATTAATAATAAAAACCCCGACTGAGCTCCAATTTCTGCTCCCCCTCCCCGTGAAACATTCACAGCAAAATCTCGTCTAGCTACAACTACTGTAAATAATTTTCTTCTGTGTACCTAAAAGTAAACGGAACTGCCATGAACAAAGTTTCTTTCTAAGAACTTCCTAAAGAAGCCCCAACGTATTGTGTTCCACAGGAACACAATACATTGGGTCTTCTTCCCAGCTGACTATAACATGATTGTTTTCAAGTCCAATTTTAACAAATTCTTGTTGAGCCATCCTCTTAAATAATCAAATTCTGCCCAGTTCACCCATTGTCTCCAATCCTCTCAAGATGTTGTCACACCGTCCACCTGACAAACTCATTAACCCTTATCCTCGAGTGGTCTTTGGGCCTTGATAAACGGGGGGCTCATTAGTACAAAAAATATATATTCCATCATAAAAATAATAATTTTTACTTTAATTTGATCTTAACACATAGTCGGCGTATAGATATATATAACGTCAATCTGATTGACATTATTCCACTGAAGATGGACCCAGATAGGTCAGAAAGTACTTTGGACCTAAAAGAAAATTACGGCAGTTTCATCAGCCAATTCTCATCTGAGATTAGGACTTTAATCCGGAAAGTGGAAGGGATTCATAAAAAATATCCAGACATGAGTTGTCGGTTATTTTTAATAATAATATATATATATATATATATATATATATATATATATATATATATATATATATATATATACATATATACAGGGTGTTTCAAAAGTCTTGGGAACATAACGATTTTTAATAACTCAAAAACTATTAGGAGTTGAAAAATGAAATTGGTACCGTTGGAAAGGTTAAAGTTTCAAGTTTTGTGGGGAATCTTCAAAGTTGCTCAATATGAGCACTATTCGTCACACGGCAGACATCTAGTCGATAGTCCATTTCCTGCCAAACGCGTTCCAGCATCTTGACGTCAATGGTTCCCACAACTGCCGTTACTCGAGCCTTTAGTTCGTCACCATCTCTGGGAAGGGGCGGCACATAGACTTGTTGCTTGACAAAGCCCCAAAGGAAAAAGTCACACGGGGTAAGATCTGGAGACCTAGGAGGCCAGGGCATGAGAACGTCATCACCTCGCCCAGATCTCCCAATCCATCTACCAGGCAGCCTTGTGTTAAGAAACTGCCTTACTCTAAGACTCCGGTGTGGTGGTGCACCATCTTGTTGAAAAATGAAGTCATCAGATTCTGCTTGTTCCAACTGAGCCATTAACCAGTCTTCCAGCATGTTGAGATAGGATTCACCAGTGATAGTTGCCTCTTCAAAGAAGAACGGTCCATAGACACCTTTCTTGGAAATTGCACAAAACACGTTCACTTTTGGTGAATCTCGCTCGTGCTCAAGAAGTTCATGAGGATTCTCAGTACCCCATATGCGAGTGTTATGCTTATTAACTTTGCCATTCAGATGGAAGGTCGCCTCATCGCTAAAAACAAGCCGGTCATCAAAGCCGTTATCTTCCAACTTCTCTTGCATTGCAATGCAAAAGTCACGGCAAAGTGGCTTATCAGTGTCCTTCAACTTTTGGACCAACTTGAGCTTGTAAGGTACCATTTGCAGTCGTTTCCTTAAGACACGCCAGACAGTTGCTGGAGCAAGCTGAAGTTCCCTGCTGGCTCTTCTCACTGATTTACGGGGGCTCCGCTGAAAGGCTGTCCGAACTTGCTCAACTGCATCTTCTGAAGTTGAAGGGCGACCTGTTCGCTTACTTGGGCACAAACACCCATCTTTCACAAATTTAGCATGCCATCTGACAATGGATTTCCTTTCAGGGGCTTCTTTTTTAAATTTCCTGCGAAATGCACGCTGAACACATGTCCACGATTCAGTCTTTGCAAATTGGAGGACGCAAAATGCCTTGTCTTGTTTAGAGAACGCCATTACTGCACCTGGAAAGATAACACGAAAATCATTAGTATGACCAAAAACTTGATTAAGCAAGCTTTAAAATGGCACCAGTTTCATTTTTCTACCTGGAATAGTTCATGAGATATACGCATTTGTAATGTTCCCAAGACTTTTGAAACACCCTGTATATTGCTGGTTTTTTGTTGACAATTCGTTTTTATGAGTAATACCATTAAATAAACTGTTAATTTAGTTGGCGAGCTGAAAATAAACCAAGAAAACCACAAAGAGAAAAATGAAACTCACACAGGATTCGAACCTATGCCTCACACAAGAGGGACCCTCTTAACCACTTGGCCAATGAGCTCAACTGCCAGTGATAATAATAATACATAATTCAAAAGGGCTTATATGATTTTAATTATTATTTATTATTGTTATAAAGCTCTATCTGAAAGGATACCAAGACTTTCTTAGTGCAAGATCTATTGTTTGATTTGGTTCCGTTCTAGAAATTTTTTTATGTTATAGATATATACATATATATACTTATTAAAGACAATGGTATTTTCTCTTTTCATTATTTTCTCCATCGTTGTTGCAACTCCAGGTCTCTGGTGTTAATTCATGGAGTATGAATCCGAGAGGCTTTTTTTTGTCTATCTCGAGCACTTTTGATCTTCGCGATCGTCTTTAGGGATTTTTTTTTTTTTTTTTGCTATATTGTTGTTATTTCAGGTATTTTATTATTTTGGTCTGTAGTAGAAAAATAAGTGTAATTGAATCTTTTATTTATTTATGTATTTTTATATTGTTTTTATTAATTTCTTGTTTTAAGTTTTTTTTTGAATTGTGGAAGAAATAAAGTTTAATTTAATCTGTTATTTATTTATGTGCTTGCATATTTATCGTGGAAGATGTTTAATACGTTAGTGCCGATGTTAAATGATATTCTATTAATCTTAGGTTGTTTGTTTTTAATGTATCGCTACTACGATTTTTAAAAGTCATCTAGTTATTTTTGTGTATGATTTTAGTGTTAGACGTTAGAATTTTTCTGATTACGGCTGAGTTTTTTTGTTGTGTGTAGTGATGTGGTGTTGAATTGCGCTAGTGTCTTATAGATGGCATGTAAGGCATCGAGAGATGCCTATATAATCAAGTCGAACATTGTCTGTCTGTCTACTTTTTACGCTTTTGCCATCCAATGCAGCTCTACCATCCTTACCAATTATAAATCATCATACCCTCAGATGTTTATATCATTTTTTAATTTTGTATGTTTATTACGCCTCTTCGGCTATCTTAATTGAAACAAAAACATTACGCACAACATTTACACTATTAATACAATATAAATATACAGATGAGATTCCATTAAATATTTCATCCGATAGTTTCCAAAAGTGCCTTCTTAATTTCTTTTTTACCATTTTTTTAAATTCATCTAATTCAATCATAAAACGTTCTACTGCTTTTTATAATATGATTCAATAATATATTACTCTATTAGAAAAAAAAAATTTTCAACTGGTTAATAAATCTAGTTTTTGAAATATGCCTTCACGATAATTTTTCAAATCGAGAAATATTTTTAAAATGTCCACCATAGTTAGAAATGCCATTATTTTGAAAGTTTCAATTAAATCACATCTCATTCCTTTCTTTAGTAAAGTAGTTAATCCTAATGTTTAACATCTTTCCTGTAACAGTATTCTCTTACTTTTTTAATTAGGTTTGTCACTCTTCTTTGTATGTCTTCCAATCTCAATATTAAATTTCAATTTCCATGTCTAGACAGTGGAGTCCAAGTTTGACTACAATATTCTATATGAGGTCTTATTAGAGTTTCATATACAACACATCACTCAATAAGTACCGGGTCTGACATATAAATGGCACCACTAATAAAAAATTTCATATAATTTTTATAAAATACTAACCTTCAAATGACACTGTCAAAATTTGAGCCCAGTCAGACTATTAGTTTACAAATACAGTTATTTAAGTGAAGCTGCTTTGCAAATACTAAAATCAATGGAAAAATTGGAATTTAGTGTGTTGCTTTCTGATGAAAAAATATACTGTTCAAGGAAAGAAATGACTTGATAAGTTTTATCCAGACTCTTCTCTATTGGAAACAGCGGTTCAGAGGTGGTATGCTGATTTTAAATACAGTTGTACAGACACAAATGATGCTGAATACTCAGGATGCCCAAATTCAGTAGTTGTCCCGGAAAATATTTTTTTAAATCCACAAACCCGTTTTGATTGATCATAAATTGAAGTTGCATGAGATAGTAGAGGAGTTGAAGATATCGGAATGGAAGTGTATTCGCCATTTTACAGGAATATTTGTAAAAGAGAAAACTTTATTCAAAGTGAGTGTTGCGTTTGCTCACAGTAAATCGAAAACCACAATGTGTCGACGATTTAGAGCATTGTTTGCAACTGTTTCAACATAATAAAAGGAGATTTTGCATCAATATGTGACAATGGATGAAACATGGATCCATCACTTCACTCCGGAGTCTAATTGGCAGTCAGCTGAATGGACAGAAGATGGTGAAAGCCCTCTAAAGCAACTAAAGACACAAACATCAGCAGGCAAGGTTTTGGCTTCCGTATTTTAGGATGTGCAAGGTATTTTGTTCATTGATTACCTTGAGAAAGGAAGAAACATCAATAGCGAATATTATATAGCGTTATTGATGTGTTTGAAGGAAGAAATTGCCAAACAAACAGCCACAAATGGGAGAAGAAAAAGTGTACTTTCACCAGGACAAAGCACCATGTCACAAGTCAATTGCAATGAAGGCAAAGCTACATGAATTGAACTTCAAATTGCTTCCGCACCAATCCTATTCTCTAGATTTGGCTCTCAGTGACTACTGGCTGTTTGCAGACCTCAAAAGAAAGCTCCGGAGAAAGAGATTTGGCTTTAATGAAGAAGTGATATCGGTAACGGAGGTGTATTTTGAGGTTAAAGACGAATTGTTCTACAAAAAACGGCATTGAATTGTTAGAGAACTGTTTGAAGCAGTGTATCACTAGAAGAAGTCTATGTTGATAAATAAAGTCGAATTTTGCCTAAAAGTTATTGTTTTATTAGTTAGCACGGAACTTATTGAGTGATGTGTTATTTAGAAGAATGTTTAGCTCTTTAGAAATAATATTTATAACCATCCATCCAATCATTTTATTTAACCTTGATACATTAGACCAAACATGATTAAATGTATCATCAAAACCAATTCCAAAATCACATTCTACGTTTACTTTACTTTAATAATCACGCATGCAAATTTAATTTTTATGGGCAAATAAGGAGAGGCTTAATCTCAATATCTAATAATGCCATGTCGAACCCCTAGCGAAATTTCAGGAAGAAACCAGACTACAGCTGTGGACCAGACGGCTAGAGAATAGCTCCCCTCCTACTGACATGGGAATCTGCCCCCCCCCCCCCCTCTGAATCCCTCTGTCTTGGTTCAGAGGCACCCTGGCTCCAGTGGAAAACACTCAACTACCTGAGAACGAGAATGGGACAATCAAAAGTTGCTGAGTAGATGGGGCTACAAAACTGACCCAACCATCTGTGAATGTGAAGAGGAGGACCATACGATGCAACACTGCCTTGTCTGCCTCTTACTGCCCAACTGGTGCAGCTTGAAGAATCTTGCAGAGTACAACAATAATGCAAAAGACTGCGTAAAAAAGTGGGAAACTGTCGTATGACCACATGCTTCAGACACACAATAAAGAATCTCTAATAATAAAAAAGAAAGACAAGAATTTCTTTCACTTTTAATATAGACACAAAAATATTTCCTTATTAAAACATAATGAAGGGAGAGAGAGAGAGAAAGAGTTTTGTCATCTTTTTCTTATCGATTAGTTTTGTCTTCTTATTGATTAGTTTTGTCTTATCGATTAGTTTTGTCTTTTTTGTTGATTAGTTTCGTTTCAATGATCTCAAGTAATGAATAGGAATTAAATTGCGAACCGATATCTAATTAATAGGAACACCAGAACTCTTACAATATTTACTATATTTCTTTTTAAAATACCAACATTTTTCATTTTCATGAGTAAATAATAATGAAATACTTGCGAAAATCCATTTATAATGTGATGGGCACTTTCTCTGTGGTTGTGTCTGTCTGTCTGTCTATCTGTCAGTCAGAATTTTTTTAAAAACGAATATCTTAACTTCTTTTAGAAATGGAAAATATTACATTAATATTAAATAATAAATTCCCAACAAATAAATTGGACGCCACGATCAGAAATCAAAACCGAAACCTTGAGATGTTTAGTCTGACATTCTACCAACTGAGCTATTTGAACTTTCTTATAAATAGATCTTAAACATTCCCGTAACAAAATAATTATGGCTTTGGCGTGACTTCATAGATTCATGATTTACTTCATGTTTCAAAACATGAATTCAAACATCTGCGATAATAAAGAAAATAAAAATAAATGGGTAAACATTATCAATAACGCTGGAAATTATTTTAATAGTTGAAAACAATTTATTTAGCTTTAACTATGTATTGTATGCCATTTTTTCACAATTGTATAATTCTAGACAAGTAAATAAGAACACCCCCTTGCAGACAATGAGAGAGAAGAGGGTAGCCTAGCAGAAAAATGCTCTGTCCGGTCGCATTTTTTTGGCTGGTCCAAATATACATCTTCATCAAATATCCATTTTTTATTTATTTTTTATAATTTAATTTACCTCCAAACAAGGCACATTGCCACTGAGACATAAGGGGCTACTGTGATTAGGAGACAGATTTCTAGGGCCATTCTAAGTTTGGATTTGGGCAACAAGATATTTGTTTACATTACATTTAAATTTTTGCATGTTAGTACAGTTGGGGAAACGAGAATTAGGGAGGGAATTCTAAAGGCACGTTGTTCAATGAAAGAAACTATTAGAGTAAAAAGTTTTCCGGCATCTGGAGATCTCTACAGTGAAGGGGTGGAATTTTGCTGCTAGTCGTGTTGATTGGGGATATTTATGTTAAGGGGGTACAAGTGCAGTAAGTTGGTCGCAGTACATTCCATGGAAGTACTTGTAAAACAATCACAGAGATGTCACATTGCAGTGATGAGACAGGGGCGGGAGCTTGGTAGACGGTGTGGGACCTATTAAGTTAGAAACTGTTTTTGTACCCTGTCTAAATGGGAGAGACTAGTGGTTGGTGTCATCAGCTCAGATGTGGCAACAATATTCCATGCACGGATATAAGATACTGGCAGGTGTGAGAAGTTTATTAGCCCGGTAGAGAGAGCCCACTTTCTTTGCAGCAGACTTGGCAGTATCTTCTATGTATTTATTCCAATTCATGTTACCAGTGAATGTTAGACCAAGGAGTTTGAATGATTGATGCTTAGGAAGGGTGCTATCAGCCATGGCAATCGGTGGTTGGAAAGGTTTCTTATAATTGGTAATGGAAAGGAGCTTTACTTTAAGAAATCTCTCTATTTAAAACTCAATGCCCGTGTGTATGTGTGTTCCCTATAAAAAGAAAGGTTAAGAGAATCTACATAAAATCTAAATGTGTATTCTTATGTAAAATCGATTGTGGAAGGTAATGGAAGTGTTCCTGAATCTTTAAGTGCATCCCTAAGGAGGATATGAAGGCATAGCCCCCTTAAAACTTCAATTATATCCTGTTTTGATGAAATCTATATCAGGTATGTAATTATCCAGGGAAGACAATGGAAGTGGTCTTGAATCTCTGTTACCTCCTATGTGCCAAATATCTATGTGCCCCAACCTCCAAGTGACCCATGGAGACAGAACCGCCTTAAAACTTCTAAAATACATATATCTGATTTTAATGAAATTTAAACCATGTGTATAAGACACCAATTCAAAGAGTTTTCCAACATTTTGTCTTCTTTCAATAATATGGGGTGAAACTGGAGGAGGGGGGGCAGTAAAACAAAGTAATATCGTTTTATGAGCATAGTGAAAAAGTACATAGTAGTGATCATCATTCAATCCTGAGCAACGTCGGGTCTTCCTGCTAATATTAGATAATGTTGATTTACGATGGATGATACCATGTTGATTAAACAGGGGGAGGGATAAAGAGAAACCCCTGAATTACTTGATTAAGTTTTATCCTAATCAAGTATCGCTTTCTTATAAGTAGTTAAGAAAACTAGGTACAAGAGATCCTAATGACCGATAATCTTGAACACTGTTCCTGTCTAATAATACGAAGCCAGCAGTGACAATCGCATATGCATATACTATCAGTTTTTTTCACTTGCTCCTTTTCACACTGTTTTTCAGTTTATTCTTTCCAAAGCCCTAAATAGCCTATAATATTGTATGATTCTCCATCTCTCCTAAACACTAGCTCATTCTAATAATACTAAGCCAGCAGTAACAATGGCATATTCATATACTCTCAATGTCCTATTCTAGTCTTTTTCACTTGTTCCTTTTTATATTGTTTTCTCTTTGTTCATGCCTTTGCTGCTGGCTTATTCTCGATATTTAGTTTCTTTTTTCGTTTACGGACACGTGTGTTAGCATCACTTATTTGAATTTATATTTTATATTCTTGGTTTATATCCATCCCTATTGTCACTGCTGGTTTAATATTAGGCTAAGGGACCTTTAAGGTTTCACCCAAACCCTTCCATCCAAACACGGCCTTCGTTATGTAACAAAACCAGCAGACAGAGCCCCATATAGAAATGTATCTAAAAAAAAAAATGCTATTTTAAACTTAAATTTGACAGATCAACGAAAATGTTATTTCAAAATTAAGCATGAAAGACCAACAGGTTGACCAATAGACACTCTCTTACAGATATGTGTGTATGCATCTAAAAAAAGAATGCTATATCAAACTTAAGAATGATAAATGCTATTTCAAACAATCAAGATAGAAAAACAGTTCGTACCAATAGACAAAAAAATGAATGACAGACTGACAAAAATGTCGTTTCAAACCAAAGCATGACAGGCAAAGGAAAACGTTATTTCAAACTTATGCATGACGGACAAAGGGGAATACTATGTCAAATTTTAGCATGACAGACTAAGTAAAATGCTATTTCAAATTTTAGCATGACAGACCAAGTAAAATGCTATTTCAAATTTTAGCATGACAGACCAAGTAAAATACTATTTCAAATTTTAGCATGACAGACCAAGTAAAATGCTATTTCAAATTTTAGCATGACAGACCAAGTAAAATACTATTTCAAATTTTAGCATGACAGACCAAGTAAAATACTATTTCAAGTTTTAGCATGACAGACCAAGTAAAATGCTATTTTAAATTTTAGCATGACAGACCAAGTAAAATGCTATTTTAAATTTTAGCATGACAGACCAAGTAAAATGCTATTTTAAATTTTAGCATGACAGACCAAGTAAAATGCTATTTTAAATTTTAGCATGACAGACCAAGTAAAATGCTATTTGAAATTTTAGCATGACAGACTAAGGAAAACGCTATTTCAAACTTATGCATGACGGACAAAGGGGAATACTATGTCAAATTTTAGCATGACAGACCAAGTAAAATGCTATTTCAAATTTTAGCATGACAGATCAAGTAAAATACTATTTCAAATTTTAGCATGACAGATCAAGTAAAATACTATTTCAAATTTTAGCATGACAGACCAAGTAAAATGCTATTTCAAATTTTAGCATGACAGACCAAGTAAAATGCTATTTCAAATTTTAGCATGACAGACCAAGTAAAATGCTATTTCAAATTTTAGCATGACAGACCAAGTAAAATGCTATTTCAAATTTTAGCATGACAGACCAAGTAAAATACTATTTCAAATTTTAGCATGACAGACCAAGTAAAATGCTATTTCAAATTTTAGCATGACAGATCAAGTAAAATACTATTTCAAATTTTAGCATGACAGATCAAGTAAAATACTATTTCAAATTTTAGCATGACAGACCAAGTAAAATGCTATTTCAAATTTTAGCATGACAGACCAAGTAAAATGCTATTTCAAATTTTAGCATGACAGACCAAGTAAAATACTATTTCAAATTTTAGCATGACAGACCAAGTAAAATGCTATTTCAAATTTTAGCATGACAGACCAAGTAAAATACTATTTCAAATTTTAGCATGACAGACCAAGTAAAATACTATTTCAAATTTTAGCATGACAGACCAAGTAAAATGCTATTTCAAATTTTAGCATGACAGACCAAGTAAAATGCTATTTCAAATCTAAGCATAATAAACAAAGGAAAATGATGTTTCAAGCTGAAGCATGAGAGTCCAATTAACCAATGGACAGAGCCTCTTATAGAGATTCTTTGACACATCTAATAAAATTACTTCACATCAGGAGGAGCATAATAATCTAGTAGGATTTCCTTGTCTTTAAGATTTCCCAGCCATGTTTATAAGAATGTGGCTATTTAAGGAAATCTCTTTAGCAACTGACTCCAGCTTTTTTGCATTCTTATGTTCTGTAAATAACTTTTTAACAGTCTGTAACTTGGTGGGTTGCGTGGGGACGAACGGTTAACATGTCAGCATTCTAACCAGTTGGTCATGAGTTCTATCCCATCTCTTGGCATCTTTGACAGGGGCCTGAAAACCATATGCTTGTGTTCAGTCAAAGCCTTGTGAGTTAAATTGGGTATGAAGAAATGATTCATAAGGCATTGAATAGTATTGCTTGAAGAGGGATTGACCTTGATAATCTTTATACCGGCCCCAGGACATGCTGCATGATAGATATCCCCCAATGGAGAAACTTTACGGCCTGGAAAAGGGTTAGGGGGTTGTTGAAGTTGAATTAATTCTTGCATTCATTGTTGAAGTAGATTTAAAGATTTGATCTAGATTTTTGTGTTACACTTTTATTGTAGTGAAAATTGAAAACGCTCATCATCATCATTATCATCGGTTTAACATCCATTTTACATGCCGGCATGCATTGGACGCCTTTTACAAATTGACTTTCAAACTAACCTATCTCTGACCCGGTCTTTATTTATCCCTCTTTCCTTGACCTTCACCTGAGAACAGACCCTGTTGCCTCAACTGTCATACATCTACTAACCCAAGAACTCTCATCAATTCTTTCAACGTGGCCATACCATCAAAGCCTCCTGTTCCGCACACATCTCTCTCCATCTACTGTCCAGATTTAATATTTCTCTGAGGTCATCAGATCTAAGCCTGTCTTTAAGACTCACATTACACATCCATCGTATGCTTCTCATATCATTTCTCTCTATGCAATTCATGTCCTCACCTCTCAGTTGCCAGCACAAAAAAAAAAGAAGAAATATCCCAAACCCGACTCTTGAATTGTATTAACAGATCATCAAAACACAAATCTCGCTGATGGAAAAACCAGGCACAAATGACACTAGCTGTCTGGCTTCCAAACCCAGACGTTGACTACTTTGCATAATCATACCCCTTTAAACATCATTTTTGAAATCGGACAGTACCAGGTTCGCCTCTCCGCACAACCGTTGTCTCTTTGCAATGGACACATGCCAACTATCGCCACTTATTCCGCGGCCTTTCTGCACCATCATTACAAGTTTTTTGTTGAATGTATTTAAACGAGTTTTGTTTTACTTCATATCAACCTCTTTTGGATTATTTAATACCAAAGTACTATACCTCTTGTTCACAATTGGATATGATTGGTTGAACACAAGTCATTATTTTATTCTTAGTTGGGAGAAAAGTGTGGGTGCATACCTTTTCCAACAATGTTATTGCTTTGACCGTCACAAGACAGGTTTACAGCTGATCGCCCCATACGCTTTCCCCATTCAGGCATAGGTTCGGGAGACACAACTCTGCATATGAGTTCACTTTTGCATCAGAGAGCATGACTTAGCCAATAAAGGTGTCTCGTTAGGAGAAAATTTGTGTATGGCAACGACGTCAAACTTCAGAAACTATGTCTGTTTGTCACATCTATGATCTCCAATATTCTACAAGGGACTAATTCCAAATAATAACTGATGCTTCCACGGACCAGAGACATTGAAGCACAGCAATCAAAGATGAGTTGTACCCCCTGAATGCCGTTAAGCTCACTTCTAGCAAAAACTGATTCAAGTACAAGTAAGTACAGCAGTGTTACTGTGTAATTGAACTCAACTGATCGGACAGGATTTGAACTCAGCATAGCCGAATGCATAGTCAACATTATCCATTAGACCAATTATGAACTCCCACATTTAAATAAGTGTATAAATCGGTACACAATTTTAAAACATTAAAGCAATCAGGTTTGGAATTCTTCTTAGACTCTCCTGACTCGTTCCTTTAAACCATCTTTGTCAGACATCGCTGTCGACAGGTCCTTTAGATGGCAGCCAAAATTTTCTACAAGTTGGTTGATATATGTGTAATGAGATCTTCCAACTGATCATTTCCGCATAATGGATTCCATCATTCACAAATTCTGACTTACTTCTCTAGAAGTGACAGGCAATCCGAAGCCTTCTCTCTCTTTGTGAGAAAGGTGTCCATTCCAAGATTTTTTAACTTATTTAAAAGCTACGATTTTCTTAGATCTGCGATGCTTAAGTTTTAAACAGTATTTTTATTGATCTGTCACGCTTATACAGGGTGGGCAAAAATAAGGGTCCTATTTTTTTAAATTCATAACTTTTTTATTTATTGATTTTTTTTTATTTTTTTTTTTTAGAATAAGTAAAGGACCCCTTCCGAAGCAAGCATGAGCCGTATTAGCCCTAAGGAACGTACCCTCATTTAGAAAACATTATTTTTGCTTAAAAAACTCAAAACAGTGTAAAAAACAATACTTTAGTTTTTGTAAGTTTTAAGAAGTGTTTTTCGGCTAAAATTTGTTTTGTTTATTTCAAAAAATCTCGGAAGGGTCAGTCTACACACACATACAGTTTGGTGAGTTTAACTTTTATTTTGTGGAAGTTATTCAAATTCAAGTTATTCAAATTTAAAGATAGGACCCTTATTTTGGCCCACCCTGTATTTAAAATAGTATTATGTGAACGTTATCAAAATCCCTTAGTGAAATAAGTCCAGTAGCTCTGATAAAATTCGAACCCGACATGCCAAGCCCGTAGCCCGCACTGGTTGCCATTGCACCATCGGAACTTCCACTAAAACATCTGACACTCGGACCAGCCTTATTTGGCAGAAGGCCATTCAATATTTTACATAATGATCACCAAAAACTCACTAACAATTGCTTTGGGAAACTCTACCCAACAGTAAAAATACTTTATAGCGTTGCCTATGTATTTGGGGGGGGGGGGGGGGGGTCGAGAGTCGGAAGGGGTAAGATACATATTTGAAATAGTTTTACTTTTGCCAAAAACTTCCAACAGAAATAGAAAAGAAATATTTGATACTTATTTGCCCAAGTTAAACGCAATACGAAAACGTTTGCGGAAAAAAAAAAACTTTGGGCCTAAAATAAAAATTGGGAGAGGTTGAAATGGAAACAGAAGAACTTATTGAAAGAGCTTTTTATTTATTAATTTTTTTTTTTTGAATAGACAAGAATTGAAATCTTATCCTCCGGAGTCGTGGAATTTCAAAACCTGGTTGGATTCCAGTGGAAACACTTTCCCTGGAGTTTTTTCAAATATCTTCAAAATTTTAGTTGCCTGTTATTTTAGTGTTATTTTAAATATATATATATATATATATATATATATATATATATATATAGCTGTGGAAAAATATGTTTTTGCATATACTTTCTTTTTTTTTATAGACCGATCTTTCCAAAGTAAAAGCTCGAGATGATTGTTAACATTATAACAGAGCATATATATTATATTATATAATGTACCAAAGTTTTTGTTTCGAAAAGATAATCAGTAAGGTCACTGGAATGTAGCATAATATTGTTTATATATATATATATATATATATATATATATATTAGTAGAATACCCGTCCCAGGACAGGTATAAGCAATAAATATAGCATTATTTTTAAGTCTTGTTTTTTTTTTCTTTCTTTGGTAAGTATGGTACAGTTTCGGTGCCCCCCTCCTCCTGAATAGTAAAGTTTACAAAAAAAAAAACAATGAGTCCACATTAGTCACCCTGTTGCCTAGAATACATATTTCATAATCCATAAGGATAAGTTCAATAATTTAGGATTTTACCAAACACATACATATTATTGATGCTCAACAGCACGCATTGATCCTTTTAAAAAATCTATTACTCAATATAACTCAAAATTTTATGTATCACTTTGGGGAAGAAATGAAAAGACCTCATATCTTGACCAATAATTGATGTATTTTCAAAATTCAAATTGCATTGCTTAGATTATCTTTTTTTAAGTGCAGCTCACCTGAAGAAGCTGTTCTAAGCCTTCACCATGGCGTCGAGGTGGGACCTGAACCTGGAGTCCACAGTTTTCATGGTGTCCTTTGAGATACAACTGAAAAGAAGTTTGATCCTGGCAATCAGCTCGTCTTTGGTGTTGCAGGTGGTACAGTTAGTGTCTTTCTTAACTTTGCTCCACACATAATAGTCCATGGAGTTGCAATCAGGTGACTTGCTGGGCCAGATGTTGAGACTGGTGAACTCATGAAAGTTCTCAGACAGCCACTTTTTGGTTTTCTTGGAAGTATGACACAGAGAAGTGTCCTGTTGCCACATGTATGACTTTTCTGCAGCCACCCACTCCACCCAGTGCTTGAGAACAGTGGACAACTCGATATAGCCATCTTAATTGAGTATGAGTTCCCTTTTTGAAGAGGTGAGGGCGGCATGATGTGACCTTGACTTGAAACACACCCAAAGACTGTCACAGTTTAAGGGTACTTGGATCTTAATGACATGCAGAATATTGTGCAGACTGTAGACTAGCTACCTGTTGTTCTGTGCATTGTACAACTGGTTGTGAGAAGAACGGGAGCATTCAGACACTTGCAACACAGAGGTGCACTTTTGGAGCACATAACTGAAAAACAATAAAACAAAAGCTGTTCGCAGTCATGATTGAAACTTGGTGGACAAGTCAGGTATAGACTAAAGTTTATTTGTACCATTTGATTGCGGAAAGGATTGTTAATTTTAACAATGTGTGGTATTTGGGGCGGGGGTCACTCTGTATTATTGGAAATAGAAAGTTGTGTTTGATGACTCTTGTACAATTGTGAACATATATTTATGCATGTTTGTTCGTGCGTTCACTGCACTGGCCGTAATCGTTCCATATGTTGCGCCGGTCCAAAGATGTTGTGCGATCTCGTCTCCGTGCTACAACAAAGACTCTCATGCCAAGCATAATCACAACTCCAGTCTATTAACAGGCATGGCTACATTGACAGTGAAGGTGAAATCTCAGAATGACCGTTTACAGGTGGATGCGTGAGTGTCACAAATTATTATATAAACTAACCCAAAATTGAGATCGGGAGTCGACTGGCGATCGGGTTTGAGAAAAATATTCCGTCAATTCCTGTGTGCCCTCCTTCTTCGCTCACCCAACCTGTTCACCGCCAATAAAGATATATCATTATATTTTCATACATCAGTGTTTGTCCTCATTCGTTTAAACACAACAGAAATACAACAGACAGACCAGAGAAAATGCTATTTCAAAATTAAGTGTAACAGACTGACAGACCAACTGCCAGACTTTTATAGATATGCTTGGACACACATCTAAAAGATCGATCTATTCTATCCGCATCTTTGATGAAAATCACATTTTAAACTGAAAGACCGTGACAGACAGACGGACGGAGCCTCTTATAGAAATGATTGGATGAAATTTAAAAAAAAGATGCGTCCATTCAAACTGCATGTTTGTTGATGGAAATACTATTTGAAATTTAAGCAGGACAGACCGAAAAAAAACGTCTTTTTTAAAAAAAAACTAATGAGTTATCACTTATCAAGACCAAAAGCCACTCAAGGATTGGTGGATTGTCGGTTGAATGATGAAGAATATCATGAAATGATTGAAAATTATTAATGGAATGAATTAAGTTTCATTACTTTTTTGGATGGTTCCTCTTTATCCGCCTCCCCTCGAAGGCAAAGTTAGACACAAGGTTGGTTTTTAATGTGGAGAAATATCTAGTTTCCCATGAAGGGGTACTCTGGATTGGAACAAAAATGAAAATTGCCTCAGTCTAGAAGGACTTCTCCTTCAATGACCGAAGATAGAATAAATTAAGGGTAGCATCAGAACAGATACTTCACTTTGTTTCTAGCCAAAAGGCCAACTTATTTAGACGGTTTATGACAAGTATTTGTTGACATTGGAGTTGAAGACGACTATATTGTAACCCGCAGAGAAAGAAGGCTGTGGTAATGTGTTTCACAGATGATAAGTTCTTGGAAAGAAACTTTGTTCATCGAAATTCCTTTTGATATTAGTCATACAGAGGAAGAAAGGAAAGCTTTTCGCAGTTATGGTAACAATTTTAAACTTAAGCATTGCAGACAGAACTTCTTATAGAGCTTCTTGGACGCATCTAAAAAAAATGTGGTGTCTTTTCTATCTGTGCGTTTCGTAATAGAAAATGCCATTTCAAACGGAAGCGTGACGGAAGGACCAACTGAGCTTACTATAGAGATGCGTTCATGAATCTAACAAAGTATTTTGTAACGTTACATTCACTTTGATTATCTTGTTATTCTTGTGATGATGAAAGGACAAATGCAATTAATGTGGATGAATGCAGCCGTCTCTGCTTGTTTTAATGTCATAAACATCCACCCCCCTCTCTGTTTGTATGGCAACTTGTTTAGCTCTATTCGGAAAGCTCAAGCGATTTATTGGATTGTACTTACTGATATAATTACGCTGTAGTTTCTTCACGTAACTTGTTCACCTTTGCTTTATTTGTTTTTGTTTTTTTTATTTGATGCTGGAATAAATCAGAATAAAAAACCCTAAAAGCGTTCTGATGTTTCTCATGTCTTTGGATGCAAATAGAAAAGTGCCTTTAGTGAAGGAAATACCATAGGTAAAAAATCTCAGATGATGGAGAAAAACATGACAATCAAAGATATTGAGGTTTATTGGGTTTCTTTCCTTCTTTTTCTTTCGAAAAGGAATATCATTTTAGAAGTTACATCCTGTCACTAATTATGTAATACTGGTTATCTTGTTCCGATGCTTGAAAAATCTGACGAGAACAAGTTACAGAGACCATCTGTTTGTCTGTTAGATGGAATATCGTTTGTGGCAGAAGTATGACGCATACTTGCCCAACACAATTGCATAAATTCTTTATTCTGAATTTTAATTTTTAAATTCTTCAGAATATAATCACTTATGGAGCAGATTTTCAGATTATAAATATTTTGGGGTACCGACTTATGTTTTGGTATTTTCCATTAATTTGTTATTCTTCTGATTTTCTTAAAATTGATTTTTAATTTTTCACAAAATTTTGCATGACGTTATCTATTTAAATGAATAAATGTGAAAGTTTTATTTTCATTTCTCAAACCGCTCACTGTTATTTAAATCAATAATACAAGTTTTTTTTTTAAATACTGTATATATAGCAGAGAGCAAAGACCCAAATACAACTATTCGTATGCCTAATTTGCATAAATAGTTTTTAAACAGTTTCTAATAAATTAATTTTTGGTCTTTTTTATTTCCAATTTATTGTTCTATTTCCATATATATATGCAATAGTTTTGTCGATATTAACAGTAATTAAAATGATTTAATTAAAAGAAAAGGATAAGTTGCCAAAAACCTTTCTTAGAATATTATGTTCATTAATTTTCAAGGGAGGTAATTTGAATGACAACTATTAGTTTTTAAAATTACAATCGGCTTATATTAAAGAGTAGCTGACTTCGTCTTATCACTGTCGCTTCACAAAGTTTGCTACTTGAAATTCTTGAAACAGAAATTTTAAATAGTAAAAAGTTTATCCATAACTTTTTTGTGAACACGAAACAAAAACTTTTGCATTTATTCATATAGATAAACAAACATTAACATTTTGATAATTTTGATACACATTTATTTATTAGTAGTACTATTATTACTGATGATGGACTCTCCCATCGAATTCGACGTATGAGTGCTTCGCCTGGGGCGGCCCGCGCGTGAATTTGTAATTGCAAGGGTTGCGCAATCCCCAACAACCGCTCTCCTGAGTTGGCATTGCTTGATTCCAATGACAAGTAGTAGTACAAGACGACTGGAAACAATGCCGAGATAAGCAGAGAGCACATACAGCACCTGGTATTCCTAAATGGTCACCCATTTTAGTACTGGTCAGGCTCGACGCCGTTTAACTTCGGTGATCTAACGGGAACCGGTGTGTCAACGTGATTGTGCCGTATATACTACTACTACTACTAATAATAATAATAAGGGAATATTTTTGTGTATATATTAAAAGTGAAAGGAATTCTTTAGATGTAATCATACCCATAGTTTCCTTGCCAAAAAATGATAATTCATCAATGACTGTCTAGTTGCCTTAGAATTGTCTTTTTCATTCTAATGTATATCCTTTCTGCGTTTTTAAAAAAAAATTTTTTCTTATGTTTGATTGGTATTTTACATTTTCTGTTTGAAATGCACTCTGATTTTGTTTTACAGTTATGTGGATTTTTCTTTTGTTTGTAGTGACTTATACATCATCATGTGCTTTTAAAAAAAAATGTATAACATATTTTTTGTGCAATTTTAGCTAAGTTTGATTGTGTTCATGTTGGAAAGTGTTAATTAAAGATTTGTTTACTATATTTTGCATTGCATTGTTGAAAAAAGGTAAAAAAAGGTAAAGGTCGCATAGCCTGGACGCGCACGAGTGTCGTTGCCGACATCGCACACTGCCCATGGCCGTAGCGGCGGTGATTTGTCTAGGGCACAGCATATGGAAGGCGGAGCCCATCCCTCTCCTTCCGCTGCCTTGAACCTTCCCTGAGTTTTAGTCAGGTACCCATTTACTGCTGGGTGGACAGAGGGAGTATCCAGACCCGAAAATTTGCATGCCGTGAGTGGGATCGAACCCGGGTCGTCCAGCCCAAAGACAAGTGCTATAACCACTCGTCCACAGAATGGTTGGTTAAATCAAGTTATGTTTCTACTTCTACATGAAATTTTGGTTCTGTTGGGGGTGTATGTTAATTTTGCATGCTCTAATGCGATCAAATTCTAATTTACATCAGGAAGTTTTTAAATTGATCCACATTCGTATCTGGAAAAATAATTCATGGAAACGAAAGAACTTTTTAAAAAGTTTCTAAGGAATATTGATACATATACTTTTTTTTACAATGTGTTGCTAACGTATTTGTTATTTCACATTCTGTTGTGTAGTGGTAGTATTCGTGAGATATAGGGCAAATATATTTATAAGAATTAAATAAAACTCCTGTATAACTCAACAATTAACATTTATTCTCCATTTACAAGTGACGAAAAGAATTACTTCTTAGTCCAGAGCGTCTTACTTTCATAGAGATCCCTATCTCGAATTCAAGGGACATAACTCTACTCTCCAAATATCTTCGAGGCAAGATGGATCATCAAAGCAAAGAGTTCCTTCTTTTTTGATATGTTATTTAGATGAAAAATCTGTTTCTATCTAACATATTCTAATGTGACATATTTTGTTTTTCGGTTAAATTTATTAACGTTTTTTTTTTGATAAGTGTCAACCAAAAAAAATGTTCTTTAAATATAAAAAAAAACAATTTCAATGTATCCATTCTTCAAAGTGATAAAATATATGTACATATATAACCCATTTTATTGTCTTATTTACTTTGGTCTGGGGTATTCTGACGTTTTCTGGCAGCCTGCACTCTGTCTCCAAGCTTGACTGTAATGGGGATTGATACCGTTCAAATTCTATTGTCGGAGATCCTTTTTGATGGTTTGCATTCAAGCTTTCTTGTGTCATCCTACTTTCTTACGGCCCTCCACCACAAGATCTCTGCATTTTCTTATCCAAGAATTGCTCCTTCCAACGTCGTCAAACCAATGTAGCCGACTGACCATCAGAAGCTCATCAAGCTTTGGTATTTTTAGCCTTGCCAATAGGGTATCAGAGCTGATATGACAGGTCTGATCTGATCCGACATTGCATATCCATCTGATCTTTGCTCCAGGCAAGACGGGCAAGTGAGAACTGGGTCCGTGCCCAGCACTCACCTCTATACAGCATCATGTTCCTAACACAGCTTCTATATACTCTCCTCATGTAAAAAGTGATATAGCTTGCGATGTTAAGAGTATTTAGAGATAGAGAAAGTAAAAAGTGCACAATTAGCCTAATGAATACAAGCACGGACTATGGAATAAGCTTGTAGCACTACGAGGATCGAATTTTCAATCACAGAAGATTATCCAGATGGTGGCTTCGCACACAGTTGGTAATTTTGTTTTGTAAATAGCATGTAGCAGCAATTATTTCCCCTCCTCATTTCTCTCATTTTCTTCTTCTTTAATAACAGTGGTCGTAAATTTTATTAATAAAAACAGCACAAAATCACTTGGGGTTTGATAATCGTTTTGAGGTTTTATTCTTCTTCTTTACAGTATACATAACCGAACAACAATATTTTATTTATTTTAAGGGTAAAAAACACATCGTTGTTTGGTTTCTAAATTCAAAATAGTTTCTAAATTCACAATGTTTCAAAAAAGAGGGATGATATTTCAATTTCTAATAGTACAACCAATATGCAACCTCACATACAGACTTTTAATCTTGAGCTTTTACATCAGGCAAATACTTTAACTGACGAAAAAAAATATGCCTTCGACAAAAAGAAAGTAAAAAGAACATTCTATTATTATGGCGGCTATGCCAAAAATGAAGCACCTAAAATAAATATTTTATTTATTTTAAGAAAAAAAAACCAGATAGTTGTTTGGTTTCTAAATTAAAAATAAAATAATTTTTGTTGATGTATTTTTACTTTACTTACTTTATTGCATCATCCTCAAAAGATCTTCAGACTTTCTGGATAAACAATCCTTCCATCCATTTTTTTTTTTTTTTTTTTGTGTTTTGACAATCTCTCCAGCGTTAGCAAAAGAAGCTCTATATCACTGCAGATCTGATAATTCCAGCACTTTGGAGGCCTACCACAATGTCTTTTACCAGGTAATTCTTCCTTGAATGCTCGGTATACATTGCTTTCAGGACCAAACCAGTCCATTCTTCTATTTTTGATAACCTCGATGGTGTCATTTTGAAACCCTAGAGTTTCTTTAATTTGGGTGATCCTACAACGATCGAGACAGGTTTAGCCAACCATGGTTCTCAGACATTTATTTTCAGATACAGTGCTTGTGTTCATCCTCTGCTTTTAACATCCAAGTCTAAGAAGCCTATGTAGCTATTAGAACCACTAGTGTCGTGTAGTCTTAAGTTTCAAAGTATAAGACAAATCTTTTCTGCTCCAGATAGTGTTCTTTAGTCTAATTAGCATGCAAGATCCTCAAAGTTTTAGTAATATATTGATAGATAAAATTCTATACACTTTTATGATTTTCATTTTTATTTTAGGGGTTTGTGGTTTGATAAATTATATGGAAACCTGCTGAAAGTCGATGCCTATGGAAACATATTGGTCTGCTCACATGGATTCGCATTTTTAAAAAGGTAATTAGTTTCTCTTTCATTATTTACACGTTTTTTTTCTTCTTCAGACTATTGTCCTCATTAACATTGATATTTATACCACATTTCAGCAGAAGTGCCCTCTAGTATTTTTCAGGTCTATGCTTCATTTTTTCTTCTTCATTATTTTAACGTCTGTTTTACATACTAGCATGTGTTGGACGGCTTTAAGAAATTGACTTTGAAACTAACCTATCTCTATCCAGGTCTTTATTTATCCCTCTTTCTCTGAAGTCAATTTTTATCACTTCCTCCCATGTGGCCTTCCCCTGTGAACTGGACCTGCTACCTCAACTGATCTACATTTACTGACCTAAGAATTCTCATCCATTTTTTTCAAAATGGCCATACCATGAAAGTTTCTTGTTCTGCACACATCTCTCCCTATACTGTCCAGATTTACTCTTCCTCTGAGGTCATCAGAACTAAGCCTGTCTTTAAGACTCGCATTACACATCCATTGTACACTGATGATTATTTTTTCTTCATTTAAATATGATTTTTTTTGTTCTAATGGACCACCACTTACCGAGGCCACAAGCCACTTGAGGATAAGGGTTAATAGGATGGAATAATTGTCAGTTTAAAGATGAAGAACCCTATGAGAGGATTGAGAATGAGCAATGGAATGAACTAGGTTTAATTACTTGTGGGGACGGTTTATGATAGGAATTTATTTGAAGAGGGCCATGTATTCTGCAGAGAAGCAGTCCCGTGATAATGTGTTCCACAGATCGCAAGCCTTTGTGAAGAAGCTCTTTTCATGGAAATTTCACCTGATGCGAGGCACACTGAGGAAGAAAAAAAAGTTTTTTTCATTGTGGTAGCGAGAATTCTTGCTGTTAATGTTTTACAAGGAGGGAGCTCAGAGGAGCACTTTTCATAGAAATTACGGTAAAGTAAAAAGAGGCTAGCAACGTCTCTTTTGTGAGAAAGGATCTGTGAGGAACAGAAGAGATCATCTCCACTAGATTTCGAAGTTGATTTTGAACTCTGTCGCAGCAACGAAGAGTGCTCTGAGCGGTGCCTCCCCAGATGTGGCAGCAGTACTCAATCTTAGGGTGTATCGGACTCTTATATAGGTATTTAATTATCTGTGTACATGGATGTTTCTTTTGAATTTAAATCTGAAGACCTAATAATTAAAAATTCAGATAAAGTTCTTTTTTTTTCTTTTTTTTGCATTATGTATTTTAGTGAAGGTTCAGAATATGTTGCATGGGGAGAAACAATATGAGAATGATAATATTTAATTTGAGAGAAATAGGGATAAAGACCTGATCCGAGATAGATGTGTTTGGGGGTCAATTTCAAAAGCCATCCAACACATGCCAGCATATAAAACAGACGTTAAACCGAATATGGAGATGATGATGATTTCTTCTGCTTTTGCCCCTACTTACTTGCCTCCCCGCGAAATCTAAATTATACACAATGTCGGTTTTTCATGTGAGGAAAAGCCAGCCCCCTATCCCCAAAAAGGTCCCTATTGATTTGACAAAAAAAAAAAAATTGCTTCAGCCTCCAACTGAGTACAGAACAGATATGACAGTTTGATCCTGGCCCGACAGTCGAATTATCTATGCAATGATCATGCCATCTCCTTTATAACCATATCAATCCAAATTCATTACGCCAGACTAGCGTTTCTCAACCTTTTTACCTGTGCGTAACACTTAAAATAAATTACATGTTTCAAGGAACACCTGTGCAAAAACAAAAGTATATACCATGTCTTTCTCGTTTTATTTTCATCATTATTCACGCGGTAAATATCATAGTATATATTTTGAATAAAGAAAAATGAATACTGCTAAATAAAATTCATACTGTCCGTTTATAATACTTCAGGGAGTTTTCATTTACACAAAAAATTCGAAACTCCAACGCGAAAAATAAACATTACCAATACCTATAATATAAATATAAACAGAATGAAAACAGATAATTGTTGCAACAGACATGCATCGCTAAATTCAATTCAATTCGCTTCGATTTGGCAAAAATAAAACAAGCATGCTTCCGTTGCCATGTAGGGAAAGGGTGGTCGAAATTTACACAGAAGAGAGTATAGTAGCCCAGCACCTGTCAAAATTCACCTTTAATTGATGCGTTGTTAGCGCATTTATTACCTCCCTTGGAAAGACTATTCCAAGGTCCAGGGATCCTGATTGAGAAAGTGGCCCTTCTCCAGTTCAATCAGAATCGGCAATAAAATAGTTTCTTGTGGTGTCCACGTAGACCTCTTTCTGGTTCAGAAGTGAATAATAGGTCCTGAGGTATATTATAATGACCATTGGGAAGATTGTAGGTCAAAATGAAATCACCACGTAATATATTCCTAATTATTGTTATATTTTCTAATAACATAATAGGTTAGATATGAGGATGTCTATATTGCAGTATTATAATAACCATGAATATATTGTGCATGGTTAGTAATATTACATATAAAGAATTAAATAACAAGTCAAAAGTGCGTTAGCTTATTTCACTTGTTCTGAGCAGCGCCTCCCCATATGTGGCTACAGTATTCCATCTTAAAACGTATCTGACTTCTTGCATAGATAGAGGATTGCATCAGGAATCATGTACTTTCTGGAGCAGTGGAATGATCCAACCATTTTTCCAGAGGCCTTAGCAATAGATTGCATGTAAGTCTTCCATTTTAGATCTGAAGTGAAAGTCAGTTCTCGGAGCTTATCAAAGCAAGAGGCTTCCTCAAGGAGAGAGTTATTCATTTCGACTGGAGCAAAAAAAGGATCCAACCGTTGATGACGGAAGCGAAATGTTTTGCGGAATCTTAGGTTTCCGGTGAACCTAGTTAAGAAAACCTGCTCTAAGTTATTACGAGGGTTCCATACATATAAATAATGATAGGTATTGATATGCAAATGTCAAGTATTATGAAAATAAAAATCTTGGGAGCTTGTGCGATTGGTGTAATTTAATCAAATCAAATCAGATCTATTGGTAAAAAATAGCGAAGTGCAACAAGCCATGTAAAAGTACAGTTAAAAGATGTGTACCTCTACATACTGTCTGAATGCTTGTTCAAGCATTAAACTTGGATATGGTAAGCATCGTCACTACCTCTGGTAGGCTGCCTTTCTTCTAACCATATGAAAGTGTCTGTGGTACTTCTTTTGCTGGAAGACCATGACTTTGAGCTGGGTTGAAAACCTCCTTGAAAAGTAGTAATGGAATTGAAAGTGACAGAAACACCACAAACGGACCCCCCCCCTAAAACACACTAGCACACACACATACAATGTTGTGAAGGGTTAAGAAGCATAGAAAAACCGAGAAGAGAGAGCACCAACCAGACCTCCACTGACGGAGTGGGAGAGTACTGGGACCTTGGGGAGACTTATTGCCACTCAAATTCAACAGAATACCAATGGTCATTGCCAGAAAAAAATTAATCTGCTTTTCCCATAGCATAAAATGATTTGCAACGATTATCAAAAGAGATGGAGAGTGCTGGAAATCTCGAGAGACTTGTTGTCACTCAGATTCCAGGGAACAACCAATCACTGATAATGATTGATATGAAAACTCCTAGTGGGTAAAAAAGAAAAAGAAATAAATAAAAATAAAAATGATAATAATAATAAATAAATAAAAGATAATAATAAATAAGATAATTATAATAATGAATAAGATAATAATAAAATAATAATAAATAAAAAACCCAACCAAAAACAACAATGAAAGACAATGTGACAATGTTTCATTGGGAACTGTTTGGAAAGTATGAGGTGGAAAGTTTAAAGATGTGGCATGACCTGAAAAGAAGTTACTGAGAATCAGAACTGCAAAATCATGTGGAATTAGTAAGGTCATCAGGTTACACATCGAAAATCTGACATTGGAGAGAACACAAGAAAAAAAAAAAACATGGCTAATATTTGGCATTGCATGTCTTGGTGACAACAGTATAGCAAGGGAAAAGGTGAACAACTATGACGAATTGAAGCAAGAAAGACGCAAGTTGAGGCAAAGAAGAAAGTGACTGTGATGCCAGTTCTGATTGGTGCACTTGGTAGTATTAATACCACATACCAACATCGCTTGAAAAGATTGGGATGAGTGTAAAGATAGAACAGTTTACAAAAGTAATCATCGCTTGGAACTGCAAGAGTCATCGTCTGCAGGGTTTTTGAAGCATGAACACTAAACAAGCGTCACCTTGGTGATGATGATATCATCATCATCATCATCATCATCAACAACAACTCACTAGGACTTCTCACACAGGTCATAATCAGTGTTTCCTGGAGTCTGAATGACAACAAGTCTTCCCAGATTTCCAGTAATCTCTACCCTTTTCAATCACCATTGAAAATGATTTTACATTATTGCAACAGCCGCTTACCATTGATTACTCGCAGGCAACGATCATTCGTTTTCTCTATGGTTTGGGTGGCAATCAGCTTCCCCAAGGTACCTTTCCAGTGGAGGTCTGGTTAGTGCTCTCTCTCCTCGGTTTTTCCATCCTCCTGGATCCTTCATGACTAGTTTGTGTGGTATCAGCCGAAGCTGGTGATTATTATTATTATTATTATTATTATTATTATTATTATTATTAATCATAATAATAATATTATCATTATTAATGATAATATTATTACTAACGGGACCCGTGGAAAGTCCACAGTGTCTTCTACATCAATCTGCATAATTTACTGTTCATTATAATATTACTTTTGAAATAATAAATGGCTGTCAGGATCAATACTATTAAGAAAAAAATGACTCTTTCTTCTTCCGTAAAAATAATTGTCATTGTCAGTTATTTATTTAAATAAATAAAATATATATGTTTCTTTCCATAAAAATATTTTGTCAGCTAAATATTCTTTAAATCAATAAAACGAAAGTCCCTTTTTGAAATGTATTTATTTAAATTTGTATTGTTTTAGTCGATGGGACAACATAAATTTGATTTTGGAACAATTCATTTTAAAATGGCTAAAGTCTGAATTGTTAAACTTAGCAACATTAGATTAATAAACAAACATCATTTTTTTAAATGTATGTGAACAATTATTACATATGTACAAACATAAACATTTTAACATATTATTATATAGGTTATTATTAATGGTAGTAGTAATATGATTATTATTAATGAAAATATTATTAATGATAATATTATCAATGATATTAATATTATTATTATTATTATTATTATTATTATTATTATTATTATTATTATTATTATTATTAATGATGGTACTAATATTATTAGTGATAATATCATCAATAATATTATTAATGTTAATATTTTTATTATTATTATAATTATTAATGATGGTAATAATATTATTAATGTTAATATTATTATAATTAGTAATGATGGTAACATTATTAATAATATTATCAATAATATTATTAATGTTAATATTATTATTAATGATGGTAATAATATTATTAATGATAATATCAATAATATTAATGTTAATATTATTATAATTATTAATGATGGTAACATTATTAATAATAATATTATCAGTAATATTATTAATGTTACTATTATTATTATTATTATTATTAATGATGGTAATAATATTATTAATAGTAATATTATCAATATCATTAATGTTATTATAATTATTAATAGTAGTAATAATATTATTAATGCTAATATTATCAATAATATCATTAATGTTATTATTATAATTATTAATAATAATAATATTATCATTAATAATATTATTATTAATGATAATGATAATATCATCTGAAAAAAAAAATCAATTTTATGGAGAAAACAATGGAGACTAGAACGGACAGCTGGAGGAGAATATCTGACAGAAATAAGAATACAGAGAAGCATTTTCCAGGGATACTCGTTATCACCACTACTTTTTATCATAGCTATGATATCTCTTCTTGAAGTCTATCGGTGTGTTTTGTCGTTGGTTCCTTTTCCAGCCCTGACTCACCAAGACGTTTTACATGCCACCTTATTATCTTTATGCTTTTCCAAGGGCATTCAAGTGAATTTTACTTGCTTTATTTTCAGCCATGAAGTTATTGAACAATATCCCAACAGATTTATTCAACTTGATGATAATAGGTGTTATGTTCTCAACACTCTATTTCACCTTCCAGGTAAGTGTTTATTGTCTGCTGTTTTATTTCGAATCTGATTGAGACAGAAGTCTCAACGTTTCCAACTGTCACAGACTAGCAGTCTTTAAATTGAGATTGATTAAAAACAAGGCTTTGCCTCAGTTAAATCAAATTTATTGAAAAAAAAAATGGCAAAGTGCAACAAGCCGTGTACAAAGACAGTTAAAATATGTGTACGTCTATATACTGTCTAAATGTTTGTCGAAGGCGACTTTTAACCTGGATATTATAGGCATCGTCACTATCTCTGGTATGTTGTTCTATAGAACAGAGACACAGACAGAGAATGTTGCCTTTCTTCTAATTAAACGATAGCGCCCATGGTACATCTTCTGCTGGGTCCAGTTTCTGCTTAACAGCCGATTTCCTTAAACTTTTCCACTTTATATTTTTTCAGATTATGCATTATTTTTATTTTCTTAGTTTGTTTTTTTAAGTTATTTTAAAAAAAAAAAATTTTTACGTTTTTATCTCTATATCAAATTAGGTATGTGAATTTACAGGATTTACTCCTGAACTAGTTAACTGATCATTATGGATTTGGCAACACAGCTGCTAGGGGTAAGATCTTATAATGTGGGATATATTTAGCTTAATTTAGTTTTATGCAAAGAGGGTGGCAGCCCTTTGTGAAAATTCAAATACTCCGATTTTTGTGAAATTTTAACAATAGCCTTCAATTAATAAATATTTACCACATTTCAGTTTCTTTGGAGTATTTAAAACATTTTTAGGAGCCATAATATGAACCCAACTTCCCATTTGAAAATTTAAATATTTCATATTTTCATTAAATTTGATCTTTAGTCATTAGACACCATTTAAGTAAGATTCTGAATTTCCATTTCTTAAGTTAAAGCCTTAAATTTTAGATATTATCTAAAATCAAAATCATGTAATGGATTTTGATCAAAATTGGAATAAGTATTCTAGACATAAGGTTTAATAGCATTATATCTTGATTTTAAGTTTTGTAAGGGAACATAAAAGTGGTGCAAAATTGTTCTTTGCAGCAAATTTATTTTACCCATCCTAGAGTGGGTATTCTTCTAGCTATATATATATGATGCCATCCAGCATTCCTGAATTTAAATCGTCAACGACTTCCTGGAACAATGCGAAAACGTTCTCTGCGCGTTTCTCCGCCGTCTTTTAAAAAATTCTCTTCTTTCTCCAGCTTTTTTGTTCATTTGCTTTTGACACTTGAGGATGATTCGACGAAGAATCGAAAGCGTTCGTGAAACCTGTGAAACGTATGGAATATTCATTAATTTTTTTGGTTTTAATACAAAAAAGAACATCAGAAAAATTGAAAAAATAAAAAAAAGATATAATTAAACAGATGAAGTCTGTTATTTTTAACAATCTTTGCATAAATATATATATATATATATATATATATATATATATATATATATATGTCAATGTTTGTTTAAGTGTTATCGAAACCGATATGTTAACAGAACATACAAATAAGTTTCAATGAAGGTTAAATTTTCCAAGGAATCTATACACACCATTGGAATTTTCCGTCAATTCCATCTGGGATCACTACAAGCAAATATCAGTTAGGTCCATAAAATAACCGAAATATATTAGAACGTAAATAGATTTTCTTTGTTTCATAAAACAAAAATAAAATTAAACGAATAATATCTCCTTGTCGAATATATTTAGAAAAGTTTTAATATTGAAATAATTATTTTTATGGTCAATTTTAAGATTAAAAATAATTAAGTAATAACGAATTCATTCCGATTTATTGAAGTCATTTGCCGTTTTACAGAAACGATGTATCAACAAGTAGGTTTTTTTAAAAGAAAACACTACGGCGTTAACACTTATTTCTCATATATCATCACACGGACAACGCTGGGTGAATACCGCTAGTAATTTATAAACTGTAAAACCAAAATAACAGGGTCGGCACATGGCAAGTAACAGCTGTTTTTTTAAAGTAGGAATTTAAACTTAAAAGACATAATCCAACTCGAGCTGCCTATAACATCGACAAAGTATTCAAAGAATATATACTACATAGACTTATGTTCTGGAATTGTTTAGATGAGGATTTAAAATTTATATGATTCAGATTACTATTCTCATCTTTTCACAACGTTTTGGTCGATGTAACCTTCAAGTGCATCCTTACGAGCTTAGGAACCTATGAAGAATTTCGAACTGACCCCTTTATTTAATTTATGGGAGTAGATTGTTCATATTCCATTAGCCATGATAGGGTAAAAGTGTTAATTATTCTGCTATTGAACCTTCAACTTCCAGGAGTCTGCTGCTTAAAACTGATTTTTTATTAATGCCGTTATCTATTGCACCACGTGCCGATGAACTATTTAGCATTGGTTCACATCAATATGAATATAAATAATAAACCTAGCAGAAATCCCTTAATTCGTTCATGATGAACTATTGTAAACAGTGGCCAATAATCCACATTTCAAGAACTTGCTCAAAATTTTACTGCTTCAACGGCAATAATATCTTACCTAAAAACAATAAGCAAGATAAAGAAACTGGAAAAATGGATCCCATATTAACTTAACGAAGCCCAGAAGTTGCATAGACTTTAAGTTTATTCATCACAATCATCAAATCTTTTTTCTCTGATAGATCTATAAAAGCAGTTTCTGATAGACAGATGTTTGAAGCACATAGTATTAATGCCGGCATGCCGCAAAGATCTATTCTAGACCCAACCCTTTTCCTGATCTTCATAACTCATCTTCCAGATCATATTCTGAGATCATTCACTGATATCTGTGCAGATGAAACAACTGTCTAATGCAGTAATTCGAAGGTCATTGGTGATCAAAACCTTGCCGATTATCTCTCACCCAACCTAGAGCATGTGGTGCAATAAGGGAAAAGTGACTTGTTACTTTTAACATCTTTTTCTAAAACGAAGCTTCTCTTCTTTTACAACTAATGTTCGGATCGTCATTTTGTCCCAGTTGAAACGAATAGTGCTCTCCTTGGCGAAGCCCCTTGCTTTGATAAGCTCTTAGGACTGATTTTCACTCCAGATCTGTAATGGAAGATGTACATGAAATCTTTTGCTAAAGTCACTAGAAAAGTGGTTGGATCATTCCATTGCTCCAAAATTTGCCTAACTCTTGATGCACTCCTCTACCTGGATAAGAGGTGCTATCACATCTGCAGAGGTGTTTTTTTTGCCGTAACAGAGTTTCTTCCTCTACGCACCTAAAACCAAATGGAACTTCTGTGAATAGAATTGCTTTACAAAAACATCCATCTGTAGAACACAATATCATGGAGCTGCTTCCTAGCTAATTACAACGTGGTCGGTTCAAGTCAAATGTCAACAAATGCCTGTCGAGCTGTCCTTTTATCTAATCAAATTTTGCCCATCCAACCCAATCATTCCCAATCCTCTCATAGTATTGTTCATCAGTTCAACCAACAATGTTATTAATCCTTATCTTCGAATGGCTTTCAGCCTTGGTGATTCATTGGTATAAAAATAATCATATTTTTCTCAAGAGGTTACTGTAGTTAAGCTTCAAAAGCTGGGATATGAAATTATACAGCATCCTCCATATTTCCCCCGACAGACTACCAGTGAGAGTTGAGGACATGCATTGCATGGAGAAAAATTATATGAGAATGATACGCAATGACAAATTCATAATTAGATGGATCTGCAATGTGAAATCAGACCAAACCCAACACATCATGTCAGAGGATTTGCTGAAAGCACTACATTTTACATTTGCCTAGCATAGAAGTTATCATTAGGATGAATCGGTTATGCTGCTATGGCCATGTAAAGTGTTCATCCTCCTGGATAAACCAGTATAGAAGCATGGATGCCTTGAATCGCAGGAAGGTTGGCCAACCAAGGAAAACATGGAAGCAAGTGATTAGACAAGATCACATAGTTGAATCTGGATACAGTTGACCTTCTGAACCGTGAGAACTGAAGAGTGAGCTTGCATAATATCAGAAATCGTCTGACCCCTGAACAAGAGAAAAGTGATATTAAATGAATAAAAGAAGAAAGAAGATGACGATTTTAGTAGTCCTCAAATATGTTAATACCTACAACACCTAATTGAACGACCATATATTTAATCATGAATAGATATTAATGAAGTTAAAATAAGTATTTAAGACCACAATTTCAATCTTCTTTGCATGTACAAGTTCACGTATTTGCAAGAAAGTAAGTGAACGGCTGAGAAATATGAAGATTATGATTGGCTGAACAGATCACATGATTTGAAATAATAATTTTTTTTTTAGCTAGAAAGATGTGAACTGGGTGACGATGATGAAGGATACAAATGAATATCTGATTTAAAAACACACTTCAAAGACTCTTGAAGGATTTCCTGCTTTTTGGGCTCGGTCCTACTGAGTCGCATACAACATTAATGTTCCTTGGTGCCCTAGAACTCACCAATCAGAACCAATCAAAGTCTGACTTTGACAATAAAAAGCTATTGGGCCGTGATGAAGTGGCAGTTTTCTTCTTTTTTTTTTAAACTCCAAGCAATGTATATAAAAATATTCAATTTCTATATGAGTGAAAGAATGCTATTAATAAAATGTGTATAAATCTTTATACATTTTTTATATACATAACTAGAAAAATACCTGTCCCAGAACGGGTAAAATGAATTCTCGGAACAGAACAGTTTTGCACTATTTTATGCCCCCTTAAGGTGATTAAAATCAATATATAATGCTACTAAACCTTATGTCTAATTTTTTTTTGTTTGATCAAACTCCATTACTACATGATTTTGATTATATAAAATATCTACAATTTAAACTTAAGGAGTTTTAAGAAGAAATTCAAATTCAGGGAATTTTACTTAATTGGTGTCTACTGACTATAGATAAAATTTAATGTAAATCTGACATATTTTAATTTTCAGATGGGAAGTTGTGCCCCCTAAAACTTCTTTAAAATCCTCTAAAGAAACTAAAATTTGGGGAATATTTATTAATTGCTGTCCAATATATATATTGTTAAAATTTCACAAAAATACTTCAACCCCCTTTTTACTTCCTTTGCATAAAACTAAATTAAACTAAATATAGCCCACATTTTGACCTCTTACGCTTAGCAGCTGTGTTTCAAAATTCATAATGATTGGTTAATTATTTTAGGAGTTAATCCTGTACATACAAATATATACACATATATACATACCTAACTTTATATGAATAGACACAGCTAATCTTCATAATATGAGCAATAGCTAACCTTTTCTTACAGACAGGGATATGTTATTTGAAATTGTTCAGTGAGATTTCTCCCATGTGAGTTCGAATCTCATCCACATTGATACTGTTGTAAATGTGATTGGTACTAGCATGTCATGAAAGCATGATGTGCTATTAAAATATATTTAATTACAGAATATACATACTACTGTCTGAGGGGGGGGGGAACAGATCACACATGTCAGTCATTACATATGCACTATATAAGTTCAAATAAAAAGGCCAAGTTAGCTACTACTAACATTACAACAATGATCTGTGTGGTGCAATCAATGTTTGACCTATATTGTATGGGCGGCATCAGTGTTAGGGTCCTGAAACAAATATTACAACTTGTTATAATAAAAAGAAAAATACCGTTCTCCAAAGAGTCTCTTTATTGCAGCTGGGTACTTGATACTGGAACTGTGCATTCCGTATCAGAAAGAGAAGGTTTATGTGCATTTCTGGTAAGTAATTTGAATTCAACTGCCTCCTAAACTTTTTTTACCCTGAATACATTTTTCCATTTTTTATTTTAACGCGTCACCAAGGCTAAAAGCCGCTCGAAGTTAAGGGTTGATGATATGGATAGATTGTCAGTTGAATGATTAAGAATATTATGAAACGATTGAAAATGATAAATGGAATGAACAAAATTTGACAAGTATTTGTTTACATTGGATTTGGAGATGACCATGTTGTAGCCAACAGTAAAGCAATCCCGTATAACATGTTCCATAGATGAGAAGTACTTGGAAAGAAACCCTGTTCATGGAAATTTTGTTTGATGTTAGACCTATGGAGGAAGAAAAGAAAGTATTTTGTAGTTGTGATAGAAGAACGGGTTCTTGTTATGAATGTCTTACAAGGAAGAACCAGAGATTGAAGCTCAGTCGAGCACCTTCGATAGAAATAACGATAGAGTAGAGGAAGACTAGAAACGTCTTTGCTGTGATAAAAGAGCTGTAGAAAACAGGAGAGATCATCTCCCACTAGATTGCAAAGTCGATTTTGTACTTTTCAAGGCAAGAAAGACTCCTTTGAGCGGCACCTCTTCAGATGTGGCAGCAGTACTCCATCTTAGGACGTATCTGACTCTTATGTAGATAGAGGATTGTATCAGTAGTCAGTTATTTTCTAGAGCAGTAGAATGATCCAACGATTACTAACTGATCTTTTTGAACACCTGGAGTCCCAATTTACTTGCATCCCAACGAGGGCAGAGTTAGACACAAGGTCGGTTTTTAATGTGGAGAAAGCCCAGCTTCCCAAAAAAAGCGCACTCTGGATTTGAACAATATTAAAATTTCCTCAGTCTAGAAGGATTTCTCTGTTTACTGATCTAGGACAGAAAAGATGAAGTGTAGTATCAGAACAGATACTACACTTTATTCCTAGATAAAAGACCAACATGCAATTTATTTTATTAATCAATCGGTCCCTGATTAATAGGTACATTATAAAGGTTGCCTTTTTCTTACTACTTGACGTCCGCATTCAAATATGGCGCAAGGCTATACCACCAGATGTACTCAAGGCATTATATTACAATATAATACCTTTTATTTTAACAACTGAAACTTTGTTATTTATGTTGCGTTTCAACCTAGTGTCATACATGCAGAAAACCAAGTTCCAGCAATTGTTACAGAAAGATTAAAGTTCACAAATTATATTTGTACCTTGGTGGAAGACAGAGGAGGTTTATTCAACTTGATCTTCATTCCATATCACTGACCAGTGTGTGTGAGGGAGGGGAACAGAAAGAGACAGAGAGAGAATTACTGTTTAATCATATTTTGTCAGCCAATCTCATTTTACACATCTACGTGCTGTGTGCTCCCAAACAGACTATCCTTTTCTCTCTCTCACTCTCTCTCTTTGAGCCATGTGATGTTATATCCGTTTTCTATTAATTCCCACAGTCTAGCAATGCTCACCTCGGCTTCATCAAGTTGACCTCGGCTGACCTTTAATTTCCTGTTATTCTCAACTAATAATTTTATATACCAGTAGGTCTACTCACCCAATGTCTAACATTTATATATTTTCACTTTTCAAAGTTTTGCTTAGCTGAGTATTAGATTCCACTTCTATTGTCAAGTGTTGAATACCTACTGTGTAGAGTGAAAACATAACTTGAACTCAGTATTATAAACTGATATCTTTTTATTGTCTCCTTAAAGTCTATTTTCATTGGTATATATTTTAGCTAAGGTGAACCAGAAGAACGTGAAAGATATGTATCAGCTCACAATAGTGTCCAGAGAGAAAAGAGATTAATTCTAATTTTTTCTCTGTTATTTTTTTTCTTTTTTTGCACCCATGCATATACTCTTATGTCACTTGACAGTTAGAGTTTTGCTTGTATATTCTGTGATTTTTCTTTTTTTGCATCCATGCATATACTCTTATTATGTCGCTTGACAGTTAGAGTTTTGCTTGTGCATTCTGTGATTTAAAATACACTCTCACATTGTTTTATTTTTCGTTCGTGCCGTGCTTACACTAGCCTGGTCAAAGACTATAATCTCCCAGGTTATGCCGGGTAAGAGCAGCTACTGTTATAATATTATGCTCCTTATTTTAACAACTTTGTTATTTATATATTTTCACTTTTTAAGATATTGACAAGTGTAAGATGAAAACTCAGTATTACAAAAATAAACTAATATCATTTTATTGTCTTCTTAAAGTCTATCTTCGTTGGTATATATTCTAACTATGATGAACCAGCAGAATGTGAAAGATACATATCTGCTTAGTGAACAGAGGAAAAGAGATTAATTCTAATTAGCCCCCCCCCTCTGCATGTGTTCCTACTCGGTCACTTGAGTTTTAAATCCATTAGATTTTTGCTTGTGTATTCTGTAACTTCATGTTTGCATCCTGTTTTAAAGTTCAATCTCACATAGTTTTCTTTTTCATTCACACCTGGCCAAAGGTTGTTGATTCCAAGTGTTTTTCTCAGTGCATGCATTATATAACAATAGGTCAGGGGTTTGAATCCAAAACAGAGTGAAAAAATTGTAGCATTTCTTGGTCAATACCAATGTACATAGGGACAACAGTATTAAGATTTAGATAAACTTCTAATTTTCGTAAATACGGTAGGTTATAGAAAAAATACAAGTAAAATAAAACAATGTTATTATTGTAATTTGAAATGCCTAAGTTTATTTTGGGGTAAAATCAGCGTAAAAATGATTACGAACCCGTTGAGTTCGACCTCACACGCTCTGTCTCTACAATCAGTGTGCTAAGCGATTGACCCACATGGCAAGTACGATATGGTGATGCTATTAATGCAATACGTAAATCAGACTCTGCCACTGTCTGGTGCTACCAGATCAGGCTGTCTGAAGATACTGGCTTCCTGACCCAAAATGCACCAATCATTGATGTTATTGTTTTTTTTCATTTCCCTTTGCAAAACTCAATCATATTCTGTAAAGCCGAAAACAAAATTAATAATTTTCCCCTACAAAACAACAAAACCAAACACCATGAATAGATCCTTAAACATAAAACGAACTGGGACCATAAAAACTTTTACTGAAATGACCTGATTCGGCATTAAATAACCTGAATAGGGTTGATATGCTGTAAAACAACCAAACCAAATACTATGAATAAATATTTGAAGATATAAAGAACTTGAAGTATAAAAACTTTTACCAAAATGACTGGATTCAGGATTATATAACCCGAAAAGGGTTGATATGCCGTAAAACAAAACAACCAAACAGCAAAAATTATATTAAAATACATAAACATTAAAAACTAATGCGTTGGCATTAAATGACCCATAAGAGGTTTATATGTGTAAAACCAAACCAAACTCTTCAACTGTTTCTCCCTCTCTCGCTCTTCCTTTCTTTCTTACTCTCTCTCTCTTTTCCTTTCTTTCTTACTCTCTCTCTCTCTCTTTTCCTTTCTTACTCTCTTACTTTTCTTTTCTTTATCTCTTTTTCTCTCCCTTTCTTTCTCTCTCTTCCTCTCTCTCTAATCCTTTCTTCTCTTATTTTCTTTCTTACTCTCTCTTTCTCTTCCTTCTCTCTCTCTCTCCCTCTCTCTCTCTCTTCCTTTCTCTCTCTCTCTCTCTCTCTCTATTCCTTTCTTTCTCTGTCTTCCTTGTTTTATTTCTCTCTCTCTCTCTCTATTCCTTTCTTGCTCTCTTTCTTCCTTTCTTTCTCTCTCTTTCTTGGTCTTTGGTATGACCTTGAAAGACATCCAGTGGTGAAGCCTCCATTTGCGAGCTGTGGGGAATGTGGAGTTGCTCCTTAGTTGCCATTGCTCTCAGGTCCACTCTAGCTCGGAGTGGTAGTACCTGTAAGGGCCTCATCTATGAGTCAAATAGAACCTACTGGCGCTACCAAATCAGACTGTCTGAAGTTATTGACTTCCTGACTCAAAATGCACCAAACATTGATGTTTTATTGTTTTTTTCTTCCTTTGCAAAACTCAATAGGGTTCTGTAAAATCCAAAACAAAAAACAATCATTTCCCTCCCTCCCTCCCTCCCCTCTTCTTCTCTCTCCCCTTCACTCAACCAAACACCATGAATAAATACTTAAAAATATAAAGAACTTGAAGCATACAAACCTTCACCAAAATGACCGGATTTAGCATTAAATGACCTGAAAAGGGTCGATATGCCGTGAAACAAAAACAACCAAACCAAAAACCATGATTAAACATTTGAAGATATAAATGACTTAAAGCATTAAAACCTTCACCAAAACCAAAACTCTTAACTAATGACTATAAATGACCCACTGACTTAAGACTCAAATGAAGGATATTTCCTTCTACATTCATGGCATGAAATGACCCTTAGAGTTGATGTGCCATTAAGCAATATCTTACCTTACCTTACCTCTTTTTCTTTCTTTCTTTCTCTCTTCCTTTTTTTTTTCTCTCTTCTTTTTTTTCTTTCTCGCTTACTTTCTTTCTCTCTCTCTTACTTTCTCTCTCTCTCCCTTTTTTTCTTTCTCTCTCTCTATCTTTCCCCTTTCTTTCTCTCTCTCTATATTTCCCCTTTCTTTCTCTCTCTCTATATTTCCCCTTTCTTTCTCTCTCTCTATATTTCCCCTTTCTTTCTCTCTCTCTATCTTTCCCCTTTCTTTCTCTCTCTCTATCTTTCCCCTTTCTTTCTCTATCTTTCCCCTTTCTTTCTCTCTCTATATTTCCCCTTTCTTTCTCTCTCTCTATATTTCCCGTTTCTTTCTCTCTTTCCCGTTTCTTTCTCTCTTTCCCGTTTCTTTCTCTCTTTCCCGTTTCTTTCTCTCTTTTCTGTTTCCTTCTTTTTCTGTTTCTTTCTCTCTCTCTCTCTCTCGTTTATTTCTCTCTTTCTATCTTTCCCCTTTCTTTCCCTCTCTCTCTCTCCCGTTTCTTTCTCTCTCTTTTCTGTTTCTTTCTTTCTCTCTTTTCTGTTTCTTTCTTTCTCTCTTTTCTGTTTGTTTCTTTTCTGTTTCCTTCTCTACCTCTCCCTTGCTTTCTCTCTCTCCCTTGCTCTCTCTCCCTTTCTTTCTCTCTCTCTCCCTTTCTTTCTCTCTCTCCCTTTCTTTCTCTCTCTCTCCCTTTCTTTCTCTCTCTCTCCCTTTCTTTCTCTCTCTCTCCCTTTCTTTCTCTCTCTCTCCCTTTCTCTCTCTCTCCCTTTCTCTTTCTCCCTTTCTCTCTCTCCCTTTCTCTCTCTCCCTTTCTCTCTCTCTCCCTTTCTCTCTCTTTCTCTCCCTTTCTTTCTCTCTCTCTCCCTTTCTTTCTCTCTCTCCCTTTTTTCTATCTTTCCCTTTCTTTCTCCCTCCCTCTTTCTCCCTCCCTCTTTCTTTCTCTCTCTCTCTCTCTTTCTCTCTTTCTTTCTTTCTTCCTCTCTCTTTCTTTCTCTTCCTTTTCTGTCTCTCTCCCCTTTTACTCTTCCCTTTTTTTTTCTCTCTCTCTCTTTCCGTTTCTCTTTCTCTCCATTTCTCTCTTTTCCCGTTTCTCTCTATGTACATTTCTATCTCTCTCTTCCTACATTTCTCTCTCAGACTATATTAGATATATAATTTTATTCTTTTAATTCTTAAGTATTAAAGTTGATATGTATTTGAGTGTACAAGAAGTTCAAAGTTGGCATTTGACCTGGAACGTCACTTTCATGAACTTCGGAGGAGAATCACACAATGCAAGGAAGTGGGGAAATCAGATACTGAAATGCATAAATAGTGAATGACGTGTGCAGAGCTCACCCAATGTGCAGATAACTGGCAAGGAAATATTTGATGCACTTTTGTCGATGGCACAGGGTTCTTCCATCACTCTCATTCCACTACAAGTGCAACAACACTTACTTCAATCTTTCTCTCTGCCTATCTCTCGGCTTAACATTATAAAACAAATACAGGCTGTGTAACATATTTGAGTACAAATTTATGCATGCACAAAAATGACTGTCAGAAAAAGATGTCTTTTTACTGGAAAACGTTTTTGAAGAATAAATATATTGTTTTCTAATTTTATTCATGTAAGTCTCATTCAGCTTCAATAAAGGCTTTTATGTGAGGTATGAATTGTTTACATGCCAAGATCAGATGGTTCTTGTTCATATTGGACAATTTAAAAAAAATTTTTTTTAACATAGTTCACCCCAAACAAGGCAAGACACCACTGTAGACGTAAGGGGCTACTGAGAAAAAAGAATAGGGGAGAAGGTAGGGGGCAGTCAACCTAGATTGGGATCTGCGCAGCGAGATGTCTGTTTACATTAGTTTTAAACTTCTGCATGTCTGTACTGTCAGGGAAACAGGGGACAGGGAGGGAGTTCCAGAGACCAGCAACACGAGGAAAGAAGCTATTTGAGTAGAAGGCTCTCCGACATCTGGGGACCTCCACAGTGAATGAATGAGATTTAGTTGATTGTCGAGTTAGTCTAGTGAATTTACGTCGAGAGGGCACCAGAGTAGCCAGTTCATCGGAGCATAATCCATTGAAGTATTTGTAAAACAAGCACAAGGATGCTACATTGCGGCGATGGGACAGAGGCTGAAGCTTGGTTGACAGTGAGGGACCTATTAGGTTGGCGACTCTTTGTTGGACCTTGTCAAGGAGGGAGAGACTAGTGGATGATGCACCAGCCCAGATGTGACAACAATACTCCATGCATGGGCGGATGGTGGCTTTGTAGAGATACAGGATAATGTCAGGTGAGAGGAGTTTACTAGCACGGTAGAGGGAGCCCACCTTCTTTGCGGCAGCCTACTACAGAGATCTTTAGGGATTATTTAGTGTTATTAAGGTGCTCATTAACCATTTTCTCAACTGCACTCCATACACAGTTGTCAAAAAGTCTAAAATCTGTGGAACTATGTAGCCAAATGTTAGCGGTCATGTGATCATAAACATTTAAAATTTGTTGGAGTTTATTAACTCTGAATAAGCGATTTTCCTTTATCTTTTCTGACGTAAAATGACATTTACTCATCACAAGACTTGTATCTGATGTTTTTTTTTTGTGGAGAATATTTTAGATTATTCCTACACACAGTGTTCTTTTGAAATCGACCTTATAGATTTTCTAGAATTACCACCAATGGGGTGCTGTACTTGCTCAATGAATTCAAGTGTTCTAATGCTATAAGCGGGTCTAGAATGTTTATTTCTTTTCGATAATTGTGATACGTTTTCATCTTATGCTGTGAACGTTTTACGAACTTTGTAAACGAAATATCACACAACTTTTCGTAACTACATTCCATACATAGTAGTCCAACAGATTGAAATCTTAGGAGCTCAAATGTTATTGCTCATGATAGCATAAAAATTACCGCCATCCATTTCTGCATTTCGTGAAATAATTTCTTCAGATATTCAGCACAATGACTATAACAAATTAATTCATTCAGAGAAAAAAATCATGGTTTTAATTAACAAACAATGCATTCATTATTACATAGGTACAAACAGTGATGACTCTAGGGGTCATAGTCTACGATACAGATCCCCCACCGAGTTTACTCTCTATTAAAAATGTAATTGGATTGGTTGATTAGCTAACGAGAAATTAGCATAACGATACCAATGGCTTATAAGCAAAGCTGGTTTGTAAACATCAGTAATTGGATAGGTTTCTAGCTAAGAGAAACTAAGAGTTGAATATTGAAAAACCTGAACTAGCAAAAGTATGAATGAAATTCTTCAAAGCACATTCCAAACATTCTAAACTAATTAACCGATCATTGGCGTAAGGGGTCCAAAGTGGGCTATATTTAGTTTAATTTAGTTTTATGCAAAGAGAGTAAAAAAAGGGCCGAATTCATATTTTTGTGAAATTTTAATAATAGGTTTTGGACATCAATTAATAAATATTTCCCAAATTTCAGTTTTTGTCGAGTATTTTAAAAAAGAGTTTTTTAGAGGACATGATAAGGGAACAAGCCTCTATTTGAAAATTCGAATATATCAGATTTGCTTTGAACTTGACCCATAGTCATTAGACACCAATTAAGCAAGATTCTCTGAATTTCAATTTCTTCTTAAGATCCCTTAAGCTTAAGTGTTTCCTATACCTTTTCTGACGTAAAATTATCTGTACTCATGACATAAGACTTGTATCTGATATATTTGTTAACAACATTTCAGATTGTTCTCTCTGGCACGCGGTGCTCTTTTATAGTTAACCATATAGATCTTCTAGGATTGTGACCAATGGTGTGCTGTAATTGCCAAATAGATTTTGGTGTTTTAATTTCATCAGTGTGTCTAGAATCTCTTACGTTTGAGAATGGTGATGATACCTTTTTTTCATCTTAAGCGGATAACTCTTTGTGAACCAAAGATCAAGCAACTTTTAAAAATGGTTCTATTTCTAAATTGCTATATTAAGCCTTTATAGTTCGGATAATGTGTGCCTCTTCATGTGTTGTGTAATTCTAGGGGGCGCCATTAATAATTCTGAAACATAGAAAGCATAAAGTCAACTAATATTCATAATATATAATAGTAAAAATGATGTTTGTTCATGCACCCAGAGAACATCAGGTAACCCTGCTGGTCTAAAATAAAGTGCTTCCGTGTGTGCATTTAGTGATGAAAATGCCATTTCAAATTTAAACGATATAATGGATGTTTAATGTGAATCTTAAAGACAGGCTTAGATCTGATGACCTGAGAGGAATATTAAATCTGAATAGTATAGGGAGATGTGTGCAGAACAGGAGACTTCGATGGTATAGTCATGTTGAAAGAATGGATGAGAGTTCTTGGGTTTGTTGATGTAGTAGGATCAGTTGGCAGAGGAAGGCCAAGAAAAACATGGGAGGAAGTGATAATAATAGACTTGAGGGAAAGAAGGGTAAATAAAGACCTAGCCAGAGATAGGTTAGTTTGGAAGTCAATTTCTAAAAGCCGTCCAACACATGCCAGCATGTAAAGCAGACGTTAACTGAATATGATGATGAGATTTAACACATTTACAGACATTTGTCTTAGCATCGCTTATTGTAATGTATATTCTATGCTTCTATTTGTCTTCCTCCCACAAGGTAAGATGTGACACAAGGTCGGGAAAGTGGGAAAAAACAAGCGCTCGAGAATTTGAGCACTCTGGCCATTTAAAAATTGCTTGGGCAGCCCCGTCGGCATTCCCCGGTAGAGCGCCTCAGGCGATTAGCAATAAACTAACCCCCTCTCAAAGGATGAGAAGGCAAAGCCTGGGAGGGTGCACCTCCTAGAACTGCACAGGACAGACAACCGATAGACTGGCGTAAATCCAGACCCGAAGGCCCGGACAATACCGGTTTATTGGGCGGGGTAAAATTTATATCCTCTCTCAACCTAAATAAAAACCTGCCCGAAGATAGGTTCGTTTGGAAGTCAATTTCTAAAAGCCGTCCAACACATGCCAGCATGTAAAACGGATATTAAGGCTAATATGATGAGACCGACTGACAGACAGAGCCTCTTATAGTGATGCTTGGACGTATCTAAAATAAGAAGCGTCCATTCAATCTATATGTTTAGTGATGAAAACGCTATTTACAACTGAAGAGTAACAGACATGGATGAATGGACACACCTAAAAAAGAATAGACTCCTTTTTTATAGCCAGTACGCAGTTTGTTATTCTGCTGCGATCAACACACAAACCCAAAGAATACAGAGAGTTCACTTCAAAAAAGTAGTAAAATCGAGTCCGCTTAATAGATGCAATGAAAAAAAAAAAAAAAAAGGCGGTAAAAGAAAAAGGGTTCAATCATGACAGAAATAATTTTGGCAAAGAATCAAACCATCAATTAGTAAGAAAAAGATTTATGATTACCTACAAAACTAAAATTATGAGCCACGGTAATTAGTACCCGAAACCTATATAACAATGGCGGCTCTTGATTTTAGCAGTTATGTGGCTTTGTAAAAGGTTTCTTTTAACTTCAGTCATTATTTACTTGCCTCCCCACGAGGGAAAAGTTCGACACAACATAGTTTTTTTTTTTATGTAGGATATATCCAACTCCTCAAAAAGTGTCACTCTGGATGGAACAAAAATTAAAATTTCCCCAGTCAAGAAGGATTTTCTCCTCGGATAGAAGACAGAACAGATACTTTACTTTGGATTATTTATTCGCCATAGAGAAAAAGTAAAATACAGTGACAAATTAGGCACAAGGCCATCAAAAATGGGGGTCGTTGGTCATCCTTTGTTTTTTATAATCTATTTGTCTATCTTACTCTTGGCTAAAATCATTGCAGTCACCACAATGCCACATTTACTCTAAGGGCCATTCTACTTAAAATATCTCTAAAGTGTTGAAAAATTTAAATTTTATTCACTAGAATTATGTATCGTATGTACCCCAAAATTCTAGTATATGTTAAATATTAAATTGTTTTTAACGCCAATATGTAATTAAAGCAAAATAAATTGTTTTAGATTATTAAAATAATTTGCGATGCTGTTGATAATGTTTACCCATTCATTTATTTATTTTTCATTATTGCTTATGTTTTAATATATGACGTAAATCATAAATCTATGTAGTCATGCCAAAGCTATAATTATTTTGTTACGGTAATGTTTTAAGCTCTATTTATAAGAAAGTCCAAATAGCTCAGTTGGTAGAACCTCAGACTGAAGATCTCAAGGTTTCAGTAACAATTCCACGGAGCTGCTTCCCAGCTGACTACAACATAGTCATTTTCAAGCCCAATGTAAACAAATTCTTGTTGAGCTGTCCTCTTCAATAATCAAATTCTGCCCAATTTCAACAATCGTTATTAATCATCACGGTGTTGTTTCACTGTTCACCCTACAAACTCATTAACCCTTATCCTCGAGTGGCCTTTAGACCTTGATAAGTTGTGATTCCTTAGTAAAAAAAAAAAAAATCTCTAGTATTTCGAAATAAGACAAATTCCACAATGTATTTATTACGTTTAAAAAAATTGTAACTGATGGAAAAATAGTGACTAACGGGCAAAACTCCAAGATAGCTCAACGGCCAGGGAATGAAAATCCGAGTTTTGACTTTCTATAATTCTTCCCAACAAAGTTAAAATATTATTTTCATGCTTTGGAATTTTTTAGATGAGGATTGGTGATTTGTATTATTTGGATTATTCAGACTACTATTCTCATCTTGGTTATTATTTTCACAGCGTTTCGTCCGATGTAACCTCTGAACTTCTTAAGGTGCATCTTTTCGAACTTGAGAATCTTTATGTCAAACTCGGGAACCTATACAAAATCAGTTGTATTAAAAATATTCTTATCGATGACGTCATCAGTTTGGTGTGTTAAAAGTTAGGACTTTTATACTTTTATAATGTTTAAAATTTTTCCCAGCTCACTAAGCCTATTGACATATATCTTTGCAGATATATAGGTACTCCTATTTATCTACATCCCACAAAGTAGAATGTGACACAAGGTCGGAAGGTGGGAATTTGTACTCTAGAGGAAGAGTACGGAGTTTCTTAAAAAATTGCCTGGGCAGGGCGCCTCAGACAGTAAGCAATAAACTTACTCCTCCCCAAAGAGGGGAAGCAAAGCCTGGGAGGGGGTTAACCTCCCATAAGTGCACAGGACAGTCGGAACAGATACTACACTTTGATCTTAGCCAAAAGACCAAGGAAGCATCCGAAACTATATAGGTACTACATAGAAAAACAAAATACTACTTTTTAAAAACATTGACTGACGTCAGAATCTTTTGAACAACGTCAGCAATTATATAGTCAATAAACATTTGTTTAACCTGTTAAAGTCATACCTTTTTTTATAGATACATAAATATGTTTTCAAAATGAATTATCTGTAAATTTGAAAAAGTTAACTGAATTTAATAGTAAAATGTTCATCTTTTCAAAAGTTATGAAGAAACATTTTAATGAGGAAAAGGCTCTCAGGTGTAATAGGGTTATTGTTCAATTGGATAGAAATTATGCCATAGACTGGCACATATTAAATTTTGAATACATTCATTGATATAGATATCTAAACCTGACGATATAGGGTGACCCCCCACCCCATCTACAATCCAACCATATTTGGTACAAATAACTTCAGTCTATGCCTGACTTGTCCACCAAGTTTCAGTCATGAATGTCCAACAGTCTTTTTTTGATCAATATTCAATGATATGTGGGGACACTTTGATGATCGTCTTATTAGTAGGAAGTGGGATCTTCACACACACCTTAATTCCCAAATTTTTATCTATGTATTTAAAAAAAAATTTTTTTATGGAAATCGCTCCAGACAAGGCATGAAGCCACTTGTTGTAAGGGGCTAAAATTAAAAAAAATTTTTTTTTTTAATTACTACTTCAACGTCAAAAACTAGCCAACTATAAGTGTTAGATGGATAGATTCTGACCCAGAAAACAGCAAGTCTTCCCCCTTTGTCAGAAAAATCGCTCATGAAATGCGAGGACGAAAGGACAAAATAAGGGAAGCGAGAGTTACGAGGCCGACGAAAGTAAACCCAAGGTCCACTTTCTACACTGCTAAATTATCTAAAAAATAATGTCTATAAAAGCAAACCCCAGACTATTCCTTAACTGAACAGGGCCATCACAACCGAAAACAGTGTTATTGACAGTTTTGAACATCATTGAATGCTGATAAAACAAAATCGGTTGGATTTTCATCAATGAAACTTGATGGACAAGACGAGCATAAGCTGAAGTTTATTTGTACCAAATATGGTTGAATTGCATAAAGGATTGTGAATTTTATAAACGATTTTATGAGTGGCATTTTTTTAGATGCCACCCTATATTTTAATGGAAGATATTTTCTATCAATTTCCAAGCTTTTTCCTTTTCCAAATCGATTATAACAAACACATATTAGATTGATCACAACATAATATATTGATATTTGTACATGGAAAATATATGAAAAGTTATCTTTCAAATCTTGTTGAATCGTTTTGAAAGGTATGGACCTATAATTTCTGCCCAGATATGGATTAAATAAATCCATATATATATATATATATATATATATGTATGTAAAAATAAAAATGGAATAAAGGATAAGCAAATCAACAACTAGCAAAAATAAACTCAAACACACATATTAAAAAGTTCTATAGAAATATTTTGATCGTTAAAATACAATCATCATCAATCGGTAGCAGAACTTTAATTAAAAACAGAAAAGTTTTCAAATTTATACAAAGAACGCTACCGATTGATGATGATTGTATTTTAACGATCGAAATATTTCGGTAGAACTTTTTAATATGTAAGCAGTCTTTCAATTGCTGTCACCTTATTTCTAGGCTGATTTCAGTACTAGTGATCGCAACTTCTACAAGTAACCGCAGTATCCTACTAGCTTGGTGTAATTTGGCCCTTTTCAATTGCTTATGTGAAACCAATCCTCTGCAACGCATGCACTTTAAATATATCCAGAGATAATGTTTGTCTAATCCTGCATATATTCAGTACTTTACAGAAAGGAGCAGAGGGCTCATTTTTTATCGAGCAGTGGGGAGGCAAGTAAATAGGGACTTATTTGAAAATAATTTTGGAAATGTGTTGAATTTTTCAATAGGTTATTTTAAAGTGCAGATGGAGCAGGGAAAGGAGCGTCTCCTTTTTTTTTTTTTAGGAGCCGCCCCCAAACTAATGAAGCGAGTAAATCCCTGCATATATTCATATCCAACGACCTGTTGCCATTGTCTTCACGATAAAACCTATATAGGGTGGCTGACAGGTACTATGCCTTGCTAAAGAGCAACCCGTGATTTCATCCAGCACTGCTTATTCAGTATATTCACTGTTACACTTCATATCTGAAAACCATTCCCCTATCCGCAACCTGGGGACCCGGTGGATCAGAGTTATCATCTCCATACCACTGTCATCCATTAATCATTTACAATAAATATTGTATTTTGTTAAAAAAAAAAAAAAAAAAACACAAATCAAATGTTGATTTGTGTTACACTTGATGTTGATTATTTTCTTTTTTTAATTTTAATCATTCTTTCTCTTTTGCTTTTTACTTTATTCCATTCATTCTTTCCATTTCTTTCATTTCATCATTTTTAAAATTCTTTTTTGCTCCATTCTTTCCAGCTTAGTTACCTCCCTTTGCTCCCCTAAATAATTCTCTTGTCCATATGACCCCACTCCTTTTCTGAAAGCCCTATTTGATTGGCCAAGACGATTCTCCTTGACCAATCAACAGACACTTAATTTGACGAGCTGAATTCAAGAAAACCTTACTCTTGCTCTTTTGAACATTATTGCTGGCCGTTAAACAAGTAAGGAAAATCTCTCCTTAAATTTGAATTGAACATTTTCAGGGAGCCGTCTAAGAAATTTTAGACGTTAAAGAACTTTTTATTGGACTTCTTATAGCTGCAAAACACAACTAGTTTTGCAAGGACCTTTTCCTGTATTATTTTGAATTTAATTATTAATACACGTATTATCCTCAATATCTGTCTTGTGTGACTTCTGTAAACTTTCTTTCAGTATTTTTCCAACTTCGTCATTCGACAACTGAACGCTCCCTGCCTTTCGCTTTAAGCTTTCATTTATTCTATCATTCTCTCCTTTCATTCTTTCTTTCTCTTTCTCATTCTTTCTTTCCCTTTCTCATTCTTTCTTTCCCTTTCTCATTCTTTCTTTCCCTTTCTCATTCTTTCTTTCCCTTTCTCATGTTTTATATCCCTTTCTTTCCCTTTCTCATTCTTTCTTTCCCTTTCTCATGTTTTATATCCCTTTCTTTCCCTTTCTCATTCTTTCTTTCCTTTTCTCATTCTTTCTTTCCCCTTTCCATTCTTTCTTTACTTATTTTCATTCTTTCCTTCTTTTATTCATCTTCGCTTTTTTTTTCTTTCTCTCTATTTTGATTTTTCTTTCTTTTAGTTTTCATTTCTTTCATGCTTTGCTTTCTTCTTACACTCTGTCCTTTGTCCTGTCGTCAGGCCACAAATTCGCTGACTGCACTCCCATGCAGAGGAGTACTCCCCCCCCCATGAAAACGGGGCCACCTGTAAACCGTGGGTGGCGACCTGTGAGGCCTTAAAACAGGATCCTGGTGGCTGAGCCATTCTTCCACTTCGGAACTTATTTCGGCTAGACAGGAGATCGGAGAGGCCCTACCCGATTAATCAGCTGGTCATTTCATAGCATCTATAAGTTCATCCCCAACTTTATTATTCAATCTGATTCTTCAAAAATTCAAAACCTTATTTCTCCTTTTTATTTTCTTCCCAAATAGATACTAGAAGGTGATGGCTGAGAATCAATTGTGTTGAGAACAAAGATTAGCAATGCCAAAGAATAATGTTTTCAAGGAGTAATGTCTTCGAAGAGTCATTTTTCTGGGAGTAGTACTTTCTGAAAGTAATGCAACTACTTTCTCTGTAAAATTTCCTTCTAAGAGTAATGTTTTGTGGGAGTAGTCTTTTTCTCTTTTTCTTTTTTTTTTTTTTAGAGTAATGATGGTAAAAATTCCCTTCTACGAGTGAAGTTTTCTCAATGTATTCTGAGAGCAATGTATTCTAGGACTATCAAATAATTATCTTATCTATAGAATTATATTTGACACTTTTATTCGGCATTAAATAACCAATAGATGGTTGATATGCCGTAAACCAAACCAATCATTGTTTCTTTCTTTTCTTCTTTCATTGTTTCTTTCTTTTCTTCTTTCATTGTTTCTTTCTTTTCTTTTCTTTTTCTTTCTTTCTTTTCTTATTTGTATTCTTTCATTTCATTCATTCTTTTTCTTTCCTTTTCTCATTCTTTCATTCCTTTCTTATTTCATTTCTTATTTCCTTTTTCTTTTATTCCTTCATTCATTGTCATTTTTCCATTCATTTCTTTCCATTTTCCCTTCATTTTTCTTTTTTTCCTTCGTTTCTTCTTTCCTTGCTTCCTTCATCATTCATTCTTTTCTTTCTAATCTCATTCTTTCACACCCACCCACCTCACACATCGATTGTGACATTTTTCTGGATTCAATCCAAGTAAAACTTCCTTTTCCGACGTTAGACTGACATCATACACACCCACACACTCTTTAAAACGGTCAGATAATCAATCACTGAAGATAAATACTCTCTTTTATGTATTGTTAATTGTTTTATTCTCATTAATGAATTAAAAGCGCTGTCCATATAGGAAAAGAAAATGATCAATCATCAAATTTTCTGAATTTTTTCTTTTTGCCGCATGCGTGTGTTTGTGTGTGTGTTACAAGCATTTCTCCATATAAAAGTCAATGTTTCTTTATGTGTTATAGAAATCGATATATTAACAGAAATTCAAATAAGTTTCACTAAGGGTTAAAATTTCACAGAATCTAAAGACACCATTGAAATTTTTCTTCAATTCCATCTAAGGTCGCTAAGGGCAATTATCGGTTAGGTCTCTAAAATAACACAAATATATTAGAACGTAAATTAATTTATTAAAAAATAGATTTTCTTCGTTTCATAAAACAAAAATAAAATTAAACATAGGATATCTCAGTGACGAATGTATTTAAAAATAAGATTTGAACATTTAAACAATTATTTTTATTGGTATTTTTTCAGATTTAAAATAATTAAATAAATAAAAATTCGTTAAAGCTATTTGCCGTTTTACAGATATCTGTGAGAAACACAGCATCACCAAGTAGTTTTTAAAACTTTTTTTTTGATTACTTAACCTCATATTGCAAATGTTATTTAACTTTTTTTCACGGCAAAAATTGTAAACATGACTGTATTTGAAATTATTTCCAGCAATATACCTCTACACAGGCACCGTCGGGTGAATACTGCTAGGAACTTATAATCGTGTTCGTTTCTCCAGCTCTCCTAAACACTAAACCAGTCTACTAGTACCTAAATCAGCAGTGGCAATGGTGTGAACAGACACATAATATACACTTGATATCCTACCATAGTCTTTTTGGGAATTATTTACTGAAGTCAACAGAACAAAAAAGGGGTAAAAACACAACAACTATGCAACAAATAAATGTTACCAAAGGTAAGATAAGTTACTTTCCTACCTACCTGAATAAGTTTTGTAAATGAAATGTAATGAAAAACAAACACATTGTTCCAACACAAAACGGGAAGAAAAGGTGGTCAAGAAAGGTGAGAAGAATGGCAACTAAAAAAAAATGCAAAAAGAAAACAGGTTTTTTGTGGTAAAAAATTTCATCACGGCAAGGAATAGGGTCATGTGTGGGATTTTTTTCATTTTGGAGAAATTGAAAAATGGTAAAAAGGTGAAGAAATGTTATAAATACATTAATCTATTGAGCTAGCCTTCGTTCACACTCATTGGAGTAAATATTGTGAAAGAGAGGTTAAGGTACTGTAAAAGTAAAATAGCTTAGTAAAATTAAAATCAAATAAAAAATCAAAACATGTTTTGATTTTTGATTTTAATAAAAAATATCTGCATCTAACACATGGTTCTTTGAATGCATTTTGCCTCTTTCTTTATGTTTAAAATTCTAAAGATGCTTAAAAAATGAACTTTCCCAAATTTATACCTACCAGCGACCATGCGCGATTTAAGTTCAATTTAAAAGAGACATTTACACCTTTAGTCCACATAACATCGGACGTCACATCTAGAAGACCAGGAAGGATTATTACGAAAAAAAAAAAAGTTAATACCTTTTATTTGTCTAAAGCTCTGTCGAGGCTTTTTATATCAAGCAAAATATTAGATAAAAAAGTCAAGATGAAGAAAAAAAAAATGTTTTTATTTTTTATTTTGATTTTAATAAAAAAATATCTGCATCTAACAGATTTTAAGGTATTTTGCCTCTTTCTTTATTTTTAAAATTCTAAAGATGCTTAAAAAATAAACTTTCCAAAATTTATATATATATATATATATATATATATATATATATAGAGAGAGAGAGAGAGAGAGAGAGAGAGAGAGAGAGAGAGAGATAGATAGATAGATAGATAGAGTGTTGCAGTAAAATCCAGAAGCCAGAGCTATGCCAAGATCACTGCTGACATAGACTGTCACAAGTCGAAACATGGCTGTTAGAATTTAAAATGTGTAATATGGGTATTGTATAATATCCGAGGATGTTCCAAATTGCAAGCTCAATGAAGTTGTATTACAAAATTCAGAGAAAAAAAAGATATATATAATTATATAAAAAAAATTGTGAGACAAGTATTCGCCAATATATGAAAATAAAGAAATTGAAAGAACAGATGAAAGTTATGGTTATGATTGTTCAACGATATATGAAGATAAAGAAGTTGAAAGAACAAATTAGTTGTGGATTGATTGTTCCTTTGGGCATTGGAATGCAACGATAAAATAATATATATATATATATATATATATATATATATATATATATATATCCCACCATTTGACTTAATTTGCTTATATCTAAGAATTCTAATCCAAAAATAAGCAGAAGTACCCAGTCTTGCTTCGATGGCACAAGTAGAAAGGAAATCGTGTCCTTCTTGGTTTTCGGAATCAATGCATACAACTTAACTGAATAGTGTTCTGCTCTTGCAGATATCGGTTCCTTGGTCATGCCTACATATAATTTGTGGAAAAATAATCCTCTTGCTAAAATGTATACAAATTGTTCACTGATCCCAGCCAGTTAGTAGAGTATGAGGCTTTATAGGTACAGACTTTTTCGAGGACAGAGTAGCACATGTATTTATTTGCTCATTGTATGTAGAAGGTTTCACTGAATGTCAGTTAGTTGGTGCTTTTAGTTTGATACCCAGTTCATTACAGTATCTGTTAATTTGTGTTATGGAAATTACCCACGCACGCATAAACTCTCCCAGCTATAAATAGCAGCAGGTACTACTCTTAGAAGAAATCAGTATTCCAGCAGACAACCCTGACAGTTGGACTGAACAGTCTCGCTGGCAACCCTCTCATTTGTATATGTTTTGTACTACTGTTCTTTGTTAATTTATTTGTTCACTCAATTTCTCTCTTGTGTCTTTATTTCTAGCTCCCTAACAAGACCACAACAATTTGTTTGTTTGTTGCATTGTCTGTTACTCTGTGCATCCCACTGACCATTACATTGTCTAGTGAAGCACCAGGTATCATTTGTAATTAAATGTGTTTCCAATTGGCTCATCGAAAACTTAAATGAAAAAAAATAAATTTCAAGAGAAGTTTAAATGTTTGAAAAATTGAAAGCAGATAAAATCCTGACTATAATGGAAATTTTGTGTCTATGTTTATGAACAAAAACTCTGAATATAAAAGGAACATGGTTTTATATAACACAGATCATTATATTTAACTATACTGCTACATAAATATAATGAACTAGCTGTACCAACCCAACGTTGTCCAGGATACAGTGACATCATTTTAATTTTTAGTTTTTATTTCGTTTTTAAACTCATACAGAAAAAGAAATAACATTTTAGTTGCAAGTGAGTTAACATTTTTTTGATTTTTCGATCATAATAGAAAATCTTTTCCATATTACCAGTTGTCCGGGTGTTACTACATAATTTTTAAAATAAACTAGCAAAATACATTATTATATTGCCAATAACATGATACAACAATAACAAATGAATATTGGCTAGTTAAAAATAAAGTTTGTGATGTCAGCATAAATGCTATTTAGGTCCAGCTTTTACAATCTCACAAGATAATTTTATATGTGAGATGCCATTATTTAAAACATTATCCCGTTTAAAAGAATTTTGATTACAAACATACAGACACAAAATCTCCATGATATAAACAAATTAATATTTTTTTAATGGGGTACATTGCTTAAAGTTTTTTTAATGGGATCTATTAAACCTTTGAGAAGGAGCAAAAAAGCTTTTTAAAAAAGTGTTATAGAAAGACCCAAAGAGAATTTTCATATTAAACATACCATAAAGCCGTTGATGTTAAAAATAGAATTTTCAATGGAATTTTGGTTAACTTTTTCATTGAAACATAAATTTGGTTTGAGGTTTGCTGTTTAAATTTTCAAAGTGCATGCAGTGTTGCTCGAAAATATATGGAAAAAATGTGAAAAGATTGTTTTAAAAATAGCCATTGCTAATCTATAAGCCTTAAGTTCCAAGTTTTAAAAAATCCTGCATTTTGCATATTTTTCTTATGAAAAAAAAATAGATCTGCACAAATATTTTTATTATACTGCACTTATTTTTTATTGTACCACAGGTATTTTTATTATTGTACTCTAGTGCCAATAACAAGTCAAAATTCGCTAGTCACAATCAAAATTTGATATGTCAGCATAAGTGCTATTTAGGTTAAACTTTTAAAATCTCACAAAATAACTTTATATGTAAGATATGTAAGATGTTTTATCACTTTTGAAAGAATATTCCGAATGTTGATTACAAACATACAGACACAAAATCTACATTATATTTAAAAAAATTAAAGTTCTTTTTTTAATCGGATCCATTGCTTTAGTTTTTTTTTAATGGGATCCATTAAACCTTTGTGGAGGAGCAAAAACGACTTTTAAAAAACTGTTATAGAAAGCCTTGAAGAAAATTTGCATATTAAACGTACCATAAAGCCAAATGTTGATCTTAAAAAAATAATTTTTCAATGAAATTTTGTTCATTTTTTCATTAAAACATTAATTTGGTTTGACGTTTGTTTTTAAAATTTTCAAAATGCAAACAGTGTTGCTAGAAAACGTATGGGAAAGAATTGTTTTTAAAAATAGCCATTGTGAATGAATAAGCATTAAGTTCAGAGTTTTAAAAATAAATCCTGCAGTTTAAATGTTTATAAAAAGAAATAGATTTCCTTTTTTTTTTTTATTATACTGCACAATTATTTTTAATCTTCCACACTTATTTAATCACAAACTATTTAGATTTTACCATATAGTCATAAGTGTTTTGTTATTCTTCTCTAATTGTGTCAGCCAGTGAGGGTTGAGGACATGCGATGCATGGAAAGAAATGATATGAAATGATAGATGTGTAATGTGAGTCTTAAAGACAGGCTTAGATCTGATGACCTCAGAAGAAGATCAAATCTGGACAGTATAGAGAGATGTGTACAGAACAGGAGACTTTGATAGTATGGCCATGTTGAAAGAATGGATGAGAGTTCTTGGATTAGTAGATGTAGAACAGTTGAGGTAGTAGGTTCAGTTCACATGGAAAGGCCAAGAAAAACATGGGAGTAAGTGATAAGGATTGACTTGAGAGAAAGAATGATAAATAAAGACTCGGCCAGAGATAGGTTAGTTGTGAAGTCAATTTCTAAAAGCCGTCCAACACATGCCGGCATGTAAAACAGACATTAAACCAATGAAGAAGAAGAATATGAAGAGAAGAAGAATGAAAAATAAGAAGATGAAGAAGATGCAGAAGACGGAGAAAAAGAAGAAAACACAGCAGAAAAGGAGATGAAGAAGAAGGATAATAATAATAATAATAATAATAATAAGAAGAAGAAGAAGAAGAATTGCAAGTTAATGTGTACTAAAGCAAGCCGATCCTGGAATAGATGGTTTCAGCAGTTTTATTTTCACCCTTTACTTAAAATGTTGCTTGAAAAAATGACTTACAACAACATATTAAAAAAAAACCCAAAAAACGTTACTACGCATTAATTTGGTTGAATTTCCACTCTTGAAAATGGCTGTTAAAATTAAAAATGTATATCTATTTATATAAAATTAAGTATATGTTTATATATTTGTACGTGCAGGATTCACTCTGAAACTAATTATCATTATGCATTTTGGAACACTGCTGCTGGGCATAAGGGGTCCAAATGTGGGCTATATCTAGTTTAATTTAGTTTTATACAAAGGGGGTATCCCTCTCATGAAAATTCAGATACTTCCGATTTTTGTGAAATTTTAACAATAGGTATTAGACATCAATTAATAAATATCCTCCAAATTTCAGTTTCTTCGGAGTATTTTGAAGGGTTTTTAGGGGTGTATAATATAGTCACAACCTCCCATTTGAAAATTCAAATGTATTAGGTTTGCATTGAATTTTATCCATAGTCATTAGACACCAATGACGTAAGATTCCTTGAATTTCACTTTCTTCTTAAGACCTCGTTAGATCAAGCCTTAAATTTTAGACATTTTCTAGAATCAAAATCATGCAATGAATTTTGATCAAAACTAGAATAAGGATTCTAGATATAAGGTTTAGTATCATTATATCTTGATTTTAATATTCGTAAGGGGACATAAAAGTGGTGCAATACTGGAATTGATTTTACCCGTCCTGGGACGGGTATTCTTCTAGTTTTCTTATATGTAAAAGCTAAAATATAGACTTTAAAAAGTTTTTTTATGTTTATTCTTTTAGTTCCTTTTAAAATATATATTTTATTGAATAAACGCCTCACATTCCATTGAAATTGGATAATTGTTCGATTTTTCGTAATAAAAAGGATTAACAGATTTGTTTGTTTACAACAAAGCGTAATTTCCTAATGTGGAACTCATATCTTTGAGGGGGGGGGGTATGAACCCCTAGCTGTGAAATATCTTCTTTTCATCCAATTCAAACTTTAGTTGTTCACATTATTTTGAAATAAACAAATCTTTTGAGACATTGGATTTCAAGAGAAATTTATAAAAAAAAAGTAATAAGAGATTTTTGTACTCATAGACTCAGCCATGCAGACACACTTTTTTTTTTCTTTTTACTAATGAGTCACCACTTATCAAGGCCAAAAACCACTCGAGGAAAGAGTTAATGAGATGGATATATTAACAGATGAATGATGATGAATATTATGAGAGGATGTAAAATCTTCACATACTACCCACTCAAAACACCAGACGAACCAAGAAACATTAATTCTTCTCCCTTTATCAAAAACATCAAATTCATGAAATGTGAAGACTAATGAGATAATAAACCCACGTCCACTTTCTACTCTCATTACACTTGTATCATTATTTCAAGAAAATCAAACTGCTAAATCACGTTATTTCTACAACTTCAAGTGTTTTAATAATATTTGTATAACCACCATTTTATTTATTCGTTAATAGATGAAATTTAATTAATGCCAAGTTTGCTGCAAAGAAGGTAGGCTCTCTGTACCAAGCTAGAAAACTTCTCACATCTGCCAGTAACTTATATCTCTATATAGCCACCATTCACCCATGCATGGTGCATTGTTGCCACATCTGGGCTGGTGCAACAACTATTAGCCTCTCTCTTTTGGATAGAGTACCTGCACTGTCTGCCAAGCTCCAGCCCCTGTCACATTGCTGCAGTGTTGCATCCATGTGCTCGTTTTACAAGTACTACCACAGAATGTGCTCTGATAAACTTACTGCACTTGTACTCCCTCAACGAAAATACCCCCGACCCACCGCAAAATCCCACCCCTTCACTGTAGAGCTCCTAGATTTTCTAGTCTAATTGCTTCTTTCCTTGGACTGCTTTCATTTGGAATTCCCTCCCTGCTTCTTGTTTCTTCGACTGTATCAACATGCAGAAATTTAAATATAATGTGAACAAATATCTTGCTGCCAAACTCCCTACTCAGGTTGCCACCCTATAAATCTGGCCCTCTATCACAGTAGCCCCTTAGGCTTCAGTGACAATATGCTTTGTTTGGAGTGAACAAAAGGTTTTTTTTCTAAATTCATTTTGTTATTTCAGTTGCTCTTTATTCATTTATTTTTTTGATTCTTGATCATACTCCTACGTTTATTTACCTTTTCTACAGGAGGTTAGACACAAGGTCAGGTAGGTGTTGAAAAGCCAGCAGACTAGGTGAAGTGAATAGCAATAAACTAACCCCTTCTCAGAAAGAGAAGGTAAAGCCTGGGAGGGTTGCTCTCCTAAGACTGAACCGAACCATACCTCAGCCCGACAGCAACAAAGCCACTATCAGACTGATTGTCAAGGATGTATTCCCGACTGGTACTAAAAACTACTCCAGCATGCCAGACTCGTATGGCTCATGTATATAATTAGTAAAGATCGTAGCATATCAGATTTTTGTTAAAAAAGAAAAGTTATAACTACTTGTTCTGACCTAATTAGTAAAGAAGCTGACTTGTATGAACAAGTTACTAGGGAAAGAAAAAATGAATTTCAACCAATTCTTTTTTGCAAGACTAAGGAGATTACATTTTAGAAATTTATAATATCTACTTATAATTTAATGAAGAGGTCTTCTGTCACGATGTCAGGATTTCTGTCTGTCCGAGTTTGAGAATTTTTGTAAACGTAAGAAATACATCAGGGCACATCTTAACCACTAAATAATACATAAATAAACTAAATAAATTTGATTCGAAGCGGGATTCGAACTCGCAACCCAGATGTCTTCAGCTTACCATTCTATCAATTGAGCTAAACTGCCAAATATGATGACAGAGTTCTGATTCAGACAGTTATTAAAAAAACACGATTTTTTTTTGTAAACTTTTCGAGTTTTAATGTTGCTATTAATTAAGAAATTTGAAAATAAATTCCAATTAGAAGTAAATAATATTTAAAAAATAAATTATACTTTTATTTTGCAAATTCTGTTATTGTGAGATCGTGAAGAGATTAAGAAAGAAATCTAACCATTTTTATTAGTTGATAGCTTAGAAAAGAATGACCATTTAATTGAAAGGCAGCTTGGGCATTTATAACGACAGCTAACAGAACGAAAAGGGGGTCAAAACACAAAGAGGAAACAAATAAATGTTACGCAAGACAAGATAATTTACACTTATACTAACTTGGATAAGTTTATTTGTGTTTTAACTTATTTTAAAGAGTTTTTTTTTTGTTCAAAACAAACCTTGTGTCCACCTGTTCAGTTAGAACGAAGAAAAATGGCTGTTCATGCGCCCAGCATAGGGATCCTTTATGATTGGTGAAAAATCGAAAAATAAACAAAATAGTGTTAGAAACATATTCAATAAATGTAATCGATCGTGGGAAAATGTCTGGTGAGCTTTTTGTCCACTGCAAAATAGGCCATCTTGTTTGTTGTCAGTTAGCAGAGCCCAACAAGAATCCCTCTTGTATCCAACCGTAGCCAACGTATATTATGTTGCCCACGACCCAGCCCTCGAGCTAAAATTGTCTTCCAAGGCAAAGAATCAGAGTGGTCATATTCAGTTTATCCTCCCAGGCATTACCTTCTTTTTCGTGAAATGGCGGACAATGAACAGTCTGCTTCCACCTCATTTTTACTTCCTTTACATAAAGCTAAATTAAAGTAAATATAGCCTACATTACCTATCCTTATGCTTAGCAGCTGTGTTCCAAAATTCATTATAATCGATTAATTAGTTTAAAAATGAATCCTGTACATACAAATATATAAGCATACACATAACTAACTTTCGTGGAGCGCCACGGCTTCCAGCCCCTCTTCGGGTGAAGGCGGGTACATGTATACATATCGAACATATACAGTTATCATGTCTGATTTTCAAATAGCAATCTGTCTGACATATCGATACTTGATTCGGACTAGCCTATTTTTTTATTTTTCCTTCCACTATTTTATTGGCATGAATATATTTTATTTTGCTTAAGTTTTTTTTTTCTGAAAATACTTATTCCAGCTAAGAAAACTGTTAAAATCGAAATATTATTGGCAAAACATTAAAGGAAAGTTAGTGTTTGCAATTATACTGAGTTCCCTGTGTGAAGTTCTTTACATTAGTATATGTGATTGTCAGCCTAATGAGTGTGAGTCTATTTTCGACTATCTTTAGTTGCAGTATGTAATGTTGTCATAAATTACCTAGTAAATAAAGCTATTCTTATAGGATTAATTTGCTTATTTATTTGTGAGTTTACCTGCGGTTGTAGTTACGTAACATGCTATTAAACTTGCACAGTAGTTAATTAATTATTCAGTCTGCAGATCTGTTGCAGTCTAATATTGGCTAGTAATAAAGCTGATGTTGACTAATTTGATTATTTATTGGGGGGGGGGTGTCTGTTAGCAACCGCTTATTAATATTTAAACTTGAAAAATAAAAAAAGGACTGCAGAAATTATTTCTACTTATGTTTTGTAAACGACTTTTTATATGTGTTATGAGTCATGTTGGGTCATTCTGACCCAAAAGGAAATACATCTTATGATTACCATTAGATTATATATTTTTATGCTAGGATATATTATTTTATTCATTTTTTTAAGAAACTGTTTAATGATGATAGTTTTTCTGTATAGGTTATAATTGTTGTCGGTTGTGGAAGTATTTTATTATATAATATATTTTATTATGTAATGTATATTGTTTAAAGTATATTTTATTGCTGTCAGTTGTGGAAATATTTATAGGGGTTCAGGATACCTAGGTCTGTATTAAGTAAGATGTGCATGTTGAATTAAGGATCAATTGGATCTCTTTCTGTTTGCGTACTTTGGTTGAGGGGAATTCAGAGTCTATTAGGAGGCACTTGATGTATATAAATAAATTAATAAGAAGTCTCAAATATAGTTTTTTTTTCTTTATATAAAAAATTATATTAATTAAATAATTGGGGTACTCATTCTTAACAGAGCTCGGGTCTCAGGCACGATATCATTATTCAGATCAACAAAGGTAAACACAATATTACACGTGGCTATAGAGAAAGTGGCCCCTAAAAGCCCACATACAGCCAAATACCGGTCTGTTATACACGAATAATCAAATATAAACAATTTATTTCTTAATAACGACCTCTGTACATAGTGAAACAACACTTAGCCGACTTTTAAATATATTAAGTAAAATACAAAATGACTCTCTTAACAGAACACAAGATGCCAAATACAATATAAAACTGTATTGCCTTTTTTTTTATAATACTTAGATAAACACAAGACGACTCATAATCACAACGGAAGTTGTACAATAGTACCACAGAAAACTGATAATTATACTTAAATAATTAAATGATCACATTTTTTTATATAAAAATAATAATAATATCCTCTAGACATATTTAAACAACACTCCCTCCCTGCCCAATATAATCGTTTAATTCCTAGCGCATTAATACCTTGCACATGGGTGACCTTATTTCCATTTTACATCTTCTTCTCTGATTATTCCCTATGAAGAACGCAGGGCATTTAAAATATTGAATGATAAAACATATTATTAAAACAATATCAGTTGATGCTTCAAACACTACCTATCATTTTCATATATATATATATATATATATATATATATATACGGCACAATCACGTTGACACACTGGTTCCCGTTAGATCACCGAAGTTAAGCGGCGTCGAGCCTGGCCAGTACTAAATGGGTGACCATTTAGGAATACCAGGTGCTGTATGTGCTTTCTGCTTATCTCGGCATTGTTTCCAGTCGTCTTGTATTACGACTTGCCATTGGAATCAAGCAATGCCGACTCAGGAAAGCGGTTGTTGGGGATTGCGCAACCCTTACAATAACAAATTCACGCGCCGGCAGCCCCTGGTGAGGCACTCATACGTCAAAATCGACGGGAGAGTCCATCATATATATATATGCCCATGAGAACTACTGTATGCCGATGATATGGTTATAATGGCAGAGACAATGAACGAGCTGGAAGAAAGATTGAAAGTATGGAAGAAGGGCATGGCAGCAAAACGTGTGAGGGTCAACACTGGAAAGACAAAGGTGATGGCTAGTGACCCAGAACTCCAGTCTTTGAAGGACTTTGGTCAATACCCATGCACGGTGTGTAGAAATGGGGTTAGGAGCAATGCGATACAGTGTAACCACTGCACTTTATAGGTGCACAAAAAGGGCAGCAGAGTGCATGGTAGGCTCACACCAGATCCAGACTTCAGATGTAAGAAATGTCTAAGACTTGCACGCCCAATTGAAGGCCGTCCTTACACAGAAGTTGAAATAGGCGAGGACACCCTGGAGGTGGTAGACTCCTTTTGCTACCGAGGAGATATGCTGAGTACTAGAGGTTGCTGTGAGCTAAGTTCGACCATCGGAGTCAAGACAGCTTGGGGAAAGTTCAAAGAATTTCTCCTAATCTTAACATCCCAATTATTACCAGGAGTAAGAAGTGTGATGTTGTATGGCAGTGAGTGTTGGGCCCTCGCTCAGGCCTCACTTCAGAGAAATGACAGGGCAATGATTAGGTGGATATGCAATGTAAAGCCTGACCAGATCCAAAACATTAGGTAAGACACTCTATTTGAGAAATTGACCATTCTAAAACTTAATGTCTTAATAAGGGAAAACTGTCTTCGCTGGCTCAAGCATATTAAAAGAAGCAAGGGGTATATCAGCACTTGCAGAAACCTAAGGCTGGACAACAAAAAGAAAGTTGAGAGCTCTAGGATGACATGGAGAGAAACCATTAGACAAAATTATAAACAGTGAACACAGTCAATCCCGACAATTGTGATTACTAGAGACTTAGCATAAGGACAGTCAGACAACGTCAAACCTCTTGTCAAAGGGAACATAAACAATAAACCTGGATAGTGAGTGAGTTATATATATATAGAAACATTAGAAACAGTCTACGCATATCAACCAGCGTTTCGACAATAACACGTCCAATGGGACTGTAAAGTGAACTAAGAAATTAAAATTGTCTAAAAGAAATCAGGTAGAACAAAATTGTCCAGTTGAAAATTGACCTCATTAAACGTGTCATTTATTTTTCCTACAAGTAGACAACCCGTCCCACCTACCTCAACACATTTGACTGGCGCATGTACACTTAAGCCATGCAAAACGCGTAAGACTGTATTATCCTCCCCTTTTCCCCCCTCCCCATACCCTCAACCGCCCAGACAATACATATACTGAAATTTACCGCAAGTAATTTAAACCAACTTAAAATTTATGCACATCTAGACACATATAAAACCACCTGTTCCACATACAATCCACTGTATATTAAATATTTACATACATATATTATAGGGGACAGTTATCAATAGGATACACACATTCATTCACTCGTTACACCCACATTTACATTACTCTGTTAAAAAAACATAGGCAAATTTAAGGAAAAATCTATTCCGAATTTAATTTACTATTATATTTTTAACTGGATTCTAATAGTCAAATTTATACTTAGACCCGATAATTAAAAGATTTAATTGGTGTTTATTAAATCTATTAATTTTATACTAAGAAAGAAAATTAGCTATTTTTTAATATTCTTATTTCAAAATTTATAAAGTTATGAAATAAAACTCAGTAAAACCAATATATAGTACTTACATGCATCAAATAGTATCTTCACAGAGCCCCGTTGTGATAACACAATTATGCAAATTAGCAAGAATAGAACTCATAAAAACTAATACAATAATAAGATTATAATCGGGTTTAAAGAAAAAACTATCTTAAATCGAATTTTCTACAATATTTGACTGAGGTTTAATCGATAACTTCATACTTAAACCTGCCAATTAGAAGATGTAATCGGTAATTACTAAATTTGTTAATCTTATACTAATAATAAAATAAAGACATAAATGAAAATTTCAAAACCTCCTATTTCAAGAAATAACAAAATCCTAAATATATATATATATATATATAAATTTTAAATAAATAATATTAAATTATTTTTACCTACATAGGCTAGCGTTTCGAGCTTTCGCTCTCATCAGTGCAGGGATGATAGTCTCAGACGGTCGCACAGTTCAAACCCCTGCCACAGAATCAACCTAGACTCTGTAAGCAAGTACTGTAACCATTAGGCCATGGGACATTACCACATTCAAGAATGGAATTTAAGTTCGATTTATGCAAAGGGCGGCATATCAAGAAAGACTGACTTAGAGATTCTACGAACGTTGTCGGAATATGCCTTATAGCTACGTTTCAATCTATTTTGAACTTCTCCGAACTAAGATCAACTTTAATCTTATTAAAGGGGCTTATAATATTAATTTTAAATAAATAATATTAAATTATTTATATATATATATATATATATATATATATATATCAATGCTACATCAATAAAATCATGGTCTGAGATTTGTGAATGTCAAATGAATAATTACATTTTGAAGCAAACATATACAACACATTCCCTCGTCTATAAAATATTTTTTTAATTTTTGAAAGAATCTTTAGATTATGGGAGATTAAACATTAAATTTCCAGATTATATTTTCTTCTATTTTTTTGTGTGTTAAACATATATCATCATCATCATCATCATCTAGTCATGGTAGTGTCATGGATCCACCTGACTTTCTCACCAGCTTGCTCTATTCTCCATCACACCTGGTAGGTCTTCATAGGTGCATTGTGAGTCTTCTGCTAGTTGCTTGGTATAGGTTTTGTGCGATCTCCCCACTGAGCCACATCCTTGTTTTGGCATCCACAAAAGAACATCGCTGATGATTTCATCCTTAGCCTTCCAAGCAATGTTCAGCAAATCCGGTTTTCCTCTCTATATATAGAAAACTGAAATACTCTTCTAAAAATCGAATCTGTAGTTTTTTTCAGATTTTTTTTTTAGTCAAAAATGTTTTGTACCTCATTGATACTTATTCGCAGATTTCTATTCAAAAATTGAATAGCAAATATTTAAGTAGGTAGGAATGTGTTTTCTATTTCCATCCATTTTTCTTTTTTTTTGTCTCTTTTTTTTATCATTGTTGACTCTTGAGCAAAATCATTGACTCAACTGGATGAAATATTAATGATAGTTCCACCTCCTCCTCTCACTTAAAAAAAAAACTAATAAAGTAAATATATAGCCTTGTGATAATTTTCAGCTTTTTTTTTTATTTTAACACACAAAACAAGAGCATCAATAACAACTTACAGTATGGAAAAAAGGGATTCTTCACATCAATTCTTGCTGCTACCAGATCAGGCTGTCTTAAGATACCATCTTCCTGACTTAAAATGCATCAAACATTGATGTTATTGTTTTTTACCTTTTCCTTTGTAAAACTCAATCATGCTTTTCAAAGCCAAAAACAAAAACATTTTTCCTCCACAAAACAACCAAACGAAACACCATGAATAAATATTTGAAGCTATAAACAACTTGAAGTATAAAAACTTTTACCAAAATGACCTGATTCGGCATTAAATAACCCGAAAATGGTTGCTATGCCACAAAATAACCAAACTTTCACATCAATTCACTATTCCAGTTTTATGGTTTCCAATATTTTGAAAAACCTGCTCAAAATTTTTATTTCTTTTATTTTCAGAGACTTACATGATGGCATGCTTGGTTGATTTTTTCACTAACTGTGATGAGTACCAAAAGTAAGTTGACAACAAAATTTAATAGTTTTGAATTCTGTGCATTTTCTATTTTTATTCATCCTCAGATGAACGGATGGGGCAAGGGGGTATTTGACTACATGAGCAAAACTCAAACTCCTGGCTTGATATTGAGGTGTATAATAGTATGGCAAAATCACGTTTAACCAAAATAGATTAAAGAGAAGTTATTATTATTATACTGAGTTCCCTCCTTGAAGTTCTTAAAAAATAAATATTTATATTAATTTTATAATGTGACATGAAGCATGTGTGTGTGTGTATGTGTATGTTTCTGGCCTCTAGATAAGGATACATTTGAGAAAAATAGGGATAAATAAAGACCTGGCCAGAGATAGATCTCGTTAGAACACCAAAGTCAACCGATGTTGAACTTGGTTAGTTATCATTTGGAAATACCAGGCACTCTATGTGAGAGAAGAAAGACTCTTTCCTGAAAAAAAAAAGTGCAAAATCTAACGTGAAAATCATCTCCTCTTACCGGGACCACCTATGAATTTAATATTCCCTAGAAATGTTCTCTTTCAGAGGAAGCTGGCTTAACTGCCCTGGGTGAATGCCGCACCAGACACTCAGTAGTAAGAGTTGCATTCTGCTAAAGCTTATTTGTGTTCCCATCCAGGGTGACTCTTTTTGGAGAGGTAGATTTATCCACATCAAAAACCGACCTTGTGTTTAACTTTTCAAGAGGGGATTGATTAATTGCCTGTTGCTTGACTGAGGACAAAACAGATGTTACACTTTGATCCTAGTGCAAAGGCCAGGTAGTATTGATATTTTTTTAATCACGACAAAATTATATTTATGATTTTATATTCGATTTTGGAACAATTAATTTCAAAATAAATAAAGTCAAAATTTTCTCAATTACTGTTTTTGCATTTCATCTTTAGCTATTGGACACTCATATTTTTAAATGAGTGTAGAAGATAACATACGTACAAACAAAGATACATGCATATTACTGTACAAGTTAGTTTATTAACAACAATGCTTATTATTAAAAAGCACTTGGCTACTATTGTTCGTTGTGTCAGACGAACATGCTAGAAAAGTGTTCCTGTGATCCCAGAGGTCAAGCGACATACTGGAAGGCCTCATATTACAATCAAGACTCTTCTGAAGAAAGATTGGAGCTTCTGGCAGCAATGAGTGAGCAAGCATCATGGCGCATTAATTTTGTGAATGTTTCACCGTCGGTTGATGGATGACTATGGTCAAAGGTGGCCACTATAAGAATTATTTCTTTCTTCTCGTAAATACAAATATAAAAAGAAAGAAAATAACCTTCTCTACCATAAAATAAGAAATGAGCAAAAAAGAATTCACCAAAAATTAGAAACATTTTTAGATGATATTGCAATTATAATTTTAGCGATCAAAATATGCTAATCTTCTCGACAGATTTGTATTCCAACCATCGTCGTAGAGACAAGTGGAGCGATTGATCCCACTGTATGGAACTTCCTGAACTGCTCAGGTCTATTAATGACATGCTACACCGGGGACCATCATGAATTGACTTGGTCTATTAGCATCTATCCATTGCCATTATTCGAGGGAACGCTTCAAGCCTGCTCTCGGCCTGCTAAGTCAGCAGGACATCCGATGAAACTTCCTGATGTTCCGAACATAGGCTTTTTAAATTTGACGGTTAAAAAGTTTATTTAAACTAGTACAGCAATAAAGTAAATGTTTACATGAACTTTTAAATTTAAATTCAATTTTCCATATTTTGTCAAATTATGTATTTATTGAATAATTTCTGAAGTAGAACAAAAAAAACTTATCAATTTGTTTATATTAATCAATGAAAAATATCTCTGTATTAAGAAAACTATCAGACAAGATCATGTCTGTTTCAGAATTTTTTAGTGTTCTGTTCAAAATTCCGTACAGATTCCGGAGTTCAACAGAAAGACAAGATCAAGCTGAAGAAGGTCAGAGGTTGCATTGACGAAAACGTTGTAAGAATAGCATCCAAGATGAGAACAGTAATCCGAATAATCCAAATAATATGTATTTCTTAACGTGACTTTGATAATTTTTATTTTTTATTTCCTAGTGAATATTTATCGAAATCAAAAATAAAATAAGGGAAAACGAAAACAAGTTTTTTAATATCCTATTTGAAAAAAATTTGTAATTATGATTAACTTCTTTATCACATAAAAATGAATGCAGTCTTTTTAACAGGTTCATAACGCTCGGACTCCATTGTTGGAGACTTTATGGCAGTGAAACCTGAACAATGAGAGCTGAAAATATGTATTGCATGGAGAGAAATTATATGTGAATAATACGATGGGTGTCTAATGTGAGAACGACAGGCTTAGATCTGATGACCTCAAGAGAAGATTAAATCTAGACAGTATAGGGAGATGTATGCAGAAGAAGAGAGCTACTTTCTTTTGATCACATTGAAAGAATGAGTGAGAGTGCTTAGGTCAGTAGATTTAGAGCAGTTATGGTAGCAGAGTCAGGTGAAGACCAAGGAAAATATGGAAGGAAATGATAAGGATGCATTTGAGAGAAAGAAGTATAAATAAAGTCCTAGGTCAGTTTTGAAGCCAATTTCTGGAAGCAGGCCAACACATATCAGCATGTAAAACAGACGTTAAACTGATGATGATGATGATGATGATGATGATGCGTTCAGAACAAGAGATTTCGTTTGTATGGTCACATTGAAAGAATGGATGAAAGTGCTTTGGTTAGTAGATGTAGAACAGTTGAGGTAGTAGAGTGAATTAGCAAGGGAAGGCCAAGGAAAACATAGGAGGAAGTGATAAAAATGGATTTGAGAGAAAGACAGATAAAGCCTGAGCAGAGATAGGTAAGTTTGGAAGTCAATTTCTAAAAGCTGTCAGTCAACATATGCCATCATGCAAAACAGATGGTAAAATGATGATGATGATGAGTATTGGCAGATGTGTACAGAACAGGAGACTTTGATGGTATGGCTACGTAGAAAGAATGAATGAGAGTTCTTGGGTTAGTAGATGTAGAACAGTTGAGGTAGCAGGTTCAGTTCACAGAGGAAGGCCAAGGTAAACATGGGAGAAAGTGATAAAGATGGACTTGAGAGAAAGATGGATATATAAAAACCTAGGTTAGTTTGGAAGTCAATTTCTAAAAGCCATCCAACACATGCCAGCATGTAAAACAAATGTTAAACTGAATATGATAATATCCTGGGTATAAATGGTTTGCCATCATGCGCCCCTGATTTCATATCAATCTACATTTACCTCATATTATCAGGCATGTCAAACTCAGTATCCTCTGAAGGCTATATGGGTAAATTTGTGTTGTCATGAGGACTGCACACAACTGATTTAAATCGTTTGATAGAATTATTGCAGAATATTTTTGTTACTTAGAAACATACAATATGTATACAAATGATTTTTTTAAGCATTCCTTTTGATAGTTTAATGCTAAAATAAGCCGTCCAACATGTAAAACAGATGTTATACCAAATATGATGAATACTTCAAAGCTATAAGAAATACTACCAGTACCATGGTGAAAATTAAAATGTTTATCAAGGCCAGGAGCCACTTGAGGATAAGGGTTAATGAGACTCAAATTATTGACAGCTGAAAGATGAGGAAAACTATGGGAGTACTAACATTGGGCAATAGTATAAACTGATTACTTATGGAGCGGTTGTTAACATTAGACTTGAAGACGACTAGGTTGTAATCAGCAGGGAAGCACTTCGGCAGCAATGTGTTCCACAGGTTGGAAGTCTTGGCAAAGAACCTATGGTTTGAATCTAATTAAAATAAACAAATGTTTGTTCAGTTGGGTGTGGGGGGCTTTTATGTTCCCTCAGATATAATAAATATGATTCTTACAACAATCTGCATAGATTTTGTATTTCTGCTGTGCTTAAAAGAATAACGACAGACCCTGATGTATAAAAATATATTTTATTGCATGGTTGCGGTGAATGAGTGGGGTGAAAGACTGGCGGAGGAAGCAGACTGTTCAATCCTAATTTTGGCTACTTTATAGTACATTTTTGGACACCTATGCATCCACAACGTTCATTCTAGGGTTTCACTTAGGCAGTCAATGTAGCTATGCCCCCTACAAGACGTGACTTCCATCCATTTTATTGTTTATTTAGCAACAGGTGCATTCCCATCTGCAGATAACCTTTGCAGCTGATCTTCACAGGTGTCTCTGCATTAAATCTCCAGATGTTTATTTTCCATCCAGCTATTCTCCATGTCAATCAATCAGGTTGTGTTTCTTCCGACCAAGTGTATGTCTATCAAGTAGGTTTGTTTATTCCTGCCAGATGCTATTTCCGATACATCAAATCTGAGGTTCAACATAGGTAGAGGATTATTTATATCAAATTTCAAGTCTATATAACTTATAACTTTAAAAGTGGTTTGCAAGCACATGGACAGAAAAATTGAAGCTCAGCTATTTCTTGTGAGTTTCAGTCTTGATCGCTTCTTTTCCTTTTTTAAATATTATACCAGTGTTGGGTCGGTACTGATTGCGTGGCAAGATAGATTACATGACAGCAGGGCAATCTCCAATTGGTTGATCAAGTCAAGTGGTTACCAGATATAAAAGATGTGGCACTGCAGAATCATTTTTTCAGCAAAACCACTTGTTGGTTCAGACCTCTATGACCCACCTTTATCTTCAGCCAAGGAGACAATAATCTCTGAGGACACACAGCATAGTTCTAGCAGTCCACCAAATGGGTAAGTTTGTCTATCATCTCGTATCTCCACATGTAGGGACATGTGTGCATTTTTTTGGTGTATTATTGTTTAATGTAGATAAACTCTATTATGGTTGTAAGTAAGATTTGTAGTTCTCTTTTGTTGATCATCTTGTATTATAATGAACAGAAACCACATTCTAATTCCAATTTTCTTTTTTTGCTCTCGCTCTCTTTTTAAAGGAGTAAAACTGGTGTGAAACATGGGGATCTTTCTATGTCCTTTACTTCCATCTACCAAGATGTCAGAGCAGCAGTCGATTGGATTCATATGGCTGTAAGTGTCTCATCAATTTATAGATCACATTATTTGTTTGGAATCTAAATCCACTAATTCTATTTCATTTGGAATATTTGTTTGTTTTTGTTTTCAAGATCTGTTTTAAAGAATTTCAATTCACTATATCTTAGAGAAGATTCAGGAAGCTGCTGCCAATCCTTACATCTAGGCACACTTCCTTCAAGATTCGAGGCGAAGTCTTTTCAGCCTGTGTTCGCTCTGCCATCTTGCATGACAATGAAACATGGGCCCCAAACACTTCTGATCTGCAGCGACTTTGGCATAAGTATCATGTCATGATTAGGTTAATGTACGGCTTCAAACTGGAAGAAAGGCTCCCTTTAACCGTGATATTAATGGAATTATGGATGCCTTACACGCTTAGGCACTTCAGCATGTACAGCATGCCACCTCTTGCATCTACTCCATTACATGCGTGAATATGCCAGCGATTAGGGGGCATGGTAGACCCAGGAAAACAACCTGGATTTAGTGTGTAAGAAATGTAACCTGACTGATGTCAACCCTTTGGATGGGACCGCAGGCAGAGCAGGCATGTTTCCTGGTGTTGCCCACCTCAGAGTTCGGGACACATCAGAACCGTAAATACTAAAACTGAATGATGATGATGATGATCCTCATCTTCCTCCTCCTCCTCCTCAGCAATATAATATTTGCTGATACTAATATAATATTTATATTTTATTTATGGAGTCACCAAACCTTTTTTTTGTTTTTAACAGCCAGATTAGAGATAAAACACAATGCGTATGAAGTGGCAAGTTACAGTATTTTAACTCGCATCATTCTGTTTTACTGGTAATTGTTTTTTTCTGATGAATCAGGTACTCACAGGAGGGACTACATGAAAGTCGGCAACATTCCTAAGCTTATGGATCCGACAAGATTCTAACATTACATGCTGAGTCATCAGTCTGCACCAATATCTACTTCAACATCGCCACCTCCTAGATTAGATATATGTTAAAATATTGCAGGACAAGAGGCAAAGTTGAAGTCCTCTTGTAGGTGCCGATTAAAACTCCACAATTTCTTTATTGATGAAAACATGTACAGTGTATCACCTCCTGCATCAACTCAATAACACGCATGGATACCCCAGACACTAGGGTGCATGGAAGACCTGGCTTAAGTGCGTACGAAGTGACTTGATGTCTTGTAATATGACTGGTATCAACCCTTTGGATAAGACCGCATGGAGAGCAGGCGTAAGGCACTGTCTGGTGTTGCCCTCCCCCGGAGTCGGGCCCCTATAATACCAAAACATGGTGATGCTATTGATGATAGAGAAGAAATTCAAAATGTAATCAGCATATTTGTTGTAATATTGGTCTGCTAATGAAATGAATAAAATTCTTTATTTTCGATATTAGATTAAGAAATCCACAGATCTTTTATTAATGAGATCCAAAATGCAGTAATAATTTTTTTTTTTTTAATATTATGCAACAAAGGAAATTAAAAACATTTCAGATAATATTGTGAACCTATTGTGGCATGGAACGTGGTCGTATATGTCATTCAGTGTCATATTCTGTGTGATTCGGCACTAAATGTGGTGCGGGTGTGCACTGGAAGTCACTCTAAATTAAGTGTAGTCCGATGCTACGAGAATCATGTCAATCATTCCACACCACCGTTGTGTTTAAAAGATCCGCACAACTTTGGCGTTGACTCGGCTTATTCAGGAACTTACGTGAGTAGTGGCTTGGCAATTCCTCTCTGCTTGGTCTGATAAAACATTATCTTCCTCCATGTTGTGCTATGTCCAATAGGTTCTTGGCAAACAAGCTGGAATAAATGTTTGCGTACAAAAATGATAGACATTTGCTATAACTTAATTAACATTGTGGCTCCATTCTCTAAGTAAGATATAAGATAGACTTAGAGCCTTGAATTTTCCAGCTTCATACTGACTTTTCATCTCAGAAATATCTCTCATACAAAAACCCCTCCTCACGTCACATGAACACGTCTTTAAAAAAATATACTTTATTATAACTTAACTAATACTGTGGATCCATTTCACAACTAAGATAGGCTTAAAGCCTTGAATTTTTACATCCTTCAGTGCCTTAAACATTTCTCTGAAATTTTGATGTAGTTTATATTCAACAATTGCTTTCAAATGTTCATTATCAAAAGTGCATGACCATCCTCTCACTTCATTTTCAAGGCTCTCATTATCAAAGCTTGATACTCACTTTTAACTTCATACAAAAAAACTCCCCACGTCACATGACCAATCCCAAGAATTATAGACGTTTTGAGGTTTTGCGTTTAACCCTTGAAAGTTCACATATTAAAAACGACCCTTCAATATTGTTTTGCTCTGACAACTGAAATCCTGGTTATTCGAAACATTAGGATGTGACCTTCCTCTGTTGAAATACTGACATCAAGTGCCTTGGTAATTTCTTTGAACAATTGCTAATATGTTTTAAAGTAGTTTTCTGAAAGAAATCATTTGAAATTTATTAAAGAGTACTCATCAATTATTAAGCATGCAACATTTTGTATAAAACATTGCAAAAATATCAACTCAAGCCAACTTTTTGAAAGTGAATCGAAAAATGAGACAGTATTTTCTGAATAACCTAATATTATTGGCCTTCTTCTATCTTTTTTATTTTACTATTGAGTCATCACTTATCAAGGCCAAAAGCCACTCAAGGATAAGGGTTAATGACACTTAAATTTTTGTCAGCTGAAAGATGAGGAAAACAATAAGAGAACTAACATCGTTCAATGGTATGAACTTATGGGATGTTTTTTGACAAGAATTTTTTTAACACTGGATTTGAAGATGACCGAGTTGTAACCAACAGGGAAGCAGTCTCCCAATAATGTGTTCCACAGACGGGAAGTCTTTGCAAAGAAGCTCTACCTATGAAAATTCCACTTGGCACTAGGCACATTAAGGGAAAAAAGAAAGTCTTTTTCTGGTGTGGTAGAAAAACGAGTTCCTGCTGCGAATCTCTTACAAACAGCAATAAAAGATTGAAGTTCAGTCGAGCACCTTAAATGCACCTTCTGAAACAGTCCTGTCCTCTCTTGGTGTAGCATGCACTTTCGGTGGGTTCATCCAGCTTCCTCCAAAGAAGGAAGTTTCTAAGGAATATCAAATTCACAAGCGGTCATATGTGTATCCCGTTCAGGCTAGATAATTTTAACAAAGTTAGTTTTTGCATTATTTTTTTTTAACGTCCAACACATGCTAGCATGTAAAACAGACGTTAAACCAAATATGATGATATGGTGAGTGAGGTGTTGCCGTCCTACCACATACATCGCCTGGTATTCCCAAATGGTCACCCATCTGGTACTTAACTTCTGTGATCTAATGAGAACTGGTGTGTCAACATAATTATGTCAACATAATTATGTCAACATAATTATTTCAACATAATTATGCTGTATGCTTCTGAAACGGTGGCTGTGATATGAGTTCATAGTGAAGCAATCCTCAACTGCACGTTTCCTGATTAAGCCTTACTTGAGAAATTTAAGATTACCAAAGGAAGCAATGGAGAAATAGAGAAAGACCGATTTTATTTTTGAGTTTTCCTTCTCCTAGACTCGTTGCCTAACCAAGGTTTAAGAGTCTAGTCTATCCTACTATTCTATCCATGTATTTCCCATGAGTATTAGAGTAGCTATACAGACCTGCTGATACTTGAACCTGGCATACCATGTTCAGAGTTTGTACCAGTAATATATATATATGTTTGGAAAATCAATGGCATAAGTTTAGGATTATGGTTTATATGTGTATATAGGTCCAGACACGATAAGTTTCAGAGTTATAGACCATAGAAACAAATACTGATCAACATTCTTTATTGTAAACATCTAACGTGTACGATGTGTGCTATAGTGCGTTGTTATTTCTACATATGGGATAGATAAAGACTATACCTGTGACAGGATCACAGGAAAAATAACTCTGAGGGTGATGTTGCCAATGCTGTCAACGCTGATATTTACCACATGCTGCCAAGTAATGCAATAATGATCCCCAACTTTTCATTATTTACGTAAGAAAAGAATAGAATAATGGAGGTAGAGCAAAGGTCACTGACAAACACCAATGGTGCTATTTAAGGTATACACGCTTGGTACAGCGTTCTGGTATCAAAGCGTTCTTTATTTTCTCCAACCTCTATTATAAAACGCCAGTGTTTTTACCGGCGTTAATTTTCTTTTTCATTGAAGCAATAAAAAATATAATTCATTGAAAATAAAGGAATATTTTCCTTACATTAATATCATACAAATAAAGTAGACACTATAGTAGAAAATTTAAATGATAATATTTATTTCTGGAATTACAAGTACAAGAGAGTAGAAAATGGACCTTGGGTTTACTTTCGGCACCCTCATAGCTCTTGTTTCCCAATATTTGTCCTTTAGTCCTCACATTCCATGAGCGATGTTTCTGACAAAGAGGGAAGAATTGCTGTTTTCTGGGTTGGAATCTATCCATCTAACACTGATCGTTGGCTAGTTTTTGACCTTGAAGTAGTATTTTCTTTTTAGCTTCTTACATCAAGTGGCTTCATGCCTGGTCTGGAGCGATATATATATATATATATATATATATATATATATATATATAAAGACGAGTTGTCAGTAAAAGACACCAGCATTTTAATGAGTTTTTAAATTTCTGAGTATGTATTATTTATGATTATTAGTGGTTGTGTTTTCTTTGTTATTGTTTGTTATTGGTTGATTATGTCCTAGTAGTGTGAAGTCAAACGTTTTTCCGTTTTGTTTTTGCCGTTTATTATAGTATTGAAAGTATGAGATTTATATATAAAACACTGATCTAATGAAAAAGCATCACTTTAACCATTGAATCTGCCTGCAGCATTAAGACACGCCTATAAATTAGTCTATTCCATAGTAACTTAACAACAAAACCATGAAAAAATGACACCAGACAAATATAAAAACCATGGGCCTCACAAGAAAAATTTTAGTGTTATAATCAGCAGGAAGAATTGCTATTTTCTGGGTTGGAATCTATCCATCTAATACTTAGTTTTTGACCTTGAAGTAGTATATCTTTTTACCTTCTTTACATCAAGTGGCTTCATGCCTTGTCTGGAGCAATTTCCATAAAAAAATATATATAAAGACAGCAAGTTGCCGGTAAAAGACACCTGCAGCCCACATGAAGGAACCGGTCAGCATCCTGGGTATGTTGCCCTTCTTATTTCAGGTAACAGAATACATCAGACCAAAAAAAGATAAGTAAATATGATTGTTCATATGAAAAAATGGACCAAAAAGGAAATTAGACTAGTAATGGAGTGCTATATTACAAAAGTAACCCACACACAAAAAGACTCATTTACATATATATCACGTTGGAAAGAAAGTAATGTCGTTTTTGTCCAACACATTTATTTCAGCTGAAACATTCACATTAGGGCATTTTTAATCTTTACAATAATTTCCCTCATTTTCTATGATTTCTGTCCAATGATCAACTAGCTTCTTGATGCCTTCTTCAAAAAACTCATCTGATTTTTGAGAGAAAAACAAATTTAGGTCATTTTTGATTCGGTCGTCATTTTCATAAATTTTATTGTTTAAGTGATGCTGCAACGACCGGAAAAGATGGTTGTCGGATGGAGCAATGTCAGGTGAATAAGGCGGATGAGGCAAAACTTCCCAATTGAAACTCATGACCTTTTCCTGAGTGAGTTTTGCTGTGTGAGGTTTCGTGTTATCATGCTGAAGCACTACGCCCTTCCTATTGAGTAATGCTGGTCATTTTTTGATAGAACAATTCTTAGATCATCCAGCTGCGAACAATATTTTACTGCTGTGATTGTTTGATTAGGCTCTACAAAATCATAATAAATCAGTCCTTTCATGTCCCACCATAAAGAGAGCATAACCTTCTTTGGGTGTAGTCCTTGTTTTGGAACAAGCTGTGGACTTTGGTTTTGGTCTAACCATTGTCTTTGGTGTTGGGTATTCTTGTAAAGAACCCATTTTTCATCTCCAGTCATAATTCTTTGTAAAACTGGTTCTCGATGATTCCTGGAAAGCAAAGATTTGCAAACAGTCAATCTTTGATTTTGTTGAGCGTCGGTCAAATTGTGGAGAACCCAAAGTCCAAGTTTTGAAACTTTTCTTAACTAATGAAGGCATGAAATAATGGTGGTATGGGTTGTATTGAATTCTTGATCTAATTCTCTGCTGGTTAACTCTGGATTGGCCTCCACAACGTCTTTATCAATTGATTTTGGCCTTCCCAAACGTCGCCGATCTGACAGGTTAAAGTTTTCAGAACAAAATTTTGTAAACCACCGTTGACATTTTTGATCATTCAGAACATTTATCCCATAGACAGTTCCAATATTCCTTGTAGCTTCTGCAGCTGAGTTTCCTTTTTTGAATTTATAGAGCATGCAATGTCTCAGATGCTCCTCACTAATATTCATTTGTTGACTGCTGAGACTGTTAAACTTAATATTTTCCAACTAATTACTATATCGGAAAGGCAAAGCAAGATATTAAGACACCAATTCACCAAAAAATCTAGAAATGTGTACAACTTAGGAGGCTGCAAAGGGATGAAGGAAAAAATGCGACATTACTTTCTTTCCAACCTGATAGAACATACTCATGCAGTTATGCCATCGATTTTCTAAACACTCTGTATTATTCATAAGTATATTATCAAGGGTTATAAGACCTACTTAACAAAACAACATATCCATACTGGGTTTAATCAATAGAATGAGAGGGTTAAAAGGAAAGCAACTTGTTTCTATGTGCTTATCTGATGTCTATTGGCAACATGACTGGTGTGTGTGGTGGCATGTGCGCATGTGTGCAAAAACAGCAAGAAATGAAAAACAGGAGGCAATTGCTTTCACAACATAAGGAAAGGAATGGTGCTAAATCCTTCCGGCCTATGTTTTTGAATTACATTAATAAATTAGAGTGAGATTAACAAGTCTGAGATCGCACTTCAAATGAAGTTCTCATCATCATCATATACGGTTTAACATTCGTTTTTACATGCTGGCATGTGTTGGACGGCTTTTAGAAATTGACTTCCAAACCAACCCACCTCCAGCCAGGTCCCTACTTATCCTCCAACTTTCAAGTTCATGCCAATCACCTCCTTCCATGTCCTCCCTGGCCCTGCCACATGGGCCGACCCCACTACCTCAATTGTTCCACATCTACTAACACCAGAACTCTCATTGATTCTATCAACCAAAAAGAAAACTGCTTAGATGAGCCAATAAATGTGTACCTCTTGCTAATTTTTGATAATCTGATGCAGAGCCAAAATGTTAAAGCTCTGTGGACAAAGAGGCAGCATTTAAGTTATCATGCCATCATCATCATCATGACTGCCCCTCATCGGTGTGGATGGTGGTCGTATTCTGCTTCTGATGGTATGCCTCGTGGCTGATGAGCCAAACATACACCGCTTCCGAGCTGGTTCCCGTAACAGAGGTTTCCAGCCATCACGTAGCCTGCGCCTGTCATCGGTCAATGAAAGACTTTCTAGTTATTGTACGAGACCAGAAAAGAGAGACGCCTGTGTGGAAAAAATTGCAATTTTTTGTAATTTGAACTGTGCATTGTTCCTTGAAAAACGTTTCTTTATATTTAAAAACGATATATCACATTTTATTGATCTCAAAAGCCAAATGCATCTGTGGGGTAAATGTTAACTAAATTTCACCTTTTTCTAACCCCTACGAATTAGAATTCCAGAAAATTCCATAAATTTAAATGAAACTTAATGTAATTTTTAGTATACTATGAACAAGAATGATTGCCAATATGCATCGGACAGTAGGTGTAATATTTAAAAGCCACTCCAATCTTTATGATTAACTATAGATATTTCTGAAAAATCTAGATGTTGCTGAAATATGGTTAATTATTGTTTTGGTCCTAAAAAAGAACATTGGCCGCTAATGGGTTAATAAAAATTATCTTACCACTTCTTGTGTGTCCGTGGATGTGTCTCTTTGTTTCTCATTTTTATGAGACTTATACATTATTATTACCTCTGCCAAGGAGGTTATGTTTTCAGTCAACTTTGTTTTTGTGTACAGCCTAGTGTCCACAACGCTTGACCAATCATCACCAAACTTGGTCAAAATATCGGTCATGGTCAAACTTAGAATTAATTAAATTTTCGGATTCTAGTTCAACAGTCAAGGAAAAGGAGAAAGTCCAAATTTTGGCAATAACTTAGGTTTATCATAGAAACTCACTACTTGACCCATATTGTGGCCAATGAAGACCCACATTATTATATTTTGACGGGATTTCTACCTTTTATTATTCCAAATTGGATCTGATGCTCTTTAATAACAGTAACTAGCATGCAAAATTTCAACCTGATCAGGTAAATAGTTTTTGAGTTATCAACATTTCCATGGCTTAACTTAAAAAAAAAAAATCATACAATATGGAAAAATAAAGTCTAGATAAGACTCTGGCCCATCCTTACGTTGCCAGACGGAGGTATTCAGTCTCACAACTGACTAATGCTCTTCTTTTATTTACTATTTATCAAATATTTATTGAAATCCAAAATCTAAAGTACTAAAGCAAACTTTTAAAAAAACCTTATCGACAAAGAATAATTTAATTATGGAATTAAATCCACCACAATGCATGTCTATTTCTTCATAAACAAATCAGACATTTTAACCTATTGTAAATAGTTGAGAAAAAAAAATGAATTATATTGTGACCTTTTGAAATTTGAAAAAAAAAAATTAAAAGCATTTAAACTGTCCAATAGGAAGGCATTTATCGCTTAAAATTCTTAGTTTTACATCCATTAATTTTATCGAGGTTAAAACATTACTCTAACAAAATTAGTTATAGTTTTATAACAATTTGGTTCAACTAGTAATTTAATGAACTAACAATATTATAATAATTAAATTTAACTTTCAAAATCCTATTTAAGCAAATAATAATTTGATAAAAAAAATTGTATGATTTAAAAGTGAAAATGTGAGTAAATACAGCTACACACCAGTAATACTGGTGTGGCCTTGTCGGCTATGCTGGCTTCCTCAGAAGGAGGAAGTTTACAAAGAATATCAAATTCACAGGCAGTCCCCAACTGCATGTATATCCCGATAAATGAAGATGACATACAATGCCTATCATTCCCAAATGGTCACTCATCTGGTACTCGTCGCTTTACTTCAGTGATCTAATGAGAACCTGTGTGTCAACGCGATTTTGCTGTATTATACAATAAATGCAGCTAGTTTGGTATAAAAGTTGCATATGAACAACAGAAAAACCCCATTAAATTTCTTACATAAAAGGTTTTGATGCAGAAAATTTTAATATATTTGGATTCATCGGCAGTCTTTTTTTACTTGCTCACTTTCATGTGACAGGATGGATATATATATATATATATATATATATATATATATATATATATATAAATACATTCTGATTTTTATTATATTATTTTTATTTGAAATTGATACTTACTGCATAAACCAAGTTGGCATTTAATATTTACAAGTTTCAGCCTTTAGAAAAGTATATGCAGGAGTACTTTTTTCTATAGAGGAATATTACCTCCTACTTCCTCTGTGTCTCAATACGAAAAAATGAAATGTAGAAACGAATTAAATATTTATTATTAGAAAATTATTTGTAATACATCTTGATGATGAAACATAAATGTTAATCTCTACCGTATTTAAGAATATATCGTCTATATACTGCCACAGAAAAGTCGCCATTGCTTTATATGTTAGATATTCAGTCTCGTTTTATTTGTTGATATTTAGAATGAATTGGCAACGTATAAAGAAATAAAACCGAAAATAAAATTTATGAAAGGTTATTTTGGTTGAACTATCTAAATATATGGTCCGATACTGTTTCTCGGTTTTTAATGGAAAGCAAAACTTGATAAGGGGCTTGTACAAGAAGACGAAAAACACCTTGAGAACCGAAATAACTGGATGAAAGCTAAATCCTAAAGCAGATATAGGACAAAGAATTGCTGCCAAGCAATTCTTTGTCCTATATCTCTATTTAGTTAGGTATGTATATATGTTTATATATTTTTATGCACAGGGTTCACTCTTAAACTAATTAACTGATCATTATGAATTTTGGAACACAGCTGCTAGGCGTAAGGGTGAAAAATGTGAGCTATATTTAGTTTAATTTAGTTTTATGCAAACGAACAAAAGAAAGGGGTGAAAATTCAGATAGCTTTGATTTTTTTTTTTTTTTATAATTTTAGCAATAGCTATATTCCCCAAATTTCAGGGGTTTTTTTTAGAGTATTTTAAAGATTTTTTAGGGGCTAGAGATCAAATTTAATGCAAATTTGAAATATTTAAATTTTTAAATGGAAGGTTGTGCCCAAATCATGCCACCTAAAAACCCTTTAAAATAGTCCAAAGGAACTGAAATTTAGGAAATATTTATTAATTGATATCTAATACCTATTATTAAAATTTCACACAAATCGGAGGTATCTGAATCTTTGTGGAGAGTTTCTACCACTTCTTTGCCTCCTTTTGCATAAAACTAAATACATCCCACATTACTCACCTTTACACATAACAGATGTGTTAAAAAATTCATAATTGTCAGTTAAATAGTTTAGACGTGAATTCTGTACATGCAAATATATAAACATATACACATAGCTAAATATATATAGAGATATACACATACCTAAGAGAGACATTTTAGTGATTGAAAATATTTTCCGAATCAAATTTCAAATCAAGAGCATATACCAAAGTATTATAGTTGTTTACAGCTGTTTCAAAGCAATGTTTATTTTAAGTCATACAATGAATGATAAAATTATAAATGCTGATCCTCCTGACATGACAATCTATTTTCAAATCAGAAATATTGTAAGTACAAGACAAAACATTCATTTTATATTTTGAAAAAAGTTAAAAAGCAAATCACAAAAGTCTTCCTCAGTAATTATCGAATATATATATATATATATATATACATACTTGTACCTTTCATCCTTGCAGGAATCGTCAGGAATATTTTAAACTCAAATTCCGACGTCTTAGCCCACACGGCTGTTATCAACAACCCAGTAAATCAGCAGCAGATTAATTCTATTTAAAGGCAGCTGTCATAAAGTGTTCGACTACTGAAAGGAACATGCATTGAAGCCACGATAACAGCTGTGTTAATACTACTCACTACAGAGTCCAGCCTATATATATATATATATATATAATGAAGAAGAATGGAAAGGAATTAGAGAAGCAAAAATCAAATCATAATTCAATTCAATTGCTCAGAGCAAGGTATGATTTGACTTTTGCTTCTCTAATTCCTTTCCATTCTTCTTCATTCTACCTGCTCTATCCTGGATATTGAGCTATATACTCTTCACAATAGGTTTCACTTTTCCTAAAAGTTCGCTTTTAGTACACCACTTTATATATATATATATATATATATATATATATATATATATTAGTGTGTGTGCTTTTCTCTTTGTTACCAACTACTTTACAATTTCATTCCCAGAATTCGCACTTCCTATGCCTAGAATGCCTCCATATTCTGACTTCAATTATGTTCAAAGGATATTTCTTTATTCGGAGTGATAACATTACAACTGGGTTGGTAAAAGTATTGCATATTTTACTTAACGTCTATTTCAAACAGCTTTATCTTTTCCCTTATCGTAATTAAATCTCTCACAAAAGAAGGTGAAGTATTTCCTTGTCGGAGTTTGTTGAAACCACCAACGTGTGAGATATATTCGAAAATTCATATCTAAATGTGCTGGGATATTGCCAAAATGGAAACCAATGTACATCTTATAGTTACAGTGTATTTTTATTAGTTCTTTTCCGTCAAGTAGTTGTACACATGGAGAACATGACACTTCATTGTGTCTCTTTGTTTGCTTATAAAGCAGGAGTGTGAGTTCTCCACTTAAATTGCTAGAGCCTCCCCTGGATATGAGTTCTCAACTTGTAGGTTGAAATCCACTTTTTAATTTTTTTAAATAAGAAAAAATTGATTTCTAACAAATCGCTAGAGCTTTATTTCCTTATGTTTTTTTCATTGCTATTTGGCTGGATTTTTTCTTTTCTCTCTTTGTCTCATTCCCTCCCTCTCTCTTTCTTCCTCTCTCTCTCTCTCTCTCTTTCTTTCTTTCTCCTTTCCTGTTTTTACTCTCTCCCTCTCTCTGTCTGTTATTGTCTTACCTTCCTTTTCTTTCTCATGACAGTTTTCTTTGAAAACTCAAAATTTCAATTTTACCATGAAGGCTCAGACTTCAAACGATTCATGAAGGGGGTAAGGGAGTTAGATGTCTTTTGTTTCATCAAAAAATGACATCTTGTCTCCTTCCCCACATGCACACTCAGTGTCTTTCTCTTAATTTTGACTTTTTTTAGTTGAAACTGATTGGAGTTGTTTAGGAAAGTTGAAAACTCTCAAACCAAGCCGCAATAATAATCTGAAAAATTGACCTGTCAACTCAATTAATTTGATGCTTAACTTGTTTATAAATTTGCGTGTTTTTTGTTTACTAAGATTGATATTTCACTAATTAAGCATTTTTCAAATTATTTTAAATGTGTTATACTACTTATCAATAGCCCATTATTATCCAGGTTGTTTTTAGTTAGTGTTGTTGTTTTTTTTTTTTGCACTATCCTCTCCACATACACAAACAAGAGGTCATGGCCCCCGAGGTTGGGAAATTCATATCGATTTCAACTATTTTTGCCATTGGCTACTTATATTCCTGATAGAAGGTGAAATACAAATCACATATTAGCCAATTTGATGAATTCCTAGAACCTGTGATGAGTGAAGAGAACACAGTACTTGCACCTTTACCATGTGCAGGTGTCCACATTCGAGAGGGAAGCGCACCTTAGATTGGATGATTACCAAGTAGAGATATTATGAACAATTCTAAAAGGCAAATGGCCTCTTATCTTTGACACTTAAATGCCTTCTGTTCACTTTTTAACAATTCGTAATTTATTTAAACATTTTCAATAAAGTAAAAGGAAAGTCTAATGTGGTAATTATCATCTCTTCTTATGAAGTCTCTATGAAAGAGACAGTAAGTAGGATTTCTTATTTCCGGGCAAATACTGAACATTATTGCCCAGGACTCGTTAATGTTATCCGGCCCACAGAAGCAAAATTATTATTCATACTAGTTTAACTTTTGTGAAATCATAAAAGTTTAATTACCAATATTTTATGTTCAAAAAGAAAGATGACTTGCCGACTGCTTAGATTTGCCATTTATGCTGAAACCATCCTTTGGATTCATTTGTTAATTAAACTCTGTGAAGTACGTTTTATTCTGGTAAGAAGCCATATTGTGGGTGTACATTTTCTCCTTGCTCATCTTATCTATAATTATACTAAATGTGAGTCCATCAACGTCTGTTTCCTTAAGTCTTTTTTTCTTATATACTTTAAAAACACAAAACATATATTAAAATTTACCTCTGGGATTGGGTTACGTTCAAAAAAACTTTTGTTTTTATTGTTCTAATTAGCCGTAATTTATAATTAACTGAACAAGTCACCTATCTCTCTCTCTAAGCTTTCTATGTATTACTATAGCATCCTCTCACTCTATGTTGATTCAACCACTCTCTAATATTTCTTTATGCTTCTGTGAGCATTTAGAGATAGAGTGATTCGCTTTTCTCAACATAGCCATCTAATTTACATACATATGTCTGTACACACCACAAGCACGTATGTAAATTAGATGGCAATATAAGTATCTTTACTTCTATAAAAAATAACAAAGTAGAACAACAATTCTATATGCTGCTGATGATGATGAAAAGAAGAAGAACCACAAAAACAAACAACAAAGTCAGTCGAAAGACTGCATACCTCTACCTGACAATGTAAGGATGGGCCAAAATCTTATCTGAGCATTACTTCTCCATATTGCATGAAGTATTCCCGAAGTTACGCTATGGAAACATTGATAACTATTTATCTGATCATGCTGAAATTGTGCATGATCGTTATTGTTATGAAAGAGCATCAGATCAGTTCATCAAATTTGGAAAAAAGATTTCGACCGTGAACGAATTTTTCAAGGTTAAAGGTCAGGGTCATATAAAATGCAGGACTTCATTGGCTACAATATGAGCTAAGTAGCGAGTCTCTATGATAAACAGAACTGAAGTTATCACCAAAAGTGTGATTTTCATCTTGACCTTGACCTTTAACCTAGATATCCCCAAATTAAATCGATTCTAAGTTAGACCACAACCGATATTTTGACCAGTTTGGTGACGATTGGTCAAGCGATGTGGACGTTAGGCTGTACGTAAACATAGTGACAAATCAACAAACTCAATCGAAAACATAACTTCCTTGGCGGAGGTAATAATAATAATGATAATATAGAAGTAAAGGGACTTGTTATTTTTAATTATGGAGGCAGATCTTAAAAGATATGTCACAGTTTATGAATTTTCGAATGAAACTAGAGTAGAATACATTTTGGTTGTGGTTGTGACCCAATGGGTAACAAAACAAAACAAATTGGCATTTACCCTCGGCAGGTTGAACCAGCTTCCTTCAAAGGAGTAAGTTTAAAATTCAAAAGTGGTTCACAGTCACATGTATATCCCAGTCAGGGGAGATGACGACGTTAGTTTTTTGCAATTTGTGCAAGAAATATCGATGTTACTCCCACATACAGCGCCTGCTATTCTCAAATGGTCACCTATCTGGTACTGACCACGGTCAACAGCGCTTAACGAGAACCGATGTGTCAGTTCCGTATACACGGGGCATGGGTCACAGGTACATCTAGTAGTTCTACAATTCTACCAACCTATTATTCTATTCAAACTGCATCATAGAATAATTTACCGAAAGTTCATCTGAGAACTCTTTAAGAAAACTACTTGATAAGAATCTGTGAAATTATATTAATAACTGTTTCTGGGACTGGAACATAGAAATATGAGACTCGGTAAGGATACGAACCCTAGCCTAAGAATAAGTATCGCTTAATAGTCAGCATCATCTTGACAACTGAGAATCTGATAGTTAATGATGGTCAAAATAGTGTCACATTTATAAGATAAATAAATTTGTATTGAAATTACCAAAATGTTAATATTTATCTATCTATATAAATAAATAAGAAAGATTCTGTTTTATGTTTACAACAAAGTTATGAATGAAATGTTTATTATTTTCAATTAATGTTTCAAGTATTTCAAGTAGCGAGTTTTGTGAAGCAGAGCCACCTAGTACCATTTCAGCAACGTTTCCAATGTGTGACTTTTCAAACTATATATATATATATATATATATATATATATATATGGCTTTATGGAGCCCTCCAAAAAGGAACACACTCTTTTTTTGGGTGAAGTGAAGGAGAACAGGGCTTGGGGGGGGGGGGGGTCAGCTGGAGTGGTGTGTGAACAATGCCATTTGGGGCTAATGAGCATGGGTTTATCGCCCCTGCTCCTCGAACCAAAATTATTTAAATTCTTTTTTAAAACATTAAACAATAAAAAGGAAAAGAAACTTTGAACTAAATTAGGAGGAGTTACATATGAAAATTAGACATGAAAACCAAAGAATTTGAACTTCTCAGAATTTTGTATAGATGCGATTATGATTTCTTACCTTGGTTCTACATTTCTGATGGACCATTTTCTTAGAAGACAGGAGGCAGTTTGGGAAATGTCACTTCAAAGGCGTCAGTCACTCTGTAGAATCGTTGACCTTTTTTGAATTTATGACAAGTATTTTTTATTGCTGAATGAATAAATATATCAAATGTTTTGTTTAATTTATTGACAATTTTTTTGTACACAATTTTGCCATTATTATTATTATTATTATTTACTCACTAGGAGTTCTCACACAGGTCATCAGTGATTGCTCACCGACAACCGGTGGTATTCCCTAGAGTCTGAGTGACAACAAGTCTCCCCAGATTCCAGTATTCTCCACCTCTTTTCGATAGCCACCGCAATTAAATTTGCAGTATCACAACAGTCGTTCACCATTGATTTTTCGCCGGCAAGGACCATTGGTCTTCTCTGGGATTTGGGTGGCAATAAGCCTTTCCAAGGTCCCAGCAGTCTCCGCACTTCCAGTGGAGGTCTGGTTTGTGCTGTTCCTCCTCGGTCTTTACATCCTCCTTGACCCTATGCAAATATTTTGTGTGGTGTCAGCCTAGGCTGGTACCATTTTTTTTTTTTTTATAATATTTTTTATTTATTTTTTTTATTTATATTATTTTTATTATTATTATTATTATTATTATTATTATTATTCAAAGAAAGTTATTAAAAAATAAATCTTTAAGTGTAACAACTAAAGAAATACGTTTGTTTTTATAACAATTAAATTACATTTATCAGATCGACAATCATTTCATTTTATACTATTTTGAAGATACATTTTAAAGATTAATTTCTAAACAAAATATAGATAAAAATGTTAGAATAAAAAAATCTTTCCTCTACTTTTTTTTACGTAATACTTTTTTAATATACTACTGACAAAATGTTGCAAATAGCCAGTATTTTAAATGAGCAAAAATAGAAAATAGGCATTAAAATATAAGATTTAAATAAATTTATATCTTAAAAACAAAAAAGAACCTTAGAAAATCTAAAAATATTAGTGAGATTTTGTAAAATATTATCTTGTGGTGACATCCCCACCCACATTGACAATATCCTTTGACATCCACACTTATACTTTGACCCCCTCATTGGTGAAATAGAACGTTTATACAAGAAGGTACATTTTAACTATGGAGCACTGAAAAAGAGCTGCTCGTTTTTTGAAAGAAGTTAAGCTGGAGTGGCTCTTTTTTGAAAATGGTGAGCTTGAGGGGAGCCAGCTCCAAATTTCCAGTTTATAAAAAGTTCTATCAAATATTATATTTAAATAAGTGATACTTAATATCTTTTGAAAAAAATTAGTAATCTAAACAGTAGATAATTTTCAACTTTAAAATACCCATGGGTGCAGAAATAACAAAGATAACATCTTTTGACATTGCAGGAGATTACCATTCATCCAATGATTTTTCGAAAAATTACCGTCCATAATTGTAGACCTGTACTATAATACAATAGTGAAATAAATATATATATATATATATATATATATATATATATATATATATTTTTGTTTTTATCTACATATGTATACGTTTCATCCTTATGGGAATCGTCAGTGTAGAGAAGAATTATTCACACCAGTCGCCAGACTCTTCGAACCCTTGAACACGAGTTATATTTCAAATTCCAACGTCCTAGCCTTCATGGCGATTGTCAACAACTCAGTAAATCAGTGAGAGATTAATCCTATTTAAAGGCAGCTGCTGTAAAGTGTTCTACTATTGAAAGGAACATTGCATTGAATCCACAATGACAGCTGTGTTAATACTACTCACTACAGAGCCCATATATATATATATATATATATTGTAGTCAAACCTCATATAGAGAGCATGTAAAATGCATATAACTTAATTCACATAATTTGCTTTGTTTATATATATATATATATATGTGTGTGTGTGTGTGTGTATTACAGAATATCAGAACAGCATCGGTTCCGTCGGTTTCAAATCCAAACAAAGGGGACCTATAATTGGGTTCCTTTACCGGACTCTGTTCATCTGTTTATGTTTGTGTTGTGGACCTGGGTAAGGCCGAATGAATGGCACAGGAACACATGGTTTAAATGAACAAAGGTATATATTATATAATAGAAAGAAAGAGATACAAGGAGATGTGCTCTCAACCGCCATTGCCGGTTTGCCTGGGAAGAAGAGAACAAGTGTCACGTGCTTCCCGTATTTATAAGGTGGACGAGTCCATTAGTTCTTTGTAGGTAGGTACGGCACCATAGCAGTTTGTTTAACGGTTTCTGCCTTGTGTGACTTTTTGACGATATTTCGATCCTCTGCTTTATTTTATTTTATTATTTTTACTAATTCGGCATTTCTACCCGCAGAAAGTCATTGTAGTCGTGAATGTATATATATATATATATATATATATATATATATATATATATATATATCAGGACAGAATAAAAGTCTGTACTCTATTGAATAAACAAGTTTAATTTAATGCACGTAGACATAAGTCATTTCTTACATGTTATGGATACATTGTGAGGGGATATGATAAACAAAAGCATTAAATGTCTGCAGTACTTGGGTACAACTCTGACCGTTACTAAGATTTTCAGTGCTTCAGATGATGCTGGCCATTAAGCGGTCCTTATTCTTGGGCACAGGTTTGAATCCTGTCTAAATCTCATTTTTCTCTTTCTAAATTTTTCAATGTTCAAAACGTGTAACTAATTATTATCTGTTTATATAATATGGAATTTGTCACCGCAAATCACTGGTAACCTTGAAAAAAATTACCGTTTACTCTAACATATATATATTTATAAATATATAAGAATGCTGAAAAATAACCATTAAAACGTTAGTGACATATATTTAAAAGCTGTAATGATAATTACAACTTGAAACTGCAATGACATTTTTAATGTCTATTTTTTAATGTCTTTACTTTACTCTCATTCAGCTCTGTGCTTTTCACATTAAGCATTTCTGGTATAGAACCTATGATTAAATCGTATTTTTGGTTTACAGTCTTCACTTCCATTATATAGTCATTCACAGGCAGACTGTTTCGCTATATCACAGCTCTTCAATGCGGCTAAACTAGCACCTGCCCCAGACCAGAATCGAACCTACAACCATCTAGTTGATATTTGGTGACTCTACGGGGTGGGCACTGTTAGCAAGTGACATCTCAATACATTATATAAACATTATCAACTACTAGAGAGTGCTCCATTAATTTATTTATAAAAAGCATGTACACGAGTAGTCCAAAAGATTGAAATCTGGGAAGGTACGATGCCTTGTGTGACATAAAATGACTGCATAAAACTTTGTATCTGATGTCATTGTGGACAATATTTTAGATTGTTCCTTCTGACACACAGTGTTCTTTTTCAGTCGACTTCATGGATCTTCTAGGATTACTATCAACAGTTCACTGTACTTGCCAAATAAATTCACATGTTCACATGTTCTAATGCAATTAGTGTGTCTAGAATGTCTCTTACGTTTTGATAATGATAATACTTTTCCATCTTTTGCCTTGAACTCTTTGCAAACTTTGTAAATGAATGATCAGGCCACTTTTAAGAATGGTCCTATTTCTAAATTGCTATATTCAGCCTTTATAGTTACGATAACTGTGTACCTCTTCATTTGGTGTGTAATTATAAGGGCTACCATTTATAATTCTGAGATGGTGCTACCAGATCAGGCTGTCTGAAAATACTGGTTTCCTGACATAAAATGCACCAAACGTTGATGTTATTGTTTTTTTTCCTTTCCCTTTGCAAAACTGAATCATGTTCTGCAAAGCCAAAAACAACAATTTTCCTCTACAAAACAGCCAAAGCAAACACCATAAATAAATATTTGAAGATATAAAAAACTTGGAGCATAAAAACTTTTACCAAAATGATTGGATTCGGCATTAAATAACCCGAAAAGGAGTGATATGCTGTAAAACAAAACAACCAACCTAATAATTCTGAAATATAGAAAGCATGAAGTCAAATAAAGTCCATGCTATGATAAAAAATAATGTATGTATGCACCTTGTGTGTATATATTTATATACATATTTGTAGGTTCGACAAAAACATTTTTTTTTATAATATCCGAAAATGTTCCAAATTGCAAGCTCAATGAAGTTGCATTACAAGCATCAGAGCATATATATATATACATATTATAGGTGCATTACAATGACCAAAAGAGCAATCAATCCATGCCTTTCATGTTTCATTTTCTTAGTCTTTATATTTTGTGGAACAACCACAACCATAGTTTTCTTCTGTTCTCCCGACCTTTTTACCCTAATATATCAGCGAATACCAATAATTTCTCCTAGTCTTCCAGGCAAACAAAATTCTCCTAATAAGTTTATATTGTATTTTTTATTTTTATTTTTTCTAAAGATTTGTTTTCTATACATTCTACATGCATTTTTCAACAGAATCGAGAGAAAATACAGGGGAAAAAGTTCAATTCAGTAGCAATAGGGAACCCTCCAATCGAAATACATAGGAAAAGAGGAAAGAAAAAGTTCAAAATGAGCTCCCGACAAAGGCAACGGCAAGTCCAAACATGAAAAAATATACATGAAAAATCCACTTGAGAAAGAGCTTATCTGCAAAACTTAAAATAATAATAATATCTCTCTCTCTCTCTTTCTCTCTCTCTCTCTCTCTCTCTCTATATATATATATATATATATATATATATATAATTTCATGTATCCACATAAAATTTATAAGGAGATATAATTTTTTATGTATCAATTTTCAGTATTTACTTCAACAGTGCTCGATACATAAGTAGAGCTAGGTAGTAAGCTATGAAAATATATTTATGGCAATTAAGCTACACAGAGGCTCCCGGGGATGAAATGCAGGAGCCTCTGTGTAGCTTAATTGCCATAAATATATTTTCATAGCTTACTATATATATATATATTGCCATTTCTCACAATCACTGTAAAAAACAACAACAACAAAACACAACCATAAAAATCGAAAAACCAAAATTAGAGGAAATCGCTTAATAATGTTTGGATATGGAATACTGGTTTGAATCAATTTGATGTAAAACATGAATAAGTGTCAGCCTAATTTTGGTCCACCATGTATGCTTAACCATATTTCAGATTCTTGTCATTTCTTTTATATATTGTTTTTATTTCCATTGTGTAATTAGATATTGGCCAAATGAAGAAAAAAAGTGGAAAATGGTCACAACTTATCCAAAAGAGCAGACCATCGTTTGTTCAAAATATAATAAAAACAATACATCAAATTCAGTAGCGTTTAAAAAAAAAAAAAATAAAAAATAAAAAATAAAACCTTTTTACCTCTTAACTCTTCCATAGGTTAAACTATGAAACACTGTTTTTGTTTGGTTTGATCTGACATTTTTTTTTTCTTTTAAACTTTTGTTCATCCCCAAACAAGGCATATTGCTGCTGCAAAAATCAAGACATTAATATGGTGGAACAGTCTGTTACCAGTTGGGAACTCAGAAAAACTAGTCGATAAAATTTGAGTCATTTTGAGATCTAACCGCATCAATATAACCGCTTTCTTCCATCCAGTATTAATGATTAACAATAAAAGCAATTAGCTAACCAACCATATTATTCACAAACGAGACATTTGGCTTATTCGAAGAGTAGGGAAAAGAAGTTGACGTGATAGTAAAAAAAAAATTGGGTGCAATTTTTAGTCTAAATCAAGTGAAAAAATAGGACACAATAGAAATTTTATGTTAATTTTTTTTTAAGTAAAGATGTAGCAGTCGGACATAGGACCTATTTCTTCTTGTCCCCTGTAGGCAGTTTGGTCATACACTGACCAATCGGTTTACAGGGCATATGATTTTCTAGCTGTCCCCAAATGGACTACTTGGACAGTTTAGTCTAGGGACGAGATCGGCAGAGAGAAACAAGACGCGATCGAGGAAACATCATCTCTCTCCTGCACTTCCCCCTGCGTCGTTCCAGCAGCAGCCGTCTCCACTGGGAATGTATTTGCTGACGACCCGGCAGCCTCTTTTCTTCATTTAAACGGCAGAGTTTTCTTGGACGTCGCTGGAGTTGTCTTCTGTTTAAAACCTCATTGCTGTTTTTGTACTTTGTTGTTCAACTCAATTTCGCGCCAGTTTTATTTTTCTCAAGGTCTGTGTTGAATCACGTCGGGTCACCATTTGTAATTGAAGGGGGTGTTGGTCCCTTCCTTACATTTATCGCACGAAATGAATTGAACGAACAACAACTGAGTAACAGGCAACAAAAAAGGGTTTATTTAACAGAGGGTTGGAACTGTGTCCCAGTGAAGAAAAGAGGCTGCCGGGTCGTCAGCAAATACATTCACAGTGGAGACGGCTGCTGCTGGAACGACGCAGGGGGAAGTGCAGGAGAGAGATGATGTTTCCTCGATCGCGTCTTGTTTCTCTCTGCCGATCTCGTCCCTAGACTAAACTGTCCAAGTAGTCCATTTGGGGACAGCTAGAAAATCATACGCTCTGTAAGCCGATTGGTCAGTGTATGACCAAACTGCCTACAGGGGACAAGAAGAAATAGGTCCTATGTCCGACCGCTACAAAATGACTTTATTCTTTTTATAAGAAACTAGAAGAATACCCATACCAGAACGGGTAAAATTAATTCCCCAAACAGAACAGTTTTGCACCACTTTTATGTCCCCTTATGATTAAAATCAAAATATAATGATACTAGAATTCTTATTTCAATTTTGATCCAAATCTATTACATTAAGGGGTTTTAAGAAAAAATTAAAGTTCATGGACTCTTGTTTGATTGGTGTCTAGCAACATAGATCAAATTTAATGTAAATCTGAAATATTTTACTTTTCAAATGAAAGTTTGTGCCAATATTATGCCCCTAAAAACCTTTTAAAATATTCCAAACAAACTGAAATTTGGAGAATATTTATTAATTAATATCTAATACATATTGTAAAAATTTCATGTAATTTTCACAAAGGGTTTCCACCTTCTTTTTACCCCTTTGCATAAAACTAAATATAGCTCTACATTACCACCTCTTACGCCTAGCAGCTGTGTTAAAAAAATCCATAATGTTCAGTTAATTAGTTTGGAAATTAATTCTCTACATACAACTATATAAACATACACACATATCTATCTTTATATAAACAGACAAGTTGTAAAATACCTTCATGGATATATCTAAAACATAGGAAGTTTGATGGGATGTTCTGGTTGGGGAGGCGCTTGTAGAGCCATGTCAACACATGATGATCTCTGGTATGGGGCAACAGTGATAGACCAAAGTGGTGGAGGAAGTCTCACATGGCGGAGCCAATTACTCCACTTGTCTCCATGCCGATCAGTTGGAATTTATTTATTTGTAAAGTTTCCTTGTGCGGCAGTTCTGCATTTTGGTTTCTATAAGATGTTGAGATCGACATGTCAAAAAGAAATATTTAGGTATGTTATACACACAAGTTCGACTAAACTCTCAAAGTTTCGCTGTCTTACGCAAATCTACCTTTGTGTCAAAAGATGCAGGTTATTTTTTTAGACTCTGTGCTTTAGAAAACATCACGTCTTAGGTGGCAGTAAATATTGTAAGTAGATAAGTGTACAGGTTTACTGAAGCTTGACAATAGAAGAAATAAAACATTCTTGCATTTTTCTTTTCTTTTTTTTTCTTCTTCCCACAACTAAAAATGTCCTAGCAAACAAAGATGAGGTAATTAGTAAAAAAAAAAAAAAGGATAAAAAAGATAAAGGAAACTTGACTCATACCATTCGTTAGACAATAAATATCAATTTTTTTTCATTTTTTTTTTATTTTAAAACAATGGAAATCTAGTGATCCTTGTTGAATTTTCAACTGAGCTCCAATCTCTGGTCCTGCCTGTAAAACATTCACAGCAAGAACTCGTCTAGCAAAGAACTTTCCCTTTTCTCTCTCAATACCAAAAACGAAACAAAACTTTTCTAGAACATCTAATCTGCAGAACAAGATACTACGAGTCTGCTTCCCAACCGACTGCAGCATGGTCGTCTTCAAGTCTAATGTGAACAAATACTTGTTGAGCCGTCCTCTTGGATGATCAATTTCTCTTAAGTAATCTTCTGCCCATTCCACCCATAGTCTCCGGTCCTCCCGTGGTGGCGATCATCATCCAACTGACGATCTCTTTGACCCTTATCCTCGAGTGGCCTCCAGGCCTTGATATAGAAAATAAAAAGACAAAATCTCAAATTAGTTGCTTTCTGCTCGCTATATCTTTCTTCTCTGTTTGATTTCTTTCCCTTTCCAGCTATGGGTTAAATTGTATAACTACTTGTTATTCTTTCATTTTGTTTACAATAGATTATTCCAAACTTTTTATTCTTTACTTTCTTTATTACCTTCGATTGTTATTAAAGAGAGAGGGGGGGGGAGACATATAAGAGAGTGGAATGAGAGACTATAAACTAGAGTGAGGGGGTAAAACAACAGTGGGAGAGTTGGAAAGTGATAGACAGAACTTTATAAAGTGATTGATTACTTTGTCAGTTAATTGCAAATTACGGCTAATTTAACAAAATGGAAGTTTTTTAAACATAACTCAATTCTGAATCTGGGGAATATTTTAGCATGTATTTTGTGTGATTAAAATATTATAGAGAAAACAGAATTTATTAACTCAGCTTTAGTATAATAATAGATGACGTAAATAATGGGTCAACTCATAAACAAACTAATGTTTGGTCAGTCACCATGTTGACAAGGGTTTTCATTGGATAACATAAATATATTCACCAGCGTTTGAAATGGTAAAACAGTGTGTTTATTATTTGTCATAACTCACATCTCCAGAGCTTATTTGTGAAATCTTTTGAAGCAGACAGTAACTTCATTTTCTATCTCTGGATATACTTTTAAAGTATCTATCTATTGTAGATATTCACAAACAAATAGTTATGGGCACTAAATGTATACAATAATGTACCAACGTTAACCAAACCAATTACATGTTGCATAGTTTTTATTAAAAAACGAATGACCACCTTCCGTACAAAATGACAGGACAAAAATTATCCTTTGTCAATGTTTGCACTAATATTCATATTCATATAAAAATAATGTCTGAATCAAAAAAAAAGAAATAAGAAAGAAAGAAAACGTCTTAAACCGGAAAGTTTGAAAAGGTCTTATTATAGAAATAGATTGAAGGTGGTTGGGGGAGGCTGAGGTGCTATTTGCTTTCTGAATTCCCCATAATATTTAAAATGGAATTGTCCGGCAGTTTTTTTACTTACTAACTTTTGTGTGACCAGACGCGCATGTTTTTTTTCCATCTATATTTCCTACATTAACATCAACACGTTAGGATTATTTAATTCTAATGACATGAGAATATATTGAAATACCCTTTATATAGGCATCTCCTCTCTTGGCCTTTTGGCTAAGATCAAAGTGTAGTATCTGTTCCGATGGATACTGCACCCCATATACTGGTATGTCTTGGCTTTCGGGGCTTGATTTACGCCGGTCTATGGGTCTGTCCTGTGCAGGTCTAGGAGGTCCACCCTCCCAGGCTTCGCCTCCCCTCTTTGGGGAGGAGTAAGTTTATTGCTTACTGCCTGAGGCGCCCCTACCGGGGAATGCCGACGGGGCTGCCCAGGCAATTTTTAAACCCCACTTTCCCGACCCGACCGTGGGTCACATCTTACTTGTGGGAGTAAGATAAAAACTGGCCTTGTGCCTAACTCCTGGAGAGGAGTAAATCAATACTCACTCAAACAAATCTCGATTTTGCTGTTTTGCATATTTATTTATTTTTAAGTTTTTAATAAATTAATATTCTGTAATATACCTTTCTACTTTGTATTGTCAAATTTTCATCTACATACGCATGGACGGCGGCACCGGGGGAGGGGGGGGGGCTCAAGCCCCCCCCCCCACTTTTTTACTTCCCCCCCCCCCCTCCCACACACTTTACGGTAATCAATAATGAAGTTATATATGCATGTGTTTAACCGCCACCCTCCACTTTTTAGGAGAGACCCCCCCCCCCACTTTTATAACTGTCCCGCCAGTCCTGATATGCAAACTATTATTATAATTATAAGTAAAATAAGATAGATTTTATTAAGTAAATGATAGCGTTTAAAAACTTATTTAGAATTTAATTTTCAAGGGAGACAATTTACTTCCGGCTTTAGTAAAGTGTCAAATATAGCTGAGATGTCGAACAGATACTACACTTTGATCTTAGCCAAAAGGCCACGAAACCATAAAAATATTTTTTTGTGACTAGGCATTTTTAAATTTAAAAAAAAAAAAATCGATTAAATTGGAATATTTTTTAATGGGCGGTGTAGTGTAGTATCGGTTCTGTTGTCATAAGACTGTCCTCCCAGGAATTACCTCTTCCGTTTTTAAGGGTGTGTGTGTGTGTGTGTGGGGGGGAATTCTCCCAGAATGTAAAATCCTCAAGACTCGATTTAGTCAGAATGTAGTATCGGCTCTGTTCTCATAATACAGTCCACGCAAGAATGACTTTCTCCTTTTTGGGTGGAGGGAAGTCGTGTTCGTTCATCATGATATTATCATCTGTCAGGAGGTGGGGTGTCAGTGTAGTATATGTTCGTTCACCATAATACTAGCTAAGGAAGAACGATAACTCAAGTTTATAATAAACATATCTTTTTTAACTAGAAAATTATGAAAGTTATCGTTCTTCCTTAGCCAGCATATTCATCTTTGTTTATAAAGATGGCGACTATATTTTTTCAGACAATTTTCATTTAGGCGTTTCATGTGGACAATGAAACTTGCCATGTTTTTTAATGTTATCTAAAAAAATAAATGCAAAAGTTTTTTCCACCTATTCTAACTATATTGACATTAAAACGGTTTATACTTATTTAATTCTCTGTAGTATATTTTTATTCGTCATGATACATTCCTCCCAGGCATTACCTCCTCTTCGAGAGGGGAAAGGCCGTACAGTATACATTCGTTCCTCATGATACCATTTACTCAGGATTACCAATTTTGTGTGTGGAGGGAGTTGGTGTACTATCTATTCTGTTGTCATGATATCATCCTCCCAGGCATTTAGGGATGGGGGGGGGCAGTGTATGTAGTTCGTTCATCATGATATCATCCTCTCATTTGCATATTTATTTATTTCTAAGTTCCTAATGAATTAATATTTTCTAATCTATTGATAATTAAATACATGCGTTTATTATTTTTTTAATAAATTTGTTGTTGTTGTTGTTGTTGTGGTTGTTGCTGTTCCTATTTACTTCCTCCCACGAGAGCAGAGTTAGGCACAATGTCAATATTTAACGTGGGGAGAATCCAGCTCCCCCAAAATGGGCATTCTGAATTGGAACAAAAATTTCAATTGCCTCGGTCTAGAAGGATTTCTCCTTCACTGACAGAGAACATAAAAACTAAGTGCAGATTCAGTTCAGATACTACATTTTGCTCCTAGCCAGAAGGCCAAGGAGTTAACATGTTGATAGTGATGATGATGATTTGTCATAGAAAAGTACCCATTTCGAATTACTCAGTAATATAAAAGTGGAGTATTTGACCAATCAACATTCCACCCGTATGTTTATTCATTTCATTATATAACCAGTTTTAATGGGGAATTAATTTTAATTTTTATACTGAAAATAAAACAAACAATTTATCGACATTGAATATCTTAAATACCATATCAATTGACCTTTTTCTTGTTTTTTCCTAAAAAATAAAATTTGACGATGTTCATGCACAGTATATTTCCCCTATATTGGAATATATCAAATGATACTACGACAATCATCATTTTTTAAAACTTCCTCTAAATTACCAAAATGTCAAATGAAAATTACTTCTTTTGTTTCTGTAAAGAAGACTACAGCGTCAGTAATTGCCGCCCGGAGACGATATATATGATAAAGAATGGAAAAAGTGTTCCGCCATAATGGAAATTGAAAAAAGAAAAGCAAAAAATATTATTTATGTATTTATCGACGTTTCGTCTTTATTACAAGACTTCCTCAGGATGATTGTATGAAGAAAAACAAACACAAGTACCAAATGTTTGAAACAGAGGTGGTGGCGGGTGTAAGCTTAAAATTGCCCATTCCCTTCCCCCGCTACTAATGTTCGCCCCCCACTCCTTCCACAATTATTGTAATGTCTCTCCTCCTACCTAATGATCTTATAACTCCAACCGCCACCATTCCCCCACACTTTCTACTGTCATCTCAATTTCCCACTGCCACCATCTATTTGTATCTTATAATTTATTTTTTTTATAAGCGACCCCAATTTTAAGCTTACACCTGCCACCACCTTTGTTTCAAACATTTGGTACTTGTGTTTGTTTTTCTTCAGACGATCATCCTAAGGATGTCTTGTAATAAAGACGAAACGTTAATGAATACATAAATAATATTTTTTGGTTTTCCTTTTTCAATTTCCATATATATATATATATATATATATATATATATATATATATAGGATAAAAAAATAGAAGTAATATTCCAACGAAATGGGAAATGAAACAAGGAAAACCCAAAAATATTTATGTATTCATCAACGTTTCGTCTTTATTTCAAGACATCCTGAGAAAGTCTTGAAATGAAGACGAAATGTTGATGAATATATAAATAATATTTTTGCTTTTTTCATTTTCCATATATATATATATATATATATATATACACACATTGCTCTTTATTTTTTAAGTTAAAACAAAAAATGGTAAAAAAATAGCTTTCGTTTAAGCTGGAAACTTTGTTTAAATCATTTTTGAAGTTTTATTTTTTATATTATATTTCGTCGCTTTAGCAAATAAAATGCTGGCTTTTTGTTGAAGAGAAAAAAATTGTCTCATTTTCGTGAAGGAATTCTTTCAGTTGTTGTTCCATTTCTTAACATAAACAAGGAAACTTGAGCCACATAATTCTTTCTTTTAAAACAATGGAAATCTAGCGATCTTCTGCTTGTCTAATTCATACAACCGTGTTAATTCCGGTGAGGAAAGCTAATTTTGGTTGCAAAAGCAATGGTAATCATTTACTAAATAAACAAAGCAACCTCCCACATGCATGTAGCAAACTACATAATGCATTTGGTGTGATGACTTCAAGTTGTTGTGTTGTTCTTTAAGGAGGATCATCATCATATTCGGTTTAACGTCCGTTTTAAATACTGGCATGTGTTGGACGGCTTTAAAAAATTGATTTCCAAAACTAACCTATCTCTGTCCAGGTCTGTATTTATCCTTCTTTCAGGTCCACTTTTTATCACTTCCTCCCATGATTTCCTTGGCTTTCCCTTGTGAACTTAACCTGCTACCTCAACTGTTCTACATCTACTAACTGAAGAATTCTAATCTATTCTTCCAACATGGCCATACCATCGAAATCTACTGTTCTGCACACATCTCCCTATTACACCCATGTCGTCGTCAAAGAACTCAGGTTCTTGCTAGTCTGTGGATACAATCTCTCGTATGTCGGTGTTTTTAATAAAGGTTTATTACAAAGAGAAGATCAGTCATAGAAAACATCAGAGAGACAGTTACTAAGAGAGAGAGAGAGACAGAGAGAGAGACAGACAGACAGACAGACAGAGACAGTTAGATTATGCGTGTCCGCACCCGGACACGTTAAGAAGTGAAATCTCGCCAACCAAGAGGTTTCACGACTTCTGTGTCTGGGGTTACCTTTTACTCGTAAAAGTGTCACTCAAGCTTTGAAACACGGCCCTCGTTATGTAACACTACAGAAAGAACAGAATCGTTTGGGAACAAGCCAGATATTTTTTCTCTATTATTTCGTTAATGAATAAAAACTGTAAACCCTAACCCTTCTGTTTTTACGTTGGGCAACCTCTCAAAAATAGGCTAATCCAGGGATCTGCAACTTTGTAATTGTGAGAGATAGGCCCCATTAAAAAATAATAGGATACTGTTTCATCCATTAACACTGATTCTATACTGATTAAGTATTTACAATGTCATCTGTATGTCAGTAGATACACATGGAAAAGTAGCTAAACTCAGAGGGAATAGATATATATTTATAAGTGTGTTCTAATCTTCTATTTATAATCAATGTCCTCCATATTGTATTAAATTCTGTACTAGGTTTACTTAGGAGGCGATTGTTGCCCAACATATGTGCTGTTTCTTTGAGAACTCTTACTCTCCACCATTCTTCTTTTTATTTCGTCCCATAAGTGGATATTTGCGTTTGAACATTGGATGTGAAATTAATTGCCTGTCATCAAATTAGATTATTAAATAGATTTTCTCATTTATTAGAGTTAATTTCATTTTAATCAATGTGGATGGCAATTGCGTTGTTATAAGTTAAATATGGTGTCCAAAATTGAGGGTGGAATTAATTGCTTGTTATCCAATTAAATGATGGAATAGATTTTTTTATAAGAGTTTATTTGATTTTATTCAATGCCAACTTTATTATACGTCAACATAATGGACAGTGGACACGGCTTACATTGTGCACACCATTGTCTTAGATGTTGCCAACATAGTATGTCATCTCTGGCATAAAAGAACCAAGTTTTACTGTATTTTTCCTATGATCATTTTAGACTTGCTATTTTTTTCTTTTTTGTCGAATAAGATAAGAGCCTATCAGGCATGTTGATGATGTATGGAAGTGACATCTGGCCAGTGAGGATTGAGGATATGTGTTGCATGGAGAGAAATGATATGAGAACAGGAGACTTCGTTGGTTTGGTCACTTTAAAAAAAAAATTAGAATGCTTGAGTTAGATGTAGAACAGTTGAGATAGCAGGGTCAGTTGGCAGGGCAAAGCCAAAGCAAAACATAAGAGTAAGAGAGATAAATAAAAACCTAGCCAGAGATAGGTTAGTTTGGAAGTCAATTTCTAGAAGCTGTCCAACAGTTGCCAGCATTTAAAACAGACATTAAACTGAATATCATGATGATGATGATGATTAAAATATGCAATTTTTTTTTATTACATTTGTTATCTTGTCGTGTGTCTGCTTCTATGATCGTTTGGATGGTGTCGGAGGGTGAAGTAAAATGGAAAAATAGCAGATAATGCAAGTCAAGTTGTGCTGATGACGACTTAAAAGAATAAAGATGTCGGTAAACAACGCAAGATATATATAACAAATAAGAAATTAGCAGAAATGATATGAGATATGTTGAAGAAGAACAATAAGAAACTGAATGCACATCTGTGTTATATTACATATTAAGATTGAAAAGCGAAAACACTGATTAAAGAAAGTTTTTAATATGCTCACCATCATCATCATCATCTTCAGTTTAACGTTTGTTTTACATGCTGGCATGTGTTAGACAGCTTTTAGAACTTGACTTTCAAACTAACCTATCTCTTCCTAGGTCTTTATTTATCCCTCTTTCTCTTAAGTCCATCCTTATGACTGCGAAAGTGCATCTGTGTGCGTTCACTTAACAGGCAGTGATCGTCCGTCTGCTTGTTGTGCCGATCTGAAGTCGGTGCCCAATTTCAGCAATGGTCGCAGTGTCAATTGGGTGTCCACAGTCAGTGCTGCAAAAGAAAGATTCTCTCTCTAAACAAAATTCCAGTTGAAAACAAGTAACGTTTTATTTACAGAGATTTTACAATGATACTCGTTTACTTTTCGAATACTTATCTCTCAGCATGAACTCCTGTTTAAGGAGACACTAAAGTTTTCAAATGGAGAAATTAAATTCTGGATGGTCAACCCCAAACCAGGCATATTTCCCATTTCTTGGATGATTTCTCTTCTCTTGGTTAAACATCTCTCCCACAGCAAGCCTGTTATTTGCATGCATTGCAACTATGCAACCCACCAAGCATGCAACCTTGCACATGTTTACATCACTTCCTACTATGTTTTACTTGGGTTTTATTTACTCCTCCCCAGGAGTTAGGCACAAGGCCAGTTTTATCTTACTCCCACAAGTAAGATGTGACCAAAGATCGGGTCGGGAAAGTGGGGTTTGAAAAGCCAGCGCTCGAGAGGTAAGCACTCTGGCCATTTAAAAATTGCCTGGGCTGCTCCGTCGGCATTCCCGGTAGGGCGCCTCAGACAGTAAGCAATAAACTTATTCCTCCCCAAAGAGGGGAGGCGAAGCCTGGGAGGGTGGACCTCCTAGAACTGCACAGGACCAGACAACCCCCAATAGACCGGCGTAAATCCAGACCCAAAGGCCCGGACGATACTGGTTTATTAGGTGGTCTATTAGGTTTTACTTGGGTTTCCTCTGCCAACCTACCCTAATACCTCAACTGCTGTTCTATATCTACTAACCCAAGAACTCTCATCCATTCTTTCAATGTGATCATACCAACGAAATCTCCTGTTCTGCACACATCTGTCCATATTTAATTTTTCTATAAGGTCATCAGATCTACGCCTGTCTTTAGGACTAACATTACACATCCATCGTATCATTTTTACATCATTTCTCTCCATGCAACACATGTCTTCAACCCGCACTGGCCAGGTTTCACTTCCATACATCATCACACTGCGCACACATACCTGATATACTCTTCGCTTGGTTGATAGTGATAACGCTCTGTTGGTTAGTAACGACAGAAGTTCCCTGAACTTACTCCATCTACTCCTAACTTTTGCAATCACACCAGCACTGTGCTCCAATAGTATCACCAAGGTAACAACACTTCTGGACAACCTTAATAGCATCGCCGTTCAGATATACTTTCTTTACATGTAGGTTCTCTTCTGTCTCCATTGTCTTATACTTTTTGCACACAAACTGGTTATCATCTCTTAAACTTCCTGTTATTCCATTCTCTAAGTGTAGCATTTTCTTTTGTGCATATGCTTGCATGTGTGCATATTATAATGAGATTTTCCATTTTATAATGCATTTTCCTTCATGCTATAATAATTGAAATAGGCAGCAGTGCATTCTGCCAGAGTTATTGCATCGTTTTCACTTATACATTCGGGGAAAAGTATGAATCGATTCATCCTCCCTCCAGTTATGTGTTAAATAGTAGGGTAGACTAGTCTCTTAAGCCTTATTAAAGCAACTAGTAAACAAGAAGGAACACTCAAAATAACATCAGCTTTTCAACCAGGGGTTTTTACCCCGCCTAATAAACCGGTATTGTCCGGGCTTTTGGGTCTGGATTTACGCCAGTCTATTGGGGGTTGCCGGTCCTGTGCAGTTCTAGGAGGTGCACCCTCCCAGGCTTCGCCTCCCCTCTTTGGAGAGGAGTAAGTTTATTGCTTACTGTCTGAGGCGCCTCTACCGGGGAATGCCGACGGGACTGCCCAGGCAATTTTTAAATGTCCAGAGTGCTCACCTCTCGAGCGCTGGCTTATCTAATCCCACTTTCCCGACCTTGTGTCACATCTTACCTTGTGGGAGATAGATAAATGTTGTGGGGTACAAATCACCCCTATTGAAGAACTAATGGAAGCAACCATCTATAATAAATACCATGGTTGCAAAGACTCAAACAGAGGACATTCCTATTCATGTTTTACCGCATGGTAGGAATCCGGTCATCTCCTACCACATTTAGTGGCGTTACTGTATTGCTATGAATAAATACATTGTATATTTTAACCTGTCACAATTTGTGGTTGTTATCTTTGTGACTCCTAGCACGGGTCTACAACAATAAATAACATGACAAAATATCTGTATTCATATGAATGGGAATTTAAATTTATCTTTCGAGGAGTTTTTCACCCCAGTGTCAAATTCTGGTCTCCACGGACACTTGCAGAAGATGTACCATCATCACTTTCTTCTCAACAGAAGAACGGCAGCATTCTCTGTCCATGTTTCTGCTCCATGGAACAACCTGCCTACCATATCCAGATTCAAAGTGCCCTTGGATAAACATTCAGACTGTATATAGATGTAAATATTTTCTGTCTTTTTACATGGCCTGTTGTGCATAGCTATTTTTTACCAATAAATTTGATTGGATATATTAAGAGAGAGTTTATTCTGAAGTATGTAAAATTAGTTTGGAGTCTTCTTTACTAAAATAATTTTGACTTTTTCGAGTGTATAAATATAGAAATTAGACGAAGTCAATTTCTAATATCTAAAACAACTTTATTGGTCGTCTTCGTTAACATGTGATAAAAGGACAATAAAAGAGAAGGGTGTTAGTGAATGAATGCACCCATGCGTATGGACGAAGAGGAAAGGTTAGAAAGTCCACATGGTGTTAAATAAATGTCTTGTTAGTAGGGAAAAGAAAAGAGTTCATATATGAGGAATGTCCTGTTTGTAATAAAAGAGAAAGAGTTCACATATGAAGAATGTTTTTACAGTACACAGGTGTGGAAGTCAAGCAATGTCCATGTATGTAAGTATGTGTGTGTGTTGCATTAAGTAGTCCACGTGTTAGCAGATGTCGCCATGTTTAATTCTTGGATCTTCTTGTCGAAGTTGAATCCCAGGCCAAAGGCCCTAGTGGGTTTCTGTTGAGTCCCAAGAGAGAAGTTTGGGAAATGGTCTGAGCAACGTTGAGTTGTTGTCAGTCCCTGCACGTGGGAAATAAAAGAGGAAGTGAAGACTGAGCTATTTATTTTATAATCTCTCATCACGTGCTCAGCTCGCATGAGAGATGGCTCCTGATTGGGCAAGCAGGAAAGGAAGTTAATTACTTGCACCAATCAGTTCCGAGCTTTTGAATTAAGCGCAGATTCAAAATCATAATGGCTGATGTCGCTGTAGTTGTACCGCTGCTACATAAATGCACTTCAGCCATTCTGGAAAATTCCTTATTATTAAGTTAAATATAAGAATTTTATTAAATTCTGTTGAGGGTATTGCATGACTATCATTAATATCCTCAGGCAAAAGTATGAATCCATCTGCTCTCTTTTTAGCTATATTTTAAATAGTAAGATAGACTAGAATCTCAAGCCTTAGTAAAGCAACTAGTCCCAAAGGGAAACCTAGAAATAACACCAACTTTCCAAACTGTATCGGCCCAGCGTGGTGAATATGGGCAAACCTCTGTATCAATAGATTCAAAGAAAAGTTCCTCTGAAGTAAATAAAATCAGCTTGGGCCCTTTACTAAAATAATTTTCACTTTTGATAAGTGTTGGAAATAACTTTTCGACAATTAAGCGATTCCGATGTTGAGTCTTTGAAGATTCCTTATTATCAAGTTAAACATGAGAACTTTATTTAATTTTTGCATTTATTTATATTTTTCAGGGATCACTTAAGGATAAGACCACAGAAGATATCGAAAAATATGTCCATCGAGATGATCGACTTCCGATTTTATTAAAAAGGTTCGTAAAACAAAACAAAAAAAGCTAGAATGGATATTCTTAAGATGCATTCGTTCAATCTGCATGTTTGACTAGGAGTAAAGTGCAGTACCTGTTCTAATACTTAACTTCAACATTTCTGTATTCGATCAGTGAAGAAGAAATCTTTCTAGACTGAGTCAGTTGTAGTTTTGTTTTAATCCAGAGTGTCCCTTCTTTGGAAGGTGGATTTTCACCATGTTAAAAACCGACCTTGTTTCCAACTCTGCCCTCGTGGAGGAGGAGGAGGGGGGGGGGTTAAATAGAGGCAGACCAAATGACTGATGAGCAGATAGAGCCTCTTACAGATGTTCATGGACACATCTAAAAATGCTATTTCAAAATTAAGTGTTACAGAAGTGAAACCTGGTCAGTAAGGTTTGAGGATATGCGTTGCATGGAAAGAAATGATATGAGAATGATACAATGGATGTGTAGTGAGTCTTAAAGACAGACTTAGACTGCAGAAGATTAAATCTGTACAGTATAGGGAGATTTCAATGGTATGTCCACGTTGAAAAAATAAATGAGAATACTTAGGTAAGTAGATGTAGAACAGTTGAGATAGCAGAGTCAGTTGGCAGAGGTAGGCCAAGGAAAACATGGGAGGAATTGATAAAGATGAACTTGAGAGAAAGAGATAAATAAAGACCTGGTCAGAGATAGGTTAGTGTGGGAGTCAATTTTTAAAAGCTGTCTAACACATGCCACCATGTGAAATGGATGTTTAACTGAATATGATTATTTCAAATTCAAGCATTACATACTGAGAAATAAAAGAAGCTGTTCCAGACATAAGCGGACCAAAGAAAATGCTATTTTAAATTTAAGTGTACCAGACTAATTGACTGACTGACAGAGCCTCTTATAGAGATGCATGGACGTGCATAAAAAATGCTATTCCAAACTTACACAAGACAGAAAGATTGACTGAACCGTTTTATAAGTAAGTGATGCTTTGGACACATCAAAAAAAATATATATCTTTTACGAGCATAAAACCAAAGCCGAATTGGTCAACTCGTTTTGAAGAAGAACTTTTAAAAAACAAAAAAGGAAACAAGAAAAGCATTATTTTTTCACGCTCAAGAAATATTGAGTTGATGCCAAGCCAATAAGATACCCATTTTTTATTTTTCTTTGCTTAATGATGACGTTATGTTCTTGGCACTTTCTTCTCGTAATGTTTTGCTCAAACGAAAATTTATGCTACAATTAGGCAAACTTTCAACGTGTAAAGAATTTTGATGGGTATTTTAGGAAGAGAACATCAAATGATTTTTGCTTTCTTATCTCTTTCTGTTTAACCTTCTCTTTTCCCTTTAAGACAAACTTGGGCCAGTTGCAATGACAATATATATATATATATATATATATATATATATTACCCCATTTGGCATAAGGAATGTTTAGAGTGTTCGCTAATGGGCCAGTAGACTGGGGTTTAATCCTTGAATGAGGTCGTCATACCAAAGACTGAAGAAAATGGTATCTGATGTACCCTTGCTAAACAGTCAGCATTATAAGGTTAGGATCAAGAGTAAATGAAGTAATCCTGGGGAAAGAGTGGTGCTATCTCTTACACCACAGTGCAGTAGCAAATGAAAAAGAGAGCCTTCGGGTCATCCTCGACTATGGTCAAGCACTATATATATATATATATATATATATATATATATATATATATATATATAATCAAATATGAAACTAAAAGTAAACTTTTAGTAGATAGAACCTATAGTGAAATGGTTTAAGCTCAATATACGAGATAGAGCAATTATAAAGATAGATGAAAGAAGAGTGATAAACATGTACGAATGTCCAGATTTATTTCAAACTTCAATTGTTCAATGCAAGTTATATTCTGTAATGAAATTATGTTTATTATTCTTTCCTTAAGCCAAGGCTTTTCAAAGATCGAAATCTTATCATCAGAGGAATTATATAGATAGATAAGTTGGCAGCGGAAAAGGCAAAATTCAACATTTGAAGAAATATCAAGAAATGGAGAGTGAAAAAAAGTTTGTGTTAAAAAGATATGGGGTTTGTCCAGTTGGTAATTGTCCGTTGATAAAGTGTCCAATGAAAGGAGATTTTGATGGAGAAGAAAAGTATTTTGTGAAGGCAGCATGGAAAAGCGTTCAAAAATGAAGTAACTCCAATAGTGAGATGTTGAGTTCAGATCGTAGGTGGAGCGTACTCAATCAGAATTAATATGAGAAATCGGGCCATTTTAAAAATACTCCCTGGGCCGGAGCTGAATTATATACAAATGACTTTGGTAGTTAAATATTTAAGCAATTCTAAGAAGAAATCCTTTAGTTAAAGACGAGGCCAAAATGAGGAAGTGGGCTGGAGAAAAGGAAAGTGAAGCATAAAGGAAGAAGGTGGGAAGGTTAGTTGAATGGGCCATGGCTGCTGCTGGAAAGGAAAAGGGAGGGAGGAGGTAGGGTTCTAGTGATAAGGTTATTGTTGGTAGGAACTAAATCCGATGCGAGTGGGGATTGGCCATAGGTGAAAATTTAGGTCATTGAGTGTATATATTATTTGAAAAAAAGAGGGGGGGGGTCCATAATTAAAACGGATTTTGAACGAAAGACAAAAATAATTTCGAAAGTTTAAAAGGGTTTCCGTTGGAAAAATTAGGGTTCCAATTAATGGGAATCTGTAGTTTACATGTTGAAAATGTAATAAATCGGGCAAAGACTAATGTTTCATAGTTCTGGAGTTACTTCATTTTTGAACGCTTTCCCATGCTGCCTTCACAAAATACTTTTCTTCTCCATCAAAATCTCCTTTCATTGGACACCTTATCAACGGACAATTACCAACTGGACAAACCCCATATCTTTTTTGCACAAACTTTTTTTCACTCTCCATTTCTTGATATTTCTTCAAATGTTGAATTATGGCTTTTCCACTGCCAACTTATCTATCTATATAATTCCTCTGATGATAAGATTTCGATCTTTGAAAAACCTTGGCTTAAGGAAAGAATGATAAACATAATTGTATTACAGAATATACCTTGCATTGAACAATTGAAGTTTGAAATAAATTTGGACATTCGTGCATGTTTATCACTATATATATATATATATACATACACACACATATATATATATATATAATTTAAAATTATATAAACAATATTACAGTCTGACGTGAATCAATCAATGTTTCAATGCTACAGCATCTTTTCAAGGACTGAATAAAAATAAAAAGTGAAAATTGACTGTAATATTGTTTATGTAATTTTATAAATGCTCTACTTGGTATTGAGCACTTTTGAAAATATTATTTTTATGTTAACTTTATTAACATATTTGAACTTGATATATATATATATATATATATATATATATATATATATATATATATATTAGGTATGTGTATATGTTCATATATTTCTATGTACAGGATAAACCCATCATTATGAATTTTGGAACACTGCTGCTAGTCCTAATGGTTCCAAATGTGTGCTATTTAGTTTGATTTAATTTTATGCAAATGGAGTAAAAAGGAGGTAGAAGCCCTTCGTAAAAATTCAGATACCTTCGATTTTTGTGAAATTTTAACAATAGGTATTAGACATCAATTAATAAATATTCCCTAAATTTCAGTTTCTTTGGAGTAATTTAAAGAGGTTTTAGTTGGCATAATATGGACATAATGCCCCATCTGAAAATTAAAATATTTCAGATTTGCATTAAATTTTATCAGTAGTCATTAGACACCAATTAAGCAAGATTTCATGAATTTCAATTTCTTCTTAAGACCTCTAAAGCTTACATCTTGAATTTTAGACATATTCTAGAATTAAAATCATGCAATGCATTTTGACCGAAATTATAAGTATTCTAGGCATAACGTTTAGTAACAGTATATGTTGATAGAGGAGATAAAAGTGGCGCAGAACTGTTCTGTTTGGGGAACTAATTTATTAAAAAAACTAGCTGTATGTACCCAGCGTTGTCCAGAAGTAAAAGAAAAAATTACTGGCTTGTTTACAAAAAACTGGTAACTTTGATTTTTTAATTAAATTATTTTGTGAAACAAAAATTTTAAAAAGTTTGTTTTAGTACTTGATGCTAATTGATTAATAGTAAAGAACAAATAATAATGTTTAATTAATGTGAAACTTCCTTTTAATGTGTAAAAATATTAAGTGTTTTTAGATATTTAATTTTGTAATAGTTAAGGTAAATAACTCATTACATTATTACTTCTCTGTAATGATCAAGAATACTTGGCGAGTAAAGGAAAAATGTATTCATTCTTAGTCAGAATAATTATTTTCAGATAAAACAACTGATGCAAAATAAAATATATTTGCGCCAGTAGCACAGTGGAATTAAAAATCGTAAAAATTGGTTAGTTTGAATCAAGTATCGATATGTCAGACAAATTATTATTTGGGTGTGACTTTGAAAATCCGAAAAGATAACTTTATATGTTAGATAAGAAGCTAAGAGCCGATATGCAGATCGATAGAGAGAGGAGGCGTGCTTATTATGTGATGAATGCAGCGATGGGGAAAATTGCGAAAATCAAAAATCACAACCCCCAAAAGTGAATTGACCGAAAAAGACTGGAAAGATTTTTTTCATCCAAAATGCTAAGCATTTATGCACGATATAGAAAATATTCATAAAGACCTGTGAGTAAAATGAAAGCATTCATTGAATATGGAACCAGCAAAAATAATTAATTAATGAGAGTTTATTTTGCAAAGCAATATGCAAATTAGTTCACTTTTTGACATTGATTGCATAGACACGGCTGAGTATATTAGAAAGCTGTCTTTTTAGCATGAATAGGAAGATGGCCATTTAATCTCACTGTCAGTGTGACAAACGGCTTAACTTTATACAGATTAAAAAATAAAAGGTTTAACAATAGAGAAGACATCATCAATGTATTTACCCAACTTCTGACAACCGTTAAGTCTAATGGTATCGTGTCATTATTTGATCATTGGTAAAATGGATAGTATTTTGATTACATAATTGCTTATTCCTACAACTTTTTATTTTAATTGCAACTTATTAAATTATAAAAGATGCATTCTGTGGATTTTTTTTTTAATGGAAATCGCTCCAGACACGGCAAGAAGCCACTTGATGTAAGGAGCTAACAAGAACGAAATATGATTATCACAAAGACAGGAAATGCCTGTTGGCCTTAGTCTTGAAAAGACCAATGGTAGGAGGAAAACAGTCAGCAGGAAGAGAGTTCCACAAGCCTGCAGTTCTTGGAAAGAAGCTACTGGAATAGAAAGCTGTATTACAATGAGGTATCAAAACAGCGAATTGATGGAGGCCACTAGACCAACGAGTCAAACATGCTGGAATAAAAGAAACGGGGAATAGATCACACAATTCTGAAGAACACATGCCATAATAGTACTTATAGAAAAGACTGAGACTAGCAACATCACGTCTGTGAGAGAGAGGGTGTAGAGAAAAAGAGAGGGTGTGGCCAATCAAATTACAGATATGTTTCTGCACCTTATCAAGAACCCTCAAATGGGACAGAGATTCACCAGCCCAAATATGACAACACTACTCCATGATTAAATAAAGGGTTCAATTCCAAATTATATAATGGTTTACGAGTTTGACATAAAGTTCTAAAAGATGCACCTGAAGAAGCTTGGAGATTATATCGTCCGAAACATTATAAAAATAACCACAATCTCATTGTGGTTATTTTCATAATGTTTCGGACTTGAAATATTCTAAATAATACAACACCTTTGAAAATAACAACCAAGATGAGAATGGTAGTTTGAATAATCCAAAAATACAAATTATCAATCCTCATCTAAAAAATTCTGAAACATAATAAGTTTTTTTTTTTTCTGTATTATGTAATAATGTATAATTCTGTATTTAGGGATTTGAGTTTTCCGCTTTTTGGTGGAAATCCCCTTTTGTTTTAATCCAGAAAAAGTGGATTTGCACTTAAATTCCTAGAACCTCCCATGAATGTAAGTTCTTATTGTTTTTGATCGAAATCTGTTTTTAGCTAATTTCTGCCAAATTGCTAAAGCCGTACCTTATTTTTTTGTCGCTATTTGGCTGGGTTTTATTTCTCTTTTTTACCCTCTCTCACCTAATATTTCTTTCTCTTTTTCTGTTTTTTTTTTCTCTTCCTCTCTCCTACTTGTTTTACCTTGCCTTTTCCCTTTTATGACAGTTTTCTTTGAAAATGTTAATTTTGCCATGAAGGCTAAGATTTCAAATGATTCAAGAAGGAGGTAGGGGAGTTAGATGACTTTTGTTTCATCAAATAATGATTTCCTGTCTACTTCTCTCTCACATGAGCACTCGGTATCTTTCTTTTAATTTTGACTTTTTTTATAACCAAGATTGATTTTATTTATTCTTTTTGTCGAATACCAATTTGTAAAAAAAAACCCGATGGCATTATTCCAAAAATGGGTTTGTGGAAAGGGGGTCAGACATCGTCTAGATTGTCTATTCTCTAAACCAGTTACAATCACGAAAATACCACATTTACTCTATGGGCTAAACTACTTAAAATATCCCCAGGTTGTTTGGATGATTTTTATATACAATAATATTTATAACTATGATAGGGAGTACTTAAAACACCTCAAAATAAAGAAAAATGACAATAACGAAAAATAAATAAAATGCTAAATCCCAAACTTATCTAAAGTCTGAACTGCTCATTGTTTTGCGGAGTGCTGTAAGAGCCGAAAACAAGCAAGTCAGTTCCTAAGTGGGAGTGGGGACTAGTTAGAGTATAAAAGAAATGTGAGATGGAGTATTTGGGAATGGATGGTGTCCTCCAAGATGAGTACCATTTTAGAGTGGCATGGAGACAAAATAAATCTGGGGAGTGGACATCATGGAGGATCTCTAATACCAATAAAAAATAAAATCAGGGACAAAACTCAATCATTTAACTAGCTAAGAGACTTTGTTGAACAGGTTGGGTTCTTATCGAACCTTAGGTCATGCATGCCATGCCTAGGCAGGAAACACATATTTATATTTGGCTCCTCTAAACCTTCTTCTAAACTGTGCGGAATGTAATCTTTTCCTATCACATCTAATTTTTACTCTAAGCTAATGCTTTAAGTACAAAATCAGAATGTAATCAGAAAAAGGTCCAACGCCATGCTCTATTTCTAAGCAGTAAGTCCACACTACCAGTCAACCTATGGATAAAATTGCGAGAAACACCATTTGTTTCTCCCTCGACCTTTGACTGTACTTCCAACCAATTTTTCTCAAGTTTACCAAGATTGATATTTCAGTAATTAAACATTTTTCAAATTATTTCAAATGTGTTTTTACTACTTATCACGAGCACATCATCATCCAGGTTGTTTTTAGTTGTTGTTTATTACACTGCCTTCTCCACATGCATGTTGACATGCACACACACACACACACACACACACACACAGGTGAGCGGGGGGGGGGTCGGTTTGGAAATTCATTTCGATTTCAGCTTTTTTTGACATTGGCTACTCACATCTGTGATATTATTATGTATTATTTAATAATGTATAACAAACATAAAATGCTTTTTTCTGTATTATGTAATGTGAAATTGTTTAAAAAATGTTGGCTTTGGATAACTGTTGTTCTAAAATACTTTTAGCAACTGATTTCCTCCAACAACTCTAGATTCTTCACATCTCTACTTTTCTCTACTTGGCTGAAAGCGGCTTTTTTTCTCTCACCCTACCTGTCTTTTCTTTCTGCCTACCATTCCTCGCAAATTATACATCCCCCCGCTCTCCGAGTAACATAGACGACAACTGTATGCGTTTTTGAAACTTAAAAATGGGGGTGAGTTATAAATTGCTATGACTGATATGAAACGGTTTTCAATATTTTCTTAGAAGCTTATATTGACACTTCATGGATAGTATTTAGGATAGGATTGTGACCAATAAAAATTAACCTGCTGAAGGACTGTCTACAAGGGTGATTTGGCCAAACAGTTTATTAATTTGTAACATTGCAAAAGAGAGTTAACCAATCAGTTGGGATGGTCAGATGTGTTTGTTAAAGATTTCTAGTTTGTGCATAATCACAATACACCAGTTCTCATTAGTTCACCGAAGTTAAGCGATATTGAGCCTGGTCAGTGCCAGATGGGTGATCATTTGGGAATACCAGGCACTGTATGTGTGAGGATGGCGACACCTCCCTGCAAAAAAACTTCAAAATCTAAAGTCGTCAAAAAATCTCTCCTGATCAGGAGATACATGCAACTGGTTATGGTTCGTGAATATTCCTTAGAAACTTCCTCCTTGAAGGAGAAAGCTAGCTCAATTCACCCAGGGTGAATGCAGAATAGCACAAAGACTAGACAGGAAAATCCGGGCTGACATTTTGAAGAAAGTTTGAGCCTGTCTCTGGATTTTCTGTTTGACCCACTTGAGATCAACAAAACACAATGTTGAAGCTGAAGTTGGAAGAAATATTGCAAATGTCCCCTAAAGCTCAGGGACCAGATCGTGTTATATAAAGTTGATAGGGTGGGTCACAAAAGTATTACCATCATTGTTGTCTTATTACTAGTGTATCCATGACATTGCTTGGCCTTTTGTCTAGGAGAAAAGTGTAGTATCTGTTCTGGTACTATATTTCATCTATTCTCTCCTCGATCGGTGAAGAAGAAATTCTTGTATACTGAGTCCATTTTTATTTTTGTCCGAAACCAGTGACCCTTTTTTAGGAGCTGTATTTCCTCACATTAAAAACCGACTTTGTGTCTAACTCTGTCCTCGTCTAGAGGCAAGTAAATAGAGACATAAAAATGTCATATTTTATTACCTCTGAGGAATCTTACATAAAAAATATTAAATTGTTACAGATTCAATAATTAAGTATTACAGTATACATACGAATGTTTTCTTTTTAATACATTTGTTCAGATCGAGGGTCGTGTTCCCCCGATTATAGACGTGTTCAGTAAATCAAGCAATGTTGCATGCAAAGACAGAGTAATAATTAACAAACAAAATGAAGTAGTTCAAATAAGGTTTATTGAACGTGTGTGTACGTGGAATGATGAAGTGTGTGATGTATGCATGTGTGTCGCTGGAAAAACAGTTCTTGAAAAAGGTATGAGAAGAAATGAATCCGGCGTGTGGAAAGTCTTTGAAAGCCGCACACAAAGAAAATGAGTTGAGAAACTCTTACCGTTGTTTGACTACGTGTGTTGGTAGTTGTTATTGCCGATGCCATTTGAAGAGAAAAGCGTGAGACGAAGCGCTGGTGTATTAGCGTCGTTCTGTCGACCAGAGAAGAGAGAGAGAGAGACGGAGCGCTGGTGCCAGCGTTAGGCTGTCGAGGCTGGTCGGTGAACAAGAGATGGATTTTCCGTTTGCAACGGTTTTTATAGTCAGAAGGGCAGATAACTCTGGTGTCGCTTTACAGTGCCACCTGTCGGTGAAAAAGCAACACCTACCGGCAAACCGGTGTAGTTATGTTTTGAAAGGAGGAGGTAACTGCTACACATTCAAGAAATATTTACCATTTAAAAATTTAAATAATGATTCAGTTATTGTGTATTTGCTTACTGCTACACATATAATTACTTTACAAATAACAATAAATATTTTATATTTTTCTCGGAATTTAAAAAAAAAAAAACTATTTTACATAAAAAGAAAAGAAATAAAAACTCCCCTTTATCTTTCACACATAAAAAATAAAATTTTACTGCTAATGTTGAGAAAAAAAATGAATGTTGTCTGCAAAGTTTCCCTATTTTTATTGCCCAAGATTTATTAGTTTTAAAATGGTTTTTTTTTGTAAATGAAGTTGTAAGTAATTAAGTAAAGTGGGTGACCATAGTTAAAGGTGACCCGAAGGCTCCTTTTTCATTAGCTACTCCACAAAAATGTAGGGGAGGACGACATTGGTTTCCCAGGATTACTCTACTTACCCTTGATCCACACCTTATAATGCTGAGTTTTTAGCAAAGAGGAATCAAGTACCACTTTTTAAGTCTTTGGTATGACCTGATCAAAGATTGAACCCTTGTCTCCTGGCCCACTACCAAACAGTCTTGCCATTATGCCAAATGGGTGGGTTAAAAATTAAGTAAGAAACGCTAATAGCTAAGGTGAATAACTCTTATTCTTTTAGTAAGAGTTATTCCCCATAGTTGAGTTTTCTTTGAAGGTGATTATTTAAGAATATCCATATACTACCACACTGGATGAAGTGTTTAAAAAAATAAATTGTAGCAATATGTGTAATTATATTACTAATAACAAATGAAACTTGGCTCGTCAGAACCAAAGTTTGATTTGTCAGCTTAAATGCTATTTAAGTCCAACTTTTAAAATCAGGGCAACATTATTTTATCTATTAGATTAGATTAGATTAGAAGATGAGATAGATAGATGATGGAATATTTTTAATGTTACAGACATAAAATATACTTTTTATAAACAGACACACAATGAGTATTATATTAATAGATTTATTACATGCAGATTTCAGTGTCTTTAGAAAGATGATGTTCTTCATTTTGAGAACGTCTGTTTTCATGAACTGAAGCAGTTTTTCTCTTTTTATGTATATAAGTAGAAAACCGCCAACACAGTTGCCTTAGTAACAATGTTAACAATTATTTTCCAAGCACTGAATTGATAACTTGGCCATCATATGCAAACACCTGCAATTTCTACATGAATAGTTTTAGGTTGATGCTTTCTGGGTAATAAATATAGGAGATAAAATTTATTGTATTGTAATTGACTTGATCAGCTTCAGTAAAAATTAATTATACATTTCAGTCATCTTATGAAGATTATATTCTATCAGACAGGTGTGAATAATATATATCATAGAAAATAATTATATATTGTACAGTTATACTTTCCTTGTTTTTTTTCTTTTCTTATTTTAGTTGCATTTTTGCAGTCTGATAATGCATGTGTTATATTACCCATCTAATGACCTGTCATTTATTATCTGTCTTATGAACTGTAATTCATTACCTGTTTTATGACCTACCTGTTTTATGACCTGTCATTTATTACTTGTCTATGACCTGTCATTTATTACCTGTCTTATGACCTGCCATTTATTACCTGTCTTTTATTACCTGCCTTTTATGACCTATCTTTTTATTACCTGTCTTTTATGACCTATATTTTTACTACCTGTCTCTTTATTACCTATATTTTTACTACCTGTCTTTTTATTACCTATATTTTTACTACCTGTCTTTTTATTACCTATATTTTTACTACCTGTCTTTTTATTACCTATATTTTAACTACCTGTCTTTTTATTACCTATATTTTAACAACCTGTCTTTTTATTACCTATATTTTAACTACCTGTCTTTTTATTACCTGTTTTATGACCATTTTTTATTACCTGTTTTTTCATGTTGAAGTAGCAGTAGTTACTGTCATGAATTTAAGATTAGCATGCAGTGTTCGAATTCTGCCAGGGCTACTGTCATCACAATACTGCATCTTAACGTTGATACAATACTAGTATGTAAAACGACTCCTCACATTTCATGCCATCTCGTGGCTTCCTAACAGTTTCATCATACTCAGTTTCACTCATAAGGTTTTGATTGCCCCATGGTATATGATTTTTCAGCACTTGTCAAGGGTGCCATGAGAATTAAAACACCTAAACATAAGCAGCCTTTGAACCGGAAAGCCACTGATTAAACTGTCATATGATCTGATTAGAAAGCATTGCTTCTTTAACGACTCAGCCACCACTTGCCTATATCTATTATTATACTAAAGCTGAGTAAATCAACGTTTGTTCTTCTAAGACTTTTTTCCTACATATATTAATCACACAAAGTATATTCTAAAATATTCCTTAGTTTTTGGATTGAGTTATGTTTAAAAGAAAAATCCATTTTAATTATTCTAATTAGCTGTAATCTGCAATTTACTCACCTAATCAACCATCTGTTTATTACTCTCACCCTCTTTCACTGTTGTTTGATCCTGACACCCCCCCTCCTTTGCTCTTATTTTGTACAGTATCTATCACTTACTCTCTCTCTCTCCTCACTCTATTAACAGTGAAAGGTAATAAAACTAACTGTAAAACAGAGGATTGGAATAGTTTATTATAAATAATAGGGAATATCACTACAAGTATTAATATTATTTAACCCATAGTGGAAGAAAAGGCTAAAGAGGAAGAGATATAGCAAATTGAAAAAGACTTATTTTTGTTTTTGTCTTTATGATTTTTCAAAATTTGACTGGCTTTGCAAACTCACTTTATCCTGATTCAAACAATCTAACCTGAGCTCAATGGGTGACCCAGCTGGTCACAACTTTGGTCTAGTATATATATATAAACATACCTACACATGCACACACCTTCACAAACTTTAGTATATATATAAACATACCTACACATGCACACACCTTCACAAACTTTAGTATATATATAAACATACCTACGCATGCACACACCTTCACAAACTTTAGTATATATATAAACATACCAACGCATGCACACACCTTCACACACTTCATAAATCTTTCAATTAGAAAAGGCAACATGGAAAGACAAAGAATAAAAACAATAATAAAAAGAAAGAGCAGAAAATGGAGAAAGAGAATCGAAAGTTAAATGTCGCAACTAGGTCAAAAATTCAGTCGGGGGAAAAGGGGTCGAGGTCAAAGGGTTGAATGGATAACTGGAACACATGTGCAAAACACATAAAAGAAAAGAATGACCCAACTATTTTTCCAGCGACATTAGCAATAGATTGGATGTAAGTCTTTCATTTTTATACGATTAATTGAACATTAGTTGCTATTGGGGAAAATTTTTGGTTCATACCTTCCCTGACAGTATGTCCGATTCCATAATTTGTGCAGGTATTCATTATGCAACTCATTCACTCGCATTGAAATTTGAGTACTTTTACAGCTGAGGATACGGAACAAACCCGGAATGGCCACAGCAGTTTATGATTTGAAAAGCAGATGATATTAAAGTATTATTTTTTTGACTAAGAGAGGGCATTGCCCGTAGAAACTAATATGAATAAGCTGAGAAAAGAGGAGAGGTGGCTCGTTCTCCATTTTTAGTTACATGGCAAACTAGTGGGTTTATTTATTTGGGCATCGTTTGTGGCAGTGTTCGAACCTGGGGGGCAAAAGCATTGCCAGGGACTGTACATTCAGAGGACAAGTTTTTTTTTATGATAATAAACTTTCTCAGAGGAGGGGGGGGGGGCGTTGATTCACTTAATGACTTGAAAAAAATTATCAAACCCATTCTCAACACGAAATTAATATGAAAAAAACAACATTTTTTTTAAACTCTTTTACATATGGCGGCATGATCGATAAAAAAAGGGAAACAAGGTGCCACGAAAAGAAGTAAAGTCTTTTAATGAGTTATAAGAGAAAACACAAGAATTACATTTTGAAACAAATGTTTTTTATAAATATTTTATTTGTTTTCAATAAATTAATTTTATATAAGTCACTAAAAGACTTTATTTCTTTTCATTGGACCTAGTTTTGATTCACGTTTTCACTATCCAATAAAAATGTCGTCATTTTAGAATAAAAACCGATAATACTAACATATTTACTAATTTAAAAAGTGTTTTTTTTCCTATTTCATACATCATACTAAATTGATTTTAATCCCAATATATTCAGCATGTCATAATCTTTAAAACAATATACAATTTTTTAACTACTGCATATCAGCAAATCACCTTTTCGAAAAAATAATCTGTCATCTAAACTTCACGTTTACCATTGTTTTGTCTCTCACTTAAACGTATGCAATCTAGTGGAGGTGGGGGGTATTCTCCTCTCTGCAGTCTCTTTCTCGCGGAAGAGACGCTACTAGTCTTTCTCTGCTATATCGTTATTTTCTTGGTAGGTGCTTGACCAAGCTACAATCTATGGATCTCTCCCTTATAAAACCTTCACAGCAAGTACTCGTTTATCTATCACCACTGCAAAGAACTTTCCTTTTTTCCTCTGTCTACTTAAAACCAAATGGAAATTCCACAAACAGAGCTTCTTCCAAAAACTTCCCATCTGTAGAACACAATACCATAGGAGTGCTTCCCAACTGACTACAACATAGTCATCTTAAAGTCCAATGTCTACAAATACTAGTTGAGCCGTCCTCTTAAGTAATCAAATCCTGCCTTTTTCACCCATTGTTTTCCAGTCTTTTCATTGTATTTTTTTACATCAAATTGGCAATCTCATTAATCCATATCCTTGAGTGTTCTTTGGGCCTTGATAATTGGTGAATAATTAGTAAAAGATTAAAAAAAACTTCAGCTCATCCACCCCCAAATGAGTGTTTAAGACAATGCTTGATGAACTAATTGTAAGTTTTTCCTAGAGAAAGGTTAGTTAATTGCAAACAATTGGCCTTGATCTGAATGAAAATAAAGTCAGAAAAACAGGTCGCATTTTTGACTAATAAAAAACGTCACGTTTCATTTAAATGCCATAAAGTAATTTATGTTCATTGTTTATAGCAAATAAATGATGTACACCTTGATATACGACCAACATTAAGTCTACAATTTTCAAACACCAACTCCACTGGTTTAGTCATATCGTATGGCATGCATTGGACGACTTTTAGAAATTGACTTCCAAACTAACCTATCTCTGGCCAAGTCTTTATTTATTCCTCTTTCTCTCAAATCCATCTTTATTAAAGATTTTCTCAACCCCAAAGATAATCATACTACGTGTCCATCATGCTCTACAACAGCAACAGCTGGGCAATAACAAAAGCCATGCTTGACAAGCTGGATACGTGCCACCGCAGACACCTCCGTTCCATCACAGGTCACTGCTGGCCGAAAACACTTATCAGCAACAAGGCACTATACAAGCTGTGCAACGAAAAACCCCTCTCCACAAAGGTCGCTGAACAAAGATGGTCTATGTTAGGCCATGTCCTACGAATGGACCCTGACACTCCCGCATAGAGGGCACTAGACTTTGCCGTTACTGGTTCGCAAGCCTACCAACCGCGACTAGGACCGCACTGCACAAATCTGCTGGGCACACTACGTGCTGACCTCAAGCAGGCGGGACTAGGACCACTACGTACAGCAAAACAACTTCATTGCCTACGATAACTTGCGCATGACAAGGCCAAATGGCCTGAGACTAGCATAGAGGACTGATTGCAGCTACGGGATGTCATTTGACTACCGTAGCTGCAGAACACAGTTTTAAGAAGAAGAAGAAGAAGAAAGATAATCATTAGGTGCTCCTTTTTAAATTGTTATTTTATTTATTCTCTTAATAATTTTTATAATGGTGTGTTAGGGCTCAACAAGCTGTAGAAACCTTTTAAGCTGCCCGTAGAGCTTTCAGAGTCTGGTATTTGTGCCTGCAGAGGGGAACAAATTGCTTATTTATTCTAAAAAAATGTTCATAGTTCTTATAGATTCAATTAGATCGCTCTATATCCTGTGCCAGTTGACACGGTTAAGATTCAAATAAAAATTGTTGTTAGGGATAAATACAATTTAGGCGCGCAGAGTGAATATAATTGTATTGGCGCGTGACAAATAAAAAATAACGCCCACGCAAATTCCGATGTGGCTTTATATATTAAATCAACTCAAGACGAGCGGACGTAGTTGAGAGCACACCACGTGATATTTCTGTCCAATGAGATTTCTCCCAAGACATATTTTTCTAAACTTTTCTCCTTAAGCTCGCTGGAGCCTATCCAAATAGTATTTAAGCACACACAAACATCAAACTTTCTCTTTCAACTGACTTTTCATCCGGAGGTTACACGCATCTTACTATCACTCTTCCATTTCACCCTTTCGCGCGCTTCATACAATTTCACAGGCGAACATTACATATTGCCTCTTTTAACATTTTATAACAAATGAACATTTCAACAAAAGAAAGGACATTCTTCTTTTTACTTACCCTGAAACTAAAGGAAGGACTCATGAACTCATTACAAAAAGAAATATATTCTATTTGTTAATAGTTTATTTCAGTAAATAAACTTCCGTTGATGTTGCATGTAAATCTTATTATTATTATTTTTATTTGTGGAGGAAGTTATCACCAAAAAAAGGTATGACGACCCCACAATCCTGTGTTCTAAAAGTGTTGTGATACTTATTCTTTCCAATTTGTTTTTATAACTCAAATATCCTATGCCTCCAATAATCCTTGTGATCTTTCACTGTACTCCTTGTGTATCGAGAATGGTTTTTCAGTTTCCATTTTAATACAATGGAGTGTTCTTCCATCTCAGACTGCAGCAATCATCTCTGATCAGTGTTCTGGCCAGAGACCTGTTCTGTTGACATGTCCAAAATTGCTCTGTGGATATTTCGTCTCTCAACTTCTTTTTCTTCTTTCCTTCTGATAGCTGCACTAATGGAAGGAATTTAAAAAATAACAAATAATTAATTATTTGCTTCTCGGGTTTAGTTTATTTTACCCAACAATTTACAGCAAGATAGATATAGATTGATTGTAGTTTTCCGCCCAGCTCCCATAGGTGTGGTGGACCTTGAAAGAGACATCTGCTTGCTTTGAAGTTGTAAACCTAATATAAAAGCAGAATTGATCTTGCTTCTCTACCACATACTTTATCTCATAACGTAATATCCTGTGACGTAATCATAACTCTTGTATGTTAACTTCTAATGGAATTTTCCACTACTCTCATCTTGTGCTTAATTTAGCCTTGTGTGAAAAACTACCGTACTCAACATCATTTTTTACCCACCTGTCTCTAATCTTGTTACATTATGACAAATTATTCCTTATTTGTATTATTCAAACTACTGTTCTCATCTTGAATGTTATTCTCACAACGTTTCGGTTGGTGTAACCTCTGACCTTGTTCAGGTGCATCTTGTCGAACCTGGGAATCTTTCTGTCAAACTCGAAGATACAGAATTTTGAATGGACCCTTTTATTTAATTCACGGTGATAACTTGCTCCCGTTCTGTCAGCCATGACCGGCTATAAGTCTAAAGTATTATTTACTCCTCTCCAGGAGTTAGGCACAAGGCCAGTTTTATCCTACTCCCACAAGTAAGATGTGACCCAAGGTCGGGTCGGAAAGTGGGGGTTGAAAAGCCAGCGCTCGAGAGGTGAGCACTCTGACCATCAAAAATTGCCTGGGCAGCCCCGTCGGCATTGCCCGGTAGGGGCGCCTCAAGCAGTAAGCAATAAACTTACTCCTCCCCAAAGAGGGGAGGCAAAGCCTGGGAGGGTGGACCTCCTAGAACTGCACAGGACAATCCCATAGACCGGCGTAAATCAAGGCCCGAAGGCCAAGACAATACCGGTCTATAGGGTGCAGTATCCATCGCCAAGAGACGGTCACTTAGAACTGATTATGACTTAGCACTTTTATCTGTTGCACCACAATTCTAGTATGCACTTTATGAGCCTTAAATCTATTCTTGTATTAGATGTGTCATTTTATTACTCATGACTATATATATATATATATATATATATATATATATATATATATATATATATATATATATATATATATAATAATTGTTATATATATATATATATATATATATATATATAATAATTGTTATATATATATATATATATATAATAATTGTTATATATATATATATATATATATATATATATATAATAATTGTTATATATATATATATATATATAATAATTGTTATATATATATATATATATATATATATATATATAATAATTGTTATATATATATATATATAATAATTGTTATATATATATATATATATATATATATATAATAATTGTTATATATATATATATATATATATATAATTGTTATATATATATATATATATATATAATAATTGTTATATATATATATATATATATATATATAATAATTGTTATATATATATATATATATATATATAATAATTGTTATATATATATATATATATATATAATAATTGTTATATATATATATATATATATATAATAATTGTTATATATATATATATATATATATAATAATTGTTATATATATATATATATATATAATAATAATTGTTATATATATATATATATATATATATATATATATATAATAATTGTTATATATATATATATATATATAATAATTGTTATATATATATATATATATATATATATATATATATATAATAATTGTTATATATATATATATATATATATAATAATTGTTATATATATATATATATATAATAATAATTGTTATATATATATATATATATATATATATAATAATTATATATATATATATATATAATAATTGTTATATATATATATATATATATATAATAATTGTTATATATATATATATATATATATATATATATAATAATTGTTATATATATATATATATATATATATAATAATTGTTATATATATATATATATATAATAATTGTTATATATATATATATATATATATAATAATTGTTATATATATATATATATATATATAATAATTGTTATATATATATATATATATATATATATATATATAATAATTGTTATATATATATATATATATATATATATAATAATTGTTATATATATATATATATATATATATATAATAATAATTGTTATATATATATATATATATATATATAAATTTCGGCAGCAAGTCATTTATTATACACGCGTCATTGAAGACCACAGAGTTTTCTTTCTTCGCTATCTTTCTTGTTAATTTCTCGACCCCCCGAGCGATTCGTCGGTTTTCTGGTGTTAATTAGTGAAGTATGTCACCTAATGTTGTATCGCGAGACCGAAAGCGCTCGAGGAATAGCCCACGATACAACGTTAGGTGCCATACTTCACCAATTAACACCAGAAAACCGACGAATCGCTCGCCGCATCGAGAAATTAACAAGAAAGATAGCGAAGAAAGAAAACTCTGTGGTCTTCAACGACGCGTGTATAATATATATATATATATATATATATATATAGTCTTGGAAGTTTCTCAACCATTAAAACTATATATAAAAAAAAAAAATTTTTTTAAACCTTAAGTCCCAAGTCGTTCAGTGGAAAATCACTCATGTAAGTCAATTTAACTTTTACAGTTATTATATTAGTTTGCTTCTAACATTATTTAAGGGATCATCAGTTGTTTACCATGAAAAACTGTATATATATATATATATATATATATATATATATATATAAATCCTGTTCTAATCTATTATTTATAATTTATGGTTACTATATGTATTAAATTCTATACTAGGTCTACTTATAACATCATACTGTACCATCCTGATTCGATACATTACATTGGTAAATAAATATTTTATTGAAAATTATTAAATTTTTCGATATTGTCATTTCATCTATTTACTGTTGTCTCATATTGGTACTTATGCAGTTTACAGACTGGGCTGAAATAATAACGTTATAATTTAGAAACTCATTTTTAATATGGGAGGTGGGGGGTTGATTAACTATTCTGTACTTTCACCTAATAATTTAATGAACAACAGATACTGTAAAAGTTGAATTTAACTTGAAAATTTTATCTAAAAAATAGCCTGATCCGTAAACTGCATAAGCACCCTCATATCAAATAGTGTTTTCAACCAAATTGCATTGGCATCGCCTTCAAAAAAATTCTTTATTTGTTTTCTTATATTATTTTCGATTTCTTGGTTGTTAACTATACCGCAAGATTACCATTTTCTTTTATTATCTGACACTAAGTGTTGTTCTTTTAATCTATTCCAGAATAAAACAACATGGAGCTCAAACTCTTCTCATCACAAACAGCGGTTATCAATATACAAATGTAAGAAGATTTCATATCCCATTTCTATTTTGTTTCCACGACTAACAAAAGTTACGTAATGCCCATTTGCAAAGGAGTCCTTAAAATAAAACTTAAAGTTTAATGATAATTATTTAAAAAACTTTTTAATACTTTTGTTTACCTCCAAACAAGGCATATCGCCACTGAAGAATAAGAGGCTGCTGTGATAAGTGCCAGATTTATAGGGGGGAAACCTGGATGGGGAGGAGTTGAGCAGCAAAATGTTTGTTCGCATTAAATTTAAATTCTCTGTGTGTTGGTACAGTCGGTGAAACAGAGAGCAGGGGGTGGGGGAATTCCAAAGACAAGCGGTTCGAGAAAAGAAGCTATGAGAGTAAAAAAATCTTCCATCATCTAGGGACCTCTATAGAGAAGGGAGGGGTGGGATTTTGCTGCTACTCAGAAGTGTTTGGTATTTATGTTGGGGAGGTACAAGTGCAGTAAGTTTATCGAAGCACTTTCCGTGAAAATACTTGTAAATCAAGCACAGGAATGCAACACTTGGGAGTTGGGAGCATAAAATTAAATTTTTAAAGTCTGATGATAACAGAAAATTTAGAAAAAAATTCGATTAACCTGGAAAAGAATGATTATTCAACTAGTTTATACCCACTCCTTGAACAGTGTTGCTACAGTACCTGGGTATGTCAATTTCCATCTTTACCTATCTTCTGCTGCTTTATAGCTAGTACGAAGAAAAATATTTATGAAATTTTGTAGAAAAAAATATCATACTTAGTATTTGCATGAGACAGTAAGTAACTACAATGAATGTATTTACGTATTGTTTTTTATTGAAAACAAACATTAAAAAAAAATATGTTTTAAGCAAAAATAATTTGCTTTGAACTAATTTCAAATACCCTTTATGTCTACTTTTTTGCAGATTGTGAAATAAAAGGCCACTTAGTTATAAAAAAGAATTATGTAATTTTTTTGTATTATAATTTCTTTAAATTTATAAAACATGTATCCAGTTCTAAAAAAATCCATTAGACTTACATGAGATTCGAACCTGGGCATTAACATTGTAAAAACTACTGTCTTAGTCATCTGTATTCTGCCTATTCCTTTCTTGTCAACTAATCATATGTTTCTATTTGCATATGAATAGAAAAAGTCCAAAAACACGATAACCTTTTAATAGTATATAGATTTTGATTGAGCTCATCTAAGAATCAAAAGCTGGAACCAGAACAAAAAATGTGAGATGAACACTGTTTTGAAAACGCTCGGGAAAAATAAAATTTAGGAATGTTTTTAAAAATATATTCACTAAACTTTTGATAGACATTTAAAAATAAAAAGGAAACCGATTTGTGATGTGTAACTTAGGTTAAGGATTTGTATAAAAAAGGAGATTAAAGACATTTGTATATTCGGTTGTGGAGCAACAAACTATCACAGTTTATCAAGGAATGTTTAATGCTGGAGAGAGTACATGAGAAAAATTGGTGACACTTCCTTTCTCTTTTCTCAGTCCGCGACACAAAAATAAATAAACTGTGTTTATTGAATAGTGTATCGCTGTTTTTATTTCATTAAATGCAAAATAAACATTTTCTTGTGTCCCATATGGAAGATATCAGCTTCCTGGTCATGCAATGTCAACAGGCTCTTTCATCAACAACAGTCTTAGCAACCCGAACACTGTATGTTATCGTTTTTATTTGATTAAATTGCAAAGGAAACATATTTTGTCGGATTCCAAATGGAAGATTTTGGTTTCTCGGTTCAGCTCGGTCTCTATGCAATGCCAACTGGCTATTTTTTCTTTTCTTTTTACTCAAAGGTGTCACCACTTATCAAGGCCAGATGCCACTCGAGGATATGGTTAATGAGATAAAATGATTGTCAGAATCAAGTCTGAATATTTGTGGGCGCTGTTCTAGATAGGAATCTGTTGACATTGGCTTTGAAGATTACCAAGTTGTAATCTGTGGGGAAGTAGTTCCACGGCAATGTGTTTCATAGACGGGAAGCTCTTGTAAGAAGCTCTGGGCACACTGAGGGAGAAAGGAAAGTTTTTCTTTGTTGTTGTAGCAAAACAAATTCTTGCTGTGAATGTTTTACAAGGATGAACCAGTGATTTGAGCTCAGTCGAACACTTGCCATCGAAATAACGATAAAGTAGAGAGATGAGCAATGTATCTTCTGTGAGAACGGGGCTATAAAGAACGGAAGAGATTATCCCGTACTTCAAAACCTTTTTTTTTTTTTTTTTTTTTTTTTGTTGAGATTTTGAAGTCGATTCTCAATTCTGTCAAAGCAATGAAGAGTGCTCTGAGCAACACCTCCACAGATGGGATAGAAGAAAGAATCCAGTCTCTCCTCTACACAACGCAAATACATTCATGAGTCCACTGTATAGAGAAAATTGTCTAAGAATTAAAACAAATAATAATAAAGAGAATTACACATGTTAGATTTATTCAGAATCTTTTATTATTATTTTAGATTAATGTTTCAAGTATTTCAAGTAGCGAATTTTGCAAAGCTAGCAAGTTGTCAAATATTATAGTTTTAACTCCTAGCATTACCCAATAACTTTGTGATAATAGAAACAACCAAGATGAGGAAAACAGCCAGAAATATGTAAATAGTTTACATTACAAAATATTCACAAATATTATAAAGTTTCAGCCTTGTGCACTCTCCAGCCTTCTTTTTGTAAAATCAAAAAGGCTATTCTCTTGTTGACAAATTCTTCTTAACAGAGCCGGTCTGCCCAACATACTCACACTGCTCAGACAACACAGACTACGTTGGTTTGGCCACGTCCACCGTATGCTAGTTGGCCGCATCCCCAAAGATCTCTTGTATTGAGAGCTGGCTTTTGAAAGTAGACTGACCGGATGGCCACAGATGCAGTATCGCAATGTTGCGAAACATGATATGGAAACTGTGGCCATCAACACGGAGTCCTGGAAAAGCCTGACAGCCAACTGATCCAAATGGAAAGGAACCCTGACCAAACAACTCCAGTCAACAGCTGAAGAGAAGCTGACACAAGTTGCCGCCACAGAGAGACAGGCCCACAGAAAGCAAAGCGTCGGCTCTAGCAGACCAGGGATACAACACACATATGACCTTCGCTGCAGAGACTTTCACTCCTGCATTAGCTTCTACAGCCGTAGACATCGATGCTCCAGTCCAACAGACACACCCAGACCGATGGAAGTCTACTACTACTTAACAGACAATTTGTTTATTTATATGAATATTTTTGCAGCTTTTTTTTAATCTTCAATGAGTTTTATATTACTTTTTTCTATCTTCCAGAAAATAATGAAATATTTACTTGAAAGCGATGCTGAGGTAAGCATATTGCCACCACCTACCTACATTAATACTTATGATATCTCAACTCTTTCAATATTCTACAGATACAGCAAAAATACATATATATGTATATATAATAAATTATTATAAAATGTACTCGGCTAAACACTTTACTGCAGTTTTATGGAATCACCGATCATCAGAAGCGTCTCTGATTGGTGTCAGTCGAAAAGTGAACCCAAATAATTAATATCATTTATACATGTTACATTACATTTCACGCATTTGTGACGTCACGTGTATAAATACTGTTCATGGGTGCTACCAGATCAGGCTGTCTGAAAATACTGGCTTCCTGACTTAAAATGCACCAATCATTGATGTTATTTTTTTTATCCTTTCCCTTTGCAAAACTCAATCATGTTCTGCAAAGCCAAAAAAAAACATTTTCCTCTACAAAACAACCAAACCAAAAACGATGAATAAATATTTGAAAACATAAAGAACTTGAAGCATAAAAACTTTTACCAAAATGACCTGATTCGGCATTAAATAGCCCGAAAAGGGTTGATATGCCGTAAAACAAAACAACCAAACGAAACACGATGAATAAATATTTGAAGACATAAAGAACTTGAAGCACGAAAACTTTTATCAAAATAACCGGATTTGGCATTAAATAACCTGAAAAGGGTTGATATGCCGTAAAACAAAACAACCAAACGAAACACGATGAATAAATATTTGAAGATATAAAGAACTTAAAGCATAAAAACCTTTTACCAAAATGACCGGATTTGGCATTAAATAACCCAAAAGGGTTGATATGCCGTAAAACAAAACAACCAAACGAAACACGGTGAATAAATATTTGAAGACATAAAGAACTTGAAGCACGAAAACTTTTATCAAAATAACCGGATTTGGCATTAAATAACCTGAAAAGGGTTGATATGCCGTAAAACAAAACAACCAAACGAAACACGATGAATAAATATTTGAAGATATAAAGAACTTAAAGCATAAAAACCTTTTACCAAAATGACCGGATTTGGCATTAAATAACCCAAAAGGGTTGATATGCCGTAAAACAAAACAACCAAACGAAACACGGTGAATAAATATTTGAAGACATAAAGAACTTGAAGCACGAAAACTTTTATCAAAATAACCGGATTTGGCATTAAATAACCTGAAAAGGGTTGATATGCCGTAAAACAAAACAACCAAACGAAACACGATGAATAAATATTTGAAGATATAAAGAACTTAAAGCATAAAAACCTTTTACCAAAATGACCGGATTTGGCATTAAATAACCCAAAAGGGTTGATATGCCGTAAAACAAAACAACCAAACGAAACACGGTGAATAAATATTTGAAGACATAAAGAACTTGAAGCACGAAAACTTTTATCAAAATAACCGGATTTGGCATTAAATAACCCAAAAGGGTTGATATGCCGTAAAACAAAACAACCAAACGAAACACGGTGAATAAATATTTGAAGACATAAAGAACTTGAAGCACGAAAACTTTTATCAAAATAACCGGATTTGGCATTAAATAACCTGAAAAGGGTTGATATGCCGTAAAACAAAACAACCAAACAAACGAAATACTGTTCATTTTTCGATTGATGCCAACTGGATACACTTCTATTGATCGGTAATGCTGTGAAACTGCAGTAAAGTGTCATGCTAAGTACATTTTATTATCATTTATTATTGATATAGTTCTATCCGATAGGATGTAAAACCCTTTGTTTGTCCAAGATTTTTTGACTTAATTCGGTTCTGTTCTGATTGAGAGGTTGGTTTTCTTGTTATTGTTATTTATATATTGTGATGGGCAAAGCTGACCCCCCCCCCCCCAAAAAAAAAGTAAATGACAACTGTGCCATGCATAAAAGCCTCGAACAGCAAGGTATAATTTACTGTAGTTTTAAATATTGAAAAGTGAGATGCAGTGAAGCTGATTCGAACTGTCAACTTCCAGGTTACAAATGATTCATCATTTGGAGCTCTATATAAGATGGATGATTTGCCTGTTCGTAAGTCAACTCAAGATTGTCTCTAGCATCCACATCATTTGTTACCGGAGATTTATTCACAATAACAGGTGTTTGCTTGAGGAAGTGTCGATCGGAGAAGTGCAGCCCTTAGTGTGTTTGCCCATTATATTTGGGGACTTTTGGATGATCATGGAAAACCGAATACAAGCAGCATCATGTTAAAACTTTCACACCGCATATATACATATTATATAATATATATTCTTTTTTAAATTAATGTTGAAGGTAACGAACGTCTCATGACAGTTGCATTTTTTATCAAGTTTTCCAGAGATCTGGTAATTTTTCTCAATCTTTAAAATAAGGAATGAAGGAAACATCTATAATACATCATGTAGCACCCAAACTTTCAACTTCCATAAGTCATCATCAGGATTTATGGATAAACTGTATGCAGACCCGTACGATTTTTAAGTGTGAATCATCTATTTTCTTTTTTTTTTCTAATATGGACATCAATTAACATGATAATAACAGATTTATAAAAATTTGGAGATAACATCCTCCGATGAATCATCCTCTCCCCCCCCCCCTCCTTCCCAAAAAATGAAATTCTATATTTTTAGATGATTACATGTAAACACCCTGAAAAACTTGGTGGAAAGAAAGAAATTAAAACAATTACTTAGAGTTTAGAATGGGGGGATCAGTTTCGTATATAAATTTAATGTAAAATGACCCCCTCCCCAATTTCCGAGCCATTATAGCTTTTTAGAACAGTTAACCAAACTTTTTTACCATTAACTCTAAATCCGAGTGGCAAGGTCATAAAACCATATCTAATCGCCTAAAAAAGGTAGACCTCCTTCCCCCCCCCAAAAAAAAGCGCATAGGATTTAGCTCCCATAGCAAAACAAAAATTTGGTTAACTGGCTCTAACACACTATGATAACCAAGAAATGGGGGGTTATTTTAGGTTAAATTTATATGCAAAACTGATCCCCAATCTAAATTTTAAATGTTTTTTGTTTTGTTTTCTTCTTCTTTCCACCAAGTTTTTCAGGGTGTTCACACATAATCTATAATAATACCTAATTTTCTGTTTATTATATAGATTTACATATTTATTAAAGATGTATGAAAACTATTTTGTTTCTAGGACAACTGGAGGGACTACTTTGACTATGTTGTTGTCGATGCTATGAAGCCAATGTTTTTCAAAGATGGTACCATACTCAGACAAGTTCACCTGGTAAGTTTGAAAATTTCATTTGTTAAATTCTTATCACAGACTAAGAAATATCTGAGAGGTAATCATTTCTATTCTTCTTTATTCTATTCATTTAACGTCACTTTTCCCTTGTTCAGGGGTCAGACATTTTGTCACAATTCAGCGGGTCAAATTCCACTCTGTACGGTCTTGTCTAATCACTTGCTTCCAAGTTTACCTTGGCCAACCAACCTTCCTGCGATTTAAGATATCCATGCTTCTGCAACGGTTTATCAGCGACATATATTATTTTAAAGTAAATACCGCTGAGAAACTAGTATGAACCAATTTATTTTGCTTTACCTGCTTTACCTACTCATTTTTTCTTGGCCTTTTGGCTAAGATCAAAGTGTATTATCTGTTCTGATGGATACTGCACCTCATACTGGTATTGTCTTGGTATTGTTTACGCCGGTCAATGGGTCTGTCCTGTGCAGTTCTGGGAGGTCTACCTTCCCAGGCTTTGCCTCCCCTCTTTGGGGAGGAGTAAGTTTATTGCTTACTGCCTGAGGCGCCCCTACCGGGGAATGCTGACGGGGCTGCCCAGGCAATTTTTAAACCCCACTTTTCCGACCCGACCTTGGGTCACATCTTACTTGTGGGAGTAAGATAAAAACTGGCCTTGTGCCTAACTCCTGGAGAGGAGTAAATCAATACTCATTTTTTACCTATTTGTGTTAAAAAAAAATGTAATATTTATAAGAAGTTTAAAGCAATTTTCTTTACCATAAATTGTGACTGTGAATAAAATAATCCGTGTTCAGACATTTTGATTATTGGATCATTTTACTCATAGTCCCTATTCACAGTAAATATTGAATATCAATTTTTTTTTTTTAAACGCAAATAGGTTACACACGAGTAAGTAATGCAAAATAAATTGTTTTTGACTAATTTCCCAAGAGTATTTTCTTTTTAAATAATTTATGGAGCTAATAGTAATGATTAATAAATATTGAATTATCTCAGCTTATTTAAGCCTGCGTTGACGGTATCCATAGTGATAAGCAAGCGTCAGGTGAAATATTGTAGATCAATACATGTAATATGAAAATTTGGGAAAAAACATTTGAGTGTATACTCATCAAATCTTGGGGCTGTGGGTGAAAGAACTATATGCTCTCTGCGAGCACTTGTATTGATTTTGTTGTGACATATTTGCCTTCTGACATGTGTTATTTATGAGAAAGAAGATTTTTTTTCTCTCTTAATGCATGCTAAAAAGTGTTTCAGGTTGTTGAGTTCTAATATATACATTCAATGTATACGCATTAATATTCTGTGCATACATGGGAGGAAGCAGAAACAGTGCTGATATGTATGATATTAATGATAAATTGATGTATATGTGGTATATGGCTGCGAGACATGGTAACATACAACACATATGTCCGACCTGTACTCTTGTATGGCATGATTCTGGCTGCAGCGCATTGGATGGAGAGAATTGCCTTTCTCACTCTACACGCTTCCAACTGGTACAGCCACGTTACCCGCCATCAGTCATCCGAAACACTCCAAAGTTTGTCCCACATTGATATTGATGGCACAAAGCCATGTGGTAGACCGCTTGAGACATGGAGGGGATCAGTTGATGATGACCTGATCCTAACGAGCGGCACACGCGAAATGGCGACAGACAGGAGAAGTTGTAAGTCATTCACAAAATGTCTAAACTAAGCACAAGACAAGAAGGCAAAATATGAAAATAATAATAATGCTTATTTCATGTGTTTATATGTGTGTAAGCTATAAGCCGTTGAAGTAGCAGCAGCAGCTGTAAGACAGTGGTGCATGTGCTTATTTCATGTGTATGTATATATATATATATATATGTGTGTGTGTGTGTGTGTGTGTAAGCTTTACGTTTACTGTTTGAATATTATTAGTAGCAGCACCTAATTCTCATTTAGCCACCAAATTTTATTTTTTCAGTTCCTACAATAAATACATTAACTACACATGTGTATTAAATTTTTCCTTGCACTTGATCTAAAGTTTGCATTTTGCTTTCTACACAAATTATTCTACTATGAATAACTTTAATTCTGGGCCCAACTTCAGCAACTCTACGAAGAATTGAACACAGGTCTATGATGATCTTTCAGTTATAATCGTCATCTGTTGACTCTCTCTTTCTTTCTCTCCCCCTCTCTATCTATCTATGTCTGTATCTGTCTATATGTATGTATATTATAATCTTGATATATAAGTCACCTAGTTATTTCCCTTGTTACGAGACGGTTGGAACTCTCCTGTTTGTGTAAACTTCAGTCTAATAAACATCTCAATGGGAGGTAACTCTAAAAAACCGTAAATTGAAATGTAACACAAGTGAACATTGTTGTCGCATTATTAGCAACAACAACAATGCACTTTACTGTCAACGTTTATAATTCAACAAATAAATGAATAACAAATATATATAAAAAAAAAATAGTAGACAAACATTGACTGATGACATCTCCAAAGAGGCTAAATGAAACCAATCTATCATATCAAAACCTCTTTACAAAATATCCAATGAATATTTCAAAGAAAATAAAAGAGTGTGAAACATCAAATATTGTCGTAGCCGTTTTGTCTTAGTTTTACACCGCATTTGTAAAACAATTCAGTACAAACACAGAATCCAACATTTGCACTATTGATACCCAAAACGACCCTGATGTATATAAAATCTCAAACTACAAACTATACAGAAATCAACTAATAGTTAAACGGAACGATTCCTTTGCAAAGAGAGCACACTGAAGCATAGTTCGAACCGAAGATACACATTTCACGTGAAAGGAAGAAGTAATAATATCCTGACTTTCCATTGACTGCACAAGAATGACACATTTATACTTAAAGAAAAACCAATGTGGCTTGTATGCCAAACTTTTGTGACCCTCTGTATCGTCTATATATAACATCTTCTGGTCTCTCAGCTTAAGGGGATATCTGCAATATTTCTTCCGACTTCAGCTTCAACATTGTGTTTTGTTGATCTCAAGTTGGTCAAAGAGAAAATCCAAAAACAGGCTCAAACTTCTCCTTCACTGACCGAAGACAGAAAAGGTGAAGTGTAGTATCAGAACAGATACTACACTTTGCTCTTCGTCAAAAGGATATCATTTGCATAAAATATTTTTAATAAATAACTGTTCCATGTTATTCATTTACCACCCTTGCAAATAACTTTAATTTTTTTCCTCTGTGTATGTTTCCTTTCGACCGACATTCATGAAGTACAGGGTGACCCCACCCCCCTCCCTCCTCCTTTCCGAAAATAAATCTGAGGTGCTGCACAGTCTATTCTCTTTGTTATCTCTTTTATTGGTATTTGATTTGGTTGTTTTGCTTGACGGCACATCAAGCTGTTCTCAACATGTCCTGGAAGCAGCACTCTACAAAGGAATAACTTTATGGACATCTTCCTCAGATCTCAGCTTTGATCAGAGTGAGAAGAACCAGATTTGCTGGTCACTGTTGAAGGACAAAGGATAACATCGTCACCAATGTTGTTTTGTGGATGCCAAAGGGGATGCCAAAAGGGACGAAATTCAGTGGCGAGACCACACAGATCATACGTCAAGCAACTAGCAGATAGCACACAATGCACATATGAAAATCTAACTGATGTGATGGAGGACAGATGGCATGAGAAGGTCAAGAAGATCTGTGACATTCACATGATGACGATGATATGCAGTTTTGGGTTATTTAATGATAAATCCAGTTATTTTGGCAAAAGTTGTTATTCGCTAATTTCTTAATATCTGCAAATATTTATCCCTTATATTAATTTCTGTTTGGTTTAGCTGTTTTTTTGTTTTTTCTAGCATATCAATCATCCAATGTTGAAGTCAGTCATTTTGGTAAAAGATCTTATGGTTAAAATTCTGAATATTTTCAAATGTAGATTAATTTGTTTTGTAGGCATATATTTTGTAAATGTAGTTGATAAATTCTATTTCACTCATAGATGTAAACTTGACAGGTGCTACTATTCCATGTCAGAATGGACCTGAGAGTAATGGGAACTAAGGGGTGATTTCACACTTCACAAAGCTCCCAAATTGAAGTCTTACCACTTCATGTAGTTTACGGTCAACCGAGGACCGTTTTTATTGATTTCTGATGATGATTCCAAAACTGCTATTCCATTCTATTCTGTTTGTATTCTAAATATTTTACACATATCGAAACTAAAGATTCATTATAAGAATTAGTTTCTAGATGTTTTCTTTGAATGATAAATACAACACAACGCATGAAATTTATCTTAAATTAAAATTTTTGAGAATCAGATCTTACAACCAAAGTAAAGCATGTTATCCTGCCTAGACAACAATGCATCTGTCAATCTACCCATTTTATTTTTACTTTGCTTCTAATTTAATCTCTCCCAAAAGAATGTTATATATATATATAGATGGATATGGAAGTAAGTGCGATCCCCTGATGATTAGTGGGGTAGACCTTTTGAGACAGTAGCAAATTAGAAACAAATTGGTGTAGATAGCAAAATAAGCTGTTTAAAACATTAGCCAGAGAAGGCTGAAGTTATGTCTCTATCTCTCTCTAATTGTGCCCGGATGAAAAAGCTAACAAAGAACAAAATGGTTTATATAAAATCGTCTCAAAATTGTTTAATTAAATTTAATTAACAACAATGCAGCTAGACAAGCGACCCCAGAAGAATCATCACCAGTTCTGCTCAAAGCATATCTCACGATTCAACAAAATAAGTCTCTCAGAGTCTTCAAGATTGCATCCCATAATTGCCTTCTACAAATCCACACAACAAACACCTTACTATTTCCTATCGTAACATCAGAAGTCTGAGATCAAACTTTCCTGATGTTCAGTCCTTTCTCGTGGGCAAATCTCCTCACATCCTTGCTCTTTGAGAGACTAATCTGGATGCTTCTATTGATAGTAACGATCTGCATGCGGATGGTTATTTGCCATTTGTCCGCTTAGACTCTTCCACACATTTGCATGGGCTTGCTCTTTTACTTTGCAAGGATCTCCCCATTGCACATGTCTTCAGCCTTGAATCTGATGGGTGCAGCAAAGACAACCTCAGACAGATTAAAAATCTGTCTGAGGTTGTCTTTGCTGCACTCCATTTCCTATTTGTTCCTTTTGTACCATTCTCCTTCTGGCAATGACTGCTCTGTTGTTGATGCTATATCCAGTAGTATTGATCATGCATTGCAAATTCATCCATCAAGCTCCATCTTCGTTTTTGGTGACTTCAATGCTCATTATTCTGACTAGCTCCCTCACTCTAACCGCACAGATCTTCTTTCTTTGTGTCATGACTTGTCTCAAATTGTCACCTTCCTCACACGTTTTCCTGATAATGATATTCATCAACTATCCTTACTTGATCTTTTTCTCACTTCTGTTCCTGACTCATGTTCTATTTCTTCTCCTCCATTGAGTTCTTCTGATCATGCTGTTGTTGATGTTAGGTTGATTTTTGGGTGAAGTCTTCTATTGATCCATACGAAGACGTTCAACTACAGGAAGGCTGATTGAGATGGGCTTCGCATGTGACGTTCCATGGGGTCTTATCTGTGGTATGTCTTCGAATGATGCTACTAGAGAGGTTACTGACTGGCTTCTTGTTGGAATTGACACCTTCATTCCTCATCGTAAGTTTCAAAGAAAACCTCATTCTCCTGCATGGTTTTTATCTGTTTGTGTTTCTGCCATTGCCCATCATAACCATTACTTTAATCAGTATCATCAGTATGGTTCTGAGAATTCTAGACAATCCTACAGAAGAGCTAGCAATGCCTCCAAGAGAGAAATTTCTGAGGCTGTCTAGCTATTCTCAAAGGATTCGTGACTCTATCTCATCTCAAAGGATTGGCTCTCTTGATTTTTGGAGAATCTAAAATAGTATTATTAATAATGGCAAGTTTGCTATTCCTCCTCTTTATAATGGTCTTCAGGTTATTTCATCTTCTAAGGAGAAGGCTGATCTCTTCGCTAATCTTTTTGCTGACAATTCTTCTCTTGATGATTCTGGTGCTGTTCTTCCTGATTTTCCTTTGAAAACTGATCAGTCTCTTGATTCTGTTATTATCACCCAAAAGATGGTTGCTCAGGTTCTTTCTGATCTTGGCCAGTTTACGGCTTCCGGTCCTGATTCAATTCCTGTTGTTTTTCTCATTTTCTAATTTGTCTTTGACTAGCAAATTAGAAGTGAATTAATGTGAATAACAAAATAAGCTCTTTAAAACATTAGCCAGAGATGGCTGAAGTTATGCTTCTCTCTCATTGTGCCCGCATGAAAAAGCTAACAAAGAACAAAATGGTTTATATAAAATCGTCTTCAAATAGCTTAATTTGTTTATGCTGATCAACATCATTTGTATTTTGTAATAAATAATTTGATCTAAAAATATTTCTCACTAAAAATATCTCTACAACAATATGCTGAGGCATTTCATGTTCGTATGTATGTTATCACTTTTCACACACATAAAAAAATAAGATCATAATTGTTTATTAATCTGATGTCACTAAGGTAAACAATTCCAATTTTACCCATTTTAAAATGAATTGTCCTAAAATCAAATTATATTGTCCCGTCAACTAATGCAGTACAATTTTAAATAAATAAAGAGATTTATTCGTTTTATTTACTTAAATAACAGTTAACTGACAATGGCATTTATTTTTACGGTAGAAGAACGAGTAATTCATTTTAATAGTATTGAACCTGACAAATTTATTATTTCAAAAGGAATATTATTATTAATAGCAAATTATACAAATTGATGTAAAAAGCCACTGTTGAATTCATATGAGGTTCTGCTAGTTATTTGTCATTATTTGATAGATTTTGAAAACAATAAAATTACTTGTCTACATTAATATTTAATTATTTTTATTTTTTAATTTGTCTAGGCTGATAAACATTTCAATTTTGACATAAGTATTTTGATCTAAAAATATTATTTGTAATTATTTGATAGATTTTGAAAACAATAAAATTACTTGTCTACATTAATATTTAATTATTATTTTTATTTTTTAATTTGTCTAGGCTGATAAACATTTCAATTTTGACATAAGTATTTTGATCTAAAAATATTATTTGTAATTATTTGACAGTTTTCCAAAAATAAAATTATTTCTGTCTACCTTTTACCTGCCAACTTTCTGATGTTGGAACATATTATGAAGTATGTAAAAACTTTTAAGTTTGTAGAAATTAGTGGTGGAAATAACTTTCATGAGTTGAGAGTAAAAAAATATCTTTGCATACAAAACTTCATAGGGCACACCCAAATTTGGCAATTCTTTTAATGTAACGTGATATGCCAAACCCTAATTAGCTATACGTTTCATTATGAAACAATTTTCTATGTAGTCAATTGTAACATGTAGACACAATAATAAATAAATAATAATACTCAAGATGAGAACAATAGTCCGAATAATCGAAATTATACACAATAATAAAGTATAAAATAATAATGATAACATAGATCTATTTACAAAAACTAATAAGCAATTTAACTTTTAAATGATTTTAAAACGACAACATAATAGGGAACAATGGACTATGGAAGATAAAGAATATTATTTAGGTATTATTTTAATTGACAAGATTGTATTATAATATGAAATTAAAGACAAAAAACAATAGATAATACTAGAGGACCCATCCGACATTACCCGATAATGGATGAGAACCCCCTATGTGCTCCTGCTCCCAGCCCTGAACTCTCTATTACAATTTTTATTTTTTAACTTTTAAATTTTCAAGCTATGAATAAAATAGTGTACTGATTCCCTCAAAAATGACAGAGAGGGATGTTACATTTTTGGAAATAATCAATCGAATATTAAAGCAATAAGCAACACCTTTATATCAAAATAATATTTACTCACATTCAAACAATGAATCATTTATATCATCAGTTTATTCTTGGATCAAGGGAGGTAATTCTCTAAGAAGTCTTGTCTGTCCTAAAGAGTTTTAGTATTATATTAAATCTCCAGGAGTCTAAACCGTTCGGTTAATAGAAGGCCCTAACCCCAAGGTTCACGTGTCATCTAAATAAAATGTCATACCGGATCTCTTACCCCGTTTCTCTCCATGGTTTGATAGATGATGTCATCAGTTTGTGATCTAATCCACTTTGCACGGTTATCCCCATCTCTCTATTTTAATCATATGTTAGTGACATCATCCTCTGTACATGTTTATCCTCACCTGTTTTAATGGATGATGTCACAAAACGATGACTGCATGAGGGAAATCATGATAAAAAGATCCATAGTGTTCGTAGTATAAAGATATACAGAGTGATTCATAAGTCACTTCACTTAGCTATTTAAAATGATTACCATATGAAGCACAAACATACTATGAACTTTTGATAATTGTTATCTTACTCTCTAATTACTGCTATTTGTTATTTTAAATTTGTTCGTTTATATATTTGTTTCTATATATATGTATTTCATAATCAATCAAATATGCTACAAAGAGTCGTAAACACCTCACAAAAAAGAATGGAGCTATGCATGCAGAACGAAGGTGAAAATTTTGAAAATTCGCTGTAATTTTAAACTCCCATAAATGAATTTGTTGAATAAACTTTCTGTTTTGTATTACCGTATTTTTTAACTTTAGAATTTCAAAAATAAATAGCTAAGTGACTTATGAATCACCCTGTAGATGTTCAATTCGGACAATGGGTCATTTAGAATTATGGCAATTTCATTGAAAGGGAGGTAATTCTACCCGTAGACTGGAAGTCTTCTTAGAAGAATTGCCAAACATGGACGATGAAGCTAAAGAAGACTATGAGGTATTTTCTTAATGGAAAAGTTTTTATAATATTATGAATTAAAGATACAGAACAATAATCATTTCAATTCAGTCAGTCAGTAAGTTTGTTTAGAGCCTGATACGTCCTAAGATGGAGTACTGTTGCCATATATAGGGGGGGGGGGGCTCAGAGCACTCTCTCCTGCCTTGACAGAGTACAAAATCGACTTCGAAATTTAATGGATTTCCTTTTTTGTTCCCTGCAGCATCTTTATCACAGAAGAGACGTTGCTAGTTTTTCTCTGCTCGACTGAGCTCCAATCTCTTGTTCCCCCTGTAAAACATTCACAGCAAAAACTCGTCTGTCTACAACCACTGTAAAAAATGTTCCTTTCTTTCTCTGTGTACCTGGAGCTTAACGGAACTTCCATGAGCAGAGTTTATTTCAAGAACTACCTGTCTGTGAAACATAATACCACAGGGCTGCTTCCCAACTGACTACAACATGGACCTTTTTAAATCCAATGTTAACAAATTCTTGTCGAGCCATCCCCTTAAGTAATCAAATTCTGCCCATATCCAACCATGGTCTCCAATACTCAAGGTGTTTGTTTCACCATCCACCTGACAATAACCATTAATCTTCGTCTTCGAGTGGCCTTTGGGCCTTAATGAGCAGTGACTCATTAGTAAAAAAAAAAAGAAAAGAAGTCACCTAATTCAGCCATAAGGAGAGTTCAAAGGTTGTTGACTTTTTTATCTTATTTTAAGAACTGCAACCTCAGCCTCTTAGCATTTATATATTGGCCGATTTGAGTTAGGACGAAGAAACATAAATTTGTTCCATTTTATTCGGACACATCAAATAAATAGAAGGAAAGAAAGGAATTCTCGTAAGAAAAAGAAAACACAATTTGAATAAATAAAAGCAAGAACAAACATTGTTGTCTTGAATCCAATGTCAACAATTGTCATAAACCGTCTTCCTAAGTAATACAATCTTGTTTATTCCATTCATTAGTTTCAATCCTTTCATAATATTCTTCATCATTCAACTGACAATCAATTCATTTCATTGAACCTTATCCTCGAGTGGCTTTTGGCCTTGATAAGCGGTGACTTCTTAATTCATTTTTACAAAGCAAAATGTACTCCTGTTCCCTATTTACATGCCTTCTCATGAGGGCAGAATTAGACACACGGTTTTTAATGTGGGGAAAAATCCAGCTCCCCCAAAAGAGGCACTATGAATAGAGACAAAAATTTAAATTACCTCAGTCTAGAAGGATTTCTCTTTCACTGACCGAGGACAGAAAAGATGAAGTGTAGTATCAGAACAGATACTACACTTTGTTCCTAGCGAAAATATACTCTTGTATTTATGGCCTGAGTTAAGGTTGAAAACGGAATCCCACTCGAAAAGGTAGGAAAGTTATTTAAAATATTTTGTTTATGGTCGTGATCTTTAGTGCCAAATCGATAATAAACTGAAGAAATATTCTGATCGAAAATGCTGATAAAGATTTGAGATAATTGGTACAAAGTTGAGTCAATAGGTTTTATTAATCACTGAAATGCATTTAAAATGCAAAAAGCTTGTTTGTTTGATCAGTTCTTGTTTACATGAAGTTGTTCGAATCAATGATAAATATGCGGGTCAAGTGGGAAGAAACTGAATGAACCCTTCCCTAAAAGAAAATACATAAGAACATAAACCTTCCCAAAATGAAATAATTGGTGCTTCACTTATGGTAAACTTAATTACATTCAAGTGTTGTTTTCTTTCTGTTTCTTTTTTATTGACTGGCAATCTTCCAGTTTTTACCTCAATGCGAAAATAAGTGAGTACAGATTTTAAAAAACCTATTAAGAAAAGGTCTGTTAAGACATTCATATTAACCATTTACCTGGCAATGGAATTCTATGAGTCAGATCAAAATTTTTTCAATTCTAGGGGTCAAGTTGGAATTTTTTTCATTCTAGGAGTAAGGGTCATAATTTTGTTTAATTCTAGGGGTCGTAATTTTGTTGAATTCTAGGAGTCGTAATTTTGTTGATTTCTAGGAGTCGTAATTTTGTTGAATTCTAGGAGTCATAATTTTGTTGAATTCTAGGAGTCGTAATTTTGTTGAATTCTAGGAGTCGTAATTTTGTTGAATTCTAGGAGTCGTAATTTTGTTGAATTCTAGGAGTCGTAATTTTGTTGAATTCTAGGAGTCGTAATTTTGTTGAATTCTAGGAGTCGTAACTTTGTTGAATTCTAGGAGTTTGACTTCACACTTTCTGACTTGGCAACCCTGATTAAAACATTCATAACTATTTACCTGACAATATTCCTCTGTGGGAACATATTTTAAAATTTGTTGATGGTTTGGTTTGTCTGTTATACAGCATATCAACTCGTTTTGTGTTATTTAGTGTTATGGAGATTTTTATTCCTGAAAGAAGATTGAATTCTCGCATGTGAGAAAGCAGGAATAATCCTCGAAGATAAGCGCTGAAATTGAAATGGGAGTGACAGCTTTTAGAGAGAAGGAACTGCAACAGTGTATATTATTAAACAATTTTACTTGGACAAGTAATAGATGAAGGATATATAACATCAATAACAATAGGTACAGAATGAGGGAGGTTTGCGAATGTGCCTTTGCGAGAACTTATTTGAGAAAGATTGTTATGGTAACTGCATGCTCACTTGCGTCTGTCATGTCAGTTCTGGCTCCTTACGTGATGGAAGGAATCGCTTTTGCGCGTGGACTGCCTTCTAAAGATTTCTGTAGCAATGCAGTCAGGCCAACGAATATTATGAACCTAAGCTTTTTACCACGAGTCTGTCATGACAATCTCACTTCAAATGTGAGAGAAATAAGTTTTGTATTTTTATTTATAAACACAAATAATGAGAAACAGTCAGTGTTCGATCTATCTAAAGGGGAAGAACTCGTCACATGTCTAAATTTGAATTTCAAACTAATCTAAATGCTCAACATACAGAGCTTAATTTTAATAAATAATTTTTTATTATCCATAGACGTATGTTTTGTGTTACCATTAACACTCATCGCTTAAACCGAATGAATAAAGAATAAAAACTAAAAAAATTAAATTAAAACCAAGACAGGATTTTTTTTTTTTTACTTAGTTCACCCCAAAAAAGGTAAGTTGCCACTGTAGACGTAAGGGGCTACTGAGAATTAGTGTGAAAGTTTAGGGGTCATCCTAAATTGGGAGCTGTACAGCAAGATGCTTGTTCATATTAGTTTTAAATTTCTGCATGTCGGTACAGTAAGGGAAACAGGGAGCAAGTTGCAAAGGCCCGAGTAGAAGGCTCTCCGGCATCTGGAAACCTTCACAGTGAATGGATGGGATTTAGCTGATTGTCGGGTTGGTTGAGTGTATTTATGTCGAGGGGCACCTGAGCAGCAAGTTCATCGGAGCACATTCCATTGAAGAGAAAATCTCCTCGGGCTTAATGTTGTTTCTATTTGATTGAAATTTTTTTTTTTTTACCCCCCTTTCCCTCGCTATAATTCTCATAGCATCTTTATTATATTTTTTACACGATACCTCGATATTTGGCTCTGTTGAGCGAGGTACGAAACTGGTCAGCTGCCCTTTCATCTTTTTAATTCTTAATTAATCATGATTAATAAATATTGTCTCTTTCATGCCATTATAAAGTTTTGTACTACAAAGAAAATATTTAAATATATATATATATATATATATATAGTAATCCAGGTAGGGTAAAAATATAGAGCTGTATTATGAATGGTTTTATTTAAACATGTACAAAGTCTGCTACACTGGCATGTCGATGTTATCGATCTACAGCTATCAAGAGCTGAGGTCTCATCAGGCAGAAGGTTTTTTTTGTGATCCAACCCGGTCGGTGAAATCCTGGATTTCACCGACCGGGTTGGATCACAAAAAAAACCTTCTGCCTGATGAGACCTCAGCTCTTGATAGCTGTAGATCGATAACATCGACATGCCAGTGTAGCAGACTTTGTACATGTTTAGATAAAAAGCATTCACTATATATATATATATATACAAACACAATATCTACATTTAATCAATTTAATGCATACATTAAGTGTAGATTTATTTGTGTTTGCATGTATGTATATATAAATATGTATGTATTTTATTTACCTGCTCTCCAGGAAATTAGACACAGGTGTCGGTTTTGATGAAAGTGTTTCTGTGGAACGAACTGGATTCGAACCCGGCACACCCAGGTCCTCAGTCCGTGTTGTTAACCACTTAGCCACCGTGCCATTCCAACGTGTTCTTAACTGTGTAGGTCTACACATTTATGTTTAGGTTCATCGGTTTGCATATTCGGCATATATAAAATGTAATACGTAAAATGTTTGGTCTTAACTCTTTTCTTCTGGTTGTTCAGCAAGATGTAAATAAAGTTGATATTTCATGTATGGATAGACATTGCTGTCATTACTTTTTATTTTTTTATTTTACTTTTTCCACTACATCTGCATGTGATTTTCAAAATGTCTATTCTTACATGCACAGGGACTAAAACTTCTAAATATGAACTTCTAACTCGAATAGGATTTAATAGTGCAAGGTCAAAGGTTAAGAGTTTTATTAATTCAGTCTTATAAAAACTGAACTTTTTCCGATTGGTTGAACTCCAGAATCGGCAACCAATCGAGATTGAGTATTTGGGTAGAATTGACTAACCAGTATTAAGTATTTATACCAATAAAACATTTTTTTTCTGTTGGGGCTTTATTTGCTTTGCCATGAGTTAAATTAAATACTGAATGCCATCGTTGTGTACCAACGAAGATCTATAAAACATTTATTTAAAGGACAAGACTTGTGAAAAACAAGACTTGACATATCAATTATGTTTTTCTCTGTTTTTTGTTTTTAAGTTCTTTTATTTGCAGATCTATGTCAGTCACAATCACTTGGAGTTTTTGCTGACATGGATGCCAAGACAGAAACAGAAAGATGAGTAGTAGACATATTTTGTAAATGTTTTTTTTTTAAAAACACAGAAGAGTGAGTGAGAAGGAGGAGAAAATTAACCATGATTTTGCAATTAATTTTCATCTCTCGCTCACACACACAAGTAGGGATGATCTCTTCTCTTCCCTGCAGTCCCTTTCTCACAGAAGAGACGTTGCTAGTCTTTCTCTACTCTCTTGTTATTTTCATAGTAAGTGCTTGACAGGGCTACAATATCTGCCCTTGCCTCTCCTGTAAAACCTTCGCAGCAGATACCCGTCTGGCTACTGCCACTGCAAAGAACTTTCCATTCTACCTCTGTACCTCAAACCAAACAACCCCTTTCCAAGAATTTTCCATCTGTGGAATACAATACCATGGGATTTATTCCCTGCTGACTACCGCATAGTCGTCTTCAAATCCTCCTAAGTATTCAAATCCTTCCCTTTTCACCCATTGTTAATCATTCAATTGTCAATCTCATTAGTATTAAAAAAATCTTTATAATTAAATGCTTGTCGGACATTTATTTTTACTAATCACACTGAGAATAACAGAAACAGAAAATACATCCGGTGGCTAAAGCAAAGCAAAGATGGCAGCTGCATGAAGCTGAAATGAATACATCCGATGGTTAGAAATAAACAATACGCAACTGCCTAAATCGAAGGAGACATGGCCACAGGAATATGCTTCGACATCATATGGGAAAAAGGCATGACTACAAGAAGTTGTGTAGGTCACATTCGGGGAAGGGGGGGGGGCTACAGGAAGGTGCGTAGACAACATGCGGAAAAAAGGTGTGGCCACATTAGGTTGCACAGGCAACATTCTGGAAAAGGGGTGGAGCAATATGAGAATGTGTGGGTGTCGAAAATGTTATTCAACCGGTGTAATTTTTTATTTGAGTAAAGTGACTGACTACAGATCAAGCAAGGTTTTGTCTCCCTTCAATTCCTATTCGCGCACTTCAAACCTTTTTGGCTCTAATTTACTCTATCCATTCACCGTAACTCAAACAATAAAGGTATACCATTATATTTTTATATAGAAGTGTTTGTCATCTTTCTTTTAAAACACAGCAGCAATAGACAACGTCTACTGTTTCATGCCAACTTTGGCCAAGTTCCAATAAAAAAAATGGTAACAATCGTTCAAGACAAGCGGAGAAATCTTTATTTCTGATCATCTGCTCTCTTTCTTCTTCAAAATATTTGTTTCGTTATTGAAGTATTAAAAATCTCATATATTAACTCTTGCTTTCATTTTTATTTTTTTACTCAACTTTTTAAACTGAAACGGTCTATAAATTTAAAAGATTAAACCATTTAAAAAATTTCTCAATATAAACAATTGGTATTGTTTGATTCAAATTCTAATCGGCAAACTTTTTTTTATATCTTTAGGAAACAGGGGCTTTGAGTATTGGACATCATACAGGACCAATGATGAAGGGCCACATCTATTCAGGGGGTAAGGACTTAAACGCATGCACACACAACTGTACTAAAACGCACATACAAGTAGTAGCGATTAGATATACCTACCCGGTGCTGCTAGGGAGTCTTTATACTTTTATTTTTGTTTTGCATTGGGGGGGGGGGTATGAAAGTATTGTTTTTTAATTTTTAAAATAGGAATTTTTTAGTTAAATTTAATTATCACTGCATTATTTGAACTAAATTGTTATAAAACTCTTAATAATTTTATTACAGTAATGTTGTTTTAATCTCTATTTATAAAATTATTGGATGTAAATAACTTCCAAAACTTTAAATCTTTGAATACATGAGGATTTGCTAAAAAGTTTAAATGGAATCTACTCTTTAGGGAAAAATAATGTTGTTACCTCCCTTTCATTATAATGAAGGAAGGAAAAAATATTCATTCTAAATGTTTTCTTATCCTGAATAAATATTTTCAGAAAGAAATTGATGTGAAAGAAAATATATTTCTGCCAATAATTTAGTGAAAGGAAGAAACAAAAGCTACGGTAGTTCGAATCATTTATCAATATGTCAGAAGGATTGCTATTCAGGTATGACTTTAAAAAATCCATAAGGTAACTTTATATATATTAGCAGGAAAACCTGACGTTGCTCAGGATTGAATGAGTAACACGACTATGTCGTTTTTCACTATACTACTTTCTTTTTTTATTGCCCCTCACCCCGTTTCGCCTTCTAATATGGCCATAATAGGCTGAAATTTTTGAAAACTCTCTGAATTAGTGTCTTATACATGACTCACTTGGGAGGGGGGGGGTACATAGAGATTTAGCACATAGAGGGAGACGTAGAAATTCGATACCACTTTCATTGTCTTATCTGGAAAATTTTACATAAGAATACACTGTTAGATTTTATGTAGATTCTCTAACTTTTTTTTCTATAGGAAACACACAGACATTGACATATATATAGATATAGATGCACACAGACAAAAGTAGTAATACAGACATGCACACACAAGTAATAAAATGCGTACACACAAGTAGTAATGCTGAAAGAGGTGGGGGGGGGTTATCAGGGAAGAATTTTCACTCTGACTTCAAAAATAGTAACATATACACACGTATATACAAATTGTCACACTTACAAAATCTGTAAAATGCGAAAAACTTGAAAGAGAAGGCATACTGACCCTTTCAACATTTGTCTTTACACTCCTCAATCTGGCCAACGTATTTAACCTCTTTCCGCTGTGCTGCTACCACTAGGTTTTCTTCCCATGGCACAGTTAGTTCTACTACTATACATTCTTTATTTTCTTTACACCATGCCACAGCATCTGGGCATTGATCTGTTTGATTTATTGGGAAAACCAATGAATTTTCTAAGTCTACTCCAACTTCCCAGGTCCTTTTGGCATATATCATCTATCCCTTGGGATTTGATAGATCTTTTTGAGCTGTCCAGCTTTGTGAAAATCCATTTGTTTAATTTTTTCAGTCCTTGGAAAAATTCACCATTGTTAAATATTGTAATAATAACACAAAAATATTGCTATATTCTTATTAAGGGAATATTTTAATCATGTATCATTTTCTAGTTTACTGTTCTCATCTTGGATGTTATTCTCACGTTTCGGCCCGTGTAACCTCCGACCTTATTCAGATGCATCTTGTAGAACTTTGGAATCTTTACAGAATTTGAAACACAACCCTTTATCCGATCCACAAAGGTGAAAGCAATTCGTAATCAATCCTAAGTAACTGTCTTCTGAAGGTTGACGGTTCAATCCTCAGTACGGGCGATACTACGAATTATTTAAGACATGGCTGACAGAACAAGAACAAGCAACACCCATGGATTAAATAAAGGGTTCCGTTCAAAATTTCATACAGATTCTCAAGTGTACAAAACACATCTGAAGAGGGTCAGAGGTTACATCGACCGAAACGTTATGAGAATAACATCTAAGATTACTATAGTAGTTTGAATAATCCAAATAATACACTTTATAGATACCATAGGTAGGTAAATAGGAAGATGTATATAATGTATTGACTATTATATATGTATTTTATTTACTTCCTCTCCAGAAGGTTAGACACAAGGTCAGGTGTGGGTTTTGATGAAAGTGTTTCTGTGGAATGGACTGGATTCGAACCCGGCACACCCAAGTGCTCAGTCCACGTTGTTAAGCACTTAGCCACAGTGCCATCCCCTATTATATATGTATATGTGTGTGTATGTGTATATATTTCCAGGTTCCTGTGATGTACTCTCCAAGATGATCGGTGCTACAGGAAAGGACGTATTATACATTGGGGACCACATATTTGGTGACATTCTCAAATCGAAAAAAGAGCGCGGCTGGCGGACATTTTTGGTGATTCCGGAACTGAAGCAAGAATTGAAAGTGTGGATTGAGAAGAAAACATTGTTCTATAAATTGGGCAACTTAGACGTCAAATGTGCAGAAATTTACAAGTAAGAACTTCATCAACAAATTTTAATTCCGTAATTCTTTCTTAATTTCTCAACAAAATTTTATTTAGACTGACATTGCATTTATGGAACACAATACCACAGGACTGCTTCCCAGTTGGCTACAACATTGTCATTTTCAAGTTCAATGTTAACAGATACCTGTTGAGCTGTCCTCTTAAATAACCAAATTCCACCCATCATTTTCAATCCTCTCATAGTGTTGTCCATCATCCAACTGACAATCTCATTAACCCTTATCTTTGAGTAGCCACCAGGCTTTGATAAGTCACGACCCATTAGTATTAAAAAGAAAGAAAAGATCTTAATAGTATAGTTACATCAGAAGTAAGTGACATATTTTGGGATGAAATATAGTGTGCTTAATGCAGTGAATCTGGGTCAAAATGTAAGTTAAAAGTAAGAGGTCAAATATCTAGAAATACATAAATTGAAAAATATATCTTGAAGAAGCTTAGAGGTGAGTCTTTTGTACTATACTGGTTTCTTCACTCGTTCTGGGGTTTTCAGCATCAGACAAGCTCATACTTGTATGAATGCATAATAAAAGTTTTATTTAATGAAAGAAAAAAAAAAATTAATATATTTATACTTTGCAGTTGTTTTGTTGTTATATAAATCTCTTCATTTTCTAGTAAATCAGATGAAAATGTCAAAATAATCTTCGTTTTTTGTTAACATTTTGTGTTTTCTACTTCAGAAATTTGGACAGCAGTACAAAAGAGAAACCTGACATTGGAGAACTTAAACAAGCCTTAAGGGTACTTTGGCCTTTGATTTAAGGCCTTCAACATTTGAATTTATCTCATTGTTTTATATATATAAATATATGGTATAATCAGCCAACGTAAAATCGAAAACACACAAGTCAATGAAAAAATGAATAAATAAATGTGTGACTTACGGTTATGTTGTCTGGGTGGGTTCAGCGATTTCAGAAGCAAGAAATCCAAAGATTTCTTTGTTGTTGTTAGGATATTTTTATGGTAATTTTTGAGATCTTATCTCTTCAACTGCCTTGTATGAATTTTTCATCTATTTGTGTGTTTCTGATTTTCTGTTGGCTGATGATACCCATGAATATATATGTGTGTGTGTGTACAGGGTAATCTGCTAAACTAATGAACCGATCATTATGAATTTTGGAACATATATTCTAGGCAACACGGTGAGTAATATGGGTACATTATTTTTTTGTAAACGTTAACATTAAAGGGGCGCGCCTACTCAAATTTTTCTGCCCCCCCCCCCCCCCCCCCCAAAAAAAAACTTTAAAAATAAGTTAGATACAAAAAATTTAATGGAGAAAAGAACTGTACTCCATCAAATTTTGTGTTATATTAAGTAATATATTTTTAAAAGGTGCATGTGTGTGAGTGTCAATAATATGTATGTGCTTTGTGTAACCATTGTCCAAGTATGCTGTATTTCTGTGGTTCCTACCTGCTTAAAAGTGGAATGCGATACATTAAGATCTGTTCTCTCGTCACCATGGTCGCACCAGAGTTGGAGCACATACTCATGCACGTTACCACAAAGTGTTGTGCTGATTACTCATTCTTTTTTTCTTTTTTTAAACGTGACCATTTAGGGGGGTTCCATCGAAATTGTACCATACACCCCCACCCCAACCCTCCATAAAAGAAAATAAACATTAAACTTTAAAACTAATGCTATATTTATTGCTTATACCCATCTCTCCTGGGTATTCTACTAGTGTGTATATATATATATATATATATATATATATATATATATATACTGTAATGACAAACGAGAACAGACATAACTTGAGAAATCTTTATTCGACATACAATGTTGGTACAATATTAGTGTTGCTATTCATATTGTTTAGTAAAAGCAGGAGAGTTCTCGAAAGGAGAGATAATTCAAAATAGGGAAAGTTATTCGTAATTGTTCATTACATTCACCCCCATTCTATTTCAATCATAAGGGGGACAAAGTCGTTCTAACGACCGGGCTTTTTGCTGGTTCTGTTGGAACGCCTCGGTAGTCTGGTATCGAGAGTAGAATCATGACTCTGGGTTTCCGAGTCTGACGATACGCAGGCATCGATTTTCTCTCTCCGTCCTGAGTGAGTATAAATCCGTCTCCTTCTGTGTGTAGGTGGTTGTGATTCTGAAGACAAGGGTTCTGAATCGGTTCGGGGATGAGCTCATTTCGGAGCAAGTGGATGATCGTTCACCTCTGGCTCGTTCTGAGCACCTTGGGTTTCTACAGATGTTATGGACTCCGTATCTGATGGTTGCACTGAGTCCGTAGATGAATCATATGGTGTAGCTTGACCTTCAGCCGAGGTGGAAGGGTCTTGAGATATAGGTGTCTCTGGGATTATATTGAGTATAGGTATATCCCCTGTAGGTGCAAGGTCTCTAAGGGGAAACAGTGGATTCTTTTCCATTAGAATGTCATATCAATGCATAATGCGTATTTGCCTCAATCAGTTCCACTTGGTTTGTTAATGAGTCATTCTTACAATGACGGACGAAACGTCTCAGAAGAACCGTTCCAGGTTTTGAGAGCCATGAAGGAAGCGAAGTTCCCACCGAGCTTCTTCGTTGAAATGGAAGAAACCTCTCGTGAGGCGTGGTATTTTTGGCTGTACATAAGAGCATCCTAATAGCATACAGCGATTCCTGGAGGAGATTTTCCCAATGAGTAATGGACATTTGTGGTTCACGGCCGCTAGCTGTATGCTTGTCCGTATTATACCGTTATAGCGCTCACATTGGACGTTTCCCTGAGCGTTGTATGGCGTCGTCCGGCTTGTGGCTACTCCTTGTTTATGAAGAAACTGTTTGAGTTGTTCAGACATAAAAGAGGTTCTACGATCTGAATGGATGTAGGCTGGAACACCAAAAATGGCAAATAAAGAGCACAAGCACCGTATCACCGATTTTGCTGTTATGTCCGGACAAGGAAATGCGAATGGGAATCGTGAATATTCGTCGATGACGGTTAGAATGTAGCGATTCCCATTATTAGATGGTAGTGGACCCTTAAAATCGATGTTTATTTTCTAGAATGGTTGAGTCACTTTTATCAATGTCCCGGTTTTAGGCCTGAAGAATTGTGGTTTATGTTCTGCACATATTGTACACGATTTTATCATTTTCTTTACGTCATCTGATGAATATGGTAGAATTCTGGTTCGTACCATGTGTGTCAATCTTGTTATTCCTGGGTGGCACAGTTCATTGTGTAAGGTACAAAGCTCATCCGCGTTTGGTATCAAGCTACATACCCTCGATAGTGCGTCAACCGCAACATTCTCTTTACCAGGTCGGTAGATTGCATCAAAAGAAAAACAGGAGATTTCTATTTTCCACCTTGCTATATTATCATTTTTGATTTTGCTTTTTGTCGTGGTGTTGAACATAAATGCGACAGATTTTTGATCAGTAATTAGTCTAAAATGTCGTCCTATCAAATAGTGTCTCCACTTTAACATAAGCCTCTTTTTCAATTGCCGAGTGTCGCTGTTCTGAACGCGACACGGTCCTTGAAAAAAGTGACAGGGCGTCCGAATTGCCTTAAAGAGGCAGCAATTGCATAATCAGATGCATCTGTCTCCATCACCAGATAGCGAGGTCTATAGCTGTAATTGCTGCGTTGGCTATATCCTTTTTAATATTTTTAAAAGCCTCCACTGCTGTGTGCGAGAGAGGGAAACTGTCCGTTTGTACCAATTGGTGAATTTTGCTTGAAAAGGAAGCAATCCACTGAATAATGTGCAAACATACCAAGGGCTCGTTTTAGGGCACACATATTATTAGGGATTGGCAATTTTAGCAGCAGCTTCAATCGTTCTTGGTCTGGTGACATAGATGCTTTGCTCATAGTGTACCCTAGTAAATTAATGGTGTCTACGCTAAAAATGCATTTATTGTTATTTAGTGTGAGATTGTATTTTTCAATCGTCGCCATAAATCGTTTCAGATTACGATTATGGTCTGCACACTTGTCTCCACATATTGTTACATTATCAATGTAGACAAAGGTGTGCTCCAATTTTTCATCACTAATTATTTTATCCATAATTCGCTGAAAACTGGCAACACCATTCGTTACTCTGAATGGTATCTTTTTTGTCTCAAAAGCTGTGTAGGGTCGACAACTGGTTTGATAGCCACTTGGTGATAGGCACTTCTGAGGTCTATACAATTTATATTTGCCAATTTCGCTTATAATTTCATCAATCCGTGGTAGTGGGTAAGCATCCAGTAGGGTAAACCTATTTATGGTTTGAGAGTAATCAATTACTAGTCTTCTTTTTTTTTTTTCGAAAGATGTTATTACAACTTGGGCCCTCCATGGAGACTCACTCATTTCAATGATTCCTTCACCAAGCATTCTCGTAATCTTGGTTTTTATGAAATGTTTATCCTCAAGTGAGTAGTGTCTAGATTTCATCGCTATAGATTTGCAGTCTTGAGATAAATTATTAAAGAGTGATGAGTACTGAACATTGACCGCTGTTAGACCACAAATGCTAAGGGCTGGTTTGGATCCTCCAAAAGGAATCTCAATACAAGAATGATGCTGAAGAAAATCGTGCACAGTATTACGTCACTGCAAAGGTGTTTCATTATCAAAAGTTTAATGTTTTTGTATGAAATATTTTTCAAAAGTAAATTGACCAGACAATATCCAATTACTTGTGATGATAAAGAAGCATTCGCCATAGACACACGAGTAGAACAAGAAAATATTTTCCAGTTATTAGCTGTTACAATATTAAAATTAATATAATTACTAGAGCGGTGTCAGTTAATGCATCAGTAGAAATGTCATTAATTTTAATCCGCATTATACTTTTTGAGAGGAAGTCTGGAGACGCAACTGTTTTAGTAGCTACCATGAGAGAGGCGATAGAATTTTTAGAAACATTAGTTTTAGTAGACCTACACACCTTAGAAAAATGTCCCAACTTCCCACACTTGTGACAGCTAGTATCTCTGGCCGGACAAGAAAAACGAAGGTGTGGACTTAACCAACAAAAGTGACATTTACGACCTGTTGAAGCAGCAGTGATAGGCAACTCTGAAAGATTTGCAGTGTTCGGAATTTCCTGGTTAGAGAAAGAAGTCACAGAGAGTGGGTCTGGAGAAGAATGCACACAAGAGGAGGGGGCGAACAAAAAGAGTGTGTGTTGTTCAAAGCAGCACGACCATATCCGACTGCAGAACACCAATGTTTTAGGGAAATTTCGAACATATAAGCTATTCTGAGGTCCAGACATTTGTTTTTGAACAGTCTTTGTCTTACCTGCACAATTAAGAGTCCGTTAATAAAAGCATCCATAACGTGCTAGTCTCAAATTTCTTCGGCAGACATTGACCGGAAGTTACAGTCCTTGCTCAGAGTTCGTAATTCCTTTAAAAACTGCTCTGAAGATTCGTCATTTTGTTGTCGCCATGTAGCAAGTAAATATCGCGAAAATATTTAATTTTGGGGTTTTCAGTATGTGGTTTGTAATGTTTCGATAGCCAAGTGCTGCAGTCCATAATAATTTTGTGTATCGTGTGAGATACATAGTTGGTTAGTAATCTGAGTTTGTTTATCTGTTGTATTGGATTTTCTGCATGTAATGTTTGCAAAAAGTGTTCAAACGTCACTTGCCAATGAGTCCAGCATTTTTCAGAATTAGAAGAGTCAGGTTCCACGTCAAACCGTTGTGGGTGCATTAATTGTTCTATGTTGATTGTATGCCGAATAAATTGTAATTACAAACTAGAACAGATGTAACTTGAGAAAGCTTTATTCGACATACAATGTCGGTACAATATTAGTTCTGCTATTTATATTGTTTAGTAGAAGCAGGAGAGTTCTCCAAAGGGCAGATAATTCAAAATAGGGAAAGTTATTTGTAATTGTTCATTACATATACATCTTTATTAGCGAGACATTATAGAAATTCTACAGTTACTTTCTTCGTTGAAATTAAAATGTTTTAAATGTTGAAATACTATGAAATGCAAACAATTTAGATGATAGTTTCACTTTAATAAAAACAAAGACAAATGAAATATTCATTTTTAGTTTTATTTTGAATTTCTTTATGGTGTAATGGCTTGCAGTTAGAGGAGTTGTGACCGAAAGAGAGATACAATCAAGCGACTGCCATACTCTGAATGCCTTGCTTCCTTGGCCTTGGATTCATTGAAGCTGAAGCATCTAGCAACTGACGTAGTCTGCCTACAAAATTATTAATCACCCCACGACCAGCAACAACCTGAAGCATCTTTTTGATCTCTATGTATCTAATACACGTGGACATACCTACAAAGTAAGAAAACAGCACAGCACCCATGACTTTCGGAAACCTTTTTTATTCACACTCAGGATTGATAAAGCATGGAACAAACTGCCTGCTTCATGCTTCCTGAAATTTGTCACAACTACACCTACGCCTCCATAAACATGCACTGTTGATGCATTGTTGTGCACCTGAGCACTGTACACAAATCATTTCATTGGAAATTACCAACATAAATCAGGTGTTGAATTTACATATGCCACAAATGAATATATGAAATTTAAAAAGTGTTTTTTTTTAACAGTGTTTAGGTTTAAAAAAAATAGTTTTTAATGTTTCATATTTAATTTTTTAAGTGAATGGAGTTTTTTTTAAAAGTTTATTTTTACAAATATTTGTTTTCGTAATCTTCTTTTTAAAACGTTTTAACTTTCTAATCTTATGTACTCAACTTTCCTTCACTTTTAGAAAGTTACCCATGAAATGGATATGTCTTACGGGTTATTTGGAAGCCTCTTCAGAAGTGGTAAGTAACTTTCTGCCTTACATTATTTTCATCTTGGTGGTTTGCTATTTTCGGAGTGCGTTGCCTGCTGTACTCTCCAACCTTCTTTCGGTGCCTTTTGTCATAGTTCTTAACGTTCTGGGAATTTTGAACTAAACCCTTTATTCCTATCTCTAGAATATATTACCATGTTCAGCCGGGTGGTTGGTATCTGTTCCGATGGATACTACACCCCATAGACCGGTATTGTCTTGGCCTTCGGGTCTTCATTTCCGCCGGTCTATTAGTCTGTCCCGTGCAGTTCTAGGAGGTCCACCTTCCCAGGCTTTGCCTTCTCACCCTTTGAGAAGGGGTTAGTTTATTGCTAATGGCCTGAGGCGCCCCTACTGGGAAATGCCGACGGGGCTGCCAAGGCAATTTTTAATGGCCAGAGTACTCAAATTCTCGGGCGCTGGTTTTTCAAATCCCACTTTCCCGACCTTGTGTCACATCTTACCTTGTGGGAGGAAGATAACTAATACCATGGCACTGCTTCCCTGATTACAACATAGTTGTCTTCAAATCCAATATCAGCAAATAATTGTCATAAACTTTCCTCATAAGTAATCAAATTATTTTTTTCCAGCCATAATTTTTGATCCTCTCGTAATATTTTTCATCATTGAACTGACAATCCATCCATCTGATTAACCCTTATCCTCGAGTGGCGTTTAGTCTTGATCAGTGACGACTCATTAGAAAAAGAAGAAAAATACTAGTATCAGTTAAGTTTTTCATTCACAGAGTGAAAAAGTAACTTAAAAAAAAAAAAATGAACTCATACGAGATATCTAAAATAAAAAAGTTCTGGAACATGGAATGAGAGCAGTCTATTCCAGTGCATTGAATAAAAGGTTCAGTTTTAAATTACCCAAGAAGGTTACCAATTATGACCAAAAACATTTAATATGATTGCATTCATTAAATTAAACAGAATTTTGTTGATTCTCAAAATTAGAGACAATTTTAATCTCTTTTAAAATCCTCCTAAAGTGCATTAACTCTACTAAATTAACATGTTTCTAAACCCATGACTTCTATCTATCTAACATATAAAATAATGTTAGTCGGATTTTAAAAGTTGGACCTAAATATAGCATTTTAATACTTACTCCGATCTGGCAGTTTTCTAATATGTAGAAATTCTTAAATAGTCACCTTAAAAGAAAAATCAGCTAAGGAAAATAACTCTTATTCATTTAGTAAGAGTTATCATTCCTTGTTTTTTTTCCATTTAAGATTTACTAACAATTACATTTTCTCATTCTTTTCTTTATAAACAAAATTAAAGGCCCATTTGTAATTTAGAGACTGATAGATTATTAACCTATACATTCTTTTGTCTTACATCTTGTTTCATTCTTATTAAATCAAAACCAATTTCACTTTTAGCTTAGATACTGTTATAAGTGGTGCTACCAGATCAGTCTGTCTGAAGATCCCTGACCAAAAATGTACCAAACATTGAACTATTTTTTCCCCTCTTTGAAAAACTCAATCCTGTTCTTCAAAGCAAAAAACAACAAATTTTACTCTTTTTTTTTTTTCTACCAAATCGGGCCACCAGTTTGTCGTGGATGCCAACTTGTGACACTTAAGGACAAGATTCTGATGGCTGAGAAGTACATAACCTGGGAAAGTGGATATACGCACTGCAATACTCCATGACAGCCTGTCAGAGAGGCGGATCTGATCAATCGGCTGGTCATGTCAATCTTCACCATATACAACCCACATCAACCTAATCACAACTAATAATATTCCTATTCCAATTTCCACTAATAAATAACCCTCAAAATGTGGTGGAAAGCAGTTGCTGGGGTCAATTGATTATGGTGAACAAAACATTGACATGGCTGTGATGCCCCTGACATTTTTCTTTAAAATCCGAAGGAAAAGAGGTGCTCAATGTTCAACCAAAATAAAGTATGTCCTCCCTGTTGTGCCAAGGCAAATGGGTTTTCCCCCTAGCTCAAAGGGTCCAGAGGTGTGGGGAGCAATAATGATGATAAAAACAAAACACGTGGATCATTTTCCACAAAAAACCTTAAAAAGATAGCAGTCTGGTATCTCGGATATCTTCAGTTTAGAGGAAGAAAAAATATATAACCAAAGAAAAAAAACAGCTGCCTCTAGAATTACTCAAGATTCTTAGAAGATAAAATAATAAGTGAACTATCATGATTTCTAATTAAAAAAAAATATTAACGAGCAAAAGTAACCCGAAAACAATTTAAAAACTTCTTTTTGAAGTAAACAACAACTTGGACGCCCAAACTTATTAAAAATAGAAAAGTTCTATAACCATAAATGCAAGATTTTTTTCGCATGGAAAACTAAATAGATCCAAAGATTTATGAATTGTCCTTGGCAACAAAAGAAAAAATAACAACAGCATTAATGAAACAAGGAGTGATTGACCATTCACATATAAACATAAAAAGAAATGGTCAAATCACACCAACAAATGCATACATACTAACTTTTGCCATTTTTCAGTGAGAGTATGGCCATTGATGATGCGCGGACGTCGGAGTAAACCCGTTATGACGGACACAAGTTAATAGATGGTGGCATGTCATTCCCAATGCTTGGGGTGGCCATATTCATTTGGGGAATCCACGTGGTATGGTTGCGATGTTATTAGAGGGGCCTTGATTAATAAGTGGTTTCTTTATTCTTATCTCATTAAGTAAACATTGTTATTCAGGTCACAAATCATTTTTAATGGAATATTATTAAGAGCTTATACTTGGGGGTTTACTTAGCGATTTGTGACCTATTTGCGTTACGCATAGAATATAAAATATGGGATTATTAATCGACCACGTGTGAACCAAAAGGGTTAAAATTAACAGAGGAAACAAAGGAAAACATTATTCTTATTACATTGAAACAGAAGTGAAGGAATAACAAGACTACAAACAAGAATAGTATTTAATAAAATTAACAATTAGAGTAAAACATTTATATTAACAAAACAATTTATTTTTGGGTAAAACATTTTGTAAAGCTATCAGTTACAGAGAATGCTTGAGTTCATTTTTAAGGAGCGAAACGTTCGGTGTAAAAGTTCAGCGCGTACAAGCCATAGTGTCCATGTTAGTATGAATGGTTGCGTGATTGATGTAAAGTGATGTATTTTTGTGGCAAATGTAATGTGTGTGTGTTTGAAAGAATAGTTTGTTATTCGGCGTAGGAATTAAAAGGGATTACCTACTTTTTGACTTTTGCCTCCTCCTCCTTGAGTTAGCCGGGGGGGTGGGGGGACACAACGATCTCCTGTGTGTGCTGTCGACTGCAAAGCGAAAGAGAAAAGAGAGGGAGTGCGACTTGTTGCTTCTCTTTATATGGGGGTCAAGTATCACGTGGTCAAGCTGGAGTGTCGGTCAACGTGTTTTTACGAGATATCCTCTTGGCCAGTAATAGCGTCTGCTACAAGAGATGTTCCTCGCTTTGGCCGGCCAAAGATGATCGAAAGTGACCAAGTGAAAGCCGTACTTGAACAAAGTTGCCGTTTGACAACCAGACAAATCGCAGACATTCTCAAGATTTCTAAATCGAGCGTGAAAGCTAAATTGCATAAACTCGGTTATGTTTCGAAACTTTATGTTTGGGTTCCTCCTTCCTGAAAAACACGAACAAACTTTTTGGCCAACCCAATACAAAAGTTTCTCACATTTCTTGCACGAACAGTGGAATCAAAACACCCTACTTCAAGTTAATTCAACTTTACATAATAGACACACCATCTTTTTTATATGCTGCTCATGTAAATGCAATATCAGTTGTAAGGTTAACTAATTTGCATATTGGTTTTGAAAACGCCTTTTATTAATTAAGTATTATTTGTTATTGTCTTTTAATACAATGATTGTTTTGTCTTTTAATATAACAAATAGTTCTATTTCGCAATATTGTTTTATTTTCTGGACAAATATTTAGCATTTGTCTTCAAATGTTCTTTAGAGTGATCAACTTGATTTTCTACAAGTTGCAATCTATTTCTAAATTGCAAGTTAAAAGGCAAATTGATTTCTTCTGTCACATTTAAAAAATAAATAAATTTGTATCGAAATTACCAAAATGCTCATGTTAATCTATCTAAATGAGAAAAGTGTTGTTTCATGTTTACAAAGTTATGAATAAAATGTTTATTATTTTAAACTAATGTTTCAAGTATTTCAAGTAGCGAACCATGTGAAGTAATAGCGAGCCGGCAAAGCTAGCTAGTTAATATATAAACAGGCACACCTGGCATTGCCAGGGAATGAATAAGGAACCCTATGTACTCCTGCTCTCATCCCTGAACCCCATATTACCATTTTTAATTTTTTTTAATTTCTATCATTTTCAATAAAGTAAAGTAAAATGTTGCTTTTAAATTATTTATGGATGCCGGTATGAAGCAGATCCCCACAATCTATCATTATACTGAAGCTGAGTTAATCAACGTTTGTTTCCCTAGCACTTTTTCCCTTTATACTTTAATGACACAAAATACATACTAAAATATTCCTTAGTTCTGGAATTGAGTAATTTTTTTTAAAATGTTATTTTAATTCTTGTAATTAGCTATAAATTGTAATTAACAGAACAAGTCACCATACTTAGCTATCAATGTATTCCCCTCTCTCTCTCTCTCTCATTCTATGTTGAATCCTATGGATATTTAGAGAAAGAGTGACTCTCTCTTTTCAGCTAATCTACATAGTCTGTTCGTACACATGTATATAAATTAGATAGCAAAATAATAGAACTCTTTAATTCTACATTATCCATAATGAAATCAAAGTGAAACAAATAGTGGTAATGGTTGTGACCCAACGGGTCACGGGTACGTCTAGTAGTATTATAAAGCTTCCTTATACAAAATAAATACCACCATTTGATTGCCTGTAGAATTTTGCTCAAGACAAGTTGTGCTTGCTTTTGGTATAGGGCTTTGTTTTGAATTGCATCCCTGGACAGACAGACAGACAGACACTACATTTATAGTATAGATGAGCAAAAATAATATCCCTTCGGTCGCACATTTTTGCTAGGCTACCACGTCACCCCCTTCTCTCTCTCGCTGTCTGTGAAGGAGTGTTCCTATTCACTTGTCTTGAATTATATATTTGTGAAAAATATACATACAGTACATAGTTAAATATGAATAAATTGTTTCGGACTATTACAAAAATTTCTAACGCAATTGATACTGCTTACCCATTTATTTATTTTTTTTTTCATTGCTTATGTTTGAATTCATGTTTTGAAACATGAAGTGAATCATAAATCTATGACGTCACAACAAAGCTATAATTATTTTGTTACGGAACGTTTTAAGATCTATTTATAAGAAAGTTTAAGTAGCTCAGTTGGTAGAATGTCAGGTTGAAGATCTAAAGGTTTTGGTTTCGATTTCCGGTTATGGCGTACGATTTATTTGTTGGGAATTTATTATTTAGTCTTAATGCAATATTTTCCATTTCTAAAAGAAGTTGAGATATTCGTTAAAAAAATCCTGACCGACGGACAGACACATAGATCCACAGAGAAAGTGCCGATTATAAGTAGAAGATCGACAAATGCATTAAACTATTTTTGAAGACTATTTCAAAGTGACTAATGTATTTCTGTTTCCATAAAAAGAACTGCTGATGATGAGATGCTGTTTCTATTTCCAGGTTCCAGACAAACATTCGTTGCTGCACAAGTGATGCGCTACGCTGACCTTTATGCAGCCTCCCTCCTCAACCTGTTGCATTATCCTTTCTGTTATATGTTCCGAGCACCTGCAATGCTGGTAAGTTTTTTTCATTCTCTCTCTTTCTCTTTCTTCTCCTTTTTCCTGCTCTCTTCTTTTTTTCTTTTCCTTTTTCTCTTTCTTTTATTCTTTTTCCTTTTTTTTCTCTTCTTTTTTCTCTTTTTTATTCTTTTTCCTTTTTTTTCTCTTCTTTTTTATTATCTTTTTTCCTCTTCCTTTTTCTCTAAACGTGTTCACCTTTACACCATCTTTCCACTACCAACATCACAAAATCCATTTTTCCCAGTCTTTTTTTACCTATTTTTCTGCTTACCTTAATTCCTATCACTATAAAGCAGTACTAAACTCTCTTTTACCCGCCTTGAGTCTGACATGAAATTACATAATTTCAGTTTAAATTTTTTTTTTTGATAATACTAACAGGTTTTACACTGTCCACTTACGTGACTATTGTGTATAACATTTTAAGATGAACTTGAATTAAATGAGAAATAATAACAAAATGGAATTAAAAGGACTTTTTTGAGAACTATCAGATCAAATATTTAAAAGAATTTGATCTGTATATTAATATTGTATTGATAGTTTAAATATTCTGTGCAATGTTTTTAAGGGTTGAATTGAGGAAATAGTTCAAAAAAGAAAATCTGCTCAAAGAGGTATATGAAACATACTAATTCTAAAAGATTCATTTACCTAAACTTGTTATTTCACGCAAAGCTGAGAAGGGGTCTTCACATTATGTTAAGTTTGAGAATCAAATCTCTGCCACGTCTCGCATCATGTACACAGCTGTGTTTTGTGTACACGTCTCAGCAGTAGTAGCATTTGTCTTTGTAGTCATAGCATCCGTAGTGACTGTTAAGTTTTTCTGTCTTTTTCTCTTTGTAGCAGCAATTGAACGTCTCCCTCCCTCTTTAATAGTAGCTGTAGTTGTATACGCGTTAACGAAATAAATTCGATTTGGGATTTTACATTCTTCTTCATTTTAGTTTATGTTTAACTTCCTCTCCAGATGATTATACATTATTAATAGCATGCCACCCCCACCCTTATGGGGAAGGAGAGAAGTGATCCCAAAACACATCAGCTCATGTCGCTGACCAAAAGCCTAAGAGAAAGATCAAACTAGCTTATTCTGCTATGTTGACTTCTGGTTTGTGACATCATTTCATTAATGCGTCAACTCAAGTTCCTAACCTTAGCTTCTAGTGGAAATTTTCTGTTTTTACTTAATTTAATTTCTGATGGAAATTTCCATCTCTACACTATCTACCACATCCCACATTTAATATCGCAACATTCATACCTTTCTTAGTGGTATTACAATATAAGTGAACACAATGGGTCTGACTGGATTTGAAATGGCATAAGCCAATTACATAATCTGTATATGAGTATCCATTGTACCACTTGTGATCCATTATTATTTTTTTGTCATAAATAATCAAAAGTGTGATTAAAAGTAGTTTCCATTGGGAGGTAGGTCCAGAATTTTACTTAAAAAAATATGCTGACAGGTTTTATACAATCAGCTCATGTAACTTTTATTAACATGTATATGAATAAATAAATCTAGACATGTGATGGATCCTCACCAGGTGTCTTTCTTGCTCTTTTCTATTCTTATAGATGCCCCATGAATCTACAGTTGGTCATGATGACTCTCCTCCAAATGACGACGCAAATTTTGTGTCCCGAACCCGATCTTCGTCCCTGACTCAAGAGACAGAATCTCCCATCCTGAAGAAGCCAAGGAAACCCGAGGACAATGACAACCTGAAACATGTTCCACATCTTCGAGCAGACACTCCGACTAAGTTAACACATTACCATGATGGAGATGACTCTGACGACACAGAATAATGAACCCCAACAGAATTGATTTCCTCATTCAGAGTCTATTTTGGCTAATGTTCAAACTTTTATAGACAAAAATAGCCAGCTTTCTGCCCCCCATCCCCTAACATTGTTGGACCAATGCTGTTTTGAAGATATGTCAGCATTCATTCTTTCTATTGAATGAGCTTTTATTTTTGTTTGTTTTTATTAACGAGATTGCATAAATGAGCTAGATAGTCTTTCCATGAAGCACCTCTGATTAGACAAGAAATAAAAAGGTCAAAATTTTATTTTACTTTTACACCCCTTATACTGTTGGATATTCCTTCCTGTGATCATCTTAGTGGCCTTATTTGGACTCCACGTCTGAACCAGGTCTGGGTTGCCAACTTGGATGTTATTCTTCTTTATAGCTAGAAGCTGGCTTAGGATGAATCGATGACCATGAACAACATGAAATATTTAAAATATTAATTCTATGAACCATCCTCCGGTCAGCTTGTGGGTTGGTTCATAATTTTATAGGATTTACATTTGTAATCCATTTTTTTTCAAATGGCCATGAGTAAAAAGTGTTTTCCACAGTCATCTGTCTGCTAACTACTTTAACTGACTTTTTCAAAAGTACCCTCTTTCTAACATCACATGATCTTATTCGACCAATCACAGTTTTGTATATCTCAGCACACACACACCCCCTACTATCTAACACCATGAGGGATTTTTTTTTAATTTTGTATTTAACAAATTCAATTTTAATCTGATCACATACTATTAAATCAAAGTTAAAACCTTATAAAAATGAAAATTTTGAATTATTTCTTAAGTTTTAAAATGAAATTATTTAAATGATATATTTTAAGTAGAAAAATCATGAGCATTTCTGTTGCTTACAACTGCTTTAGTTTTTAGTTTCTTTTTATCATTTCAATATTTATAATATAAATAATGTTTTTTTGTAAAAAAAAATAAGTTAATTAAGTTGTTAATAATCAAATTGTAACTGATTCTTTAAATTTATTTATTAAAAAAAAAATATAAAGTTGACTTTCATTTTCCATAAATGCAGCTTCGAAAAGTGTAAATGTTTATTTACTTTGAATAATTAGTGTGAAACAAAAATGTAATTTCTTTCTTAGTTTGGGGTGCTTGATGCAAACCTTATCATTATCTAATTCATCAATGTCAAGATCCAATGCAAAAATTGGATGTTAGGATCAAATTGATGGACCCGTGTTGAATGATGATCAAAATTCTCAGTTGACTTTTGTTTTTTTGTTTTTTTACTTCTGAGCAAATTAAAAAAAACAAATTCATAATAATGTGCTTTAAGAATTTATTTCCTGAAATCTTTTTTTTCTTAATTCAGAATACTATCGATTAAGGACCAAGGTTCATTTTTAACAAGGGACATTCATTTAACTATTGTAGATTGAAGATACAATGATCCCAAGAGAGTTTTTATTTCTTGAGGCTTTCCTCATGACCTTCTAAAAGGTTTTGTTATTGAATTTCTATGAAAAACGTCTTTGATCACAAAATAGTTAGATTATTAAAAAAAATTTAATTTACTGTTTTTAGTTTTTAGAGAGGTGTTCAGTTTTCTATCTAACTTTAATATAAAATATCCTCCTACTTGAAATTACAAAAAGGTGTTTATAAATAGGATTTGTTTTTTTGTTTTTTTTTTGCTAATGACTAACCAGAAAATAAAGTAGGTTGACCATTTTCGGTTAAAGGGCATTGAATATGTTGTATATGTCTGCCAAAACCTTTTCTTTTTAAGCATTTTTCATGAATTATGATCATACGAGCATACACCCTCCATCAAAAATACACGAACATTCATTTATATATAAAATAACGTTTAAATCAGCGAAGTTAAAAAAGAAATAAGAAAGATAGAAAACGTCTCAACCTGGAAATTTTTTAAAAGGGAAGAAGAAAAAAACGTACCAAGATGAAAATAGTGAAGGATTTCTTTCTGAATTCATGTAAGACGGTGGGGGTGGGGGGTCTGACTTGCTATTTGTTTTTGTTTTTCCCACGAAACATTTGGAATGGTTTCGTCTGGCAGTTTTTTTTTTTTACTCGCTAACTTTTGTATGCCGGGCGAATATATAGTTATTTATATATTTATATACAAATAAATACACATTGGTCTTTATTATAGAGTGGAGGATCGAAAGAAAAATAATAAATGTGTTCAAATTCTCTGATCGTCGCACATTTTGCATAGTGAGATTACCGGATGAATTCAGACATGTAAATGTGAAACTAATCCAATGATAATTTACTTTGTTTCTCTTTGGACTATTGTTATCATCAGTGTTGATATTTATACTTATACTACGTTTCGAACGATTTGTCCTACGACTTTCTTCAGGTATATGTGTTCATTTATGTACTGTAATGTTTTTCCTGTCTTTATGTTTATTTTTTGTGTATGTTGATATTTGTTAACTACTTAAATCTAACGATCTATTGTAATTGTAAAAACTAAGTTTTCATTTGAATTACCTCCCTTGAAAATTAATGAACATAATATTTTAAGGAAGCTGTTGGTAATTAATTTATTTAATCATTTTAATTACTGTTAATATCGACAAAACTATTGCATATATATATATATATAAGAAAATAGGACAATAAAATTACAAATGAATAACACCAAACATTAATTTATCATAAACTGTTTAAAAATAATTATCCAAATTAGGCATACAAGTAGCTGTATTTAGTCTTTGCTCTCTACTATACATATCTATCTATCTATCTATATATATATATATTTGTGAATTCTTATGAAAAATATATATTTAAGTATATACTCCTTATAATATTCGAAAATGTTTCAAATTGAAAGCTCAATGAAGTTATATTACAAGCTTCAGAGCATGTATACTTTATAGATGCATTCCAATGACCATAGGAAAAATCAATCCAAAACCATAATTTTCATTTATTGTTTCAATTTCTTTATTTTCATATTTCAGCGAATACCTGTATTTCTTCTTTGTCTCACTACCGACTATATATTTCTCTAGACTTTGCTGTGAAACGCGCATAAGAAAAAAATATTAAATTTGCAAAAAATAAAAATAAAAATTTGTTTTGTGATACGAAGAAGAAATACAAGTATTCACTGAAATATGAAAATAAAGAAATTGAAACAAGAAATGAAAATTATGGTTTTGGATTAATTTTTCCTATGGCCATTGGAATGCAACTATAAAGTATATATATATATATATATATGATCATTTATTTCATTTTGACTACAAAATTGATTTTGTTTCACAAGAGCAGTTTGAGGGACCCCCGATCTTCAGGTCTTCTTTTATTGAGCACCTATAAATCTGGTTCAACTCCCCTGGATTTATACCCTGTGGATCTATACCATACTCGGATTATATATATATATATATAATGGTCGTTTAATCAGTACCATTGGAGAGCCATAAATATTATAACTGTCCTGTTTTTAAATCTCCGAAAGAGTTACATGGTAAACAGCTGATGATCCCCTTTTAATATTTCACGCTTAAGTTAATGTCCACTGTTTTTGTTTCACTGTTAGATACTTTGAATCCCCCCCCTTTTTTTAATGAATTTTCCAACAAATGCTAAGTCTGCGATATCTTGGATGTAGTTAGTTTCTCTATGAATTTAAACTGCATTTTCCTTTTTTTTTCTTTTTTGTTTAAAATGACACAAAGCTTCTTTAAACTATATATATATATATATATATATATATATATACAGTATTTCAAAAGACTATGTTGCATTATTGATTTAACTAACAGTGAGCCGTTTTGATGGCAATATAAGATAAATGAAAAACTTTTTCATTTATTCATTTAGATTAATGAATACTCATTCATAGAGTGTGACACAAACGTTCTTATAAACCATTGTATTTAAAACCCTAAACCTGAAGAAAACTGGAGATTACATTCTGTTATATGATTTGTCTGGTCGTTTCCAATGGAATATTTCATGCTTTGATTTTTTTGGTCTTGTCTTGTTCATGATTTCTTGATAATTAGTTTAAATACGATTCTAATTTGCTAAACCTTTTATTGTATAGGAAAGTAATATTTCAAGTTTTATTAAAAGCAAACAAGTAGGTTTTTTTTTAAAGATTTTCAAGTTTTACGGAATTGAATCGAAGGAGTCAGACGGCCATTTTGAAGAGTAAATCAGGATATCTTTTCTTGCCAGTCAAACATTAAAAATGGTTTGGATTATTTGAATTATCCGGACTACTGTTCTTCTCATCTTGGATGTTATTCTCACAACGTTTCGGCCGATGTAGCTTCTGACCTTCTTATAGTGTATCTTGTTGAACTCAGAAATCTTTCTGTCGTACAGAATTTCGAAAGAACCCTTTATCTAACCCACGAAAGTAGCTTACTCTCGTTCCATCAGCCATAACTGGGTAGAAGTCTTAAGTAATTCATAATTGTTTTCTTAGTATTGCTCACACTGAGGATTGAACTTTTCCGAGTTCAACAGATTTCTGAGTTTGACACGATACACCTGAAGAAACGTTGTGAGAATCACATCCAAGATGAGAACAGTACAACTTATCAATGCTCATCTCAAACATTCTGAAACACTAAAAATGGCAGTAATTTACAAACACTTTTCCAGACAGTTTGCAAAATTTGAAATTCTTCAATAACAAAATACTTGTTTGTGTTCGCTAAAACTAGAAAAATTCTTTTTCGACATAATAATGAGACTGCATAACAGAGTCAGAATCGTAGATTGTTATGTCAAGAAGCACCTAAGGTTATGTTGTCAACAATGAACACATTTAACACAGCTTTGTAAAAGATGTACAGTTTCTTTATTCATTATCAAATAAATTCAAGAGATATAACATTCTTTCTCACTTTGTGGTCTTTGTAATAAGTCGGTTGGAAGGGATTCTCTCAGCATAATATCAAACAAGGTGGTGATAATTGACTGGCTGACAGTTTTATTTCTGTCGACATTTGTGTTTCGTTTCCGAATCTTCTATTTTCACTCCTATCAGCAGTCATGTATCCTAGTCGAAACTGCATATTCGTCATTTTCTTTCTGTCTGACCAATGATTTTGGAAAAACAAACATTTTTTGGCTTGTCTTTGAATTTTTTAAAGGACATTTAACATATTAGAAAAAGGACAAAATAACAATTATTTAAAACTATCTAAAATACCTGACATTCACTATGTTACACAAATAACTTTCATATCAGAACTTCAAACAAGACTCTTTTGCAATCTCCCCACCCAACCCAGATGATTTTTTTTTTGTATCTTCAATAGAAAGTTTGAAACTGATAATAACTTTGAATGGAATAATGAGTTTGTTTTATTTTTTTTTTATTTTTGTAATGTACACTATCATTTGTTTATTATTATTATTATTATTATTATTATTATTATTATTATTATAAATGGAGCATTTATTTAAGTAAAATGCACAACAATTTGTTGAACGATTGTGTGTTCTAATGTCCGACACACCGTCAGTCTTTCTTACATAGACAATGCTTTTAGTTAGTCACCTTGTCTATGGATACTGCCATAATTAGCTGCTACGCAGCCTGTCAAACCAGTATGAAGGATTAAGTATATCTGCCTTCATTTTCTGTATTGATCAGCTCACTTTTTAGAATAATTTTTTGACTACGAGCTGCTGACATTTTTTACCTCATTAAAACGGTAAGTTACTAGTTTAAGGACGTAAATTATTTAGGTAACCATTACTATTACCGACATAGCTTATTTTAAGGGAAATACAGTTGTGAAATTAGTCAAAAACAATATATTTTGCTTTATCTACTCATTTGTGCCCTATTTGCATTAAACAAAATTAATAAAATTTTAATAATTAAAAAAATTAACATTTTAAGTTGTCGTAAATATCGGTTCGGAGCAAAGTAGCCATTTTATTTAGCCACTTGTTTTCGTCATGTATCTTACTTCCTGTAGCTAAAGAAAATGGCTACTTTGCTCAGAACCGATATTTATGACACTGTGAAAAGCTTATATTTCATATTAAATTGTTTGAACGCAAATAGGTTACGCATGAGTAGGTAAAGCAAAATAAATTGTTTTGACTAATACGGTATTTCCTTTAAAATAATTTATGTCGATAATAGTAATGATTGCCATTATTTATAGTGAATGAGATGCGGCATTACTCTCAAACAGCTTATTTTAAGTTTCACAATTTTTTTTTGATGAGGATTGATAATTTTGATTACTATTCTCATTTTGATTGTTATTTTTACAACGTTTCGGCCGGTGTAATCTCCAATTTTCTTCAGCTGCTTCCGACTTCGAAAAGATGCACCTGAAGAAGGCCGGACGTTATATCGGCCGAAATGTTGTGAAAATAACAACCAAGATGAGAATAGTAGTCCAAATAATCTAACTTATTTTTACTGAAAATTATGTTTTAGTAATTAAAAATAAATAAATAAATAAGTTAGTTCTGGCAAGTTGGATCGAACTGGTGAATAAAATGTAGCCATTTTAAAATTAAAAAAAAAAAATGCTATATAGCTGAAAATAATAGTTGACAGAACACCAAGGGCGATAACTCTAAATCCATGTTTTAAATAAAGTGTGTGTATGTGAGTTATCTCCCGTTGTCGCATATTATGAATTTAGTTATCTCCCTTATTGTTAACTATATCTTTGTCAAAAATGTCTACATTTCATTCACCGGTTCGCGTGTACGATTCAACTTATTTGATATAATTTTTCTACTAAAACATTATTTCAGTTAAAAATAGGTTGTTTGTGGGTAATGACGAGTCCCATTTCACTGTAAATAATTTACCCCATTCAACCAGTAAATTAGCCAAACAACACCCGTAATCTTATCAAGACCAGAACACTTGCCATTTTTGGCACAGCCAAAAACTTGCATTCAAAAATCGTGCCAAAAAAATTATAACGTATGTACGATTTTTTTTCTTCTTTTTCGTGGTGGCTACTAGCGGCCTTTTGGCTAAGATCAAAGTGTAGTATCTGTTCCGATGGATACTGCACCCCATAGACTGGTATTGTCTTGGACTTCGGGGCTTGATTTACGCCGGTCTATGGGTCTGTCCTGTGCAGTTCTCGGAGGTGCACTCTCCCAGGCTTTGCCTCCCCTCTTTGGGGAGGAGTAAGTTTATTGCTTACTGCCCGAGGCGCCCCTACCGGGGAATGCCGACGGGGCTGCCCAGGCAATTTTTAAACCCCACTTTCCCGACCCGACCTTGGGTCACATCTTACTTGTGGGAGTAAGATAAAAACTGGCCTTGTGCCTAACTCCTGAAGAGGAGTAAATCAATACTAGCTGCAGAGGCGGCTAAAATGGCGGGTGTTTTCGTGCGCTCTGGTCTTGATCGAGTTAAACATGGAAAACACACGTTTAAAAACAAAACAAATATACAATATTTTATTTTAATAATGTTGGGGGAAAATCAACAACGTTTTACCTGTTGATCCGTGTTGATTTAATTGTTTAATTCTTCGGCACATGTTCGTCTTTGTCCACTGTCCGTTTTTCACAACTTTTTACTGACCGTTTTTTTTTTTCTTTTTTCGGTGTACACTTATCTATCAGGCTGCTAGAGAATTCTGGGGGTTTTTGAAAAAGATTTCAAATATTTTACATTTTAGGAGGGATGATCAGTTTCCAAGGTTAATTCAACGTAGACTTATCCCCATCTTTTTGACCATCTCAATTTAAAAAAAAATCTTTTTCGGTGTACAATTACCTATCATGTCAGTAGAGAATTTCGGGGTTTTTGGAAAGAAATTTTAAAAAATTGAGATTTTAAGACGGGGGATCAGTTTTCAATGTAAATTTACCGTAGACTGATCCCCCTCTTTTTGACCATCTCAAATTTTTAAAATTATTCTTCTGTTTACAATTACCTATCATGTCGCGAGAGAATTCCGAGGGTTTGGGAAATAAATTTCCAAAAATTGAGATTTTAAGACGTACAAAGTTGTGAAAAACGGACTATGGTAAAAGACTAAAAGACGAACAAGACTGATCCCCCGTCTTAAAATCTCAATTTTTTAAAATTTCTTTCCAAAACCCCCGAAATTCTCTACTGACATGATAGGTAATTGTACACCGAAAAAGATTTTTTTTTAAATTGAGATGGTCAAAAAGATGGGGATAAGTCTACGTTGAATTAACCTTGGAAACTGATCATCCCTCCTAAAATGTAAAATATTTGAATTTATTTTCCAAAAACCCCAGAATTCTCTAGCAGCCTGATAGATAAGTGTACACCGAAAAGAGAAAAAAGAAAATGGTCAGTAAAAAGTTGTGAAAAACGGACAGTGGACAAAGACGAACATGTGCCAATTCTTCTGTTATTACTTAAAATCAGGGTTAAAGTTATTAACGTAAAAAGAAAAGGAAAAAAGAAGATTTGTATGCCGAATATTTTTAATTCTGCTAATGAGAACCGAAAATATTGAGTGTGTAAATAATAATTACGTGTAGGGGTGAGAGACAAAGGGAACAGGCATTTTTTTTTTGCTCTCTTTTTTTTTCTTTCTTTTTCTCCCTTTTTCTTTTTTTTTCTTTCTTTACAGTTTTTCTTTCTTTTTTATTTCCTTTCTTCCTTTTCTTTTCTCTTTTGTAAAATTTATTTCCTTTCCTTTTCTTTTCTCTTTTTTTCTATTTTAATTTTTCCTTATTTCTTTCCTTTATCTTATCTTTATCTTATTATCTTTGTTTTCTTTTTCCTTTGTTTGCCCCCTTCTCTTTTTAATTTAAATTTTTATTAAAGGGAAACTATAAAGTTGTATGGACATGTGAAAAGTATGTCGGAAAAATTTAATAAAAGTATCAGTAAGCAAAATCGGTTTATTTGTTTGATGAAACGTGTTTGAAGGAAAGGATGCTGCCTAAATATTTGCATTTTAATTTTAATGATTTTGAAAAAACAAAGGGTGCGTCTCCAGTTTAGCGGATACTTTGGAAAAGAAAAAGAAAACAAACTGAGGAATATCTGTTTGATGTACGTAACTGTCATGGGCTAAATATATCTTATACCAAAAATCACGTAAATTAATAAAGTAGTTTTTTTTTAATTTTTTTTTTTATAAAAAAAAATTAAATTTTAGCGATTTACGAAGAGGAAGTGCAAATATAAAAGCCATTTTGATTTATTCAAAGGGGGATAAGCATAATTCATTTACGGTTATCCCCATTTAAATAATCCCAAAATGGCTGTCATATTTGCACTCAAACATATATTTCTCAGTTTTTTTTTTTGGTTTTTTTTCGAAAGTATCCGCTAAACTGGAGATGCACCAAACAAAGATTTGAATTGATAGATCACACACGCACACTGTCTCTTTATGATACAAAAAAAGGAGCCATGCTCATAAACGCGTTAAAATCATCACACACACATATATATATATTATAATATAAAATATATATATATATATATATATATATATATAACACATACATACACTGATGGCTGTGAGTATCAGCTTTTAGGGTCCGGCTCAAAATTTTTGATTAACTGCCTAACAGTTGGATGATGACCGGACGTGAATAAAAAAAAAAATAAATAAATAAATAAAACAAGAATTTACATCTAAATCCGTATCTTGGGCCATAGGGTACGCCAAGAGTGTGAAACCATGGTTATGGCTTACTAAAAATCACATAATCTTTTAAGTACTACCTATATATAAACATGGTAAAATATATAAATATATATATGTGTGTGTGTGTGTGTGCAGAAAAACTATCTGAGAGTAAATGCTGACAAGCAAAACGCTTTTCTTTTCTTTTTAACATAAATAGGCTTTATTCAATTCATATGACGTTTCGGTAGAATGCATAATTTCTTTCGTTATGTAAAAGCCAAGAACATGATTATATTAACGTGGAGAAAATATATTACAATATGAATAAGGTGAAAACAAAAGGAAGCAAAAGGAAAAAGTAAAACATTTGGGTGAGAGAAAGGGAGAGTAGAAGGAGAGAACATGTGAGAGATCCCCCCCTCTGCGTGTTGTAAAAAAGGACAAGCATTTTGGAAGCATTTTCGATGTATACATTTGTATCCAAACTTAGGACTTTTGTATATAAAAGAAGAAATCATTGTCATGTTAGAGATTATGTAAAAAAAAAAAAAAATTAATGAGTATGTATGTGTGTGTGTGTTCTGGTGTAGAAGGAAGTTGAATGTGTAAAACATAAACATGTCGATGCAACTTCTGGAAACAGCTTTTTCTTTTCTTCCAATCAAGTAAATTAAAAAACAAACATTTTTTTTAAAACTCGTTTTCTTATCCCTCATTCTGAATAAATTTAATCCCTCTCTCATCCCAACATGTATTCCTTTTTTTTCTTTCTTTTATATAGCTCCCTCGCATTTTATTCATATTGTAAAATGAACAAGGAAAACCGAAAATTGTTTATATCTTTATCGACTTTTCGTCTTTATTGTTCAAAGACTTTCTCAAGATGTGTGATGTGAAGAAAAACAGAAGTTAAAATTTGAAATACATGGAAAAAATGTTTGTAATATGTTTTCTCTGAATATCATCATTTTTCTAGATTTTACGTATCTGAAAAATGTATGCGTTTCCCAAACGTCATATTTATTGAATAAAGCCTATTTCACATGAAAACCATTTTCCAGTCATTTTTATAACCTGTATATGTATATAATGAGATTGGAAATATCTGTCAGAATAAAACTGCTAAAAATGAAATTTGGGAGACTGTGTTCAATGCATTTTGTTCTGATTAAACTTTTTCAGAAAGTGATGTAAAATATATGTATATATATTTTTTTTTCGAAAATAAACTCTGCATCTTTTAAGGATACAGTGAGGAGAGAGGATCATTATCTTGTGAAATGTCATAGTAAATACACACACATACGCACACAAACATTAACCAAAATGAAAACAAACCCCAGGATCAATTGGATGATTTTGTGGATGTTGTAATTCAAAGTCATATATAACAGGTTGAAAGTCAAAATATTAATCAACTCCCCTAAAAGGTAACACATACAGATTCTTTTTTCGTTTTTTTTACTAATGAATCACCACTTATCAAGGTTAAAAGCCACTCGAGGATAAGGTTTAATGAGATAGGATAGATTGTCAGTTGAAATGTTGAATATTATAAGAGGAGTGAAATTGATGAATGAAACTAGCAATATTGGGTTACTTATGAAGATGGAATTTCTTGGAAAGAAACCCTGTTCATGGGAATTGTGTTTTATATACACAGAGGAGAAAGGGAAAGTTTTTTGCAGTTGTGGTAGCAATCTTTACAGAATTGTTTTCTGAATTGACATTTTGGCAATTTCTTTAGAAGTTTTGCCCAGAATGAAACCTATAAAACAACGTCTTTCACTTTTTAACATCTGCAGCAGTTTATATTATATATATATATATATATATATATATATATATATAGTTTATATTTTGATATTTCAAGTAATACAAAAAACGGCTCAATGAAGTCCAGAAAGATGACTTATTAGTTTTGTGAATTAACATATTTTTGTTTCCACCAGACAAAACAGCTGTTGAAAAATAAATTCTTTAATTATATATACATATATAGGCAGCATCTTCTCTTGCAGGCAAGTATTGTTGAATATAAGAGACAACTTATGTCTGGATATCCTTTGCTAGATCCTTTCAATAGTCCGAATCAGAATTTTAGTTTTGGAGGGGAATTGGCTGATGAATTTGCCAATTTGCAAACTATGGTAAATTCATCATCCAATTCCCCTCAGAAACTAAGATTCTGATTCGGACTATTGAAAGGATATCCAGACATAAGTTGTCTCTTATATTCAACAATATATATATATATATATATATATATATATATATATATATATATAAATTCTTAAAGTTACGAGTTACCTCACAGATCCCAACATTACAGTGGGTCTAATGCTCCGAAGAGATAATTTTCTGTTATAGTTTAACTAAATCACAACAGAAGCAATATTTGACGATTGTCTCTTAGAGGCATGAAACCCGATGTAATGTTAGGATCTGTGTGTGAGTTATAACCTTAAGCATTTTATCAGTTTTGTTATATATTTTTTTTACTTTATAACATTGAGCACTATAAAAATAAGGTTTTCAACCATTTCTTTGGTTTTTATAACATAATTTTTCTATTTTTGTTGTGAAATATCTGTTTTAATTATATATTACAATAATAATCTTTTAATTATATATATATATATATATATAACAATAATAAATAATATAAAGGTTATTTAATTATTTATTATTGTTATAGAGTTCTATCTGAAAGGATATTGAGCCCTTTGTGCTGAATCTGCTGTCTTGGTTTGGCTCTGCTCTAATTCTGCGAGGTTAATTCTTTGTTATTGTTAAATATATCTTATATACGACAAAAACTCTGTGGATCGTATTTGTTATCTTGTTTGTTTGTCTCTGTACACGCTGGATGATGTCACAAAGGGATGATGCCATTTATTAAAACAGGTGAAAGACATAGAGAAGATTCTTTATGATGTCATAAATGATGAAGTAACAAAAGAATGATGTCACCTATTAAAATATAGACGACCTGTGACTCTTTGGGTCATGGATCATCTATATGAATAGTAACTGTATATATATATATAGTTTAAATTCCCGAAACAGTTTTTCATGGTAAACAACTGATGATCCCTTAAAATAGTGTTAGAAACTAACTAATATAATAACTGTAAAAAATAAATTGACTTACATGAGTGATTTTCTACTGGAAGACTTGAGACTATAAGTTTTTTTTTTTTTTTTTTCAAGTTTTTTAAAGTTTTTTTAAGTTTTTTTTTTTTTTTTTTTTTTTATATAGTTTTAATGGTTGAGAAACTTCCGAGACTATATATATATATATATATATATATATATATATACTATACAAAAACGTTTAAACCTGTAGTGTCTTGTATCTATGTATGCATGTGTATATATATATGTATGAAAATATATATTTGTGTGTATATATTTTAAGAAAATTTACCATAACTGTTTAATGTAAAAGCTCAATGAATTTTAACATTTAACAACAGAGCATATATAAGTAAACAATGGTATTTTAAATTCCAATGACCAAGTTTTATTCATATTTTTACTTGCCGAATTTCAAAATGTCCAGTTGTCTATGAATGGATTTTATGATTCCTTTAAAGAACTGTTTTCCGTGAGAAATGCATAAAACTTCTTTTCTTTTTTTTTTTTTGCTCAGGGATTTTTCTCCGAAAGTGATCTGATATATACAAGGAACCGGAGAATAAAGATATGATGCAGACCTTTAAAGCAAAACCTATTATGAAAAATTGATGCTCAATATATGAGATAGAGCAATTATATAAATAAGTAACAGATGAGAATAATTGTTCAAAACAAGGGGTTTTAAATTAAAAATTTTTATTATTCCTTCCTTAATCCATGTCTTTTAAAAGAATGATATCTTATCGTCAAAGGAGAGCAAACACATAAGTTGGTAAAGGGGAAATTACCAAAAGTCAAACTTTGAAAAGATATAGAAATAATATAAAATGTAAAAAGAAAATATAGGCAAAAGATCACCGTTGAAGGTACAATAAGAGTTTGTAGAAACAGATTTGAATTAAGGTTATATATATATATATATATATATAAATTTTTTGCTTGAGGATTTTTTCTTTGCAAGTGATTTCATGGTCTTCTGATGAGCTGCAAAGATCCTAGTAATTATATGTTTATTCCTGGTTGTTCGTTTCTGCGCATAAACAATTGTAAAAAGTTACATTGAATTTTTTTTTTTAATTCGGCAAGTAAAAATATGAATAAAGACTAGGTCATTGGAATTTAAAATACATATATGTATATATATGTGATAAATTATAACTAATGTGTCACAGATGTTATTTATTGTATTTACTTATACACGTTTCATGCGATCTGCTAACAGGACTAAATAAAAATTATAAAATGTTCTTTAAACAGCGTTTGTTATTCAAATAATGTTTCACCATTGATATGATTTGACTACAAGTAACACACAATACATAACATCTATTATGACATCCGTTTATAATTTTGTTCTATTTTAGAAACTAAAATTTTCCAATATCGGACACTTTATTATAAAACTACACAAAACGAACATTGATAAAAAAAATACATATACATATATATATATATATATATAATTGAAATATAAGCCAAATTAGCAATACAAGATTAATTTATTATTTTTTTTTTTTTCTTACATTAATCCTATCGGAATAAAATTCCTTCTTCAGGGGTGACCAGTATTGAGTCATTTTTTTTTTTTTTTTTTTTTTCATCAAAAAACAAGAATAAAGAAACTTATTTCTTTGTTAATTTGATAAACGTCTTTGATGATACGACGTCATCGCCGTGCTGTTATGAATGGCGGGTAGAATTCAAAAAAACGGTGTCGAACGAGAAATGCGTTGGCATGCTGTCAAGTAATGTGTGTGTTTATCGTTCAAGTTTCAAAGTATTGCATGGAAAGTTAATAAAATTGAAATATAAGCCAAATTAGCAATACAAGATTAATTTATTATTATTTTTTTTTTTTCTTACATTAATCCTATCGATTACGGAATAAAATTCCTTCTTCAGGGGTGACCAGTATTGAGTCATTTTTTTAATTTTTTTTTTTTATCAAAAAACAAGAATAAAGAAACTTATTTCTTTGTTAATTTGATAAACGTCTTTGATGGTACGACGTCATCGCCGTGCTGTTATGAATGGCGGGTAGAATTCAAAAAAATGGTGTCGAACGAGAAATGCGTTGGCACGCTGTCAAGTAATGTGTGTGTTTATCGTTCAAGTTTCAAAGTATTGCATGGAAAGTTAATAAAATTGAAATATAAGCCAAATTAGCAATACAAGATTAATTTTTTTTTTTTTTTTTTCTTACATTAATCCTATCGATTACGGAATAAAATTCCTTCTTCAGGGGTGACCAGTATTGAGTCATATATATATATATATATACATTGACTTTTGTATAAACACATGGTGGAGGAAAGGAAAATTTGTGGTAGGAGTTTTTACTGAATCGTTTTCTCAATGAACATTTTGGCAATGTCTTAAGAAGTTTTACCCAGAATGAAACCTATCAAACAACATATTTTACTTTTGCACATTTGCAGCAGTCTCTAAGTCACACACAAAAACATAGCTCAATGAAATCCAGGGAGATAACTTGTTAGTTTTGTGAATAAATATATTTTTTGTTTCTACCAGACGAAACAGCTGCAGAAAAATAAAAATGCTTTACTTATAATCTTTGGATTTAAGTTCTTTGATTTTATATATATATATATATATATATATATATATATATATATATATATATAAGATGGTTTGAACATGCAGCTTGATGCCCAGAGAGAGAGAGCTCATCAACAATATCTCTCTCCTCTCTTACTTACCTAGTTGGCGCAAACGTTCTAGTGGTCAGTTGCGTTTCTTTTTCATCAACTTTTCTAGGGATCTATTTTATCGCAATGTTTAAGATAAAGAATAAAAGAACAATCTAAAGGTTATCAAGTGCTGATTTATCATTTTCCGATCTTAACTCATCATTGTTATCAGGGAATGAGCATCCACACCTCAAAAGCCAAAATCATGCCATCACTGATCGATCTAGACAACTAGTCAACCTAAGACGTGCAGTCATTCGTCTACCTTGGTTTAACATCTGGACATGAGGCAGCTGAGGTTGAACGCCGCATAGGCGCTCAATATCTGCCTTTCTCCATCTCGAATAGTCAACAGAAAATCTTAACTGCTTACAAGGGGTATATCTATCAAGCTATAGTGCGAACAATCCTTCTTTCTGTGTTGGCTAAATGTGGCCAATGAGAGTGGTTCATCTACATGTCTTTGACAAATGACTGTCTTAACTGCATTCTGCACTGCCGCAATGTGGATTGAGCACCAACTCAAGCTCTCCATTGACGACTCTGAGCATTGCTGTCTGTCCTTCTCCAAAGCCATCTAAGATGGTGCGGACATGCAGCTCCATGCCCAGAAGGAGAGCTCATCAATGAGATCCTTTTCCGTTCTCTACCTGGTTGGTGCAAACTTGCTGGTTGTCAGTTGAAGACCTGAGCGTCGATAATCAAAGGCGAAATTGAGGTTGGTGAGCGATATCATGTGACCTAACTCATTAGTGGGATGTGATAGTCTGAGACACTGTACTTTCTTGGATGGAAGTCGGCTCAACCCGACAAGTAGGTATCCCAAACCGAAATGTTATTTTCATAATATCTAAAAACTTTTAATGTGAATACATACATCTTTGTAAAACATGAGCAATTTTACTAAATTTATTTTGGTAGCACAATTAGCCATCAAAATTTTACTGCTAAAGTTTGTTAGAAACACAAATCACAGTATGATATAACTTTTATCTGTCATTTATTCGTTTATTTATTCATAGCTCTATTATAAATTTTTAAATAACTATTTAAAGGTTTGCATATTGAGCTTCACTTTGCTCTGGAATTTGATTCCCATAAGAATCAATCCATACTGTATAAAATAATTGTCTTTTATATTATCATTATATATATATATATATATATATATATGCTTATTTCAATATTATACATTATTGAATGATTGAATGTTCCATACACCTTGGTTTCTTGGGCAGCCTCAATTGAGAGGCAGTGTGACCCATTCATCAAGTCTGAAGCAGGCTCGCTCTTTTTCAATTGCGACTGCCTAAGAACCCCAGGAATATGGAACATTCAATCATTCGATAATGTATAATATATATAGAAATATATATATATATAAGTTAAAAAGTAAAAACTCAAAGCAACATTCTAGCCATTTCACATTATAATGTATTTCATTTCACCAAGACAAGATTCATCAGATATGGCTAATGGTTTGTTTACTGAAGAATGATAGTGCTCATGCCGTCTTCCACAGACTGTATGTTCAATTGATGTTATTGTTAAAAGGAAAAAGTTTGAATAATTTTCTTTTATGATGTTAAAGACTAAGTCATTTTTGCTTTTAATTTGCTGTAATACGATCACGATCAAAAGTCCGGAAACGATTGTTGAAAATACAATGAGTGATTTTTATTAAATGTTTTGAATCAATCTCGATGGAATCAATCTTTGGAAACAAAAAACGATTTAATTTATTGGTTTGATGTTATTAAAACTGAAAAGTGCACTGTTATATATTTTTGTTTTGTTGATATATTCAATAGCAATAAAGATTTAATATTCAATAGCAATAAAAGATTCAATAGCAATAAAGATTTAATATTCAATAGCAATAAAAGATTCAATAGCAATAAAGATTTAATATTCAATAGCAATAAAAGATTCAATAGCAATAAAGATTTAATATTCAATAGCAATAAAAGATTCAATAGCAATAAAGATTCAATATTCAATAGCAATAAAGATTTAATATTCAATAGCAATAAAAGATTCAATAGCAATAAAGATTTAATATGCAATAGCAATAAAAGATTCAATAGCAATAAAGATTCAATATTCAATAGCAATAAAGATTCAATATTCAATCGCAATAAAAGATTCAATAGCAATAAAGATTTAATATTCAATAGCAATAAAAGATTCAATAGCAATAAAGATTCCTCACTAACAAATCCTTTTCCAAGTGGAGTTGGTAACTATTACATGCTGGCATATGTTGGACAACTTTTAGAAATTGACTTCCAAACAAACCTTTCTGATTAGGGCTTATTTATCCCCCTTTCTATCAAATCCATCTTTATCACTTCCTCCCATGTTTTCCTCAGCCTTCTGACTCAGCTACCTCAACGGCTCTACATCTACTAACCCAAGAACTCTCATTCATTCTTTCAATGCGACCAAAACAATGAAGTCTCTTTTTTTTTTCACAAATCTCTCTATACTGTTCAGATTTAATCTTCCTCTGAGGTCATCAGATCTAAGCCTGTCTTTAAGACTTGCATTACACATTCATCGTATCATTCTCATATTATTTTTCCCCATGCAACACATATCCTCAACACTCACTGGCCAGGTTTCACTTCCACATATCATCACACTGCACACACATAACATGAGGAGAGTAAAAAGTGGACCTTTCAGCAGCCTAGTAACTCTCGCTTCTCTTATTTTGTCCTTTAGTCCTCACATTCTATTTACTGTTTTCTGGGTTGGGATCTATCTATCTTCATGCCTTGTCTGGAGCGATTTCCATTTTTTTAAAAACCCAAAAACTGATACTCTTCTCTTGGTTGACAGCAATAACAGTCTATTAGTTAGTAATGACAAAAGTGTCCTGAACTTACTCCATCCACTCTTAACTATTGCAATCACACCAGAACCAGTTCTTCCCTGTGCTCCAATGATATCATCAACGTAACAGAATTTCTGGACAACCTTAATAAACTCATTATCCAAATATATTTTATCCACATCTGGATTCTCATCCGTCTCCATTGTCTTACACTTCATGTACACAAACTGGTCATCATCTCTCAACCTATCTGTAACTTCACTGCACTTGTGTATCCAATGCTTTACAATTAACACAAAAATTGAGTTACTTCCAACTCCCTTTTAACAAACTGAGCAGTGGAACTTTCCTCTTTCTGAGGACTTTCCAACACTACAACCATTGATCATCATTTTCGTCTCGGTAACTTTAATTCTCAGACTTTTACTTTCCAAAGCTTTCCTCCAACCCCTAACATTTTGAAGAGTTTAACTCGGACCAAAGAAATCTTCTTCCATAAGTAATAATTTTTATATCTAAAGTTATCTTGTTAGATTTTACATGTTATATCTAAATAACAATAGATTTGTAGCAGTTGCCTGAGCGAACTATTTTATATCGGTCTACGTGACTTGCAGTGAGATTGTAATTCGGCTTGACGATTATGTAATCATCGCCTCTTCACCGTATTGGTGTATGCCACTTCTGCCGCGATGAATCGTTTTGGCGTGAAAGCCAAAGATCTTTAGTTCCAGCTTATCTCTTAAACAGACAAGACGTATATCCTTCGCTCGCTACCTGGGTCATTGGTAGACGAGTCAAGGAACTCCAGGATATTATTTCATCCAACCGATATGAATCAGCCCGTTGTACAATATCCATTTTATTTCTGTGTTTCCATGAAATAAATATGAATATCTATTTAGTTGTGGAGCCATTATTTATTTTGAGGAAGAATGGTGATCCCTTTTTGCTTATGTAACATTTCTATTTCAGACAAATTCGGCCAGACGTATTACTCTTACAAGTAAGTTCGTCATTCTGATTTTCTTCCCGATTTAAACCACAAACCTCAAAATAACTCACAGCTAAACATCTGACAAGTCAATATTTGATTCTGACTAGCCATTTCTACCTTTTTATCCTTATAGTATGCTTTACACTAAAAATGTGTAATTCGCTTGAGTTTCTTTTGGAAAATAATTATTCCGGCAAAGAAGATTATTACAATGGAGACCATTTTAAATAATGACCTAAAAAGCTCAAAATTTAAGAGATAATTCCTGTTTTAACTGAACTAAAATGATATGAATGAACCTTGAGCCATGCTGGATAAGTACAACTAATTCTATATATAATTTATAGAGTTTTGATTTTCAAAAGGACAAGTTTGTTTTATTAAGGCTCTAAGAATTCAGTACTAATTGTGGGTGGAGGGGTATTATGAACGAATTTTTTAAAAAATTCAATTTTAGAATTGACACATGATGAAAAAAGACCACCAGTCAATAATGATAAATTTTTTAATACTTTTTGTTTCGGACATGTATCAATTGTTCTTTTGAGTTGGCCAATTTTCACTGAACTGAACTCATAACGTAATGAATTCATTCTTACTCCTTCTCCCTGAATCTGACTTCATAGCACTGCTTTTTCCTATGAAATAATTTCATTAGATTTAAATAGTATACCTTATATTGTTATGACTATATCACATTGAAACACTGATTCTACTCAGATCATTGAAGTTAAGCAATGTTGAGCCTGATCACTACTTAGATGGGTAACTGTTTGTGAATACCAGGTGTCATAAGTTTGAAAATGGAAAATGCCTGTGAAGCCATTTTTTCCAATATCCTTGAGAGACGTGTGAATCCATCCTTCCTTCCTCAGATTTTGGTATAGTAAATATAGGGTGTCGCACAAAAAGCAGGAGATTTAGATTTAAGCCAAAGTTGTGTATTTTACCATATACAAACGTTCTAAGACATAAACAAACTAATGGGAGCAGATGAATGTACATCCCAACAATATGAAGCATTCACAACAAAAACTCGTCTAGCTACAACCACTGTAATTAATTTTCCTTTCTTCCTCTGTGTACCTAAAAAACTAAACAGAACTTCCATGGGCAAAGTTTCTGTCCAAGAATTACCCATCTATAGAACACAATAGCATGAGGCTGCTTCCCAGTTGACTACAACATGGTCGTTTTCAAGTCCAATGTTAACAAATTCTTGTTGAGCCGTCCCCTTAATCAGATTCTGCCAAATTTCCATCATTACCAATCATCACGGTGTTGTCTCACAGTCCACCTGACACTCATTAACCCGTATCCTCGAGTGATTTTACGCTTTGATAAGTGGTGACTCGTTAGTACATAAAAAAGACCATATATCCTAGGACACTGTTGCCTGCCTCAGAGCAAAATACTACTGACTTCATTGAACCAAACGATTGTCCCTTAAAAAGTCCAGATCTGAACGTAATGGATTTTACGTTTCTGAGTTTACTATTTATATCAACTTCAATTTTAGAGGAGAGAGTTCACAGACATAAAATCCTTAAAAATTCTGTTGATGGAAGCTCGGAACACTATCCTGTTCGAAGTCATCCAAATGGGTGACTGGAAGTTGGCTCGACCACCTACGTCGTTGTGCAGCTGAACATCTCAACTATCATTTCTTCATCGGATGCTGTCCAACTTTCTTCAACCGATACCAAACGGTGTAGGTAACTTTAATACATACCTTTTCGTTGATGTTCCTAAAAGAGGTTTCGTTTTTCTTTTCATGTGACAATGTTTTCATTGTACATACAAATGATATAGGAGTTGGTCTTAATACTCTCTGTTAAGAACAGCTCCTATAAGGGATCATTGCTTGGATGAGATATAGACGATTAGATGAGGACCATTACCGCAGTTATACTACTACAGGTAATAAAATTACACTTTGAAAACATATAAAAACATATACAAAAATACATAAAAATATATAACATCAAATATATCAACCCAAAAACACACTTTTTTGTTAAATCTATACAATCCATACAAGTCATACATTTAAAAAAAAACATAATCAGGAAAGAAGTCCAGAAGGTTGACTGAAGATTAATCCAGGTGATGAGTGACAGTCCAAATACGAGAAACTGAAAGAGCTGACAAAACTGAAAATACTTTTTGTATATATTTTTATATGTTTTCTAAGTGTAATTTTATTACCTGTAGTGTTATAACTGCGGTAATGGTCTTCTGAGGAGAAGAATTATCTTTGAAAACTCATGAGCTAAAGACTTTAAGATACTTTGCTTGAACCTTGAATTATAATAAAATTTGATTGGCACCTTATTTTATTACTTCATTTTATATTATAATATTAATGCTCTATCCAGTATATTGAGCTTCAGTTTTTATCCGGATGTTTCACTAATTATAAGATATTAGTTGACGTTTATATCTTTTGTTGGATTGCTTTATATATATATATATATATATATATATATTTATATATGATTATTTTTATTCATAGAGACATGTACAAAATCTGCAACACTGGCATGTCAATGTCATCGATCTACAGCTGTTAAAAACTGAGATCTCATCAGGCAGAATTAAAATCTGATCCTTCTCTCGTATTTGGGAAGAATGAAAATGGTGAGAAAAAGAGAAAGGAAAGAAAAAGGAAAATTTTTAATTTGGAAAGTCGTGGTCAGACTTGAGACCGTTGAAAATAAAACAAAAAATATAATATGGAATAGAAATAAAATGAAATATACTTGTTGAGGATAGGGAAAAGAAAGGAAAGAAGAGAGGGGAAGGGGATGGAGAAAAGGGGAATCTTGTAACTAACGTCTAGACGTATCAAATGTCAGGTTGATACCTAGGTCTGCAGGAAGGCATGCTTTCAAGTCTGTGTTAAATTTAGGTGAGCTGTTGTGTCTGGGTTTTAAAACATTTAAGATCTATTCCTGTTAGGTTATTTAAAAAAAAAAAAAAATTTATTACTTGTTGTTTTTTTATTCCAAAATTTATCTTTGTTATTAATTTTTTTTAGTCAAGAACAGCTGAGAATTGTGAAATATAATAATTAAGATAATTATAATAATTCGAATAATTTAAATAATTAAAATAATTCAAACATTACTAAAGTTTACTAAAATATATAATGATGGTTTTAGCAGCACCCGTGATAAAAATAATAATAAAAATATTATTAATAATAATAATAATAATAATAATAATAATAATAAAAATAATAAGATGATAATAATAACATCGATAATAATAATAATTGTAATAAAGGTTATAATAGTATTTATAGCTGAATAAAACAGATGGAATAGAAGGAGTAAGACTTTAGTAATTGGAATCATAATAATCGATTAAATAAGAAGGTAACATAATAATTAATAATAATAATAAAATTAATAATAATAGTATTAATACTAGTAATAATAATAGTAGTAGTGATAAAATTAATAATGATAATAATAATGATGATATAATAATAGTAATAATAATAGTAGTAATAATAAAGACGATTATGACAGTAATGATGGTAATAAGGATAATAATAATAATAATAATGATAGTTATTAATGATGCTAAAAGTAATTATAGTAATAATAATAACAATAATATTAATAGTGATAGTAATGGTAATAATAGTTATGGTAATAATAATAACAGTAATGATAATGATGATAGATATAATACTAATAATAATTACTTGCAATTGGTAATAATGTTAATGGTAATAGTAATGTATTGTAGTTTTAATTCTAATAATAATAATGGAAAAATATAAATATAATTATAATTATACCGAGTATGGTATAATATATGATATATAAATGTATAACTATGTTATCTGTTTGTGGATAGATAAGTTCTATATCCTAATAGGGGGCCCTAGTGTTGCCATGTTTTTGTATTGGATAGTGGGGGTAATTGATTCTAGGGATTTAGTAGATACTACAGAATGATGGGTTTAGTTAGGGTTAAGAGATTTTAGCTTTTGGTGTTTACTCTATTTTCCAATGGTAACATTAATTCAAGAGGTTATATTTAAATTACTTAGAAGGTGTGATCTGTTGTGCCTACAGTTAATTGAGGTTTCTTGTTTTTTGTTTAGAAGTTTGCCCATATCACTAAATCTAATTATCTCCAGTTTTTACTTTAGCATAAGTAACAGGGTGTATTTAGGGAACTGCAGGTACTGTTTTTTCTAATAGTGTTCCAAATCACTGTTGGTGATTGATTATTATTGGTTAGTTCCCAGTTGTATAGAGAGAGTGAAGTTATATTTTTGTAGTCAAAATTATTGAATGAGCATGTATATCTTTCTTTGAAAGTGTTACCAGCCATGATTATATAGTATTTTTTTCTGGGTTGAGTTTTCTTTGGTTGAAATTGTGGCCTGGTTGACTATTTGGATTATTTGTCAATTTTGTTGCAGGGGACATTCTGTTCTGTTCAAGCAGTTACAAGTCTTAATTTTTTTTTTTTAAATCTTTTAATTATGTATTTTATGCATTAAAAATTTATTATGTTTTTTAATTATTTTTTCTAAGTTTTCGCCACAACTGTAGCTTAATTTAAGAGTATTTTTATTAAATAGTTCATGTAGTATGTTATTCGGAGGGAAATGTAAGTCAATTAACTCTAGGAATCTTTTGCCAAGTTTATGTGATTAAATGAGGGTGTAAACCAAATAATTCTCCTACTTTTTCCTTTTTTATGTTTATTGTTGGACGTTGTAAGTTTGATATATTTAATTTGCGTGCTTTTGTATCCACTCTCTTTTAGTGCTTTATTGTAAAAGGCCTTATGTGCATTAAAGATTGCTTCCTTAGAGGAGTTGTTGTTGATTCTTTTTTCAATTAATTTGGGATGTGTTTAATTATGGTTTTTGGATGGTTAGAGAGTGAATGGACACAAATTGGGTAGGCATTATCTTTAGTATAGGATTCAAACGTTTTATTATTTAAGTTAAGTGTTACATCTAAGAAGTTAACTCGTTTGATATTTGGTGTTATTTATACCTTAAGACTTAATCTTTTCATCTCTCTAAGGATAATATTTTTCATTCTTTCACATTTTTACCAATTTGAGTTTTTTACCACGAGTAATCCGTCATCTCTATATAATCCTTTGCCTTCTGTGTTAATGTCTTTTGTAAGATTGTATAGTATGTAGAGTCCAACTAGGTCTGTTACTTATGCTGAATCTAGAGAACCCATAAAGGCATCAAAAGATCCCGATTGCTTACTTTTAGTTCATTGTTTTTGTTTACTAATTAGCACCGTATTTCTGCATTTCTTAATAATATTGATTTCCTCTTTTGAGATATCAGACAGACGGGTGGCAAACTCAATAACATTTTCAAAAAGTTCTTTAGAAATGGAGGGGTAAAATTGATGATGTCGAATTGGATGAATGAGCAGTTTGTTTTGTTTTCGATTTCGCAGAACCAATTTATAGTTTCAGTTGTGTTTACCCGCTGATTTAGTTTGTAAAATGTTTTTATTTGTCCATTTACTTTTTCTAGTATTTTTTTTTACTAATTTTTCCAATTTCTTGTCTTGTGGGGTTTATAAGTCTAGTTGCTGGGTTTGTTTGGAAGTCAGGCTTATGATCTTTGAAGAATATATACTTCTTTTTCTCTTAATTTACCTACTCTATCGCTAATTTTAAGTTCATCAGTAATAGCTTTACTGTCCATGTTAATATTTTGAACTAAGTCTACGTTATATTTCCTGTAGTTTTTAGTGATGTTATGGGCAAGTAGTTTATGGTATTATGGTAAATATATATATATATATATATATATATATATATATATATATGAGAGAATGAAATAATAAAACAAAAGTAAAGTTACATACTTTACAAGTTTATTATAATCTAATGTTTAAACAAGGAATAAAATATGAGAAAGTCCTTTAACCCATGGATTTTCAAAATATATATTATCCTCAGAAGGAAAAAACAATAAATTACTAATTATTGGTAAATATTAATTTGAAAACTTTATAAAAACAATTTTGAAATGCATAAAGCAAAAATAATTTTTTTAAATGTTTTTTCTCATGTATTAACGAGCAGAAAGTCTTTGTAATGATAAATGTACCAGTAGAGCCGTTGAAAAAATCCAATTAGAATGGTGTATTATATAGTTAAGGATATAATATATATATAAGTTATCTTGTGGATGTTTTAAAGTCAGATCCAAATAGCAATTTGTCTAGCATATCAATATCTGATTCGAACTAGTTTATTTTTTCGTTCCTCCCTTCCCCTTTGTTATTAGCACAAATATATTTCGCGTCAGTTTCTGTCTGAAAATACTTATTCTGAATAAGAAAACATTTAGAGTGGATAATTTTTTTCTCCTTCGTTCATTATAATGAAAGAAAGGTAACAAATATTTTCCTGAAGAGTAGCTTCCCTTGTAATCAATTAAAATTCTAAGCATTTCTCATGTGAAAATCATTGTGTATTAAAAGATTGAAAGTTTTGAAAGCTATTTACATCCAATAATTTTATAAATAGAGATTAAAAGAACATTACTATAATAAAATTAGTCATAGTTTTATAACAATTGTGTTTAATTAACAATCCAATGATCAAACAATTAAATTTAACTTTAAAATCAAATAAAAATTAAAAACATAACAGGTTGGTGACCCCCATTCCCCAAAAAACAGCATAGTTTAAAACAAATTTTCAATCTTTTAATACCTCACTGAGAATGCCCCCTTTAATTTCTGGCCCCTAATCCACAGTAGCCCTTACGTCTCAGTGGCAATATGCCTTGTCTGGGTGAACTCAAGTTAAAACAAAAAATACCTGAGGATTTGCTAAGAATTTTAAAGTCAGAAATTACTTTCTACTCGACAGTTTAAATGCTTCAAAATTCCTTTCAAATTTCAAAAGGTTATGAAGTAATTCATTTTTTTTTGTCAACTATTAAAAAAGATTACCAAGTCTGACTGTTTATGAATCAACCGACATGCATTATACTAGATTTAATTTTGTAATTAAAATATTTAAAAAAAAACAACATTTTTTTAAAGTTATTTTCTGTACTTTATGCTGTTGCATTTTTTGTTTCAATAGCGTATTCGATTCATAGTAAATAAAAAATAATTATGTGTCAGTCATGCCGAGGATAGAAATGCACCCACATGCACATCAGAATTGATCACATAATTTTTATTAATATAGAGATTATGCTCTCTTATTTTCAATAATCTCATTTCAGCATTTAAAAAATGTTACAGAATATATAATATGAATTTGAATCAATATTAATCTTATAACACATTTAACCAAACATTGAAGACATTGCAAAAAAAATCCCACCACAGGCTTCATACTAAATAATCTGCATAAGAGTTGACTAAATATTTTACTTACTTTACTTTATTGTATAATCCTCAAAGGATGTTTGCACATGTTCTGGATACAAAATCCTTCCATATTGTTCGATGCTTTGTTGTTGAAACCCAGGTTTAAAGTCCTGCTTATTTTAACTCTATATCACTGCAGATCTGGTCAGTCCAGCGTTTCAAGAGTAATCTTACAGCGATCCAGATGGGTTTTGCTGACCATGATTCTCAAACAGTCATTTTCGAATACAGAAAACCTCTGCTTTTAACGTCTAAGTCTCAGAGATGTAGCTATTAGAATAGAGATTAACTGAATAAAAACACTGAAATAAAGTTCATATTTCTTTCGTGTTTGTTTTTTAATCTATGAAATTTTAATGTATACCTTTTAAATGTTGCCCAGTGTGCAGTAATCTTTTCATGGTAAACATAAGGTTGAGAAACACTGATGTGGAACACACTATTATAAAAATAGCTGACAGGGAAAGTTTTGCAAGTCAAGTCAGTTTTCAATTCTGGTTTGGTTTGTCTGTTTTGTGACAGCAGCAGTAGGAAAACAATTTCCATAAGTACTAACTTCTCATTGGTTAATTTTTACAAAATACTAGATTTCGATTCTTTACTAGAATCGGACTTAAACCAATCAGAAAGAGTTGTCCTGGGAGCCAATAACCTGTTAGGTACTGGCTACATAAGCAAGAAGCCAAGCACAGTCATGCTCAACTTGACACACAAACCCTTTTCAGTCACAATGTGGTCAACTATTACTAAACTCCTTGTGGATTAACCCAAACCTAGCCTTGGCCATAGCCAGACAATACTAGAAACATGCATGTACTTACTCACACACAAGTCTACACATATACAGACTAAACAAATGACAAACATGCGTGTACACAACACCACCTGTTTACCGAAGTTACAAACAGAAACAGCTAAATAAAACATGTCTGATTAACTTCTTTGTACAGACAAAACACTTCACCTAGAATGTTCATAGACATTTTTAACGCTCAATACTATCCACTATTTTACTTGTTTTCTTTTCTATTTGCCACTGGACTCCAGCAATGCTGGTTCAGGAGAGGTGAGGTTGAGGATTGTGCAATCTTTGCTTCACTACAAAGTCCCTGTGCAAGCCATCCTCACAGGGGGTATCCATTGTGTCTTGAAACTGAAAAAAGGGCTATAATATATAAATTCAAATACATAATTGACAGTTTGTGTTTGTTGAAACCTAGGTTTAAAGTCCTTCTTATTTTAATTCATATTAGCTCTGCATATCTTTATTTTTATATTTGTACTGAGTACTTTTTTAAATTTTGAAGCTCTTTATGCTTAAATCTGGCACTGGATAGCAATAATAACTAAATGGACCTGTGTAAATTACATTATATAAACAGCCTCCTTCATATATATATTATATAAATTTCTTTAAGTTCAAATAAAAGTTTATGTAGTAGCTCAATAGGATACAATATGACTAGAGCTCATAATGTGATATAATAATAATTATTCAGAAAATATTCCAGATTTCATCCAAAAACTCTTTATTATCAGACAATTCTTTCTGCTCATTCCGAACATATATATTTTCATGATATACAAAATATTGAAAACACTTACGAAAAGGCTTCATCAGTGTACATTCGCCACAATCAGGTTGAACAAAAAAATCAAAATGCAACCACATTAATTTAATTTATATATCCCTTTTGTTTCTTTTCACATTTTTTACTCGGACCAAAGGGAAATCCATACTTTAACCCTATTCAATTGTCTTTGAACATTAAAACTAATGTAGGTAAAACAGTTCTTACACTTCCTACCAACCTGCAGGCTTTAAGAAAATTTTTTAACCGTCAAACAGAACGAAATACTCATGTGCATCTTCGATGAAATAAAAAAATCATCGCTAGGAAAACACTCTGAAAAGTCTTGCATGTTTATGCTACATAAAAAAAAACTGCCGCTTTAAAACAAATGCAACATTAAATTCGGTATATATGAAGTAGATATCAAATCGCTCCACAATAATACAACCAGTGCCAATAATACTAGGAACAAGGCACTGACACTGCTCTTGCTACACGAGTCTGATCATTTGAAGACCTCAAGATTACCCCATGGATAATTCTAGATAAATCTACAACTGAAAGAGGGAATTTGGAAGTCGTTCACTCGGACTCCAAAGCTCTGTTCCACTGGATGAAACTATAGGAGCGCAGATTTTAGCTTAGTAAGATATTGTGTCTTAGAGAAAATGCTAAGATCTACGCTTACATTTAGATTGTGTAAAGAAATGTTTAAAAGAGTAAAAAACGATAAAACATGGAAAAACATGTATGAAAGGTGAATGAAAAAGGCATGCATCAGTTGAAGGAAGAATAAAACGTAGTTTAAAAGTAACAAAATATTTATTTATACGTATGTGCGTAGTGTAATCATGTGTCGAGGTGTGTTAATGTGCGTGTTGCCTTTTGTTCGTGGTTGTACAAATGTGTATGCGTGAGAGTTGATGATTCGTTTAGGCGTTAGTATGTGTGTGTATCTTTGTCATCAGTGTGTGGTTGTATGCGTCGAAGAATGATAGGAGTTTAAGCCTTTGTGTATGTGTGTGTGTTTAGTAGTCAGCCAATGCGTTGGCACCCCCTCGAAGTTGTATTCTCTGAAAAAGAGGAGAGAGAAAAAGGGAAAGAGGCAGATTTTGTTGTGCGGTCTGCTTTTATATGTTTGACGAGTGGTTTGGCAGATGTAGTTCAGAGCACCACACATGATCAACATTTTTGCCTTTTTTTGCGTCTTTTTGTTAGACTGTCTCTGGGAGCTGATTTTTATGGCCTCAGTTTGAGCGTTTGTTGTTGAAATGAATTTGGGTTTTTCTGTTTTTGTGCCCATGCCGTTTGTTGATAAAATAGAGGATGTCAATTTGATAAAACCAACAATCTCTCTGATGCTTCAAGAAAAAAAATAATGCGGCTCACAAATAACTCGACGTTGTCTCTCACTTCTCTCTTTTCTCCATTCATCTTTTTCTCCTTAAATCAGCAGATGTCAGACTTTTGTGGACTGATCCGGATTTACTCATAGTGACAGGATGGATTCGTCAGGTCGCTATAAAGTCAACACCTTTGCCTAACCAAAGGGGAACCGCTTAGCGCACCATTTATAGCACGTCTGCCTGTATTTGCAACTGACTTATTGTATGTAATTAGCTATTCTTAATGTATTTCTTATTCCTTCTATTCCTGTCTCGTTTTCTTATTTATTTATTGTTATTATTACGATATAACACAGACATTAACTGATCTCAGTCAATTCATTTTGACCAATGAGACCACTGACAATTCCGGGTTCATACTCTTCTTATCAAGATGGACTCGCCCACTTCAGTGCAACAACCAGTTTCTCATAGGTCATGAGTTTGATCCTTGCTAGCAACTTCTTTGCTTAACATTTCCCCACTTTTCAAACTACCTCCCAAGCAAAGACAGATCTTTTTATGGCAGGGACAAAGCAAGTCTGGGACACTTCTACCGCTCGATCCTGGCTCAGGATCTTCACCACAACAACATACATGAATGGAGCAAATAATGCCGTCTTTGCACAACAACAAAAAAGTGCCAATTTTACAAAGTCTTCCATCATCCAAAATTTACCGTAATTCGAAATCTGAAGACTTCAAATCTTTCCTGCACAAAAAAAAGCATGATTATTGTGTTCACACTAACAATATTAGCAATACCATACGTATATTATGATATGCCTACATAGAGAGAGAATGAAGTTGCAGGTTGGGAGAGAGAGAAAAGAGAATAAACTGAAGTGCTGCTTCATTCAAAGTTTATTGGTTAAGAAAAAGATCGAATGTATTGGAGTTAAAAAGATTTAATCAACTAAGCATTTAAAGAGGAAAAAAAAAGAAAACATGAGAGAAAAGAAGAGAAAAGAAGAGAAAAGAAGAGAAAAGCAGGAGCAGCCGGCATGAGTGAAAGAATGAGTGAGGGAGCAGCTCAGAGAAGAAGGAAGGTGGAGAAGAAGAAAGAAGAGGGACAATGAGTTAGAAAGTGAGGAGAGGAAGTGGTGAGAAGCCATTGTGAGAGCATGAAAGAAAGAGGAAGAGGAGCAGGAGACAACAGAATTTAAGCAAACATCACCCCATGAGGGACCATGGAATTCAGCTTTTAGCTTGATTGTAATGAAGAGAAATTGCCCGTAGCAGTAGGGATCTTTGTTCGACCGTACTCGATCTTATAAGCTGTTCTGAAAAATAAAAGGTCTAGCAAACATTTGGACTACAGAAAAGCTTATAAGAACAGAGAAGAGGAAATAGATATAGACAATTGTGCACTGCACAATAAATATATAAGTTAACAGATTGGTATATATTTGTGTATATATATATATATATATATATATATATATATATATATATATATATATATATATATATATGTATATGTTGATGTATGTATTTATGTGTGTATGTATATTTATATATTTACAGACACATTTGCTAATCAGAGAATGTCAATTTTAGATATAGACCCCTAAAAACATATTGTCTGTCAGACGAATACCCCCCACCTACAGCAGATAATTGGATTTATCTAGTGAACATTAGTTTCTCCGTTCTTTCCCTACTTTTTATGTTCCTTTTCTCATACATACCAGATGTGTATGAGACAGGCCACCCACCGGCGTTCAAAGAGAGCACTCCCCAAACCGAGCAGACAGATTTAACTAAAGAATTCTGTTTCTGTTCCTCATCTGTTTTCTTATTTCTTTTCTTTTCCATTCTTGGTACATGTGTACCGGAAATAACACAGACAACAAGCACTCCCATATATGACCTTGAAAGGCCACCCCTGGTGGCCGGTTTGTGAAATATTAATTTTAGTTAACCGTTTTCGGTTTAAAGAAGAGAATGGTTCCCAAAAATTTCCTACAAACTATCCCAACACAAGACAAACAAAAACTGAAATTAGGATTTACTTTACTTTGCTTCTAAAATCGTCTAATAAATTCGGCACAAAATTCTAAGTTGTACGTTTATTTGTTTATTCATTCTCAGTTTTTTTATTCACTATTATTATTTTTTTCTCCCACTTGTGCGCTTATGATTTTTCGTTGACTGATTACACTTATATACATATAAATATACATCTAAACATGAAAATGATACTCTAATATATATATATATATATATATATATATATATATATATATATATGTCTCGGAAGTTTCTCAACCATTAAAACTATATATAAAAAAATTTTTTTTTTTAAAACAAACTTATAGTCCCAAGTCTTCCAGTGGAAAATCACTCATGTAAGTCAACTTATTTTTTACAGTTATTATATTAGTTTGTTTCTAACACTATTTTAAGGGATCATTAGTTGTTTACCATGAAAAACTGTTTCGGGAATTTAAAAACAAGACAGTATTTAATTTCATGGCTTCCCAGCAGAGTTGATCAGACCCCACTTCCCTTAAAAGACAAAAACATAAACGTTCCTTATACTAAATCTACGTTTTGTTCCATATAAATGTTTTGCTAACTTATATTAGTTATTTAAGACACAAATAAAAAATAAAAATAAAAATTTTCTTTACCTGTGCTGTTCGTCTGTCTAATAAAATTTATCTGTTACTTACAAAAACGTTGCTGCATTTTAAAGTGTTTGGACGAATCCATGACACTATTATTTAAGTGATTAATGTATTATTTTTAGTTTTATATTATAAATATAAAAAACATCAACACATCAAAAAATAAAAAAAAATAAATATGTATATATATATATATATATATATATATACATACATACATATACCTTTAGTTCCTCCTTCTATCCCTCGTCCTCCTTTGTTGTCCATCTCCCCATTGTCGTCAACCTCAAATAAATATTAATCTTCCTTGTTCACTTACAGTTTTTCTAATCTGCGTTCACAGCTGTCGATTTTTTTCTTTTCTCAGTGTTTCAAATCGGCGTCTATAAGTTATATATATATAACTACACAATGCAGCCGCACAACATAAAATGGATACCTGGAACTTCAGAGTTAACTTAATTAAGTGATAAATTACCATTGGCCAAAAGGTTATTACCCAGCATAACTCTGAAATTCACAAACTTGAAAATAAACTGAAGATACTATCACTAATGATCAATACACTGTAATCCAGCAACGTCTCACTGAAATAAATAATAACTTCAAATATTTACTCAGAATGACTATCCCCAAAAAACTCAACTCTCTCTACAAAGGCTCCATTTTACTTTCAAACAAAACACAGAACTACATTAATTTATCCGATTAAGAACTCACCGAACAACAAAAGGAATTCCTTAATCTCGGACCTAATTGCCATTTATTTGGTCGATTCAACCACCAAAATAAAAAGGTCAAAATCTAACTCCTATTTGAAAACATTGTCAAACTAGAAAATTAACAATAAATTACTACACATCCTGGAATTAAAGATCTACGCAAAAGCCGAAGCCATAAAAAACAAGTATGATAAAAAAACAAAACTACTACAATCTTAACTCATAGTTTTAAAAAAGCCGCAAATAAACTCCAAAACCACCCAAACATTATTATTTAAAAAGCTGATAAAACGAACAGATATGTTGTACTTAACAAATCTGATTATTTCACAAAATTACAAACAGTTTTAGACGATCATTCGAAATTTTAAAAACTTAAAAGAAACCCCATTGATCAACTTAAGACACATGTAAACAAGCATATTACAGCCAATAATGCAATAATTGGGGATTATAAACCTGGTTACCTATACGGTATTGTAAAAATCAATAAACTTAACTCCCCTCTCCATCCCATAATATCCCATGTCACTACCCCTATATACCAAGTAACGAAAGCAATTAATGAACTAATAACTCCTTATTGACCAAGTAAATACAGTGTAAAATCCACCTATGATCTCATACAGATATTCCAAATGCAAAAAACAACAGATAATAAAATGACTGCTTCTCTTGACGTTGAAAGCTTATTTACAAATGTCCCAGTACACAAAACAATTGATATAATTATTAATAACATATACAATAACCCATCCTTCCCTCCACTAAAAATTGATCTTAAAATACTTAAAAAGTTATTACTAATTTGCACAACCGAAGTCCCTTTCTACGACCATAAGGGAAACATCTATACTTAAATTTACAATGTTTCTATTGGATCAGTCCTCGGATCGACCTTCAGTCCTTCAGTAATTTTTACATGGCTGACCTTGAAAATTAAAATATTTAATATAATTACTAAACCCTCCATTTATGCTCGCTACGTTGATGATTCTAATGAACAATTACGAATAATTTCCCTATTCTAAATTCCCTTGGAGAACTCTCCTGTTCGTCTTAATATAAATAGCAGCACTAATATTGTACTGACAGTTTATGCTGAATAAAGCTTTCTTAAGTTACAACTGTTCTCGTTTGTCATTACAATTTATTCGGCATAAACTCAACATGGAACAATTAATGTGCCCACAACGGTTCGACATGGAACCTGACACTTCTAGCTCTGAAAAGCGTTGGACTCATTGGCGAGTGACATTTGAAAACTTTTTGCAAACATTGCATGCAGAAAATCCACTACGACAGCTAAACAAACTCGGACTACTAACCAACTTAACAAATCTGATTATTTCACACGAAATTATTATGGATTGCAGTACTTATGAAGAGGCTATGGAAACATTACAAACCACTTACCGAAAGCTAAAAAATGAAATATTTTCGGGATATTTACTTGCTACACGGCGACAAAAAAATGACGAATCTTTGGAGCAGTTTTTATAGGAATTACGAACTCTTAGCAAGGACTGTAACTTCCGGGCAATATCTGCCGAAGAAATTCAAGACGAGCACATTATGGATGCTTTTATTAACGGACTCCAAAATGTGAAGGTAAGACAAAGACTGCTCGAAAACAAATGTCTGGACCTCAGAACAGGCGTATATGTTTGAAATTGCTCAAAACAGTTGGTGTTCTACCTGCAGTCGGATACGGTCGGTGCTGCTTTGAACAACACACACTCTTGTTGTTCGCCCCCCCCCCTCTTGTGTGAATTCTTCTCCGGACCCCTCCTCTGTGACTTCTTTCTCTAACCAGGAAATTTCGGGCACTGCAAACCTTTCAGAGTTGCCTATCACCGCTGCTTCCACAGGTCGTAAATGCCACTTTTGTGGGTTAAGTCCACATCCTCGTTTTTCTTGTCCGGCCAGAGATACTAGCTGTCACAAGTGTGGGAAGTTGGGACATTTTTCTAAGGTGTGTAGGTCTACCAAAACTAATGTTTCTAAAAATTCTGTTGCCTCTCTCATGGTAGCTACTATAACAGCTGCGTCTCCAGACTTCCTCTCAAAAAGTATAATGCAGATTAAAATTAATGATGTTTCTACTGATGCAGATATTGACACCAACAGCTCTAGTAATTATATTAATTCTAATATTGTTACAGCTAATAACTGGAAAATATTTTCTTGTTCTACTCGTGTGTCTATGGCGAATGCTTCTTTATCATCACAAGTAATTGGATATTGTCTGGTCAATTTACTTTTGAAAAATATTTCATACAAAAACATTAAACTTTTGATAATGAAAAACCGTTGTAGTGACGTAATACTGGGCACGATTTTCTTCAGCATCATTCTCGTATTGAGATTCCTTTTGGAGGACCCAAACCAGCTCTTAGCATTTGTGGTCTAATAGCGGTCAATGTTCAGTACCCATCACTCTTTAATAATTTATCTCAAGACTGCAAATCTATAGCGATGAAATCTAGACACTACTCACTTGAGGATAAAAAGTTCATAAAAACTGAGATTACGAGAATGCTTGGTGAAGGAATCATTGAAATGAGTGAGTCTCCATGAAGGGCCCAAGTTGTAATAACATCTTCTGAAAACAAAAAAAAAGACTAGTAATCGATTACTCTCAAACCATAAATAGGTTTACTCTACTGGATGCTTACCCTCTACAACGGATAAATGAAATTATAAGCGAAATTGCCAAATATAAATTGTATAGCACACTAGACCTCAGAAGCGTCTATCACCAAGTGACTAACTATCAAACCAGTCGATCGACCCTACACGGCTTTTGAGGCGAATGGCCACCTCTACCAGTTTAAAAAGATACCATTCGGAATAACGAATGATGTTGCCAGTTTTCAGCGAATTATGGATAAAATAATTAGCGATGAAAAATTGGAGGGCACCTTTGCCTACATTGATAATGTAACAATATGTGGACACAACTATGCCGACCATAATCGTAATCTGAAACGATTTATGGTGACGATTGAAAAATACAATCTCACACTAAATAATGATAAATGCGTTTTTAGCATAGACATCATTAATTTACTAGGGTACACCGTAAGCAAAGGATCTATGTCACCATCCCCAGAACGATTGAAGCCGCTGCTAAAACTGCCAATCCCTAATAATATGTGTGCCCTAAAACGAGCCCTTGGTATGTTTGCACATTATTCACAGTGGATTGCTTCCTTTTCAAGCAAAATTCACCCATTGGTACAAATGGATAGTTTCCCTCTCTCGCACACAGCAGTGGAGGCTTTTAAGAATATTAAAAAGGATATAGCCAACGCAGCAATTACAGCTATAGACCCCGCTATCTGGTGGTGGAGACAGATGCATCTGATTATGCAATTTCTGCCTCTTTAAGGCAATCCGGACGCCCTGTCGTTTTTTTTTCAAGGACCTTGTCGCGTTCAGAACAGCGACACTTGGCAATTGAAAAAGAGGCTTATGCTATAGTGGAGGCACTCAGAAAGTGGAGACATTATTTGATCGGACGACATTTTCGACTAGTTACTGACCAAAAATCCGTCGCATTTATGTTCAACACCAGGACAACAAGCAAAATCAAAAATGATAAAATAGCGAGGTGGAAAATAGAAATCTCCTGTTTTTCTTTTGATGCAATCTACCGACCTGGTAAAGAGAATGTTGCGGTTGACGCACTATCGAGGGTATGTAGCTCGATACCAAACGCGGATGAGCTTTGTACCTTACACAATGAACTGTGCCACCCAGGAATAACATGAATGACACGAGGTACGAACCAGAAATCTACCATATTCATCGGATGACGTAAAGAAAATGATGAAATCATGTACAATATGTGCAGAACATAAACCACAATTCTTCAGATTTAAAACCGGGACACTAATAAAAGCTACTCAACCATTTGAGAGAATAAACATCGATTTTAAGGGTCCATTACCATCTAATAATGGGAATCATTACATTCTAACTGTCACTGATGAATATTCACGATTCCCATTTCCTTGTCCGGACATATCAGCGAAATCAGTGATACGGTGCTTGTGCTCTTTATTTGCCATTTTTGGTGTTCCAGCCTACATGCATTCAGATCGTAGAACCTCTTTTATGTCTGAACAACTCAAACAGTTTCTTCATGAACGAGGAGTAGCCACAAGCCGGACGCCGCCGTACAACACTCAGGGAAACGTCCAATGTGAGCGCTATAATGGTATAATACAGACAAGCATACAACTAGCGGCCGCGAACCGCAAATGTCCAATTACTCATTGGGAAGATCTCCTCCCAAAATCGCTGTACACTATTAGGATGCTCTTATGTACAGTCAAAAATACCACGCCTCACGAGAGGTTTCTTCCATTTCAACGAAGAAGCTCGGCTGGAACTTCGCTTCCATCATGGCTCTCGAAACCTTGAACGGTTCTTCTGAGACGTTTCGTCCGTCATAGTAAGAATGACCCATTAACAAACCCAGTAGAACTGATTGAGGTGAATCCGCATTATGCATTGATACGACATTCTGATGGAAAAGAATCTACTGTTTCCCTTAGAGACCTTTCACCTGCAGGAGATATACCTACGCTCAATATAACCCCCGAGGAGACGCCTATATCTCAAGACCCTTCCACCTCGGCTGAAGGTCAAGCTGCACCATATGACTCATCTACAGATTCAGCACAACCATCAGATACGGAGTCCATAACATCTGTAGAAACCCAAGGTGCTCAGAACGAGCCAGAGGTGAACAATCATCCACTTGCTCCAAAACGAGCTCATCCCCAAACCGATTCAGAACCCCTGTTTTCAGAATCATAACCACCCGCATGTAGAAGGAGACGGATTTATACTCACTCAGGACGGAGAGAGAAAATTGACCCCTGCGTATCGTCAGACTCCAGAAACCCAGAGTCCTGATTCTATTCCCGATACCAGACTACCGAGGCATTCCAACAGAACCAGCACAAAGCCCGGTCGATGGAACGACTTCATTCCCTTATGATTGAAATAGAATGAGCAATTACGAATAATTTCCCTATTCTAAATTATCTCCTCTTTGGAGAACTCTTCTGTTCGTCTTAATATAAATAGCAGCACTAATATTGTACTGACAGTTTATGCCGAATAAAGCTTTCTTAAGTTACAACTGTTCTCGTTTGTCATTACAATGATATCCTTATTTTAGCAGACAATAATGATGAGATAAAAAACTACAAGACATTTTTCAAAATATCTCTGTACTTACATTCACTCATGAGCTTAACGTTAATAACAAAATTCTGTTTTTAGATGTTCTCATTGACTCTAACAATGATGCATTGCGATTTGCTGCCGCCAACTGTACTGTCTTCCATATTATACCATTGTATCTTTCGCACTGTCCGTTTCCTTGAGGATTGTGAGGAGTTGTTCTACTTACAGCTACTCTTCGTTCATGCAGAAACTGCTTGAGTTCGTCCGACATAAAAGCAGACCCACGATCTGAATGTATATATGCAGGCACTCCAAAAACGGCAAAAATGGAGCAGAGGCCTTGAATTACTGTTGCAGCCGTTACGTCTGGGCAGGGGATGACGAACGGAAATCTTGAGTACTCGTCTATTATTGTGAGCATGTATTTATTTTTAGTTTTAGAGGGTAAAGGGCCCTTAAAATCCAGGTTAAGTCTTTCAAAAGGCTGTGTGGCCTTAATGAGTGTTGCTGGAGGAGGTTTGTAGAACCTGGGCTTATTTTCTGCGCATATCCGACAAGAGTTCGTAATTCTTTTTACGTCTTCAACAGAATATGGCAAGTTTCTGCTCCTGACTACGTGAATCATTCTTGTGATACCTGGATGACACAATTCCCTGTGTATATACTGAAGATCATCTGAGCCAGTTACCAGGCCACACACCCTTGAAAGCGCGTCGACCGCGGCATTCTCCTTACCAGGGCGGTAAGTGACGTCAAAGGAGTAGCAAGAAAGCTCCATTCTCCATCTCGCTATTTTCTCGTTTTTTATTTTACTCGTTGTTTTTGGGTTAAACATAAACGAGACCGACTTTTGGTCAGTGATTAATTCAAAATGTCGGCCGATTAAGTAATGCCTCCATTTTCGTAATGCCTCAACTATGGCGTATGCTTCTTTTTCTATTGCAGAGTGTCGTCGCTCGGATTTCGAAAGTGTTCTTGAAAAAAAAGCTACAGGACGACCGGATTGTCTCAGTGAGGCAGCTATCGCACAGTCGGAGGCATCCGTCTCAACTAATAGAGGGATAAAAGGATCCACAGCAGAAATGGCAGACTGAGCAATGTTCCTTTTCATGTTTTGAAATGCTCTGATGGCGGAACAGGACAACGGAAAAGTAGATACTTGTGTCAATGGGTGTATTTTTTCTGAAAAAGACGCAACCCATTGGGAGTAGTGAGCAACCATACCGAGGGCTCGTCGTAAAGAGGGCATGTTTCCAGGGATTGGTAATTCCATTAGCGGTTTCAGTCGCTCGGGATCCGGCGTCATGGTGCCATTTTTGACAATGTATCCCAATAATTTGATGCTTTTCAAGTTGTAGGAACATTTTTCACTGTTCAAAGTCAGATTATATTTCTTGACGGCAGCCATGAATCGTTTAAGGTTGTGGTCATGTTCAGCTTGGTTATGTCCGCATACTGTGACATTGTCTATATATGCAACAGTACCCTTCAATTTTTCATTGGAGATTATTTCATCTATTACGCTCTGGAAGCTAGCCACACCATTTGTTATCCCAAAAGGAATTCGGCAGAACTGATATAGGCGACCGCAGGCCTCGAATGCCGTGTAGGGCTTATCCTCTGGCTTGATAGGTACCTGATGGTAGGCACTTCTGAGATCTAAAGTACTGAAAGTGTGATATTTTGCAATATTAGAAATCATTTAGTCAATACGAGGCAGTGGATAGGCATCGAGTAATGTGTATCTGTTGATGGTCTGGGAATAGTCAATGACCATCCTTTTCTTGTGATTTTCAGTGGCTGTTACGAGGACCTGTGCTCGCCATGGAAATTCACTTGGCTCTATAATTCCTTCCTTAAGTAGTTTTGTTACTTCTGCTGCTATGAACTGTTTGTCCGTTTCTGAATAGCGTCTTGATTTTATTGCTACTGGTTTGCAGTCAGGAGTTAAGTTTGTAAAAAGTGACGGGTGCCGCACTTTGACAGCTGCTAGTCCACATACGCTTAGGACTGGCTTGGGGCCACCAAAAGGAATTTCAACGCATGAATGTTGTTTTAGAAAATTGTGACCCAAAATCACTTCGCAGCAGAGGTTTTTCATTACTGATAATTTGATCCCTTGATAGGAGTTTCCTTTTAGTTTCAGGTTAACCATGCAATATCCAATTACATGGGACGATAAAGATGAATTTGCCATTGATATTTGGTTGGAACAAGGAAATATTTCCCATTTATTTGCTTTTACAATACTGGCATTAATAAAACTTTCGGAACTGCCTGTATCAATAAGCGCATGAATAGTCAATCCATTGATTTTTACCCTCACGATTGTTTTTGAGAGGCAGCCGGGGAATGCAGCTGATATTGTAATTGGTGCTACAGTAGCAAGAGTAGCCGAACGTTTTTTTTGAGAAGCTGACCGGCAAACTTTCGAAAAATGTCCCTGCTTATCACACTTGTGGCATCTAACATCTCGAGCCGGGCAGGACGAACGAGCATGTATACGAAGGCCACAAAAGTAGCATGTGGATCCAGCTGAGGCGGCAGTGATAAGTTGTTCGTGATCGTTAGAAAGGGGGGTGGCAGCATCTTGGACAATGGAAGAATTTTGAACATGCAGAGGAGGGGCTACGATAGCAGCTCCCAAAATATCGGGTTGTAAATAGAAGACAGACTGCTTCTGTGCCATGTCCAACGTTAGAGCTTGTTCATAAGCTGTTGGTAAGTCTAGGTTTTTATTCTCTAGTAGTCTTTGTCTTATTTGGTTGGACTGTATTCCATTAATAAATGCGTCCCTGATAAAAACATCTCTCGCTTGGTTCGCAGTTAAGGCTGTAAATTCACACTCGCGACTTAACGTCTTTAGAATCTGAAGGTATTGTTCAAGGCTTTCTTCTGGTTGTTGACGCCGGGTAGCAAGTAAATGTCTAGCAAAAATAGTATTTTTTTTCTTGACAAACATGGCTTCTAAAATGTCCACCGCAGTTTCATAATTTTCACATTCAGATAAATTTCTATAAATAGCAGTAGAGACATGATGTAAAAGAAGGGTATATTTCTCAGTACCTGTTAAAGCCGCGTTTGAAGATAACTGTAGAGCTGTAAGGAATCCTTCGAACATTTTTCTCCAATGCCGCCATTTGTCAGTAGATTCCGAGTCGGCCGTATCAAGGTCTAGACGATCGGGTTTCAAGTAACGTTCCATAACGAATGGTTAAATAAATTGTAATAAAAACTGGACGCCGAATATAACTTAAGGATAAGCTTTATTTAACCATTTGTTGCTTACCTAGAATATTTATTTGTAAAAAAATACAAAATTTGGCACAAGGCCTACAAGGGGGTGGGGAAAATGTTGACCTAACTAACATTTTTAACTTAACTAGTCACAATCACCAAAACAAATTTACTCCATGATATACCTACTTAAAACCCAAAAATGACAATATATACATGGAATTGGGAGTGGGGGAACAAGAATGATATATATATATACAATGAAAAAATAAATAAAATTAAGTGTTAGTATAAGAACCTCCCACTAAAGAAATGTGGCCGATAAGTAGTTTTGCCAGTCGAAAAAAGGCGATGCAGGTCACGAAAGTTTTATTCTCACACCTCCTTCGAAAATTACGAAAGGAGACCTGCATCTCTGACAAAACAACAGATCAGTCACCTAATAGGGGTCGGGAATGGGAATTAGAAAATAAAAGTCGGGGTAAAGAAAAAAAAAAAAAAAAAAAAAAAAGGGGGGAGGGGAGAGGACGAAAAAAAAAAGGGGGCCTATGACAACTTACATACCGCTAGCTAAGCTAAAAAAGGGGAAGAAAAACAAAACATAACCTAATCTTGCCTAACCGGGTCAAATAAAAGGGTCAGTGTTCGGTTCGGCCACCCAATATTCTGTCTAAGGCACGTCCAAGTACCACTCAAAATTAGCTCCATTCAAACGACACAAACGTGCAACTTTCACCCACCTTTTGTTGAAATCTGCCGGGGGGAGTTTCACCTTCTCCAGCCTGACACGCATTTTCAAGCGAGACTGGAAAATGAGGACAAGCTGGGGAGCAGTGAAGGTCTCTTCCCCGTAGACTTCCTTCTGTCGTGTCGACCAAATCACTCCTCTCATGACTGCTAGTAAGCAAATAAACACATAATGCTCCTCCCACTTCATGCTTGGTGCCCAATTGCAGCATGTCGAAAAAGACTCCAAAACGAAGAACTGTCCGTTCAACATGCGAACCGTGTAGCCTTCAACTAACTCACACAGCGGGCGAACGATGGGGCAATGAAAGAAAACATGACTGGTCGTTTCCTCCCAGTCGCCGCATCGAACACAACTTGGTGTCTCTACTAATCCCGCTGCGTAAAGCTTTTTGCCGACCCAGAGTGCATTTCGTATTATCAGCCAGGTGAGTGATGCCTCGTAATTATCGAAGCATTTCAACCCAGGCGCCCAAGGCCAGATCAAGCGAAGTTCTCCCTTCGTAAGACCGAGCTCCTCAGTAATATCGTCACGAACAGATCCCCTCACCATAACCCGATATAGTGCTTTACGAGACAACACTCGGGTGTCAGAGAGGCTTTCTGACACCCTTAGAAGGTACTTCAAGGACTGTCGACACTCGCGATAAAAGGAGCACTCGCGTCGAGGTAAACGAAATGCCTCACCCCCATGCAAGTGCACACTTTTCAAAGCCGGAAAGGCTTTCTTGGTGTCTTCCTTCCAGAATTCACCGTTTCCCTCACAAGGTGTACACATTCGGTCTAGGTAGTGTAAGCGAAGCGTATATTGACGAATCTCAACGCTTGGCATACCTAGACCGCCTTCAGACGGATGCAAGTAGCAGATCTCCCGGCGAACCATGGGCTGCTTTCCGCGCCACAAAAACGCGAAAAGAGCCTTCACTAGTTCAACTAGTGTGATCGCCGGCAGAGGGAGCACAGAAAGACGGTAGAGGATGAGAGGATAAATGTGAGAATTACACACCTCCGCTCTTCCTTTTAAAGTAAGATTTCTCAAAGACCACAGACGGGCTGCAGCCTTAACCGCTTTCAACACTTCCGACCAATTTTTCTCCAACTGGAGATCAGGACCAAACCAGACGCCGAGTATCTTGCAAGGCCCATCCGTCCAGCCAAAGGGCCCCTGAAGGGGAACACCCCTCCAGGCACCAATGCGTAAGCCAACAGACTTATCGCAGTTGATTTTGGCCCCTGTCACTTGTTCATACCGTCTTATTTCCATGTCGACGACCCTAATCTCAGCACTGCTCGTTACAAGCACAGTGACGTCGTCGGCATAGGCGGAGTACTTAATCATGGGGCAAGCACCAGACAAAGTAATCCCACGAAGGACCGGATTCACCCTAAGCCGGCGCAGGAAAGGCTCCAACGCAAGCACATAAAGCATCGGTGAAAGCGGACATCCCTGACGAATAGATCTGGACAAATCGAAAGGCTTTGACCTTAATCCATTCACTTCAACCAACGCACCGGGGTTTGCATAAAAGAGGCGAATCCAGGAGCGGAAATGGGGACCAAATCCAGCCGAAGACAAGACAGCCTCCAGGTAACGATGATCGACCCTATCGAATGCTTTGGACTGATCTAAATTGATCAGCGCGGCCTCAGTGTCGACTTTCTCTATGATCAAGCGTATCATGTGCAAATTATCTTGAATAGTCCGGCCCTTAACAGAACAAGTCTGTTCGGGACTTATTAGACGAAACAAGACAACCTGCAGACGATTAGCCAAGATCTTGGCCAAAATCTTTAACTCTGTATTTAACATTGTTAAGGGCCGGAAATTACCTATACCATCCCCACCACTCTTGTCCTTGCGGAGCAATTTGATGATACCCCTGGTAAAGTACTGGGGGATAGACCCGTTCCTAAACCAGGAGTTAAACAACACAGCCAGCAGGGGGACAAAAATGGGCGACAACCTCAAATACAGTTCGTAAGGCAGACCATCGATACCCGGAGACTTATCAAGGCCAACCTGCCTTAGGGCCCCCAGGACTTCATCCTCATTTATACACCCTTCGCACCTAGCTGCTTCGGTCGCCTCGAGACGAGAAAAGTCAGCTAAATAGGCGTCGAACTGAGCCATTGTCAGACCGGGCTCCTTGGTAAAAAGATCCTGAAAATAAGAGCGAAAACCCTCCAAAATCCCGTCGTTTGTAGTCACGAGACGCCCATCCGATAATGTGACACTGGCGATGTGTCGATCAGTAGACCGTCGACGTTCCTCCGCACGCAGTGACGCGGCCATGTTTGTCGCCTCGTGCGGCACTCTTTTTAACCTAGACCTAACTATCAATCCCTGATCTGCCTTGTTATCCAAGGAGTTCAGTTCCGTTTTAGCTACAGTAAAGGTAACGTTATCCCCCGCCTCCGCCGCCCGACTTAAACTAGTTTCTAGTGCCACTTTCGTTGCCCTAGATCTAAGGTTGAGTCGACGACTATAATCGGCAACGAAGGACCTAATAACGTTCTTAAGGTGGCCCCACCACTTATTCCCAATGATAGCACCCGTCAATTCCCTCTGTAATGTTAGTAAAAGCTGTTCCCGGAAGTCCTTCAAATCGAACAACGATGTGTTGAACTTCCAGTAACCAGCCAATCTAGGCTTAGGACTATCTAAGTTTACCCGCACCCGGACAAGCCTATGATCCGAGTAAACTATATTATGAAAACTTGGACAATCTAAAAGCCCTAAATCGACTCTCCTAATTAAGAACCGATCAAGGTAACTCGAAAGTTGCCCTAAATCGGAGCCGCGACTAGCAGTCCAAGTCCATACTACTTCACGGGGTTTCTCATTTCGGAATTTATCGACAAGATCGAACTTATCGATAAAGTCCCGAAATGCCTTAGCATCCCCGTTGCTGTTAGTTCCCCTACGTTTTCCCAAGCGATCTAAATCGGGATCCAAGACCGCGTTCCAGTCTCCCGCTAGAATTATCCGACGCGACGTATCCATAAAGGGCTCAATCCGCCGAAAAAAAGGAACCCGCTCAGAACTGGCGTTGGGCGCATAAACCCCAATAAGCCGAAAAGCCACATCCTTTACGGTAACATCAAGAACGCACAGCCTTCCCTCAGGATCTGCATAGATTGGGTCACACGTCGCATTCAGTGTGCGCTTAACTAGCCAGGAAACCCCTCTTGAGTGAGTATCAAAGTACGCTGAATAGAGCTGAAAGTCTCTAGTCAGCGCACCCTGATAATCACTGGGAATAAAGTGGGTCTCCTGCAAACAACATACATCCACGCCGAGTCGCTGAAGGTCACGTACTACTCGAAGTTTACGAGCGGTGTCCCTCAACCCTCGGCCATTTAGGCTTGCTAATCTGAGTGCCATTCTAGTGCTCTTAGAGTTGGGAACCCGAAACGAACATTGATGCATTTAAGACACCGACAGATGAACCCAGAGAACCTTGTCCCAATTCATTTGAGACGAGACCGTCCGGGGCCACACCGCCAATGTCTAAGGGGAAAGTTAGTTTTAATGCCCTGTAGAGTGTAGGATGGATACGAATAGGGACCCTCCCAACACAAGATTTTTGCAGTAATACTACTTCTTCATCGTTAAAGAAAGCGAGAGGAGGCGATATATTAAAGGCGTTATTCGCTTCCTCCATCATATTCCAAACCCCTTTAGCTTTGTCTCTTGATCTAACCACAGATAAAAGTCTTTGTGCATCCAAGAAATTTTCCGGGTTGGTAATGTCTTTTTTGTGTACCATCTTTAGTGTAGCTAGGTTTCGGTAGTTCTTCTTATGATGGTTTATCATAAGATTTTCAGTTTCGGGAGTAATTTTACAGACATCCTTGCCTGTGTAGAAAGGGGTCTTCTTTTTCCGAGCCTCTAGCGAGGGACTTCGATGGCGTTTCTGGGATGTGGATGGGGCGGTGGGGGAGGCAGGAGGCGGCATATCGGTCTTCATTGGAGAGGGGGGCGGTGTACTTTTAGGGGTGTTGCACGGGGAACAGAAAGGAGATGGATTGGGGGTAACGGGCTTATCTTTTGATAAGGGGGTCAAATTAGATTCCCTTACTGGTGGGGATGACTTTAATGGTGGGGGTGCACCTTTGGCTGGAGAGCGACGTTCTTTGGCCGGGGGAGTTTGTTTTTTTTCCGCATTACTTGTGGTTTCGGAAACCATTTTTTTTCCTTCGTTTTTTTTTTCCTTTTTTTCTTCAGATTTGCGCTCCTCGTCGAGAGACTTTTTAAGATTTAATAATTCTTTGTACTTTTCTCCACCTGGATCGTTACTGGTTTCTATCTCTAGTTGTTCCTCTTCGGTCATCACTTGAGCGTATGACTTCGGTGATTTTTTTCCCGTCACAATGTTCCATACGACTTTTTTTTTGGGCGATTCATTTTCTGTGTTACATAAGTCCTCGAATTCCTCCGGGGTTACAGTTTCAGCTGTTGGTTTTGAGGAGGGAGTCTTTTTATCTGCTGCAACTTTCGGGGTCAAGTGTTCTAGCACTCTGTTCTTGGGGTTAGGCTGGGCCGGTTTGATCCTTGTTGGGCAAGTGAAAGTTAAATGCCCAACCTCATTGCATATCCAACAAGCTGGACGTCTTCCAGCCACCACCACAGGTAATTTTTCTCCATTTGCTTCTATGTAGTACGGAACTTTTTTAAAAGCCGACTCGTTAAGCCACACGTCAAAAGACCATGTTCCGTTGAACTTGTCGACCGTAATAGCCGTTATTTCTCCGAACTTAAGTAAAAAGGCGCCTAAGTATTCCCCAGGAACCACAGCCGGAACTTCAAAAACTGAGATGGTCGTTCTCCTTCGACCCATGTATTCCATTCGCAGAATGTAGTCTTTAGTAATTATTTCTTTCTTCGAGAGTTCGATGCAGACTTCCTCGGTCTTAAAGAGGCTATTCCAGGTGTTATAACCTTTACATTTCACGATACGTTCAGCACGTACTCCGGTTGTTGCAATTAATTTTGCGACAGTTTCTTTCGAGGACCTAATCAGTTTTTTGGACTTTCTGTCCACTACGAACATTAATATCGTTTTTTTCTGGAATTCCTCCAACCTTGGTAACTGTATGATTACTCCAGTTTCAGTCACGAAATCCGTGCAGTCTTTAGCCTTGGCGATAAAATCGTCAACGTCAATTTTAAGGGCGGGTGCCTTAATCCAGTCGGTTTTATCGGTAGGTTGAGATGGCTTCTCAACAACTTCAGAGGTCTCCGAAGGCGCACAGCTGGCAGTAGCCATGGCCGGAGAACGGTAGAAAAAAATTAACAAACTCCAAATAAATAAAAATATAAGGAGTAAAAAAAAGCAAGCAACAAATTTAACAATTAACGGTAGTAACAATAAATAACAATAATAACAATAATCACGGACTTACTGGCAGAGAAAAAATCACAGAGAGCTTTGTTGCTTACCTAGACAAATAGTGTTTAACATTCACTCTTAATATACACGAATGTAGAACATTCCATTATTACTCCAAGGGGGAGACAGGCATCAATTATCTTTGTTACTACACATAGTATTTACGTTACCAAATTCTTAGCCATTACACAATTAAACCTTTGAATCTTGAACGCGCTTAGAACGTAATTAAATTCTTAGTGGTTAAAAAATCAAACTTTTGAATCTTGCACGCTCTTAGAACGTAATCACGCTCTCATGTAACATCTCAATATTATAGACGCTCTTTTTTAAATTGTAAATTACTAATCATTATAATGATAATAAAAAAAAACTCAACAGCAAAGACATATTTATAAAGACACCAAGATTAACACCGCCTGAAGATGATTCGATGTATCAAATTGAAAATACTCACAAAAAAAGAAAAGAAAATGGAACAAGAAACTCACAGAACTTACATACACCAATTTAACCGAAAGACTAAATGGACATTCGTAAAATTGAAAAAAGTCTTATTACGTGTTATTTAATAATGTTTGCCTATATATATATATATATATATATATATATATATATATATATATATATATATATATATATATATATGGAATACATGCTTTAGTTTTTCTTCTTTTTTTCTTAATGTAAATAAAAGTTTATAATTTTTTCTATGCTTCATTCTTTGTTGCATTTCTGACTTTCCAATCATTTTGTTTTATTTTTTTATGCTAACAAGCAGTCATAACTTCCTCTATAATCCTAGGAAAATTAGACGGCTGACACTTATGACATAGATTAAGCCTCGTCTCTCTCTCTATATATATATATATAGTCTCGGAAGTTTCTCAACCATTAAAACTATATTACAAAAAAACTTATAGTCCCAAGTCTTTCAGTGGAAAAAACAGTCAATTTATTTTTTACAGTTATTATATTAGTTTGTTTCTAACACTATTTTAAGGAATCATCAGTTGTTTACCATGAAAAACTGTTTCGGGAATTTAATATATATATAAAGCAAAGTTGTATGTGTGCATGTGAGTCGCAGCATCACAGTTAAATAGATGGTTGATCTAAGAGTAAAACTAACTGCAGATTTGGAATCAGCACCTAGGTCCAATGTCCTTATTGGTGTCAGGAGCCCTTGAACATTTTTAAAACTCATTATTTAAAAATTAAAAGTACATAAAAATAACATTAGAAAATAAATGTTCCAACATTTTTAGCATTCCCTTTCTAAGCCAACCGAACAGCATAATTATAATAATAGCATAAATAAATAAACATATAAGTCAAGATTGTTTTTTGTAAGTGAAATCATCGTACATATTTCACATAATTTTTCTATTAAAAATTTAACTTTTCTTTATATTTATTTTAGACAATTGAACTATTTTAGACAATTGAACTATTTTAGATCTATGTGGAGAAGTAAAACAGATGTTTAATTTTGTTATCCCTACGCCGAATTCAACAACAGTTTAAATAGGTTAAAAAGACAAAATATTTATGTTTGATCAGTGGCTGTGTGGATAAGTGTTCGCCTTCACTTCCAATATCTTATGCTATCTTTCAGGGTAAATTTTTACTGTCTAAAGTTACATCAATTAGCTTTCAGAAAAAAAAAAGTTTAAAAAATTACCCTCAAGTGAATTAGAATTTTTATAAATAAATTATAGAACTTATTAACTATTTTAAGAAATATTACCGAATTAAAATTTATAAATGTCTACACAACTTTTAGGATGTACAAGCTCTGAATGAAAAATTCAAAATGGCGTATTAGTGGGTTCCCCCACGTGTGATTTGGCTCTTTTCTTTGTTTTTTGTTTGGTTTCACCCCAAAATGAACCACTGTATAGTTTAGGTTATTTCAAGACATTTTAATCCAAGAACTTTTTATTCTTTGTGAATTTTTCTGATGATTTTGTAATGTTGCAGAGATGATATTAACATAAAAATGTTGCTTGGCACAAGACAAATGAAACGGACCGTAAAAAATATATCTCACAGAAATGTTATGTTTTTTGGAAATGTGAAAAAATAAAAATAATAAAATAAAAACATGGTTATATGAATATAATATGAACCTGACCTATATTTGCTCTGTTGTCACTAATTAACAATCATCGAGCTCAATCTTTTAAGGAGACTGCAAAGTAAAAGGGCGCTGATAGTATATGCTAATACATATATTGTCTTTAGTGATGGTATGGTAAACTTTATTTTACCAACTTATCTCTGACAATAAGATATCATCTTCGAACAGCCATGGTTTAAGGAAGGAATAATAAAATACTTTCCTTTATAAATCCTTTGTTTTGAACAATTAGTGATTTAATAGATATTGCATTCTATACAATTTTTATTCTCATCATTAACTTGTCTGTAGGTAAAAATAATAAATATTTACATAAAATATATTATCGGCCCCTTCAAAAAAAAAAAAAAAAAAAGGATTGAGCCTTTAGGAGAATTTATAATAAGCTGTCAATCTATGAGTAATGCGATGTTTCGGCCTCTGCTGTTGAACACTATATGACTAAGCTTACTGTATATGTCTGCTGATTCGACATTATATCGAATTTAAATTTTATTCTTTGCTATGTTAATTGATGGTGGCCTACGGGTTGAATACCAGGCTGCAGAGTCAAAGGTGACTATGCAACTAGGGTCGAATTCTTCGATCGGCAGTAATTATCATCTCCTACACTGAAGAAGACTGCGCCTAGGACTGAATTTTACTTAGTATTTAATCCGTTACGCCATGGTTCCTTGTGGACCATTCTAGTATGAATTTTGGCAGCCTTAAACCTATTCTTGTATTTTAGATGTCCAGTCTTACTATTTATCACTATAGATCCATATTACTATACATACAACAATATATATATATATATATATATATATATATATATATTGTTGTATATATAGTAATGTATAGTAATTCGTGAAATAAATAAAATCTTGGCTGTTGTAATGTAACAAAATCTTGTTTACTTATATATCAATGAGGGTGTGGCATCGGCGGAATCCAAGAAGAAGCATCTTTACCTGACATACTTATTAATAAGAAGCTGTAGAACGGTTCCAGAGTGCTGGGACTTTTTCAGTGAGTGGATTCATAATTTTCTCAAGAGTATTAGTGAAATTGATGCAGTATTACACTAGATTCACTAGCATCTGCATTAATGCATGATGTGACACAAGGTCGAAAAATCAAAGTGTAGGACCTGTTCTGATACTACACTTCATCTTTTCTGTCTGCAGTCAGTGAAGAAGAAATCCTTCTAGCCTGAGGCAATTTTAATTTTTGTCCCAAGGTCGGTTTTTAATGTGGGGAAAATTCAGCTCTGTAAAAAGAGACACTCTGGATTGGGACACAATTTTAAATTGCCTCAGTCTAGAAGAATTTCTCTTTCACTGACCGAGGACAGAAAAAAATGAAGTGTACTATCAGAACAGATACTACCCTTTGCTCCTAACCAAAAGGCCAAGTTTGTCGAGACTAACTGACGTAGAACTTATTAGCTTCCCTCACAATGTGAAAAGGTCGTTTTACGAGGGTATAGTTAGCTCCCTCTCCCTAGGGAGGAGGTAATGTTTGGGAGGGTGCACCTCGTTTTGACATGGGCCACGAGGCAGGTTCCAAACGTCAGAAGCTCGGTCGGTATGAAACACATGTCAGGAAACCGAAGTGTCAAAAAGGTATGAGAAGCATTGTTGTCAACTGAGATTTTCAAAACCCACTAGATCGGGGGAAAAAATCTCCAGAAAATCGCTAGATTTTCGTTAGTGTTGAAAACTGAGATTTTTAAAACTCACTAGATCTAAAAAAAAAAAAAAATCTCTAAAAACAAAACAACTAGATTTTAACATCGTTCTATTTATCTTCCTCCCACAGGGTAAGATGTGACACAAGGTCGGGAAAGTGGGAAAGAACCAGCGCTCGAGAATTTGAGCACTCTGACTGTTTAAAAATTGCCTGGGCAGCCCTGTAGAAATGTTTCTTACATCTCTATGCACGAAATTGAATCAAGCAAACAAACACTGTATAACAACATACGAAATATAATTTATTTAAAAGGGTTACTTTACTATTTGATAAAGTAACAAAATATTGGACAGTGTCCAGAAAGGAAAATCAAAGAAGCGTCAACGTTGTGGTCTTGCAGGAGAGAGATGATGTTTCCTCGATCGCGTCTTGTTTCTCTCTGGCGATCTCGTCCCTAGACTCAACTGTCAAAGGAGTCCGGGGACAGCTAGGAAATCATACGCCCTGCAAGCCGATTGGTCAGTGTATGACCAATTTGCTCACAGGGGACAAGAAGAAATAGGTCCTATGTCCGACCGCTACATCCCCGTCGGCATTCCCCGGTAGAGGCGCCTCAGACAGTAAGCAATAAACTTACTCCTCCCCAAAGAGGGGAGGCAAAGCCTGGGAGAGTGCACCTCTTAGAACTGCACAGGACCGGCAACCCCCAATAGACCGGCGTAAATCCACACCCAAAGGCTCGGACAATACCGGTTTTATTAGGCGGAGTAATACAACATATATTTTGGGTATATTGAATAGGTTAGCTCCCAAAATGACCGCCAAATTTTATCGACTAGTTTTGCCTGTCTTTCGCATGAGGGTGTATTTTGTTTTGTAAGAAACAAATCATAAAATCAGTGTTTATTGAAAATTAAATTGAAATATATTACAAATTAGACATCACAATAATGGCGTATCCAAATAGTGAATTTTGCCGAAGAAATTCTCCCCCAAAAATCAGAAAATAAATTAATATTTGAGAAATAAAAATTATTAAAAGAAATTTGCAAAAATCAGACAACAAATTTATAAGTGGATTAATTGACATATTTTAGAACCGTTCTGAAGGGGAATTTAGGGCTTATGTGGGAAATGGCACAAGTTTATAAATAGGAAAAATGGCACAAGTTTATAAATAGGAAAAAAATGGCACAAAATGAACATTTCACGAGTTTATCAAAATCTTGGAGACAATACATAAAAGAAAAACATTAAAAAGAAATTTGATCTATATTTAAAAGTAATGAGGACCCTAAGCTACACCCCCTAAAAAGAAAATCGATTTTATAGCGATTTTTAAGAATAGTTAACAGAAAAGAACAAATAATCTACCTACCTGGATACGTTTTTTGTGTGTCTGAAAGTATTTTAAAGCACTTTTATTCACATTTTTATCTGAAATTGTGGTTGTGTGGGTGTCAAGCAAAATCTGCAGATTTTACAGAAAAAAAAACGCTAGCCGCGAGATAACATTTTTACTCGCTAGATTTCAAACAAATCGCCAGATCTAGCGGGAAAACCACTAAATTGGCAACACTGGCGAGAAGGGCGATAACTCCGCTCACCTCATTTCTGATTGTTAACCTCTCACCGATTGGTCAATTTTTTGTTCTTTCCCATCCTCGTTTTGATTAGTTGCTAAAAAGATTTATTTAATTTCAACACATGTGGGCCCTTGACCGGAATTGTTAATTTTATAAATTAGCATCACTCTCATTATATCTACTGCCTTTTTTATCCAATTTCAGGTAAGAAATGTTGCAACATCAATCCTTTTCTGGTTGTTTTATTCTACTATATTTGACAATTATTCTAAAATTCTTTATTTTAAACGACAATAAATTTGCGAATCCGTGAAACGCTTGTAGTACTTTTCAAACAAGTGCTAATGCGTTTTATTTGTTTTATTTAATTCAGATTTTAAATCCTTCTGAAATGTTAAAAAATTTAATGTTAACAACCAAGAGAAATACATTTAAAAATTATACACAATATCATTTAGTTTTATATTTTAAAAATCATTTTAAAATAAATTTCTTTCTTTTTAAATAGAGTGATTATGTACGGTCTCAACGTTCTAAATTCTCGTAAGAAATCCATGCTGTACGATGATTTGATAGGTTTTAAATTACATTCCGATGTAAAATTTAGTAACAAACTAAAAAATATTAATTAAACGATTCTTTTTACAAATTTTAAATTTCCTGTATTTGACTGAAGAGTGAGGCTGAGTTTTTTTTTCAATTAGTTAAAGAGTTTTTTCCCCATCTAATATTAAAAACAGAACAAAATGCAAAGTTATCTTAAAAACATCTATATTAAATATGTTATTAATATTTTTACTGTTACTACATCTTAAATTGTAATGTAATTTTAAAACTACAAATCGAATAATCGTGAATGACGAAAATAGCATTTCGGACGCTGAAAACGTACATAACAGGATTGAGTTATTCTTGTCTTTTTTTTCTTATTATAAATGATATTTTTTTGATGGATTTTTAAAGCAATTGAAATAAAATTGCGATTTTTTTTTTTCCTTGTTTTAGAAATTTATATTCCTAATTTATTTACCAACACATGATGTCAGATTTACATTTAAATTAAAAGTCTCCCGTTTTCAAGACGGACGAAATTGAGTTTCGTTTTCATTTAAGTTTTCATTCATTCATACTGAACATTCCTTCTAGTTGAGTTTTATTTTTTTTGTTAATGTTAGGTTATTGTTAATCACATTAGTTATGCATCGTAAATGGAATTAAAAACTGTTTGAATTATGCAAATATAAAAGAATGTTTCCAAAGTAATTTCGTTAATTACCGTTAATTAGCGATTTTCAAGAATACTTAACAGAAAAAAAGGTGAAGATAAATGTCAACAAATAAATGTTACCAAACACAATAAAAGTTACTTTTCTACTAACCTGCCTATTTTTTTAGGGCAATGTTCAAGTACGACTAACTCTAAGCAAAGTTGTTTCCAACCGGAAACGGTGTCCGTTCGAAATTGGTTCCGATAATAAAAACCTCCTGTTTTGGTTAGTTTTTTACTGAATTTTATTTTAAATAATTTATTAGACAAAAAAAAATAATTACAGTTACTAAAAATAAATAATCACAGTTACTGAAAATAAATAATCAAAAATAATACAATAGGTTGTTTCAGAAATCATAGTACTGTTATTATATGGCCGAAGTAATTTTACTTTTACTTGTCGACGCCAGAGAAACTCCTGCAGGTAGCTATTGAAATGTGCTGCACTTGTACCTCGCATGCACCTGAATTTGTCTTTAGCGTGACTCCATGAGCCTTCAATACGATTAGTGTGGATTGTATTGTCTACGGGATCCACAAAATTATACGTGTGGTTTACCACATCATGGTTAGGTAGGGCATTGTAGGCCCTGCCAACCATTCCAACGTTTTCTTTTCTCCATTTGTGTCCATTAGTAACACTTGCAAGGAGATAGTGCGCAACCGACATTCATCTGCGGTTAGTACGTCTTGTACGATATAATTCATTATCATAAAATACAAAAGAAATAAAACCAGAAAATTGACTACCAGAAACTAGAGAAAATTAAACTAAAGAATACCGGAAGTTGTTAAGTACAAAGTATTATCGGGTACGGATGGCGGCGTAACACCGTAGCAGCGCCGCAGAAGCTGCTCGTACAGTTAGTCGTACTTGAACATTGCCTTTTTTAGTTTTGTTTTAAAGTATACTAAAGCGCTTTTTTTTTAATGTCCCCCTTAATCTGGATAAGCACCCACAATTTTATTAATGTATTAAATAGTTGGTACTTCTATCGATCCTGACCCAGTCGCTGTGAATTTCGCGTCGGCAACGTTCGGGCATGCTACGTAAACACCCGAGAGATGACGAGCCGATACGTTGCTGCGTCGTATTTTTTTTTTTTTTTTTCAGTTTTATTTTCGGGAAACTGACAAATCATAGCGGAATTAATGTTAATAAAACAATGCTAAACAACTGTTAATAAACAATAATACCTTTTCTTTCTGTCAAGCGGCACATGTAATAGGATTTCGGGCTTTTCTTTTCCTGGCAGAAGGAAATGACTTCTTCGCGAGATTCAACTCTACTACACAGCTCTTCGTAATTCAGTTGGGTGCATGTTCAGTGTTTCGGCCAGACGGAAAAATTATTTATTTATGAAAACAATATTATGTACTTACTCAGTGGTATTTTATTGTTCAATGTTGAAAAAAGTATGAACAATTATCCACTAGAACTTTAATTACAAATATTTTTCCGTATCGTACAAGTCACTTCGATGACTATGATTCCATCTTCATTCGGTGGACACAAATCAAGGGCAGATAATTTGCAAGGGCAGGTAATCATGCAAAAGGGTTATGCCAGATACACAGTTACAATTTAATTACTTTAATTTTATTTACTTTCACATTAAATATACTCATTACAATAAATTGTTTTTTATTTTTTCTATTTTTTAAATGCGTATTATCTGCCCTTGACTTGCAAGCTCAGATAGTGAGGTTGAAATAATGAATCAAGATACACCAACATTCGTTGTAATACAATCTATTGAAGATAGACCGATAACTGAAATAGCGCCCTTTAAAATAGAACAAATCTTTTAAAAAAAAAAACAACCTAAAACAATTTAAAAAAACTTTCAAATCGAACAATGTTAATCGAAGTTAAAAAAAAAATTCAAGTTGAAAGAAATATTAAAGTGGAAGTTTCGTTGATATAAAAATCAAGGCTTACCTCCACCAATGTCTAAACTATTCAAAAGATGGCGTTAAAAGCTCCAAACTCTCATTATGCAAAATGGACAAAATAAAGACTAATCTAAAAAGAAAAAAACAATGTAACGGACGTTTAAAAAGAAAATGGAGAAACCATAAATACAAATACGTACATATTAAATTTTGGTAAAAACGTATTGTAGTATCCATATGGAAAAAGGGTTGAAGAAAGTGTTTACGGATGCCTGTGTGAAAGTGATACAACAATTTTTTTAATTCATATTAATTTCAGACTTTTCTTTTTTTTCATATTAATTTCACACTTTTCTTTTTTTCATATTAATTTCAGACTTTTCTTTCATCATATTCTAATAATTAACATAATACAGACTATTTTAAAGATAAGTTATTTGATTGTTTTCAAAACTTTAAAATAAATTTCATTGAAGAAAATAAACAAAGTAGAATAATCTTTTTTTTTTTTTTCAAAAAATAATGTTTTTGAGCACCGGAATGTGTTTTTCTTTTTTAATATTTAGTGAAAATAATGTTTTTTGGGAGGGTTACGGTTAGGGGTTACGGTTAGGGTTTAAGGAAATTCCCTAACCTTAAGAAAAAAGTTTGATTCCGGAAGTTACTGGATTTCCAAGAAAAAAGGTTTTGACTATTACAAAAAAAATGTTTTGAAAATAAAAACAAATAAATTATTTTTCAAATAGTCTGTATTATGTTAATTATTTGAAAGAAAAGTCTGAAATTAATGACAAAAAGGAAAGTCTGAAATTAATATGAAAAAATTAAAAGTCTAAAATTAATATGAATAAAAAAAATTGTATCACTTTCAGGCATCTGTAGACACTTTCTTCAATCCTTTTTCCATATGGATACTACAATACGTTTTTACCTAAATTTTAATATACCAAAATCACCAAGTGAAATTGAAGTAGGACATATAAAAGTTAAAGCCTACATACCAAATCTACTCTGATGTTTTAACTGTCAAAGGTTTGGTCACCATCAAGACAGGTGCAATAAACCTCCAGCACGCGGAAGATGCAGTGAAAACATAAAACATGCAGACTGCCAAAAGGAGGCAAACTGCTCTAACTGCAAAAAAAAAAAAATCACCTCGCAAACTCCAGAGAATGTGAAGTCTGGAAAAAGGAAAGAGATATACCTAGGTTGAAATATACCAAAGGAAGGAAAGAAAATAATTGAAACAACAAAATATGCAGAAATAACCAAAAGATACAAACCAACAAAGACACCAAATATACAACCAAACTGAAATATTACCTGATGTAATTACACAACTTATAAACGAGATGAGAACACTAATATACAAGAAATGAAAACTATCATTTAAATAGTCACAAAAAACAAACAAGTTTCGAAAGAAAACTCAAATACCAAACAACCAAAAAACACAAACAAAATCAAACAAGGAGAACTCGAAGCCCTTCCCTCATGAAACTCCTAGTAAGGCAACCGGAAAAGAAACCTCAACCAAGGGACAGAGTTACAGAAAATCGACCTCAAAATCAAAAAAATACTCCAACGAAAAACAGATTTGAGACCCTGGAAACTATTGAAACAAAAAGAAATCTTACATATAAATAAAATTCAAACAAAAAAGAAATCTGACTCTAAAACAGCACTTGCAAAAAATTAAAAACATGGCTGCCCATAAGAACAACACATATTCTGCAAAGGAACTGCCGAGGAATTAAGGCAAACTATGAAGAAATCAAACATCTCATGATGAACACCAACTTAAACATAGTTTGCTTACAAGAAACGTACCTAAAGGAATCTGATAATATATCCTTTAAGGGATACGGTATATATATAACAAAACCAATAGATTATTGCCAGATAATAGATTTATAGGAGGCTCTTCAATCCTGATAAAAAAAATCAATACTTCAACACCCACATACAGGCAATAGATGTAAAAGCTACACTCCACTGCACATTAATAATATGTTCAATATACATTCCACCAAATATAAACTTAAAAAGATCATTTAAATAATTTGATAAACCAATTTCAGACACAAATGGCAAAATCATAGAAACAATACTTGAAACAACAGATATGTTTGCTAAATAACAAAAGCTACACTTACATACACCCAGGAACAGGTTCAATGTCAGCCATAGACCTATCAATCTGCTCTCCCACCATCTTCATGGACTATATTTGGAGAACCCACGATGACCAATGCGGAAGTGATCACACACTTATATTCATAGATACCAATAAACCAATAACAGAGGACAAAATACCCCAGTGGAAAATACACAAAGCCAACTAGCCCCAATTTCAAGACCTATGTACATCCTTAATTAAAAAAAAAATTCTCAAAGAACCAAACCCTATCACAAGACTGACAAATATTCTAAAACAGATAGCAACAGAAACAATCCCGAAATCCTCAACAATCACACATATCAAACAAAACACTTGGATCAATACAGAATGTAAAGAAGCCAACGAAAAAAAGCAAAAAGAATGTTTGAAACAAACCCTACCACAAGCAATTTACAAAAATATCAACAAAAGCATGGCACATTATTAAAAAACAATATATATCCAAGATAAGCACCAATAAAGAAAGTATGGGACATGATGAGGAAAATGACTACATCCAAATTTCACTTTAAAAAAAAAAAAACAAATGAGGGGAAAAATGTACAGAAAGGGAAGATATTGTCAACCTGTTGGCGGGAGAATTTGAAAACAACTCCCCGAGCAAACGGTGCAATCCTACATTTAAAAAACTTAGGAACAATACTGAAAGGCACAAACTAAACTTCACATCAGACAATACAGAAAATTACAACCTCCCATTTACTATCACTGAACTGAAAGACTCTTCTCAAAAGATTCAATGATACAGCAACAGGACCAGATGATATACACTATCAATTTCTGAAACAATTACCAGCAACATCTCTAAAAATACTATTAGAGATTTTCAATCAGATTTGGTACACAGGCAACATGGCAGGAAGCCATAATCATACCAATACCGAAATCAGAAAAAGACCCAACAAACTACCGACCTATTTCTCTAACTAGCTGTTTGTGTAAGACAATGGAGAGATTGAAGTAGTATATAGAGAAATATCAGTGCATATCCAAATACTAAAGTGTTTTTCGACAAAACCGAAGTATCATCGATCAACTAGTACGACTTGAAACCTTTATCAGAGATGGTTTTGTAAAGTGTCTTCATGTTATCGCAGTTTTTTTCGACCTCGATAAGGCATATGACACTACATGGAAGTATGAAAGACCTACAACAGAGGTATAAAAGGTAGACTAACCATATTTATACAAAACTTTCTCTCAAATCGTATTTTCAGAGTTAGAAATGAATCAACAATGTCAAAACTACTAACAAAAGATGGGAGTACCCCAGGGCAGCATTTTATCAGTGACACTTTTTATAATAAAAATAGTGTCATCCAGGAGGTTAATCCTGAATTTGAGAAAGCTCTATTTGTGGATGACTTCTCTATTGCCTGATCATCCCCACACGTGTTAATAGCAGAACAAAAGATGCAAAACTGCATTAATAAAATTGAAAAATGGGCAAACGTAAATGGATTCAGATTTTCTAAAAACAAAACAGTATGCATACATTTCTGTAACAAAAGAACGCTACATCCTGACCCGCAACTCAAAATAAATAATACCAACATTAGAGTTGGGCGGTTTCATTTTTTTCCCCTTAAAACCTCGGTTTACGGTTCGGTTTTTTGGTGTTTTTGAAAAAAAAATTTTTTACTATGGAAGCTATTCATTCTCTTGTGTGATGATTAGTTATTATTCAACGTTTAGTTGAATTATGCCACTGTTTCGATAATTTTGTGACTGAATCATTCTCCATGATATGAATCATAACGATTCCTGCGTTATTTTGCCGGTTCATGTATATTTAACTAAATTTTTAAACATACAGTGACGCCCGGCACAATAATTATTTACTAATGTAAAGGGATCGTTATTATGCCGGTTCTTTTTTTTTTTTAAACCTAATTGTTATGGCCTTACGAAAGAAAAGGTAATGAAATAAATAAGGGCAAATATTTAAAAACAATTTGTTTTCAACATCAGTTGTGTCGGTTAAAGAAATAAAAAATCGACCTGCCCTATTGTGTCGGTTAAAGAAATATCTACTTTTAATACAAAGAAACATTAAAAGTAAAATAATTAAATGAACGGAAATATTAGAGACAATTAAATTATTTAGTCGGATTTCATTTGCTGTAAAGCGTATCTGAAATCCGGCTAAAGAATCTAATTGTCTCTAATATTTTCGTTCATTCAATTAATTTTTATTTTTAACTGCTACACATTTTAATCCAAGGTTGAATTGTTTTACAAACAAACATTGTGAAGCGGCAGCACTTTTTATACCCGCCACGGGAGCCGGAGATACCACGGGCACCAGTAGGCGTGGCTCAAATGAACCAAACAATCGCAATCATTTTAAAATAGATATTTTACCTTTATTATTAAAAAAATACTATTTTTCTTTTCGGTTTATTTTTATTTAGTTACTTTTCATAATATAATTAATGTTGATGAATTTTCCCAACATTACTAAGTCTGCTCTCGATTTAAGTAATTGAAATTAAGGAAAGTCATATATAAAGAAAAAAATAAGCAACAAATAAATGTTACCAAAGGCAACATAAATTATTCTGCTACCTACCTGTATAAGTTTATTTGTTTATTTTATTATTTATTTTGATAAATGATTTTTTTAAATAAAAATAAATAATAAAATAAACAAATAAACTTATACAGGTAGGTAGAAGAATAATTTATGTTGCCTTTGGTAACATTTACTTGTTTAATTAACTTGTTAAAAATGTGCTTTAATAGGTGTTGCTTCGTAATCCTTGAACCAAAGCCAAACTTTAAAAAATAATGAAGTTATTAAGTTGTTGAATTAACTTGTTAAAAATGTGCTTTACAAAGGAAAGATTTTAATGTAAAATTCTGATTTTCTTTATGAAGAAAAACTTCGATAATGTTAAAATATACAGAAAATCACTGGATTTAAACAGTTTCTATTTTAAAATGTTCTTTCAATGAAATCGTAAAATAAGTCAGAATTTTGAAGAGTTCACTCCTAATCGAATCAACCGGAAGTAAAAATTAATTTTACCGTTATTTTAAAATATATTGTCGCTTAAAATCAATCAGGCAAAGTTTAATTAAAAACAAACAAAAAAAATCAATCAGGCAAAGTTTTAAATTATAAATAAAATTTCGTTTGATAAAGTTTTAAATAATACAAAAAAATTAATTTAAATAATAAAAAAAAAATTATAGTGAAATAAACACAAGCCGGCAAAATAACGTAAGACTCATTATTGTGCCGGGTGTCACTGTATGTTTAACAATTTAGTTAAATATACATGAACCGGCAAAATAACGCAGGAATCGTTATTTTGCCGGGACTGGCAATATAGCCTATTCGTAAGTTTTAAGGTGTTGACTGTTGTAATCAAAGTTCGGATACCTTTTCAACAGTTAACTCGTTAAAACAGTGACCAAAGATTCATGAAAGATTTCTGAAGAATAAAACTGAGTTTGAATATACATTCTATCTAATTCTTTAACCCATCAGAAGCTAAAATATAACTCAGAAATGCAAGAAATTAAAAAACGAAAATTTATTTAAACAAAATAATTTTACAAATAAAATTAAGCAAAAATGATGATGAAAATGAAATATTGTGAATCAAATAGATTTTCGACATACGGAACGCGTTTAATTTTTTCTTTTTCATTTGAAAATGCTAAAAATACGATGTCATGTCTGTCGTATTTCTCTATTTTTCATTTGAAAATTCAAAATGTTAATGATAAACAAACTGTAAACAAAGATTTCTTCCTACAAGTCAATTAAATGTTTTATCATATATTTGTTCAATCTGTCCTCTTACTAATATAACATTTTTTGGTAATATTCCATTTTATTCAAATCGAAAAATCTTTTCAACCGTGTTTCCTTGTATATGGTGGCTTACTGTAGTAAAAACACAATACCGAATGGTTACGGTTTTAAAAAAAAAAAAAACGATTCGGTATGGAGACGAAACCGAAAAACCGCGTTTTTTCGGTAAAACCGCCCATCTCTAACCAACATACCAATAGTTCAACAAACCAAATATTTAGGGCTTATTCTTGATAGCAAACTGAATTTCAAGGACCACATAGAAAATTTAAGACAAAAATGTATTAAAAGCTTAAATCTCTTGAAAGTCATATCAAAAATTGACTGGAGAACTGATCATAAAATGAAGCTACTCATTTATAGAGCATTGATCAAATCAAAATTAGATTATGGCAGTATAATCTATAGTGCAGCCCGTGAGTCATACCTTAAAAAACTACAACCAATATAAAATCAAGGACTAAGATTATGTCTGAGTGCCTTTCGTACCTTTCCTATGCAAAGTCTCCATGTAGAAGCCAATGAACTCCCATTACATCTAAGATGGGAAACGCTTTCACTCCAATATATGCTAAAAATGTCCCCAATAATCCAACATATAAAAAAATATTCACATCACAATACACCCACTTTTACACCAGTAAACCCATAATCATACATCCTCTAGGAATATGCATTAAAGAAGCCAGCTCTCAAATTAACAATAACCCGACAACATATCGCGATGGACAAACTCAAATATACCACCATGGATGCTAACTAAACTGAAAATAAATCCTATACTGAGACAGGAAAACAAAAAAGAACTAACCCTGAAAACGACTACCAATACAGATTTGGCGTATTTAGAGAACAATACACAAAACATATAGCAATCTATACAGATGGGTCTAAAGATAAGGAAAAAAATTGGAGCAGCTACCACTAGCATCTATAAACAAAAAACTATAAGGCTACACAACGACACTTCTATCTTTACTGCTGAAATGCAAGCAATAAACATGGCAATTGATCTTGTAAGGGAATTACCTTAATATTTACAGACTCCTTATCTTCCCTCATTGCCCTAGAAGAAAGATCGTACCACCGTTACATCTCAGCATACTGGAAAAACATAACTTGGTGAAAACCCAAAAGGAAGTAATCTTGGCATGGATACTAAGCCATGTTGGTATTAAAGGCAATGAAAAAGCAGACAAATTAGCCAAACGAGCCCTTAACAAACATAAATAATATCAAAATACCATGTACAGATTTTAAAAGAAAAGTCAAAGGACACATGAAAAACAAAATGGCAAGCAATATGGAACACCTTTCCTCAAAACAAGTTGTATGAACATAAACCTATAGTCAGAACAGAAAACAAAAATGTGACCACTAATCAAAGGAATGACACAGTATTAACCCGTATACATATTGGACACACAAGACTGATCCACATACACCTACTTGGAGAAGATGAGCTTCTGTGTAACCATTGCAATGAAGGACAAACGATAAAATGCATACTAATCAAATGCAAAAAAATATTCACATATACGCAGCAAATATTACAAAGCAACAAATATAAAAAAATTATTTGAAAATATAGCTCCATCTAAAATAGTAGGATTTCTTAAAGAAACCAACTTGTACAAAAATATTTTTTTTAAATTAAAAAATCCAATGTTAACAAAATAATATCAGACAAGAAAAATGCCAATTAACTTGAATAGGAAAGGTAATTATCTTGTCACCAAGCAGACCATTTGAAAAATTCTCTTCAAAAGAATGACCCAAATAATACCTTCCTTCCCATGCCCAAAGCATACCAAAATCTGAACATCAAACAAAACGATCATGCATTAAGAATAGTTAAATCCTATACGCTAAAAACAAAAAACAACTCCCCAAAGAAACATTGCTAAAACTCTGAATCCGAGAAGAAAAAAAAAAGTTTGACTTGAGATGACCTTATAATAGTTAAAAAGTCGTTAACCACCAACAAACAAAAAAAACAAAACAGTATTTTGCTTTATTTTCGTTTTTTGAGCGATTATCGAAACTGTAATTTAAGCTTTTTTTGTTTTTCCATTCTAACTGAACAGGTGGATACCAGGTACCAGGTTTGTTTTGAACAAAAAAGCTTTAAAAAAAGTTAAAACACAAATAAACTTATCCAGGTTAGTGGAAGAGTAACTTATTTTGCCTTTTGTAACATTTATTTATTTATTTATTTTTTTCTCACCTTTTTTCGTTTTGTGTAGCTGTCATTATAAATGCCCATTTAGCGTAATAAACTCCTGGCACTGTCAAAATTTAATAATTTTTGAAAATTTCGGTGCTTATTTACTTTTGCTCTGACATGTTAGGCCTCTCTTAAAAAAAAAAAAATAGCTAAAGAAATGTATGAACTTTTGTCGAAAAATATCAGGATAACAAGAAGCTAGCCGAAGAGCGAGGTTGCGAAAAAAATAAAAACTTTCTTTGCGACCATCTCATTAGGTCTAATAACTGCCGTAGTGTGATGAGAAATAGACAACCAACGCTCTCCAGTAGTGAGGAAGGTTTTTATAACAATTGAACGCCCTCCTCTACTGGTATAAATTCTCTGCGATAACTGTTCTTCGTCTTAGATGTTGGAAGATCCTCAGTCGCCGGCAGCTACACTCTAAGTCAGACGCTCTTCTTATTTTCTACACTTTATGTACTTACGTGGTAACTGAAAAGAAGACTACACCAAAAATTACGCGAATTCATCTAGTATTTATTAAAATGAAAAAATGGTCATCATATTTTATAAGGGAGATAACTCAAATTTTTTGGTTTTCCGGAAAATGACATAACTCAAAATTTACTTTAGTTTAATAAAATGTTGTTTTTATCTTATATCATACTTATAATTTTCCAAAATTGGTAAAAAAAAAAAAATTATCTCTCTTGCCTAATCATAATAAATACTGGATGAATTTGCGTAATTTTTGGTGTACAGTCTTTTCTGCTACCATGTAAATACATAACGAAATTTATACATTTCTTTAGCTATTTAAAAAAAATTTTTTAAGAGATGCTTAGGTCGGAGCAAAAGTAAAAAAGCATTAACATTTCTTACGGAGAGGATTTTTAAACAATAGTGAATCATATTCCATTAAAAAAATTTAAGAACATTTTTTTTTTTTTTTTTTTTTTTTTTGACAATTTATTTTCTCGACAAAAAAAAAAAGTTTAGGATTGGGATGTCATATCGAAATAAAAAAAAATATCTGACCTATGTACCTGTGACGGAATGCATATATCGTATACCAAAAATCACGTAAATTGAAAAGTATTTTTTATTTTATAAAAGAAAATCAAATTTTATCGGTAAACGAGTATCATCGCCATATTGGACATAATCAAGGGAGGTAAGTCAAACTTTTGCGGACTAGGGAAATAGCCTGGAAGTTTATCGATAAAATTTGATTTTCTTTTGTTAAAAAAAAAAACTACTTAATCAATTTACGTGATTTTTGGTATACAACATATGCATTCTGTCACGGGTACGTACACCATAAGGATATTTCTTAATTAAAAAATTTTTTTTTTTAATGACGTCCCAATTTTAAACTTGGAGCAAGAAAATTATAATTGTTTAATCACGTTTTATTTGAATTGCGGAAATTTCAAAGTATCAATGCCAGGAGAAAGACACGGCACACCCAGGCCTTTAATTGTTCCTGTTGTAGGAACTCATGGATGAGATCAGTTGGGGGGGGGGGGTATAAATGGTGTCTTTGGAGCCTACAAGATAATCTGAATGACAAAATCGAAACTATTCAGTGACTAGCAAGAGGACGTCTGATCTGTACCTCTAACATTTGTATAGTATGTCCAGATGCATCCTTTTGTTTGTACACAAATCAAAGTTTTCGGTGGGTCTGTATGAGCTGCAAGGCAACAGTCTGTCCGTAATAGCTCCTTTAGTGGTAGTCATCTGACCGTAACCCAGCTCGTATATACCCTTCATGTATAGGCATGTGATTTGCCACGAACGAGTATTAAACGCGAGGCACCGTTAGGTTACAATAACATGACAGCTGTCGATTGGAGCAACTTCTGTCGCAATGTTTGTGAGGCGTACCTCATTCGCAACCCTTCACAAGTTGGTGGTACTGCAGAAAATGGGGAGCCCTTAGTTGTAGGAATCAATGAAACAGTTTTTTTATCGGAAATATCACCAAAGTCAGTGGCTTCCGGATCATTGGGTATTCGGCGAAGTGGAGCGAGGATCTGGAAAGTGCTTCTTTATTGAGGTGCCGGACAGAAGGGCTGCAACATTGTAGACAGCTATATTACAATACTACTTCTCGGTACACACTGTTGTAGAGTCCGGTCACCTGAGGAGTTTTTTGTCCGGACACTTGGGCAGCACCACTACTCTTGGGTGATCCGTCTTACAACTAAGAAAGTAGACAAGTAAATTATGGCAAAGAAGAGAAGACAAACGCAGATGAACAGTTCAAATAAGGTTTATTTACCATAAAGGTAATAATGTGTGAAGGAAAGCTGAGGTGGGAGCAGGAAAGGCTGGATTGAGGAAGCTTGAACAGCAGGAAGGATGTTTCCGGACCCTGGATAGCAGGAAAGGCTGGGTCGACAGGAATTAGGCAAACAACAAGTGGGGAGAAAGTTGTTTGGTTCGCGATAGTTCATTACAGGAAGTTCTCTGCTCACCCCGGATTGACTTGTCAACTGTCTGTAGCTTCCAGGCTTCCATAAAACATCTTGCAGAATGCACTCGCCCGTCATGCCAAATCTGCACCTTCATGCATGAAAAAGAGGTTACCGACTTTAGGACTTTGCTTGTCCAGATTCAGAGGATCCTCAAGACTTCATTACACCAGCCGGCCTGTATGAAAAGAAATCTAGAATGAGTGTTCAGACCGTAGACGAATGTGTGTGCATGTTCATTCGAATGCCTTACTGGCATCAGCGATGTGAATAGGTGTCTTCAGACCGCTACAATGGCTTATAGTTATTTGTCAGATGTTCCTCTTGTCCCACAACAAAATGCGACTGTTATGTTGCTCCATGATACGCTCTTCGTGCGTTGTTAATAACGCTTCACATAAAGTTAGGACACCTCCAACGGACACTGAATGCATCAGGTGGTGACTCAATACCTTTTCTTGAACATGGCTAAGCCCGTAAATGAAGTTGTATCTTCATTTCATAAGTGTGCTTCCTTGAAGAATTCCTCACGCATTACTCTCTCGATCCAGCAAAGACTTTACTGAACTCTCTCAGGCTCAAGTCTGCTGCTGATATCATGAAACAGAACTGACAACTAATCTTTCTCTTGCAAGAGTCAACTCTTACATCATCATGCTCTTTGTACCAGATGAGCAAATAGAAACATTGCTGGGAGCCGTTGTCAAGACCTTTTTGCCCATCAGAAATCCACCTATGATTATGAGGAGAGATTCTGCTCTAAGCTTCAATGTGAGGGTGTATATGTTTATATATTTGCTGGGACATAAAAATGCTAAGGTTGGTGTCTAAGGATGTGGATGTAACACCTGCAGTGAATATTGCTTCCAATGATGTGAACTTATCTTTTTTGATCAGAGTGGCAGTCGCTCAGTGTGGGATCGGTTCTGTGCAAATCCTTTTCTTAATTAAAAAAGATCTTCCTGCTTAAAACCTTGCTTGACAACTAGCTTCACAAATGGTCAAGCAATGACAATGCTCAAACACAAGTTTTAAGCCATCATATATTTATGGGCTGACCATAAAAATCTTTAGTTTTGGGATGGTGTCAGCAGAAAGTTAAGATATATATTTTAAAAATGTTTAAATAATGTAGGAAATTTTATTTGAGATTTATTGAGACGGATGCCGACATTTTGCCACTAAGTTCATTTATAACAAGCTTGTATTTAGTTTTGAAGCAGAAATCCGTTTTTGAATTTGGTAGCAATTTCTTGGAAGGAGGAGGTTTACATTGTTTTCATTGGCTGATAGATATGTAATAACAGTTGAATTTTTGGTGCTAATTTCTGCCTACAGGCACCTAGTTTTCAGTTACTGGTGCTACCAGATCAGGCTGTCTGAAGATACTGGCTTCCTGACTAAAAATGCACCAAACATTGATGTTAGTTTTTTTTTTCCTTTCCCTTTGCAAAGCTCAATCATGTTCTGCAAAGCCAAAAATAAAACAATTTTCCTTTACAAAACAACCAAACCAAGCACCATGAATAACTGAAGAAACGGCTTTCTTTCACTACAAGTATTATATTCAACGAAGATGTGTATTTACAATTTTCTCTTGAAAAAAATGATGTGTTTTTTACTTTTCCCATGGATGAAATAGGCATTGAGATAATCACAGATTTGACAAATCAGATCATAAAAAAGGGTTGTTCTTAAAGGCTGCGATCTTAGTTTAATTGTGAACTATTACAACTGGACAGAGGTAATTACAGAGGTTTAGTTGATAGATCAGCTCCTGAAAGTGGTTGAGAGAATTGAGCAGCAAAAAAGAAGATAAACATAGATGTTTGGTTTCATGCCTATGCGAGGTACCACTGATCTTGGTAAGGTGTATTTTGTTTTTGTACAAAACTCAGGAATTACAATTATGTTTGATAAAAATTTCAACTTGAATTATTTCCCATTGAAGATTTTTTTTTTTAAACAGAAAAATAAAAAAACCTACAGAAAAGTTTCATTTGGATTTATTATTTTTGATAACTTTTATTCAACTTGTGTAACTGTTTGGAGCTTATACAGTCAGCCCTCATGGCAGCCAATATTGGCTCCGTAAAATCCGGTAACGGCCAAAAGGTAATTACACAAAATGAAACCCGGGTTCCTGAAAAGAAAAGACATTTATTGGTTTATTTTTTTTACTGATAGATATGTTTACAATGTCAAATATTTTAGTTTTGTAAAAAAAAAATTGTTTTTGTAATTATTGTTTCCTAGTGTTTATTATAAAAAAAGTTTGAATCCAGTTGGTTCCATAGAATCACTTTCACTTATGGATGTTGACAACCATTACGTGGTCCCTCCTGCAAAAATGCTAACAACAGAATCATGCCGGTCATCAAAGTTGTATCGTGTTGATTCACACGAATTTACTTACTTTACTTTATATAAATATTGTATAATTTTAAGAAGTTTTGAATATCGATACTTCTGGCAATCATAGTACATCTAAACATTCCAACGTGATATTCACACGTCAAAGAATTCTTTTTTCATATATTTTAACATCAAATTCTTTCAGAATGTCTCAGAGTTTGGATGAATGGAATCCGCAGAAAGAAGCCTTTCAGAATGGAGACTTCAACAGCTACGATCGCGGACCTGGCAAATATATTGGCAGTAACAATTACAAGTAAGCTATAAAACGATAAATTCTCTTCCTTTTCTGTATATTTTATATTCTTGCATATTGATGATCAAACCATCTCATTAACCTTCATTCTCAAGTGGCTTTTGGCCTTGTTAAGTAGTGATTCATTTGGGGAAAAAAAAACGAATATAAAAGATTTGCAGGTTCAGACGTTTTAGAAAACACTAGGCAAAGTGTCAATTTCAGTTGTCAATGGCATTGATCCTTTTATCGTCTCGTTGCTTTTGCTCCGGTGGGAACAACTGACTGCTTTGATGGCGGTTGACGTAGTCGCTATGCAAATTATCCATCCCATGCATCTGTTGAGTTTCAAGGCCTCCATACATAGCACAGCCAATTTTATGATGGGTTTGGGGGAATAGACTCCACTAATTTCAATTAAAATTATTTATTCTAGAATAAATGTGCGAGTGTCGCAGAGGCCTGATCAAATTTCAAACTTCACTCTTTATGTAATTTGCTGAGGTAGACTTTTTCCATTCTGCGTTCCATGCCTTTTTTATTTTAGCTATCTCTCATCAGTTAACGGGAATTGAGCTCACGTAAAAAGGTTTCAGTTTTGAATTCTTGGAAGCTTATCAATAATAAGGCACTTTCAGAAGGCCAGAGATTACATGGAGATAAATGTGTCAAAAAAAAAATGATATATGAGATTATATCACACTAAATGAAATTTATGTAGATCAAAATGATTTCCAAAGAGACTAAATTTCCATTACAAAAACAACTTCAATACTTGGCATTAAATTTATTTAAAAATTTATACAATGTTTTAAATATACGATACTAAAGCTAAGTTAATCAATGTTTGTTTCCCTAATATTTTTAAATTTTAATCCACAAAATAAAGGTTAAAATATTCCCTTGTTTGGGGATTGAGTTATGTTTAAAAAAAAAAAAATCAAAAAAATCAAAGCAAAAAAAAACTTGCATTTTAACTTAGCAATACACGTCGACCAAAAAACTGTTTGGATAATCACAAATTTCAGGATAGTTATATTAAAATAGTCATATCTTAAAATCTAAAGCACTTTAAGTGCTCAAAATACCATCATTTTGTTAGGAAATGAATATCCTTTCAGATGCACTCATGAATAATAATATACATTATATATTTTAAAGAGTTTTGAGCAAATAAAGGAAAATGTTAACGCTATTTTTGGCAATTTACGTCACTTTTTTTTAACCCCCCTTCGTTTAAAAGTCTCGTACCATTGCTCTGTGTGGAATTTCGTCCTGAAATTTAGAAACTAATCAGGGAAAGCATCACTTTTAATGTTTGTCGGTATACAGAAGTAATTCGGCTCATTCATTTTTTTGAAATTTAAAAAATAAACCTTCAACACGGCGTCGGTTGAACATTTTTGAAAAATACATTTCCGTCGCCCAATTAGTAAGTAAATCAATCTTTTTACTTTTTTATGCATTAAAATTATAATTGTATATATGTGTTCTCTTTTGGTAGTAATAATATTCCATTACCCTATCTGAAAAAAAAAAAAACGTTTTCTATTTATAGTTTGAAAAACTGATTGTAGTAGCAGCAGTAATAGCTATAAACACGAGGCGATTTTTGTTTATTTTCATTCTAGAACGGATTTAAAAATTTTTAAAATATGAATATAGAAAATGTTACATTTTTCGTACCCAACTAGTAAATAAATTAATCTTTTATCTTTTTTTATGCATTAAAATTATAATTGTATGTTTTGTCTTTCCGTAGTAGTAATTTTAAATTACCTTATCCGAAAAAATATTGTCCTTTTTTTGAGCGAAAGTCAACAATTGCTGCTAATATTGCTGATATAACAATCAGCAGCAGCTAATGATAACCGAGTCTTGTAAAGCTTTGTAAAAATAAGACAAAAATTCTTGTGCTTAAAAAATTTAATCCTATTTGATTCTTTTATAAAAAAAAATACTGGTTTTCACTCAACTTTCGAACTTCTAGTAGTAATGACTTTCTAATCGCCAATTTTAAAAAAAAATTAAGATTCTACTTTTTTAGGCGATTACGTGTGAACACCCTTAAAGTCTTGGCGAAAAAAAGAAAAAACAAAACAACAAAAAATAATTTAGAATTAGAGTGGGGGATCAGTTTCGCATATAAATTTAATGTAAAATGATCTCCGATTTCCCGGCCATTCTTGCCTTTTAGTGAAATTTATAAAATAAATAATTACTCTACCATTAACTCTAGGTACGACTAACAAGCCCACCTCCTAAAAATGCCTTCTTGAACGTATCGTACCATTAACCTTAAATATGAGTGGCAAGCCACCCCCTAAAAAACTCCCTTAACCCTAACACTGTCTGAATGGCAACCTCCATCCAAAACAAAACCCCTTCCTTAACCTTATCACTAACCCTAAGTCCGAGTAGGAAGCCCTAATCCTACAACAAAAGCCCATTAAAACATAATCGTCTAAAAAAAAAAAAAAAAAAAACGCACAGGATTTATTTCCTATAGAAAAAAAATTGATTAATGCCCTAAAACGCTAGAATGGCCCGGAAATGGTGAATTATTCTACATTAAATATATGTGAAACTAATCCCCCACTCGAAATTCTAAATTGTTTTTTTTTTCTTTCTGCTAAGTTTTCAGGGTGTCTACACTTAATTGCCCCTAGCCCTACCACTAACCTGAAGTTCAAGTGGTAAGCACCCCTCCTCCCACAAAGACCCTCATAATCGTCTAAAAAAAAAACAAGAAAAAAAAACAAACAAAACAAGAAAAACGCACAGGATTTATCTCCCATAGAAATAATAATATACTGTCCTAAAACGCTAGAATGGCCTTGAAATGGGGGATTATTTTATGTGAAACTGATCCCCACTCTAAATTCCAACAAAATTGTTTTTGTTTTTCTTTCTGCCAAGTTTTTCAGGGTGTTAACATGTAATTGCCTAAATAAAAAAAGTAGAATGTCATATTTTGGGGAGGTAAGGGGGTGAGTTAGCGGAAGGTGTTAATCTACAATAATGTCAAAGAAATCTTGCAATATATTCATTTTTAAACAGTCCTAGTATTAGATTTTTGTTTCTTGTACATAAAATGTATTACAATTCAACTTTGAGTTTTCTAACTTCTTTCTTTTAATGGATACATGGTATTTTTAAGGTATTGCAGCATATTTGTGTGCACTTAGTGCAGATTACTTAGAAACCATTAAGTTATGGAGATTTTCAGTGGCACATTCTGATTCGGTGTACAAAAATACACTTATATGGTAAATTTCATTGCTTAATCTTATGTTTTAACAAAGATATATTTTTACTGAAAAATTAGTGTAAAAAATGTGACGAAACGCATATGGTCTTAAAGAGGGGAAAATATCCAATTGTGCGAGGCACAAAAATAGTCATAACTTATTTTTAGTCAGATTTAAAAAATTTAAAAAGATTCTTTCTTAGATCACCGAGCTCTTTCTATATATGCCATTATTGAGATACTTTAAGCAATTTAAATTTTTTCATGTGTATTGCTAGAAGTTCAAATTAGCCACAATTTATAATTAACTCGTGACAAATCTTTTAGCGTTCTATCATTTGCCCCCTCTTTCACTGTGTTTTTTGACCCCTCTCCCTTATTATTCTATATGTTGCCTACTAATCTTGCTTCTGTTACTCTTTCTCTTTGTTTATTAACAGTCGAAGGTAATAAAGAAGGGAAATAATAAAAAGAATTGGAATTGTTAATTATAAACAAAAGGGAATATCATCAAGTAGTAATACGATTTAACCAGTAGCTGTGGAGGGAGAGATAGAAAGGGACTTATAGTGAGCAGAAAGAGACTAATTTTGTGTTGAATTTTTTTATGCTTAACTGACTTTTGAAACTCTTTTTCCTTATTCAAACCATCTAAACTGAGCTCTATCGCTGACACAATGGGTTATATTTTTTTTCTAGTAATAAATGTATTTAAGATGCCACCACCTGTTTCCAGCAAGAATGAATGTACGGAATTTTGATAGTAAGAGAAATTAAGAACAACGTGCAGGCGTAAGAAAAGTAGAAATTGGGAGTAAGTCCTCGTAGGATGTTGAAGATGCGAGGCCAAGAAATACCTTATTTCACTTTTCCTCAATTTTGGACACGGCCACAAAAGCATCATTTGTTAAAATGTGATTTAGTTGCATACTGTTTCTCTTTTGTTGTGCGAGTTAATTTTTGATCAAAGCAGAGCCATGTTGTGGTCTAATGTTGAAAAGGAAAAAATTGTTGGTGAAACCAGTACATCACCGAGGACTCCCCTGAAGCATCTTCAAGATGAGTTTTCACTGTCTAAATATTTTCTTTTTAAATTTTGAACTTTATTATTAAGCAAAATATTTTTATTTAGAAAGATTTTTTTTCTATCTCTTTGCAGAACTGAAGATAATGTTAGATTACATGTTTGTAGGCTACCACCGCGCATAACTGAGGTAAGTAAGCATATAATTATAGCTCTATATTTTCTTGAACTTTTATGATTTTATAAAGTAAACTTAAATTAATTTTTTTTTTTTTATATAGGATGGCTTGAGAGCGTTGTTTTCAAAGACTGGTGTCGTAACGCGTGTCTGGAAGCACCCAGAAAACATTTTTGCGTAAGTAGTTAAGTGTTAAAACATGACTTAAAATTTTTTTTTTTTATATCCAGGGTGTTTCAAAAGTCTTGGGAACATAACGATTTTTAATAACTCAAAAACTATTAGGAGTTGAAAAATGAAATTGGTACCGTTGGAAAGGTTAAAGTTTCAAGTTTTGTGGGGAATCTTCAAAGTTGCTCAATATGAGCACCATTCGTCACACGGCAGACATCTAGTCGATAGTCCATTTCCTGCCAAACGCGTTCCAGCATCTTGACGTCAATGGTTCCCACAACTGCCGTTACTCGAGCCTTTAGTTCGTCAATATCTCTTGGAAGGGGCGGCACATAGACTTGTTGCTTGACAAAGCCCCAAAGGAAAAAGTCACACGGGGTAAGATCTGGAGACCTAGGAGGCCAGGGCATGAGAACGTCATCACCTCGCCCAGATCTCCCAATCCATCTACCAGGCAGCCTTGTGTTAAGAAACTGCCTTACTCTAAGACTCCAGTGTGGTGGTGCACCATCTTGTTGAAAAATGAAGTCATCAGATTCTGCTTGTTCCAACTGAGCCATTAACCAGTCTTCCAACATGTTGAGATAGGATTCACCAGTGATAGTTGCCTCTTCAAAGAAGAACGGTCCATAGACACCTTTCTTGGAAATTGCACAAAACACGTTCACTTTTGGTGAATCTCGCTCGTGCTCAAGAAGTTCATGAGGATTCTCAGTACCCCATATGCGAGTGTTATGCTTGTTAACTTTGCCATTCAGATGGAAGGTCGCCTCATCGCTAAAAACAAGCCGGTCATCAAAGCCGTTATCTTCCAACTTCTCTTGCATTGCAATGCAAAAGTCACGGCGAAGTGGCTTATCAGTGTCCTTCAACTTTTGGACCAACTTGAGCTTGTAAGGTACCATTTGCAGTCGTTTCCTTAAGACACGCCAGACAGTTGCTGGAGCAAGCTGAAGTTCCCTGCTGGCTCTTCTCACTGATTTACGGGGGCTCCGCTGAAAGGCTGTCCGAACTTGCTCAACTGCATCTTCTGAAGTTGAAGGGCGACCTGTTCGCTTACTTGGGCACAAACACCCATCTTTCACAAATTTAGCATGCCATCTGACAATGGATTTCCTTTCGGGGGCTTCTTTTTTAAATTTCCTGCGAAATGCACGCTGAACACATGTCCACGATTCAGTCTTTGCAAATTGGAGGACACAAAATGCCTTGTCTTGTTTAGAGAACGCCATTACTGCACCTGGAAAGATAACATGAAAATCATTAGTATGACCAAAAACTTGATTAAGCAAGCTTTAAAATGGCACCAGTTTCATTTTTCTACCTGGAATAGTTCATGAGATATACGCATTTGTAATGTTCCCAAGACTTTTGAAACACCCTGTATATTGCATTTTGACTGGCAGTAGAATACGTCACCAATGCGGCCCATCTGTTTGCCGTGGGCGGCGTCACCTCAGTGATGCCTGAGGATGTTATTTTTATTCTTAATTATGATCGTGTAGAAGGCTGTCAATTCAAACTGATTGCTAATCAACGCTTTTAACCGTTGCACCACGGTCTTATTTTTTCATATAAGGGTTTTCTTAGTTCTTAACTCAAAATATGAAGAGAAAAAAATAAGTGTACCTATAAAGCTTTTTTTATTTTATTGTCGAGAGACATAGATCTACAAGTGTCTGATTATAGTGAAGACATGGTTTCTCCATTATTCAAGAGATTTATTTTTGCTTTAAATTCTTATCTACTACTACTAAAACTCTGTTAATCTTGTTTGTTCTCGTGTACGCTGTATGCCACGACTCATTAAAAAAGATGTCACAAAATGTTGCCATCCATCAGTGAGGGGGGGGGGGTCCTTTATTTAGACTCGTGGTCGCCAACCTTTTGAATTTTATGGAACATTAAATGCTTAATTATAAATCTGGCAGACCACGAATATGAATTTAGAAAGTTAAATACACTCATATAATGATCAGAAAACATTTATTTTATTAATATGAAATGCACTCATTAAATCTAACAAATTATAGTGTAATTACTTCAATAAAACAAATTGAAAAATTGAAGCTTATTCAAGTATTGCACATTTTTAGTGTGATATTTGTTTGAAATCAGTTCGTGAATTTTTTGTTCCAATCACATTACTACAAGGTGAAGAGTTTTTATTTATTTCAATTGAGAAAGTTTTGAACATATATATCATACATAATGTTTTATTACTTGTCATTTTTTAATCTAAAGCTTCACAAAAATTGAAATAATAGACCATAAAATTTTGCAGACCACCAAAAGGTTCCCAAGTTTAAAAAAAAAGTTGTACCTGAAGAATATCACATAGACTGAAACTTATGCATATAACAATCAAGATGAGAATAGTAGTCCGAATAATACAAATCATTGATCCTTGTCTAAAAATTCCAAAATCTAAATGATTTCATGTTCAATCTTTAATTTGTTTTATTAATCCAGCAATCATTTAAAAAAATAAGTGTAAAGAAAGCAAAGTTCACATGATTGGAGGAAAGCTTGTTGCCATTGATTATTACTGTTTCACTATCTTTATTGTCAAACCAGTCAGCGGGCTCTACTTCTGATGATCAAAAGTTTCTATGTGTATCCTTGTTCCTGTGAATGCAAAGTCGTGTACGATATAAAATGATCTTGTTTGCCTTGACCTCGATAACTAGTTTCGGAATTGTGTATGTGGGCATAGTTACTTGCGCCTACAGAAATTAATATTTTGATGAGAATGTCTATTTATTTTGTCTGTCTGCCTCTCTCAATTTGGTCTTATTTTAAAATCATACTAAAAAAAAATCACAGGTTTTATTTTCGAGGAAATGCTGTATCAGGTGAAGAATCTTTTAGTGAATTTCATCTTAGCCGTATAAAATGTGACTTGAAAGGTAGGTTAGCTCTTTAGGTGTAGGAGAAATATGACAGGCATGCTCTATTGATGGCCGTCCTCACAAAGAGACGGTATTAGATGACAACACTGCAAGTGTTAAATGTGTACAGCCACAAGTATGAAGGAAGCGTTGGCAAAATTTTGTGAACTGTTCTCTGTTAGCATTTCTAGCTGTCGCCTTTTACATCAGAGATAAGTTGTATAGCAACTGTCAGGAGCATCATGTTATATAGTAGTTCATGTTGGGTCCTTACTCTGTCCTCTATCATCAAACTGCAGTGTAATGACATCCATGATTAGATGGATCTGCAATGTGAAATCTGACCAAACACATTGTCGGACGATTTTCTGAAAACACTACATTTACCCAGTGTAGATGGTATCTTAAGGATGAATCGATTACACTAGTATGATCATATGGAGCATTCGACCACTTGGATAAACTGTTGGAGAAGCATTAAGGGTTTGAATTATAGGAAGGTTGGCCATCCAAGGAAGACTTGGAAGCAAGTGATTGGATAACATCGTACAGGGTGGAGTTTTGAGACAGTTGACCCGCTGGACCATGAGGACTAGTTAGTTTTGAAAATATCAAAAAAACGTCTAATCCCTGCACAAGGGAACATTTACATTAAATGAATAGAGATAAATGCTTTTTTTTTTTTATGGTTCTTTAGTCTCCATATTTGTGAACTCATTTTGTGTATTGTCTCCAAATGTTTTGTTAATTGAAAATCGGTTGACTTTATTTAGATTTACATTATTTTTTCTATTTTGGACCTCAATTTTTCTTACTTTCTTTTCAGTTTTGTAACAATGGCGTCCTTGCGATGTGCGGAATCGGCGATCAGACAGCTACATGATCAGACAATTGAGTCGTGTAGAATCCGTGTCACTGTAGCTAAAAATGATAAAGAAAAAGATGATTTAATGCAACAGAAAAAGGTGAGCATTTATTGTCAACAATGTATTTTTTATTTTATATGCTAACTCACCACTTACCAAGGCCAAAACCCACTCGGGGATAAGGGTTAATGAGATTGTCAGTTGGATGATGAACAATACTATGAGAGGATTGATCAATAGTTGGTAGAAATTAATCAACATTAGTCTGTTACCTTTTTATTTAAATAAGTACCATTTTTTTGTGATTAGTAATTTAACTTAAAAGTCGGTCAAATTAATATTCTCTGTTAAAAAAACTAACATAATGTAAAAACTCTCATTTTCTTAATGGTCATCTTGTCTCCAAAATTCAACAGGTCTTAAATAGATTGAACTTTTGAGATGTAATAAAAAGCAACCATACAGGGAATAAGGACCCCAAAACAATGGCCAAATGAAAGGGATGCCTTTGTCTTCACCGGTGTTTTCCGGTTCACCTGACCACACACACACGTGCACTCAATTTACAACTTTTTAATAAACAAACGAAACATCGAAGCATCCAAAATATTTTACGATTGTTCGATTTTTTATATATATATATATATATATATATATATACATGCTGGCTTTGCCAGCTCGCTATTGCTTTGCAAACTTCACTACTCGAAGTACTTGAAACCAAAGTGTTAAATTTTAAACATTTCATAAGTTTGTTGTAACCACGCATATTAACATTTTGCTAATGTTAGCCTTTTTAATGACATCGCTAAAACATGCACAGAGAGAAGAAATCAATTCGCTCTGTATGTTTTCTTTATTTTTATGTATTAAAAACAATAAATAAAAAAAAAAGAAAAAAAAGTGACGTCGGTCACTAACGGAAGGAAGCAGTCAGACACTCTTTCCTCTTCCTCTATATGGTGTCGCTAACGGGAGAGGGGGGGGTCAATCAGTCAACCTTTTTCCCCCTTTTAGAACTATTTCTTATGCTCCATGTATCTTTCCGTGGCCGTCGTAAAGCCATGATCTTTCTCTCTGGTTTAAATTCCCCATGTAAATATTTTAAGAAAGATTTAATAATTTATCCTTTTTATATTAAATTACTTTAATTAATTACTGTTACTATCAGCACAAATAGTGCAAATATATGAAATGAACAGACCGATAAAATTACGAATGAATGACACAAAACACTAATTATAAAGTGTTTAAAAAATAGTTAAAATATATTGTATTAGTGATTTAAATAACACTAACCTGTTTTGATGGCAATATAGGAGGGATAAAAAAAATAAATTTTTTTAACTTTCGCATTTATTCATTTAGATATATATACACTTTTTCTTTTAAAACATGTTAATATTTATATTGGGAGGTATATATTTATTTAATGTAGGATGCATTTTTTCTTTTATTTACAAAACTTTTTGAATTCTCGTTCTAAAATGTTTTTGTATCACTATTTACTTGCTTCCTCACGAGGGCAGAATGTATAAAATAAAATCTAGTGTGCGTGTTTTTTTTTTTTTGTTTTTTTTTCACAATACGATTCTATTTTTCGTGTTGTGTATTTTAAGAAGGGAGGGGATATATCATCAAAACAGATACACTTTGCTCCAAGCCTGGGGAGGCAAAACAGATTACTCAAGTTATTTTAATAAATAAACAAAATATATACTTTTTTTTTTTTAATCTGCGGACTTGATTAATTTCCGTTTTACCTCCAAACTGAGGAAATTTAATGTTTACCCACTTTTTTACTTTTTTCGGTAAGCAACAAGTATAAACAAACGAAATAAGATTTAACAAATACATAATTTTATTTACAAATCTTTTTATAACTTATTTGTTATTTAAAAAAATTGCTATTTACTTGCCTCCCTACAAGGTCAAAGGTAGGGAACAAAACATATTTAAACAAAATACATTTAAATAAATGTATATTGTGCATAGATATTAACATGTTTTAAAAGAAAAATATATGTATGCATAAATTGAACAATCGTAAAATACTTCGGATGCTTCGATGTTTTGTTTGTTTATTAAAACGTTGTAAATAGAGTGCACATGTGTGTGTGTGGCCAGGTCAACCGGAAGACACCGGTGAAGACAGGCGTTCCTTTCATTTGGTCATTGTTTTGGGGTCCTTATTCCCTGTATGATCCGATCCAGGTAGGAAGGTAACTTTTATTGATTATGGTAACATTTATTTGTTGTATAAAACAAAAAATGAATGAAAAACATGTTGCTTAAACACACATGTATACAGTGTGCAGATACATACTTGTTCACAAGATTACTGTCTAGGAAAAAATGTTTCATTTTTTGTGATTTATTCATCAGATTTTCGTCAATTTGTCTTCATGACTGATTATACTCTATGTACTCACCTTTGTCCGTAATGACACCCTCAGAAGTAGCCACAGGTTTTCATCACTGTCACCTGGCTTAGACCCCTAAAGGCTTTGGTGATCCTGGCCTTTAGCCCGTCCTTTGTGTTGCTGTTGGATCTGTTGGCGTCTTGTTCCACCATGCTGCTCACAAAGAAATCAAGGAGTTTGCAGCCAGGCGAGCTGAAAGGTCAGATATCAGGTGAAGTGTGTATGTATGTATGTATGTATGTATATATATATATATATATATATATATATAATGCATGTTATCTAGGAGAATGAGGTCTTTGATTTCTTCTATGAGTCTCTTCAAACGGTCATGGCGTTAGTGCCTGTTCATGACGAGTTGTTCCTTCTTGGTTATTTTAATGCTTGTGTGGGTAGAGATTGCAAGATGTGGGTGCAATCAGTCTTGGCATCGGTGGAATGAAGGCAAACGAGCTGAGCTTCACTTGACCATTTGCAAAACGTTTTTCTATCAAAAGCTTGAACACAAAACTACTTGGTATCACCCAAGATCCAAACACGGCCACCTGATAGACTTCTTCATCACCGTAAACAACATGTGTTATGTAGTGCAGACTGTGGCACTGACCACAAGTTGGTATGGTGGAAATCCAAAATGCATGTCTGTAAAAATGTTTGTATGGCTAGTGTAAAGGTACCGGGTCGAATTGATTTGGCCAGACTTAAACAGCTAAATGTGTGTGCAGTGTTAATTGAAAAACTCTAATCTCATCTTGGGACAAGTTTACTCATGAGTTTAGGTACTTGGTCTTAGAACCAGCAAACACCAACACTGGATTGATGATTATGTTCCTTATATCAGCTACTGGAAATAAAGAATACTGTGTGAAAAGCTACTGAGGCAGAATCATATAACACTGTCATCTCATGAAAAAAAAAGATGAGTGGTGGAAGAACATATCTTCCAATATCCAGCAAGCCATCAACGGATCTTTAGTCCACCAACATCCTCAGTAGTCCCTCTAACGTCTAGTAATAATGCCAATATTGTCAACATTGAATCAACAAAGGTCTTCCAATGATGGAAGAAGCATTTTGCTGACTTGTTCAGACTAATAGAAGATATTTGTCTTGTGGCTATCTCAAAAAATCCTAGAATGGTTTTAGGGGTGGATGAGGGACAGTTAATATGGTGTTTGCTACATGATAGATACATGAGAAGTGCATTGAGCAATGCATCCCCTTTGTATCAGGTTTTTGTCAACTTGATAAAAGCGTTTCATACAGTTAACAACAATGCACTCTGGAAAAGTAGGATGTTTGCCTAAATTTGTGAGTGTAATCAAGCAGCTATATAGACATGAATGCCCAAGTTTCCTTCGGTGTCCGGCTGTTTGATAAAATCCCTATTGACAACGATGTAACGCAAGGTGATATTCCTGCTCCTTCCTACACTTTTCTCTATCTTTGCTTGTACATGCTTTACTGGATTGTGACGGGTATCTATTTGCAATTTAGAATTACTAGGAGGGTGCTTTTCAAATTGAGATCATTTGATGCCAAATCAAAAACTCCTCAGTCTCTGATCAGAGAGCTTCTCTATGTCGACGATACGGACTTCTTGATGGCACACAAAGATTAACATGAAGCACATCATGGACAGCTTCTCAGCTTTATGTACACGGTTTAGTTTTACAATTAGCCTCACATAAACCAAAGTAATGGTTACCCCTGCACTTGAGGATTTGTACACCAAGCCTAATATCTTGGTACATAGAATAAGATTAGGAATAGTTGTAGCACACTGTTGAGAGATTGCTCCTTTGATGCTGGTATACATATGTATCCATAAGTGAGTCTTTTAGAAGACAAGGATAGAGAGTATAGGTAACCGGCGACATTACCAACTCTACAAATGTTTGTGTATTCCGACTAATGATGCGACAATTGCAAATTTTTTACTGATTCTGTTCGGAATTCCTGATTTTGATTATTTTTAAATTTCAAAATATAGAGTGGCAAATAAAGTCGACCGAGAACATAACATCCGCCTTGGTAATAAATTTTCATTGTATTTAGACGTTATTATGATTTTAGTTTTACTGATCGTTTAAAATGAGTAAATATTTATCATTTCATCATTTGGACCAGCAATGGAAGTTTAAGTTTTAAACAAAATAAAATTAAAAGAATCATTAACCACTCTTCTATACTCCTGAAACCTGGACGCTTTTCTGCAAACATTAAACTCCTTTGAGCATTTTAAGCAGAAATGTCTAAGACATACTCAACATTAAGTGGCAGAGCAGAACTCCTAACATTGATATCCATGTCAGGTCAAAATGCCTGATTATTGAGTCTCTAGTAACGTGCTGTCAAATGCACGTGGCAGAACACATAGTTCCCGAAGCAACTATTTTGCGGTGACCTACATCTTGGAAAGCGTCACCAACACAAGCTGGAGAAGAGGTACAAGGACAGTATTAGAAACTACCTCAAACTCACAAAACTTAATATAAGCAATTGGGACGAGATAGCTTTCAGTAAGACTGTAGAGATGGTATATAAGGGAGTTTTGTAGTTTTTGAAGAACATCATTTGGAACATGAGCAACTCGAGCGTCAACTGCAGAAGAGTGATAAAAGCTGAAAATGTGAATTCTTTCAATTGATACTTTCGAAGGCTGATTATGTGAATCATCTGAAGAGATATAAAATAGCACCGAACCAAAATATTTCCCATAGTGAGACAACCTGTGTAACGTGTAATAAGGTCTGTTAAATCAGCCCCAGTTTTAAAAGACATGGTTGTACACAGAAAACAATTTTCAAAAGACGACCCCATAAATGTCTTGTAAAGTATTGTTTTTGTCTGCCACCTTTGCTACAAGCTATGCAGATCTGCAACTGGTCTAAAAAGACACTTTCTAGCGAGGAAGTGATGACTATGGAGAAGAGTGACGAAACCGCAATCATCATCTAACATATAAAGTTATCCTGTCAGATTTTCAAAGTCAGCCCCAAATAGGAATTCATCTGACCATGATACTTTATTTGGACTAGCCTATTTTGTCCTTTTTCTCTTCCACTATCTTATTGGCAAAAATATATTTTATTTCACTTTAGTTTTCTTCTGAAAATATTTATTCCGGTTAAAAAACTGTTAGTGGAGAAACTTTTTATCTAGGCTAATATTATGTGTTCACTTGAAAACAGAAGACCATCTTCTGAGAATATTTCTGAAAAATAAATTCGCTTCAGATTTTTTTTAAAAACTGGTTTATTAAAAATTTATTAAATTTGTATTTTTCATTTAAAAGGATGAGGAAGAATTTTTTCAGAAGCTTCGAGTTGGTAACAGCCATTGTCAGGATGAGGACTGGAACAATGATGATTATTCGGTGTGGATGCTTTTTTTTTATTATTACTAACATTTATTATGCCATGAGTTATTTTAATCAATACCCCCCCCCAAAAAAAATATATATTAACAAAAAACGAATTCCTAGGCTGGGAGGATGATATAATAGTGAACTAACTGCATACACTAACCCCTAAAAGAGGAGGTAATGACTGAGAGGATAATATCATAACAGAATAGATACTATAATACCCCCTCCAAAATAGAGGAGGTAATACATGCAAGTATGGTATCATGTAAACAGAAAAAGATACAAAAAAAAAGAAGTCTCATAACAGAACAGATATTACATTACCTCCTCCTTTAAGGGAGGATGTAATACTTGGGAGAATTAACTCCCACCCCTCAAAAAGGAGGAGGTTCCTCTTGGGAGGACGGTTTTATGAAAACAGAACCAATACTACACTGCCCACCCCCATTAAAAAAAAAAAAGACAGCAATCGATTAAATCGTTTTTTTTTTTTTTTTTTATTTTTTTTATTACGGAGAGTTCTCATCTATTTTTAAGTGTAGATCTCATTTTCTTTGAAATTTGACAAATCTTTTAATGTTTTTTCCTTTTTTGTATTGTATTCAAGATTTTGATGAACTCGTGAGATTTTCATTCAGAAATAGGAAAAAATAGCACTACTGAAAACTATAAATTTTTGACTAGTGCCATTTTCTTTTTTCCTATTTATCCATTTGTGTCATTTTTACCAGTCGTATTTGAACTACTTGAGAATTATCAGCTATTTAATGACTGGACATAAAAACTGACTGGCCAGGGAGTCTAACAGTTGAAGTGGTCATAAAAGTTCTGTAGAATCTCAAGTCGTCTACTTTCTCAGCATGAACCCTTGTTTTTAAAACACCCTTATTTTTTCCAAAGAACCTAACTGAATTTTTGGGCGATCTGCTCTCTTAGGTAAATATTTTTTCCCATTGCAGGTCTGACGTTTGTAGCATGCATTTATGCACACCCACTAAACATGCAGCATTGTGCATGTTTACACTTGTAAATATTTCATTAGCCTCCAAAAATGTCATTCTTAACTCATTCGACATTGTTTGTGAAGTCGTCCAGTTTATTCCTAAAATGATTGCTCACTGTTTTTAATCTGATTAGGTGATTTCTCCCAACAAATGTATTAGAAAAATAAATTAAATTGATTTTGTTTCTGAAATCTTTTTGAATAAATTACCAGTGCGAGTAGAAGTATGAAAAAAAGTCTCTTCTATATTTAGAAAACACATGAATCATTTTGATGCTCTCCATCAATATGTAGTCAAGTAGTTGAATCTAATTATACCAACCTATTTTTATAATTGAAATCTTTTATTCATTTAATTAGTTCAGCCATTTTCGTTTATACATCATTAAATTTTAGAACTCTATTAAATTTTTACAGGTCATTAATACAGTAAAAGCTGGATTACCGTTGTTTCTTATATAGATAAGCCCAACCCTCAATAACTCTATCTAATACAACATGAATGACTAATACTTGTATTAGGGGCCTTTAGAAAATCTCCAGTGAAAAGCTTACATGTAGAAACAGATGAAATTCTCTTACAACTCTGAAGTAAAAAAAAAAAAAAAAAATTTGCTCCAAATCTAAATGAATAAATGCGAAATATTTTTACATTTTATTCTGTGTTTATATCAAAACACGTTACGCTAATTTAATTCAATTATATATTTAAGTATGTTCAAATACATAAAATAGCCAACAGAACACTGCATAAACACATTCATCCCGATGCTTCATTAGCATAATAATTTTATAAATACCTTCTAATAAATTAATATTCTGAACAATCCATTTTTATTTTCGTTTTACAGTTTTCTTATATATATTCAAAACTTTTCTTATTATTAGTACTATATTAATTCCAACGATTTTATGAAAAACATTTAATGTTTAAAATGATTCTTTTTAAATTCGAATAACTTCCCATCAGGTTTAAGAATGCATGTTTACAGGAACCAACAACTTAGGTTACCTGGAATAATTTATTAAAAAAACAAAAACACTCCGCATTGAACACAATAACTAACAAAGTTTTTATTTAGATATATACTTTATCTTTAAAGCTAAATTTGTTTTCGACGACTATTGAATATGATTCTATTTGCTATAATAAAGAAAAAAGAAAAGTTCCCAACCCCTCTCGGCTCTTTAAATAATAATAAAAAAATAGATTCATATTTTTTTAAACTTAATTTTTTTCTGTCTTCTAAATGAATAAATGCGAAGTTTTTTTCTTCCATTTATCTAAACTATATTTATATCAAAACACCAGTTAATTGGGATGGGTATAGTTAAAACAATGTTTTTACTCAGAGACTTCCATAATTTTAACTAAAAACTTTGATAAATTTGTAGATTAACACCCTCAGCTAAGTTTAAATAATGTGATTCTACTTTTTAGCGTCATTCTAACTTATTAGGACATTAACTAATATATTTTTTAACACTAACCCTAAGTATGACTGGCAAGGTCGTAAAACCACACTTGATCGCCTAAAAGAGTGGACCCCCCCCCCCCTCAAAAAAAAAAAATCACGCACAGAATTTATCTCCAATAGCAAAAAAAAAAATGCTTTACTGCCATAAAACCCTAGAATGGCCCGGATATTGAGGATCATTTTAAGTTAAATTTATAAGCGACACTGATGCTCAACTCTAAATTCTAAAATAATATTTTGTTTTCTATTGCCATCAGGATTTTCTGGGTATCCACACGTAATCGCCTAAAAAAAAAAAAATTGAATCATACTTTTTTTGGGGGGTAGCTGAGGGTGTTAAACTACAATAATACCAAAACTTTTAATATTTTTTTTATTTATACATGAAAAATAAATAATTTAATTATTTAGATAGTTTTAAAAGAAGCTATTTATTTAATTTTCACACTAAAAATAGCAACTAAACTCAATTGCTTAAAATAAAAAGGACGCACGGTTAAAAAATAAGATTTAAAAAGTAAAATATGATCAAATTTGCAAATTAACATACTCCGCTACCCCTCCCCCCCCCCCCCAGTAAATATATTCTACTTTTTTAGGCGATTATGTATGAACACCATGGAAAGAAGGAAAACATATTTTAGAATGATGGATCAGTTTCATATATGTTTAACGTAAATTGTGCGTTATTCTGTGCCATATATTTTTCGGGGGGAAGGTCCACTCTTTTAGGCGATTAAGTGCCAGTCTGACTTAGGGTTAGTGTTACAAATATATTAGTCAACTATACCCTCCCCCAAATTAATTGCTGCCTGGAGGGTGGTAGGTTTTGCTAGTTACTATATAAGATTAAAATTATGTCCATCCAATCAAGCTTGGATCCCAAATACAAAGAACTTGGAAAAAGAAAAATTGATCAAAACTTTTGGACATCAGATGAATCTTCTAGAAGTTTCTGATATCTCACTAAAACCCATACATGAAACTACACTGTCTGCAACACTTTTTCGGATTATCCAATAGTTTGAGGTAATCCTAAACTTGAATGCACTCTCTAAAGAAAGTACTCTCCCTTCCATATACCAAGACAAACTTCAGGAGATCATGGATCACTATCCTAACTACTTCATCTTTATAGATGGCTTAAAGGACAATGATAATGTTGCATGCACAGCTATACACAAGCAGAAAATGACCAAGAAAACACTAACAAAAGAAATAGCCATCTTTAGTGTCGAGGCTTGTGCTATAGATATGGCACTTAACATACTCTCAGAGAGCAAAACAATAAAGTTCATTATACTCTCAGATGCCTTCTCTCTATTGTTATCTTTAAAAAATAAGAAACTTGAAAATCTTCTGGTGATAAAACTATTAAACAAACTCAACTCCTCATCTACATCTAGAAATATTCTCTTATGCTGGATCCATAGCCACATGGGAATAAAAGGTAACGATAAAGCTGACTGCAGTCAAATTGGCCATGTGTGGGGCCCTGGATAACTTTAAAATACCCGATACAGATTTGAAGGCTAAAATCAATAATTTAACCCACAAAAGATGGCAAGAACTCTAGAACCACAGCATAAACAACAATCTATTTTCCATTAAGTCCAACTTAGGCGAATGGAAGCCAGGCTCTCAAAAATCTAGAAAGCAGCCAGTAATATCTCATTTACGTATAGGCCATACACAACTAACACATTCATTTATCGTAAAACAAGAGGACGTTCAGAGTGTCATACACCGTTAAGCACTTTATGATGAAATGTGGTGATTTCACTCACGAGACAACTGTCTTTTGATGCGGAAAACTTGAAAGATATATTTGAAAGAGTCAATATGAAGACAATTGTATCATTCTTAGAATTATTAAACTGCATAGTGCTGAAGTCCCTATTGGGAGTGTGGAGCCAGCCCTTAGTTACCACTGTTCCCAGGTCCGCTCTAGCCCGGAGTGGTAGTACCTGTCAGGGTCTCATCTATGAATTAAATAGAATCTGTCCCGAGAATAACATGAAACTGTAATCAGAAATATAGCTTTCATCTTAAATGAATAAGACAAACTCTATTAATAAATATTTGCAAAAAACTGAAAGAAAATTTTTTTATTAAGACTGGATTTGGCATTAAATAACTATAAATGGGTTGATATGCCGGTTAGTAAAAAATAAAACCTGGCTGTAGTCACCTTGCAAGCTGAGGGTTAGCTATCAATTTTCAACTACAATGAACAGTCATGAGCCAATCAATGTGATCTGTGCAGACCAGCCACTAGACGGTGATGAGATTGATTTCAGAGACAAGTACAGTATTCGCTATGAAGTCTTATTAGAGTTTTATATATTCTTTCAATAACATTTGCATCTCTTGAAATAAAATTTCTAATCATTAAGTCGATCCTTTTGTCTTTGGCACAATAGAAAAAATATAAAATTCATGTATTTATTTAAAAAAAAAACTTTTTCATGTAGAAAGGAAGGATTATTTATTTTTCAAAGTATCAGTTTTACATATTGGCTTAATGCATTTGTATTTAATATATTAATATTATAATGAAATTCAAATATTAAATTATCTTAAAATAACTTTTTTTTTGTACATTTTTTAGATATTTATCTCCAAGCATAAATTTTTTTTAAATTCAAATTATAACATCGTTAAGGAATAGTAAACACTTTTGATGAATGAATAAGCCATGAAACTGCAGTAAAATGTTTAGATAAGTCAACTTATTGTTTTACAGATTGTTAATAGCCCTTAGTGAATTATTTACCATATTTTTATCTGTACAATACAAATCTTCAATGAAAATGAAATGCAGAAAAAGGAAGTTGTATTAGAATAGATTGTGTGGTTTTTCGTTTTTAAAGCGATTTTTCTTTAATGTGACAAATGTTTTGAATAGAAATAATCAATCTTAATATAGTATGAAAATATTTTATTTCTAATGACCCTCCCCCCTCTCGAAAGCATACTACATTGGACGAATTTGGTTGGGGGTGAAGAAAAAAAACAAAACAACCCAATTTCTTCCTTTCCATGATTCCAAACCATGTTTAGTTAGTCAATTATTTTTTTCATTATGTAAACCTCGACTCTCAATTTGGTCGACTTATGCGATAAATATTTCTGTTCCCTTTTAATTATTTGCATCATTCCATTTCTCTCACTACTATTTGTTATTCACCTTTCCTCCAACCATTTAAAACATTCATGTCAAGGTGAACTGTGCATGGTGACAAGCAAACAAGATATTTTAGCAATAGATGGATTGAAACGGAGACAACGCATATTATTATATCATAGATTATCAGTTTTGTTTCTTCTCTACATAAGTAATGATTTTTTGATCTTTTAAAGGTAGTCATGTTTTTAATTTTTAGATGCACCATTTTATTCTGATTGTAATCTACTTTTAGGCCTTCTCTGCTGTTGATCTGCTGCCACCAAATTATACGTAAGTAGCAATTCGCCTATTTATGATGTTTTCTTATTTTCTTGGATTATTCTATGATAGATTGAAAATAAGGAACCATTCTTCTCTATTATATTTTGCTCGATGGGCTAAAAAAATACCATGTGTATACCGTTCTTCAGTCAGTGGCTTAAGATTTAGGTCACCAACTGAAAAATGGTATACACATTTTGTTTTTTCTTTTTTATTTGTCCATTGGGCGAAATTCCCAGTGCCTCTGAAACCACGGGTATCGACAGCTGATTAAAATATGGTATAGTATTATATAGTTAGTATATCGAATGAGTTTATAAGCGTGAAAACAAACTCGTTAAAACTATTGACACTGACATGTTTAAAGTCATGATGAATATTTGACCATATGAATTGAAATATCTGAGCACATCTCATTCCATATACTAACCATTTAAGTTTTGTCAGAAATCTAATTTCTATTATTCAAACTTTCTCATAGTATTATATGTAATTATACATATTTTTAATGTTTCTATTTTCTATAATTTTATTTTTTATTTTAATTGTTTTACTTTAATTCTCTCAATTTTATTAGTTTTTTACGATCTAATTTAAAATTGCAATGTTTAGTTAAAGTATATGTATTTTTGCTAGCTCTGTTAGTATAAAATATAGTGTCTATAGAGTAAACAGAATCTTATGTTCCTAATTGAATATGTAAATTCTTTGATGTGAGTTTTATTTTTCTTTTACATTTTCTGAGTTGCACTTAACTTAGTATTTTGGCTGTTTTAGTGATGACGAAATGGTCCGCCAAGATCTGGATTTTTTTAAAAATGAATAAAGACATGGTTACTGGAATCTAACTTACTATTGTTTATTTTTATATATACCACCAAAATTTATAGTCTAATTTTTCTAATCCAGTGTACTTGTAGATTAGTAGGCATTGTGAATTTTCTTTTGTTTTTTTTATTGCTTTTCTCATTTAAGTTCTATCTTATTTTCCAGATCTCCAAATGGAGCCGGTGGAGATGGCAATTTTGTCTCATCAAAAAGTAAGGCCAATTATTTTGTGAATTTTCTCTGCTTTTACTTTTCCCCCATTTCCAGATGTAAATTATCCATTTAAAAATTATTAATAACCTGTAATGCTTAAAACAAAATTTTACAGGCAAGATGCATAATTAACGTTTTCAAGGATTTAAAAAACATTCTAGAAAATAAGTCACGAGGAAAAAAACATTTGTCTATTTTTCCATCTCATCTCTTTGGAATGTTTGCATGTACAGTAAACTGAAAAAAAATCCAACCAACAATTAAAGAGTTACAGAAGAGTGAGAAAGGAAGCGGTAAATCTGGTCAGACTCCATATTGGTAACACTTGTATTTGCTTAAAGGAGAAGATCCTCTGTTCAGTGTTTGTTGTTGTGGTTCATTTACAGTGGAACATATATATTGGTAAGATGTATTGATTTCAGTGAAATCTCTTCTAGACATTACCAGGTGGATGGCCTGAAAGACCTATTTTGGTCAGCTCAATCCAAATGACGTTTTTGGATTCCTGAAGGAAGTAAGAATGGTACAAAAATGATAAATATGCCACCTGCTTCCGACAAACTCCTTCTCCAAAGAATGCTAACAAAATGAGATCTTTCAAAAAAACTAAAAATAATTTAACAAATAATTATTATTCTATTTCTATTTTTGGTCGGCATAAAATGACCTACTAGAGTTTGTGGCATCAGACTAACAAAACCGAAGATAAAACTAAAACATTTTACTCGTTCACAAGTACTTATCTGTTTATCACCACTACAAATAACTTTCCTTTCTTCTACGTGCCTAACATCAAAAAGAATTTCCATGAACAGTTTCTTTCCAAAAACTTCCCATCTATGAACACACGATTGCTTTCCTGTGGACGACAACATATTTGTCATAAACAGTCCTTTCATTCATCATTTTCAATCCTCTTATAATAGGCTTCATCATTCAACTGAATCTATCTCATTAACCCTCAACCTCGAGTTATTTTTGTTTAGCCTTGATAAGTAGTGACTCATTAGTTAAAAAAAAAAACGTTCTTCTGCTGATTTTATCTATACATTGAAACAAAAATTAAAAACAATTCCTTATTTCATAACAGAATTTAACAAATTTAAAATAAAGTGGTCAAAACCTACAAGTCAATAATTTAAGAATGACAAATAAAAATTTAAACAACTTCAATTTTATACACATTAAAAAGTTAATGTTAACATTTACTTGCCATCCTATTCTTAATATTTTAACTGGCAAATTTTTAAAAAGCATTTGTTGATATATCCAAAACATCAGGAAATTTAATCAAATTTCTTCTGGGCTTAGCAGGCCAAGAGCAGGCTTGAAACGTTTCCTTGAATAATTATGATGGAGAAGTGTTTATAGCGCCAAGTCAACTCTTGATGTATTTAATTTGAATTTTTTTTTTTTTTTTATATATAATGAATTTTACTTTTTAAATTTTTTATCAGAAACTTCTCCAAAGGACAATAAAATGCATAGGCATAATTCAGTCGGTTCCAAGAATAAGAGAAGTGTTTTTGATCACCAGAATCAGCCGAACCAAAATGAATCCACATCAAAGAAACCAGTTGACAAGATAAATGGTAAAAAGAATTTTTGCTTTTTCTTATTGTCTGTTTTTGTCCACGTAATAATAATAGGTTTTAGACTTGAAAGTGTGAACTTGGCGTTTCTGTGCGTTTCCTACACAGGTCATGATCATCTGCTCGTTGTCTCCATCCAAATTCGCTGCTTGATTTTGACACTGGTTGTAGTGTCAATCATGTGGTCTCTGTCATTGCCGTAGCAAAAGGATATCACAACTGAAGTTTAAAACAAGTAACAAGGTTTTATTCTATCTAAAATGACACTTGGTTTCTCTGCCAAACAAATGACTTGCAATCAGAACAATCACGTCGAACCGAATACACAACAAGGCTGGTCTGCTTAAAATCCTGATTCTACTCGGAACCTAATGGAAAACACATTTCCAACTGAACAGTCCTTCAGCTTAGGGCTTAGAGGCCCATCCGTTTCAGATCAATAGAAACCAGAAATCTCTCCTTCGCCTGTCTGTCTCCGAATATATGTAGATATCAATTGGACCGCATCGTGGGACCGCTTTGAAATTCATCAGTTGTTAATCTATGAACATAAAAACTGATCACGGTGTCTATTAGCTGAAGTGGTGGACATAATTTCTTTAGAATCTTGAATGGCTTGCCTTCTCAGCATGTGTCCCTGCTTTTAAGAGGCATTACTTTTCGAAGTGGAGAAACCAAATTCTGGGTGGTCAAACCCTGAGTCGGATATTTTTCCCATCACAGGTCAGTTGTTTGTAACACACATGCATTGCACCATGTCTGAATGTGTATCACAATGCATATTTACAGTAGAATAAATCCTCTAAAATGTACAGAAAACACAAAGCTGCAACATTAAATGAATTAATCCTTGAATAACTCTTAAACATTCCAAATTGTAAAATTGACCTGTTTAAATCATTTCTGGTGTTGATAAATTTACATCTGCGAGATTTTATCCCTAACAACCTTTTTGATAAAGTTGCAAATCGAATTAGAAAGCATTTATTTGTTACTTTGTCAATATCTAGTGATAGTTTTGATAAAAGTCAGATAAGCAGAACCATGGGCTTACATGTGTTGTTAGTCATAAGGGGGTGGAATGACAGAGCCACCAGTAGGTTAAGTTTGTTCCCTCTCATTCACAATCTATATAATAAAAGTGAATGTATGTGTCACGCTCACTTCAATAATCACTTGTGCAAATTTAATTTTTATGAGCAAAGAAGAGAAGGCTTAATCTTAATAACTGATAATAAAAAATAACGTAAAGAATTTCTTTCACTCAAAAAGATATTCCCTTAACATTTTTGTGACTAAAATAGGAATTAATCTATGGGAACCCAGTTTTATTAACAGATTTAAGAGAGCAAATTATTTATTTTTTTATTTTTCTAAAACTTTCATTTGTTTTTTTGGTTTTTTTAATTTAAAAATTTTTTTTTATCTTGTAGTTTCGATTTTTACAGTAAGATTTATCTCCTGTGTGACAACAGTAGGAAATCAATTGGATAAAAGTAAATTACCAACTACTCTGCCAGGTAGCCCTGCTGGTAAAAACTGTTTGCGGTACCAATCTTGCAGCATGTTTTCTTATTCATAGCAACGATCTGACCATAGACATTAGAAATTCTGCTGAAAAAGTAACCAAAGAAGTTAATTACATCACATTGGCTGTTTCAGAAAGTTTGAGATAATGATTATTTGGATTATTCTATTATTCTCATCTTGGATGTTATTCTCACAACATTTCAGTTAAAGTAACCTCCGACCATTTTCAGGTGCATCTTGTTATGGAATTTTGAGCTGAACCTTTTATTTAATCCAGAGGTAGATTGTTCTCGTTTCATCAGCCATGACTGCGTAGAAGTGTTATAACTTTTTAAATTTCATCTTACGTTAGTATATCGCCTGTAATGAAGATTAAACCATAAACCTTCAACCCTCAGAAGACACACTTAGAACTGATTGTTACTCATCTATTGCACCATGTTCAAAATTCTGTATAAATTCTAGAGTTCAAGGAGAGCTGGATTTTCTCCACATTCGACCTTGCGTCTGTCCTTGTGAGGAGGCGAGTAAATAGGGATAAGAAAAATGTTAGGCGTTACATCAGCCTAACATTCACAGGAAACATGAATTGGAACAAATACATAGACATTGTCAAGGCTGCTGCAAAGAAAGTGGGCTCACTTTACCGTGCTAGAAAACTTCTCACATCTAACAGTATCCTATATCTCTACAAAGCCACCATATGCCCGTGCATGAAGTATTGTCACATCTGGGCTTGTGCACCATCCACTAGTCTCTCCCTCTTAGACAAGGTCCAAAAAAAGTCTCTAATCTAATAGGTCCCTAACTATTCATCAAGCTCCAGCCCCTGTTTCATCGCCGCAATGTTGCATCCTTGTGCTTGTTTTACAAGTACTTCAATGGAATGTGCTAAAATGAACTTGCTGCTCTGGTGCCTCTTCAACGTAAATACACTAGACCAACCCGACAATCAGCTTAATCGCATCCATTCACTGTGGAAGTCCCCAGATGCCAGAGAGCTTTCTACTCCAATAGTTTCTTTCTTTGAGCTGCCAGCCATTGGAACTACCTCCGTTTCCCTGACTGTACCGACATGCAAAAATGTAAAACTAATGTGAACAAGCATCTCGCTGCACAGCTCCCAATTTAGGATGACCCCCTAAACTTTCACCCTCATTCTCAGTACCCCTTACGTCTACAGTCGCAACTTGCCTTGTTTGGGGTGAACTAAGTTAAAAAATAAATGAATAAAAATAACATCCAAGGTGAGAATAGTAGTCTGAATAATACAAATCCATTGTGTGTTTATATATTAAGATTAAGTAAAGACCTATTGTTTACCTTGCTTTTCTTTATTTTTTTTCGAAATTAGGTAATAGTTCAACAAAGCAGCTGAAGCCTTGCCAGATTTGTGGTAAACCAGGTAATTTGAACTTTGCTATTTCAAAATGATTTCATCGAATTACTGCAAATCTAAATACTTAATTCAAATGAGTATTACAAAGATAGATTTTGGGGAAATGTTCAAAAGTATTTTCATTCTTTTCAAGGTACCAAACGCTGTTCCCAGTGTAAGAGTCCTTACTGCAGTATTGAGTGCCAACAAGAAGATTGGTTACAAGGTCACTATAAAGAGTGTGTAAATATCTAGTAAGTGATTCCTTTGTTTTCTCTTCCTCCTCTTTAATCGGAGTATCACATGAACAAAATACTCTTTCTAATTATTCCTTTGCAATATATGAATGTTATAAAAAAAACCTTTAATGCCAGTGGTGTTTATATCGAAAGAAAGAAGACGAACGAAACAAAAAGTAATTCCCAAGAAAAAGACTCATAAATGTATTTGATGTGCAATTGTTTATACAAGTTGTCTGTTTTTATCAAGCAAAATATTTTTCAAAGATGACAAAACTGTCCGTAATATAAAAATATTACATTAACACCAAAAATTTCAATGCTTTTATATTTTTCATAGACTATATTTTTTATATTTCTTGATTGTGAAGAAATCCATCATTTTTCGCTGAGAAACGAATTTTACATTATAACAAAAGCATACGTGTATTAATCATAATATATATATATATATATATATATATATATATAACTAGACTATCCATCGCAGGACGGGTAAAATGAATTTCCTTAACAGAAATTTTGCATCACTTTTATATCCTTTTACGAAGATTAAAATCAATATATTATGCTACTAAACCTTATGTCTAGAATCCTTATTCCAATTTTTATTGAAATCCATTACATGATTTTGATTCTAGAAAATGTCTAAAATTCAAGACTTAAGTAAGCTTAAGGAGTCTTACGGAAGAAATTAAAATTCAAGGAATCTTAATTTGTCTAATGACTATGGATCCAATTTAATGCAAATCTGGAAATTTTGAATTTTCAGATATGAGTTTGTGCCCATATGCCCCTAAACCCCATATAAAGTGCTCCAAATAAACTGAAATTTGGGAAATATTTATTTATTGATGTTTAATACTTATAGTTAAAATTTCACAAAAATCAGATATCTGAATTTTCACGAAGGGATTACACCCCCTTTTTACTCTTTACATAAAACTAAATTAAACTTGATATAGCCCACATAATAACCCCTTATGCCTAACGACTGTGTTCCAAAATTCATAATGATCAGTTAATTAGCTTTGGGGGTTTATCCTATACATACAAATATATGAACATATACATGTACCTAACATTTATTTCAAGAATTATATCATTTTATAATAATTTATACCCAATGCAAGACATCGAATGTATAATTGTTTTAAAAAATTTGTATAGAAAACAGAAAATTCAGGTAGTTTACCATAAGAGATTCTGCTCAGCAGAATACTGGAACAAAATATAGAGAAAATTGATGTTCATCAACTTGGAAGAATAATATCCAAAAACTATAGCAGACTAAGAAAACTTTATAATTTACTCCAAAAAAAAAATCTGGTAATAGTCATAGAAATATGGTTAAAGGATAAAGAAACGCATCTAGGATGCAATTTAAAAAAAAAAAAAAAAAAAAAAAAAAAAAAATCTTGATATAAATTATAAAATGATATAATAATTGAAATAAATATATCAATAAGCTCTATTTAATGCTTGATATTGAGCTTGTCTTTTGTCATTGAAATTCAATCCCTTTGTGAATCAATCTGGTCTATATAAATTTAAGGTACTCTTATAGATGACGTACCATGTTTCCGTGATTTCGCGTTGTCAACATTCGGGCAGTTTTCGGAATCGCTCGAGAGCAGACGATACTTTTGGAAGAAATTAATCGCATTCAATAAAAAAAAAAATGAATTTCTATAATCTCTGTTAGCTCGTTGAATCTCTCGAAGGACTAATTGAGTTTTTGAAAAAAAAAACATTTGCTTAACAAATCAAACAAAATCATCTTTCGAAAAGTGTGGTGTCGTCAGGGAGGTCATTTATGAAAATCAGGAACAATAAAGGTTCAAGGATAGATCTCTGGGTTACACCAGTATTTGTGTCATGTTGCTTAGATGAACAGCCATCGAGGACAACCTGAATCTTTCTTTTGGTTAGGAAGGATCTAATTATATTAAATATTTGCCCAGTAATACCATATAAGCGTATTTTTAGAAGCCCTTTATGCCATGCCTTGTCAAAGACCTTGGATATATCAAGTGCTACTGCCCTAGCTTCACCTGCCTTGTCCAGTGTGATACATGCATTCAGAGATGACCGTCAGCATATCCGCAGTAGATCGTACTTGTCTAAATCCATACTGGCAGTCAGAAAGAAGTTTAGCATTAACTAAGTGCCGGACTATCGCTAGAGTGATTAAGGATTCAAAGATTTTAGCAAAGATCGGGAGTAGACTGATTGGGCAGTAGTTCTGAGGATGATGACCAGGTTTTCAAGTGTATTTTCGGTCTGCAATGGGAATTTAGGGAGGGGATGGTTTACTGAGTCCAAAGTGGAGTTTAAGGCAAAATGCTGGGCAAGTAGTTCAGCCTAATCAGTTGCCGTGCAAACGACATCATTGTGGTTTTATAGCGGGAGAATCGTTGATTGTCCATTGTTCACTACACTATTATAGATTTTCCAGAAATTGCGAGTACCTATATTCTGTGACTGAATGTGGTTTTTGGTTATCTCTGTATACTTTCTTTTCGCTTCACCTAACACTGCCGTACAATTATTTCTTGACGCTGTAAACTTCTGTCTATTAGCAGCTAACTTATGGCAACCGAATTTATGGAATGCTTGCTGCTTCTCAGCAATGGCAGTTGCACATTTCGAGGTGAACCATTGAGGAGAGTGGGGCTTGCTAAAGAATTTTCGCATGGGGACATAGGCTTCAATGCCTGCTTTGACCCATTCGGTTAACTCATTTGCACACTGATTAGCAAGGAGTGAGGTTTTCTGATGGACTCAAAATGGGTTCCAAACATAAACTCCTAGCCCGTGCATATGTTTGTCAGGGTCTTTACGGTAGAGTGAGAGGTAGTCATGTCAAAGTGGTAAGAGGTTGAGGATTGAAGGTTTTTTTTTCACTTATTGCTAGGATATCCTGTGAGTTTGTCAGGAGAAAAGTTTCAGTGGGTTAGCTATGGTTTGTTTGTTCTTTATTTTTATATATGTATTTTAGTTTGGTTTTCTTTGTCGTAATTTATCGGCTGCCAGTCTTCAATTTAGCGTTTGGCAGTTTTCGCCTCGTCAACTCTCGGGCGCTTTCGTAACATGCCCGAACGTTGACGACGCGAAGTCACGGAAACCTGGTACGTCATCTATAAGAGTACCAAATTTAATTTATATTGTCATAATTTCTTACATATATATAGGGTGTGTAACGTATTTGACAAAGATTTATACATACACAAAAATCGCTTAGAAAATAAATACTTATACATACATACATACATACATAGTATATACAAAATATTACTTATACATACATAAACTTTGAAAATGATACTGTCATTTTACTGAAAAACGTTTTAGAGGATAAGAATACGTATCTTGTCACACTCCAACTTCGTTGGGACTACAGAAGCTTACGTGTGACAATGATAATAAAAAGAAAAGATAAAATCCAGAAGTAGAATAGTGGTAGATTACGGGTACATTTAGTGTATGTATGTGTGTGTGTATATATATATATATATATATATATTATATTATATAAATGTGATACTTAGAATACAATGCAGAGGTGTGACAGATAGACATAATGGTGGAACAGGTTAAATAGTTTCACTCTTAAATGTATGTATTTATTTATTTATTTACAAACACACATATATCTCTCCACAATGTTATGTAATACCTGCATGAAAATGGTCTGGTGGAAACTCCATATGATGGGAACTCTTCCTTTCTTCAGAACTGTGCTCAACTCGAGTTACAAATTACATAAACCTCTTATATATATATATATATATATATATATATTTATTTATATTTCAACTTTTCAGTTTGCAGAATGCCTCTCTTGATGAATTAGCAGACAGATTTGATGTCAACTTGAACACTGAAACTTTTTCGAATAATAAACCGCCGGTAAGTTTAGAATTTTGTATTTTGTGAACAGTTCTAGTTGTAAAGTGTTTCTTTTATCAAGAAAATAACATTTACTAGAAGGACCCTGTTGAAATTCCACGGTCGCTTTTATTCAATGAAATAAATTTTTTTGAAAGGTCCAAATACTATGAAATGTTATAAATTTAGGTAAATTTCATTTTTTTGTTGTTTACTATTGTTTTTAAAATATATTTTTTTTTAATTATCCCACATTGATTTTTCGGGTAAAAAGTAAAGTAAAAACAAAAAAAAACTTAATTTTGAGACATTTTTAGATAACATAACTAATATACAGATGTTAATACTTTTATTTCTGCTTTATTAAAATCACTTTGTGTATTTTCATAATATGTATAGTTTTTATATGGTTTTAAGTTAGTAACCAATAGTTATGTTGGTTCAAAAATTGGAAGGGGGAAAACACCGGATTTTGTTTTCATTTAAAAAAATTTTTAACACTTATCATTTTTAATGATCCAAAAAACATTGAAAATGTTAGTTTTGATAACTAAATTGACCATTTCTGCAAAGATTATATAAATGTAAATGTCTGGGAGATTTGCAATTTTTCTTATTTGGCTATAAAAATTTGAATTTTTGCCTATTTTAAAAATTTTTATATCAATCTTTTTTTGACATTTAGATAATTTAAAGTAAATGACGTTAATGTTTCAGCAAATTCAGATGGTTGACTCTGAGAAATTAGAAACTCAAGGGCATTAACATAAAAGATACTATAAACTGTTGAAATTTCCAAAATTGCCCATTTCTTCAAATATTCATAAAATCTAATGAAGATGAAAATTTCAAGAATGGTCTGACTCTCAGATCCAAAGAGATGATGAAAATTTGAAAACAGAAACTTCAGAACAGATCCTAATTCACAAGTTCGAAATGATTCATCTGAAAAAGGTCAGAGTTTACATTAACCTCTGACCTTTTTCAGATGCATTTTTTCGAATTTGGTAATCTTTTTGTCTGACCCTGGAACCTGAACAGAATAGATTTTTTTTTTAAATTCAACAAGATACATTTGAAGAAGATCGGAGGTTATATCGCCTGAAATGAGAATAGTAATTCGAATAATGCAAATTATCGATCCTCATCTAAAAAAACAAAAACATTCTCAAACAAAATTTTTCTTTTTTTTTTCTTTTACTATGACATGCTTAAGTTTGAAATAGCATTTTCACCACTAAATAGACATGTTCTTGTTACTTTGTCAACAACATTAATAAATATTTTCGTTCTAAAAATATAGTTTGACTTTGATCTTCATAAATTTCAAAAAGAATGTTTTAGAAAAACCAGAGAATTTTATTTTTTATTTTTTACAGTATAATCTGTTTATAAGTATCCAAAAAATCTTAATCAAAATTTCAATTGTTTTATCTTTGAATTATATTTTGTTTTCTTACCAGTCATCGTCTTCTAAAGAATCTTCGTCTAACAGAAATCGAGAAAGGTTCAGGAATGATAAAACGGAAAAAAAGTTAAATCCTGAACAATCATCTCCAAGAGATTCTTCGAGTTCTCAAAGCAGCAAAAGTGATATGTCTCCAGGAAAATCTTCTGGGGGCAAACACAATAAGAAAACCCTCAACCGATCAAGGCAATCGCCAAAAGCAATGTCCGCTAAAGAGCTTGAATTCCCAAGAGACAATATGGAGAAAGTTCAGAAACCAAATTTCAACAAACAGAAAAAATCTCCGCCAAACTCTGTTATTCAAAAGAAAGAACCGGATCATAGGAAGTTAGATGTTGCTAATAATTCGATGAAGATCACTTCGAAACTACAATTGCCGCTTCATGAAATCTGTCAGGTTAGTTTTTATTTTTTAATTTTATCTTGGCATGATAATTAAATAAAATGAATGAAATTAATTCATGACTCCCTGATGCAATCGCCTCTGAGATACGTGTATTTGCTAATGACATGCTGTTAAATGCCCGCACATGCAAGGCAATGGCTAGAAAATGAACTCCAGTCTTTAGTAGAATGGGACCAAAAATAGACAGTCACATTTAATGTAACTAAGACAAGACTCCTTTCCTTCAACAACTATCAGAAACCTTTCTAACAACTGATTGTCATGGTTGATAGCACTCTTCCTGAGTCTAATGTTCAAACTCATCAGCAACATGGCAACATGGAATAAGTACATAGATGTTGGCAAGTTTGTTGCAAAGAAGGTGGGCTTGCTCTACTCAGCTAGAAAACTTCTCACATCTGCCAGTTTTCAAGTCCTTCCACAGAAGGTGTTCTGATGAACTTGCTGCATTTGTACCACTTAAACGAAAATACTTCTGACCCATCCGACTAGCGGCATAATCCCATCCATCCACTGTAGAGGTCTCAAGATACCGGAAGATGTTTTACTCTAATATCTTCTTTCTTCGGACCGTTTGTCTTTGGACTTCCCTTCCTTCTTCCTGTTTCCCTGACCTTATCAACATGCAGAAATTTAAATGTAATGTGAACAAACATCTTGCTACCGAGGTCCCCCTATAAATCTGGTCTCTATCACAGTAGCCCCTGTTTTGAGTGAATAAACATAAAAAAAAAATGTACCCACCTCCAATTTAATAAATTAGTTTTTACCAGATTTTTTTTTTTCTGAATACTATCGATTAAGTATATTATATTAGTGTTCCGATACTACTAAAAATGATGACATTTTTTAATTGCTTCTCTTTGTTGCATAATTCCGTATGACACGTGTTTGTTAATTGCTATGGTTAAACATTTGCAGAGATAGGGTTCATTAGTCTGAGAACACAGCTCATCTAAGAAAAGGAAAACTTTCATCTCAACCTCTGCTGCTTTACGGTCATACCCACTTGTAGGAAAGGCCTCCTTGGGGAAAAATCCGGAAGAGAGTTCTCAAGGCAGTGTGAAACTGTAGATAGCAACGTTTTGGTAATTCCTGCGATGCCAGTGGAATCATGTGCTTTTATTTTCTTTTTTCTTTTAATAGACGATGTCTAAATAAGTTCAATTTTAAAATTCAAAGAAAAGAAAATGTTAGTCATTCAAAAAATGCCCCAAACAAAAATGTATCATTAATTATTTTTATTTTTATTTTTTTTTTAAATAGATTTTTTACTCATGGTCGAACTCATAAAACAAAGAATTTACTCTTGGCTTGACATCCCTGCTTTATTAACTAAGTCTTGCATTTATTTTTTATTCATTTTTTCTATCTTTTTAGGTGATGGTGACTAATGTTGCGAGTAGTGAAGAGATTCATGTTCAATTAATTGAAGAAGCTAATGTCAGGATGACTACATATCTTGTTACTGAGTTAGCTAAGGTGAGTAAAACTGGAATTTAAAAATCCTTGATATTTATCAAGGCAATACCTATAGCGGGTCTAGCAGCCATGCAACTGCGGGGAGCATATGCTAACCGAAAGTATTAGTAACAATTCTGGAAGACAAATTATGGAGAATTTTTTTTTTAAAGTAATATCCAGCAATTAATTATACCTATGAGGAAGTAACTTATAACTATAATAACTTAGTGAATTATTTCCATAAATGTTAATGTACAAAGGACAAAAATAACACCCTCTACCATAAAATAACCAAATCCACACAAACAAAACACATATTTTCCACAAATTAGGAACATTTTAAAATTATCTTCCAGTAATAAAGAGTCAATTTGTTATAGAATGGATTAAAAGCATAGAAAATATAATTGTATGATAAAATTAGAAAGCATACAGTGAAACCTCTACATACGAATTTAATTTGTTCCAGGATCGAAGCGGAACTATGAACTGAACTCTCCATTACGTGAGTGCTGCCACATAGCGGGCTAACCATGAAACTTCGACGTTGTATGTTGGATTTTTCATTGGGTTTAGAGTCGATAATTTGATCAAATTTCACATCGTATGTTGGAAAAATTTGTATGTAGAGGCTTGACTGTACTTCACAATTTACAAAATCGTCTGTTAAGATTATTATATTTGGTTTAATGTCTGCTATACATTCAGGCATGTGTTGAACGTCTTTGTCAATTCATTTAACGTCACTTTTCCCTTGTTCAGGAGTCATACACTTTCTGATATTACACAAGCCCACTTTCCGGTTCTTATGGTTCAGTGGGTCAACTGTCCAAATTCCACTCTGTGCGGTCTTGTCCAATCACTTGCTTCCAAGTTTTCTTTGGCCGGCCAACCTTCCTGCGATTTAAGACCTATGCTTCTGCAACTGTTTATCCAGGAGGATGAACGTTTCACATGACATTACCAGTGTAATTGATTTATTCTTAGGATAATCTCTATGCTGAGCAAATGTAGCGCTTTCAGCAAATCCTCTGACCTGATGTTTTGGATTTGGTCAGATTTCACATTGCAGATGTATCTAATCATGGATATGTCATTGCGCTACAGTCGATGAGAGAGGGCGAGGTGAGGGCCCAGCATTCACTGCCATATATCATGATGCTCCTGATACAGGTGCTTTACAACTTGCCCCGGATGTAGAGGAGGTCAGCACGCGATGTTATCAAAGGTAAAAACTCTGATAACATGAACGTCTTTTATAAATTGACTTGTAAATTTATTTATCTGTGGCCAAGTCTTTTTTTTTTATCTTTTACTCGCAAATTCATCCTTATCACTTCAACTATTCACTATCTACTAACCCAAACGCTCTCATCCATTTTCTTTTTTAATGTGACCGAACCAATAATGTCTCCTGTTCTACACACGTCTCCCTATACTGTCCAGATTTAATTTTCCTCTAAGGTCATCAGATCTAAACAAGTCTTTGAGACTCGTATTACACATTCATCATATCATTTCTCTTCATCAGATTTCACTTCTATGCATGAAATAACTATTGATACTGATTTATTTATTTATCCATGCAACACATATCCTCAACCTTCATTACCCTAGTTTTACTTCTATCATGCCAGCATGTAAAACAGATGTTGAGCCAAATATGGGATAATAACATTGCACACACATGCCTAATAGACTCTTCCGTTGGTCGACAGCAAAAACACTCTACTGGTTAGTAATGGCAGAAATTCCTTGATATTTCGCCATCTACTCTAACTCTTGCTATCAGCACCAGCTCCAATAGTATCACCAAGTTAACAAAACTTCTAGACAACTTTGATAGCCTCGCCATCCAAATATACTTTTTTTTTACATCCGAGTTCTCATCTGTCTCTATTGTACCTATTTACTTGCCTCCCTATGAGGACAGAGTAAGACATAAGGTCGGTTATTAATGTGGGGGGGGAAAATCCAGCTCCCCAAAAAGGATGCTTTGGGTTAGGATAAAAATTGTCTCAGTCTAGAAGATTTACATAATCACCACTTTAATAGCAATACAAAATATGTCTGAATGTAAGATGATTCTTAAAAACAACAATTAAGAAAAAATTCTAATTCATTTCAAGTTAATTCCTAAAAAAAATAAGATATTTATATAATTACATTTATTTACCCCTCCATCGTATGTCCACATTAGAATTAAGTGAAAAAAAAAACATGCCCAAACATTGAAATAAATTTGTTTAAACTTTATTTTTTTGTAACTAGGTAACTTTTTTTCTTAAAGATTCAAACCTTGTTGACTTATGTTCTTTTTCTATAACATTTTACTAAATATTTTCACTTTCTTCGATATTTTTGAGTTTATTCTTTTCCTTATTTTAAAGAAAATGATCGCTTGTTTTTTTTTTTTGTTCTTTCAAATTCAGAATAACATTAAAACAAAATTTAACTTATAGCAGTCTGTTTTATTTCTTTAAATTTTCATTGTAAAAGAAAAGAAAAATGTTGAACCAATACAACATTTTGGGGGGGAGATGTTTACTACGGCCAAAAACAAAAATTGTTATATATGTACTGATTTCACCAAAATGTAGTTTTATTAGTAAAATTTTAAAAAAAATTTCTAATTGCAATTTATGTAAAATTTAAAGCTCAGATATCACCAGAACCTCCAACAGCCTTCTATTTTATGTATCCACCCCCAGTAAAGTCTCACATAATAACCACTTGAATATAAATACAAAATAGTTTTCCAGTTTTCGAAAATTGTCACTTTCATTTATAGATATAAAATGATTCTTGAATACAATTTTTTTTGTAAATAATTATTGTACATATGTACCTTAGTTTCCTCAAATTTTTTAAAATCTGAAGGACTTTTTTGTTCTAAAGTGTTTAAATGACACATCTGTCCAAATTTGTATTCATTGTTTTAAATGTTGAAACTTGATAGTTTTATTAATTAAACGTTTTAAAAAGTTAAATTTATCAAATTATATGCTGCAAGGTTTTATTTTTTAATTTTTTTTTTTTTAAGGTTTATTCTGATAATAGCAGGAAATTTCCATGCATTTCATCTCCAAGAGTAGGAGAAATCTATGCTTGCTGTTTTTCTGCTGACAACTTTTGGTACCGAGCTCAGATTTTGACCGTAAATGGTTCTGATATTACAGTTAAATATATTGACTATGGTAATACCGAGATAACATCCTGTAACAAGATTAAAGTACTTGTACCCGAGTTAAAAGAAATACCAGAACAGGTAACTATTTTTTACTTACATTAATGTAATTACTAGCTAGACATATGCAAATTGCATATTATTTCCCTTTCAGTTGAAATTTTTTGTTCATTGTAAACTTATCTTTGTCTGCTATGGACATGCCTATATTTTGTGGAAAAGAGATTAATCATTATTCTATTAATATCTTTAAAATACTTTCAATGTATATTCTGAAATAAGAATTTTGTGATTCTATGGAATTCCCAATATTAACTTCATTTGGGGAATTTTCCCAATACATCCAGATTGGTTAAGGGTTTTCTGTAGAAAAGGCAGGTCTGACTGAGTCTTGAACAATTTCCCATAACCTACAAAAAATAAAGTTTAAAATAAATTTATCAAGGTTCCGTAACTGCCTGACAAAATATATTTTACTGTCTTCACCTCGAAAGTCTCCAACTTGTCACCGTACGCTCTTACCCAAACTTGTATCAACCTGTAGGAGCACTGGATGAGGCGAAGAAGCTTCGTAGGAACACTGGAACATGGCCAACAACAAAAGGGGACTTGGCTGAGCTCTTACGTCAACGAGTCTACGACAGTGAAATCGCGATTGGTTAACGATCTCATGCGACCTTACTCAGGACTGCCGTGGTTCGTAATGTGGTGAATGCTATTACATTTTCCTCTGGTGTACAATCTGTAGGCAAGGGAGACCATTCTGTTCATCATTTGGAGATAAATCTTTCAAATTTACATTTAAAAGAAAGCCATTAATGCAAATACAACTTAAACAGGGCTTGAGAGTGAACATAGCATATTTTTTTTTTTTTAAGATATTTTTTTTGGGAGGAAAAGAAAGGGCGCTAGATTTCTATCAGTTAGGACAAGATCATGATCATCAAAATGTTGTTTTCTTTTTTTTCTTTTCTTTATAAATGTTGCTGGGTACTATTTATAGAGGCCTATTTAGCATAATGGTTAGTGTATACTAATGGGCCTGGAGATCAAGGTTCAATCCTTGATCAAGTCATACATAAGATTAAAAAAAAAGATACTTGATGCCTCCTTTCTAAACCCTCAGCATTATGAGGTAAGTATTATGGTTAAGTGCAGTAATTCAGGGAAAGGAGTGACGCCCTCCCTTACATCTTGGTATAGTAGCCAATGTAAATGTAGCTTTCAAGTTGCCCTTGACTATGGTCAGGTTACTATTTATAATTCAGTTGATCACTTTGGTTTAAAAAATTAGTCTGTTTAGTCACGTACTGATGGAGAGAATGATGAGAACACTGCAATAAATGCCTACCAAAAGATGAAGCTGACTCTGTTACACCTGCCTGACTGCATGACTTTTTGTTGCAGCTCTGATTTATGCTGTGAACCTTGTGTATTCCCATTTAGTTGTGTATTGTTTTTTCGTCATTGATGTGAAGCTGTATATAAAACAATTCTTAGAATTTCATCACATTATTTTATTGACAACACAAACAGAAAAACCTGGGACCGAATGGAGAATTTAGTGCCCTCAGCCCATAACATTATATTATCGGGACCGAAGCAAAACTCTTTCTTGCTAAATGAATAAGACAAACACCATTCTTTTAATGTTAAGCAGATAGTCGTAGATTGATGGGGGAGGATAACAAGTGTACCGTTAATTTTTCTGATCTACAGTCGCATATTAATTTGTTATAGCTCTGCTCCGAGCCAACTAACATTATTACTTAACAAAAATTTGTACGATTATTGCGATCCTATATTGTTTTAGATGCCTATATTTATTCCAGTCCAACGGTCAGCTGTTTGGCCTCAGACTGCATCTTCACAAAAGTACAGTTAAACTAAAAGTTACACACAAAAAAACCAGCTAACTTAACTACCTCTATATATTACAATATACACTCATAGATAAGTATACCTATAGGTACGTAGTCCCAAAACCTTTTCTAGATCGTTTAACCACCACTGTGCCATTTAAAAATAAAAACATGTTTTTTTATTTTTTTTTTATTCTGGCGGTTTTATTGTAATTAAATAGCAAATATTTTCTCTCTGTCTTTCTTGCATTTTGGTTTGTTTTAATTTGATTTTATCTTTATTTCCAGGTAATCTGTTGTGCTCTGGGTATTTCCCCAACAAAAACGTGTGAAGATCTCAATCTTCTTGTGAAACAAGAAATAAAATGCGATCAACCTTACAGATTAAAAGTGATTAGAACTGGTCAACCGTACATTATTGAACTCTACAATCAAGGTAAGACTTTGTTTTTTAGTTCACATTTAATACAAGAATTTTAAAATTCTACTTGTCATTTCCTAACCACTTTCAAAACTAAAATACTTGTTCTATCAAAAACGACGGAGAAATGTTATGTGTATTATTTTGATTATTTGTACTAATGTTCTCGTCTTGAATTTTATTTATATAACGTTTCGGCCAATGTAACTTCCGACCTTCTTCAGGTGTGTCTTGTTGAATCTGTATGGAATTTCAAACAGAACACTTTTTAATCCGCAGAGAGTAGCTTGCTCTTGTTCCGTTAGCCATAACCGGGTAGGAGTCTTAAGTAATTCGTAATTGTATTCTTGCTATCACCTTTATTGGGGATTGAACCTTCAACCTCAAAGACTCGCTTAGAACTGATTATTGCTTAGCACATATGTGTTACGTCATGGGAGAGAAATGTTATGTTTTTCGAACACAAATCAAGCTTTATTAAAATAGGCAAACTTTTCATATCACAAAATTTCCTTTTATTCAAACAATGAACAATTCACAAAATATTCATCAAAATTAGTTTTATTCCAATGGTTGTTTGTTGCTACTTTGCACCAAGTGACCACAAAAAATCGCTATATTAATAAAATTGACACAACTTTGTTTTCTTGTCTCTGAGACCTAATTTTTTTTTTTTTCCTATTAATGGATTATTTATTGAAATAAAAAAGGCAATATCATTAAATTAATAAAAAAATTTTTTTTTAATCCTATTTAAAAAAAGATTAAATTAAATCCACCAGGATGCATTTTGATTTCTTTTAACAATTCAGCTATTTTAATCTTTTGATAGCTGAAAAGAAAAGTGAATTACTTTGAACCTAAGGAATTTGAAAGTATTTAAACTGTCAAATAGTCATTTGTGGCTTAAAAATTCTCAGGAAATCGTCATGTATTGAAAGTTTTGGAATCTATTTACGTCCAATGATTTCATAGATAGATTAATGTAGATGTTGAAATCAGTAGAATTACACTTGCATCTGTTGCTTTTACTTGATCACAAGTTTAGTAGAATCAATGTAACAGGTTGCAGATGAAGATTACGCTCTACAATACTTGGTTGCTATCCATGATAATGTACAGTTTGCAAACCTGAAACTAATTTTTTATTTATTTGTTTATGCCTTTTTGAGCATTTCACATTTCTTAATTCTTTAAAAAAAAATTGTCTAACCATTATTTCCGATTTCATCCAATTTTTTCTTAAAGTACTCTACACTATTATTACTCTTCTGAATCTCATTTTAGTTTTGGGTGAATCTTAAATTACACTTTAAAAATAATTTAATTATTAAAATGCGAATAATGTATGTACAAAATTTAATTAATTTCCTTTTTTTTAATTGCTGTTTTATTTGTTTTAGATGGTGATGTCGGGAAGAAATTGGCGAAGCAGATTAATTCTAAAATCGAACTTGAAGATTCCGTTTTAAAACCAACAGATGCTGTTCCAAAAAAGTAAGCCAAAAGAACACCTATGCCATGTTTTTGACATTTTCTGGAAAATGTTTTTCGTTGAAATCATAACAATTACAAGTTACTACTTGTATTTGATGAACGAAATCTGAGCTGTACCAACCCCTAACCACAGAACAGGGTGTAAAAAAAAAAAAAAAAATCAAAAAAAAAAAAAAATCGAACAACACAATTGTTAGTCCCAATTTTGTTACTATAAATAATGCACTGTGTGAGTTTGACTGCATTCAATAGAGATGGTTCACTTGGGGAGTTAATTACAAATTATGGCTAATAAGAACAATTAAAATAGAATTTTTTTTTTTTAAACCTAACTCAATCGCAAAACTGGAATATTTTCACATGTATTTTTTTGTGATTAAAATATATTCCACAAAAGCCTTAGGGGGAAACAAACGTCGTTCATTAACTCGACTTTAGTTTAAGATGTGACTATGCATTTCTTGTCTTGTGACTATCTTAAATTTTTGTATCTGTTTTGTTTCTGAAAGGAAAAAGTTAATTTAAGGATTAAATGTTTTAACGTTAAGATTAGCATGTAAATAATTCACTGATATCTGTAATATTGAAATGCCTTTTTTCCTTCTCTCCTTCCAGCACTCCAAGCATAACCATGGTTGCTGATATGAAGAACAACTCATTTCCTTTAAAGACTGGAAGCAAATACAGCATTTTTCCATTTAATATTATTTCTCCTGATGACTTTATGGTTCTCGTGGTGATTCATGACAAAGACTTTCAGCAATTCAATCAGAAACTACAATCTTGTGCTCTTTCTTGTCCTTACTTAACTGAATTGTAAGTTACCTTTTTTTTTCTTTTTGCTTGTATTATTTTAACCTGACACCATATGCTAGTTCACCCAAAAAGAAAAATGAGGTTCTACTTTATTTTTATTTTTTTGCAATTATGTTAAACAAGTTGAAAAACTTGGCAGTAAAAAGAAATAAAACAAAAAATTAATTTAGAGTAAGAAATCAGTTTCACATAAATTTGATGTAAAATGATCACCCGTGTCCAACCAGATAGTGTATTTAATGATATGCAACCAATCTGTTCTTTTTGTACCGTTCCCCTTCTGATAATGACTGCTCTATTGTTGATGCTATTGCAGCTTCATCCGTCAAGTTCCATCGTTATTTTTGGTTTAAAGTTACCATCATTCTGACTGGCTCTTTCACTCTAATCGCACAGATATAGCTGGAGAAATCTGTTTCCTCTTGTCTAATGACATGTCCCAAATTGTCACCTTCCCTGCACGTTTTCCTGATGATGACCTTCATCAACCATCCTTACTTGATCCTTTTCTCAGTTCTGTCCTTGACTCTTGTTCTATTTCCTCTTCTCCTCCATTCAGTTCTACACTAATTTGGGTGCAGACAAGTACACAGTATTAAAATTATACCGAACACTTGTTTAATCCAAACTGGACTACCGCGGATTCATTTATCGATTAACCCGAAAATCATACCTAAAAACATTAGAAACTGTTCACCACCAAGGACTGTGACTGGCCTGGGAACCTTCCAAACATCTGTTGAAAGTTTGTATGTAGAAGCACATGAAGCTCCTCTAACCTTAAGAAGACAGAAACTAGCCTTACAATACTATATAAAGCTAAAATTATGCCCACTAAACCATATTCAAACCAAATTACAAAGAACTGTACGAAAGGAGAAAAAAATGCAATAAAACCTATTGGCCTCCAAATAGAATCAATAATCAAAGAAACCAACATTCCACTCAAAAAGATACATGATACCATCCAACCAAAACTAAACTTGGAAATGAATAAACTCAATAAAACTACCATACATCCTCTCATTTTTCAAGAAAAACTACATTAAAACGTAGATTGTTATCCCAAATATACCGCTGTATTTACAGACGGATCTAAGAACAAGAACACAACAGTATGTGCAGCTGTACATGAAAACCAAACACTCCATCTTCCTAAGAAGCATCTATATTCAGTGCAAAATCCAATGCCATAAATTTAGCACTCTATATTATCCCTCAAAGTAAAAAGAAAAACTTCATTATTCTTTCTGACTCCTTATCAGTATTAAGAACATTGAAAGATAGAAATCTGGATAACCCACTGATCATCAAACTATTATGTAGAATAACATTGCTGAACACCAAACAGTTTATATTTTGTTGGATCTCAAGTCACATAGGAATCCGAGGAAATGATAAGACTGACACAACAACCAAAACCACCCCAAAAGAGCCCCTCAAAAACAAATTTAAGTTTCCATACACCGATGTCAAGACAAACATCTAAGCATGTATCTGTAAGAAATGGCAGTCTAGATGGAGCAGTAATACATTAAATAAATTGTTGACAATACAACATGATCTAGAAAATCACGAAGGGAGGAAGTCATCCTCTCTTGACTACGTATTGGCCACACAAAAATCATGCATTCATTCCTGCTTGAGCAGAAGGAGCCATCATGGTGTGCAACTTGTCAAGTACCATACACAGTGAAACACTTTGTTAAAATGTGTTGATTTTGCTTTCCTGCAACAAAAACGCGACAATGTTGGTACTATGAAAGAACTATTTAAAGACGTCAGAGTAGAAATCATAATGTCCTTTCTGAAAAATCTAATATCTATAAGTTCAATAAACCCAACTTCCTTAGGAAAAAAATTAATCAAATGCAGATCGTTTAATCAAGAAATATGCACATATAAAAGAAATTCTTCCAAATCTGTTCGACATTTTTAAATATTATAAACCTCAAGCATAAAATACTTTGCCAATATAAATAGATTCAACATTGAATAACCCAAAAGTTTTGCTATGTCGTAAAAAAACATACAAATATTAATTCACTGTTTCAAAAAATAACACCTAACCAGATTATAAGATACTTAAAAGAAACAACTCTTTAGATTTCTCTAGATAATGAGGCTTCCAGACAATTCTACAGAAGAGCTAGCAATGTCCACAAGAGAGCAATCTCTGGGGCTAAGTCTAGTTATTCTCATCTTAAAAGGAGAATCTACAATAGTGATTGTGGCAAGTCTGCTATTCCTCCTCTTTTTAATGGTCTCCAGGTTATTTCATCTTCTAAGGAGAAGACTGATCTCTTTGCTAATCTTTTTGCTGACAATTCTTCTCTTGATGATTCTGGTGCTGTTCTTCCTGATTTTCATTTAAAAACTGATCAGTCTCTTGATTCTGTTATCACTCCAAAGGTGGTTGCTAGGGTTCTTTCTGATCTTGACCAGTCTAAGGCTTCCGGTCTTGATTCAATTCCTGTTGTCCTCAAATGTTGTGCTCCTGAACTTTCTTCTATCCTCTCTAAATTATTCAATCTCTGTTTCTCTCTGTCCTGTCTCTATTTTTGTTAGGGACAACAGAGGACTCTTTCTATCTTTAAAAATGCTGGTTGTCGGTCTGACCCAACGAAGTATCATCCTGTTAGCCTCCTCTCTATTATTAACAAAGTTTTTGAAAGATTGGTCAACGGCAAGCTTGTTCATTTTCTGGAAAGTCTGGGCCTCTTTAGTAATGTTTAGTATTGGTGGTTTTCATTCAACTGCTGATCTTTTAAATGTTGTAACTAAGTGGATCTGTTGGTTTATGGATAATTCAATGCTTGACATTTCGAAGGCATTTGACAGTGTGGCATTCTACACAAACTTCAGGGTTATGTTATTAGTGGTAAGATTTGTGATATTAGGTTTTTTTCTTTCTGATCAAAGCTTGCGAGTAACTCTGGGTGGTTTCTCCTGATTCTCTTTTTTTCTATCAATGCTGGTGTTCCTTGGGGCCCAATACCGTTTCTCTATATCAATGATCGTCCTGAGAATATTATTCAGAAGAGTAACATCTCTGCTGATGATACCACTCTATTCTCGTGTTGCCTCTCGCCCATCTCTCTGGGATGAGTTAAAATATGCAGCTGATCTAGAAGTTGACCTTGGTTCGGTTGTGGATTGAGGTATGAAATGGTTTGTTTTGTTTAATCCTGTTAATACTCAGCTTATGTCTTTCAATCGCAGACATGTCCCTTTTCTTCCTAAGATTCTTATGGATGGTTCTGCTCTTGAGGAGAAATCGACTCTGAAACTTCTTGGTCTTTCTTTCTAATCAAATGTTTCTTGGAGTTCATACATTAGATCCATTGCTCTTTCTGCTTTTCGTAAAGTCAGTTCTCTCTATTGCTCCATACACTTTCTCACACCTGAGGCTATTCTCTATCTCTACAAATCTACTATCAGATCATGTATGGAGTATTGTTGCCATATTTGGGTTAAGGAATCTCTGTCCCATTTAAGGGTTCTTGATAAAGTGCAGAAACATCATCCGATTTATTTTTAACAGGCCTTTCATTAGACTTCTATAAGAGGGTGGGGCCTGTCGAAGTCCTCCTCCAGGCTCGGTAATCGCGAGGATCAAAGTTCGCAATCCTCAGGCCTGTACTGGTCGCGTTTACAGAAACATATCTGTAATTTGATTGGCCCCACCCTTCTTCTCTGCACCCTCTCTCTCACAGACGTGATGTTGCTAGTCTCAGTCTTTTCTATAAATACTATTATGGCATGTGTTCTTCAGAATTATCTGATCTATTCCCGGCTTCCTTTGTTCCAGCTTGTTTGACTTGTTCTAGTGGTTTTCATTAATTCGCTGTTTTTATACCTCATTCTAATACAGCTTCCTATTCCAGTAGTTTCTTTCAAAGAACTGCAGACTTGTATAAGTCTTCCTGCTGACTGTTTTACCCCCTACCTATAGCCTTGGTTTTTTCTTCAAGACTAAGGTCAATAGGCATCTCCTGTCTTTGTGATAATCATTTTTCGTTCTTGTTAGCTCCTTCCATCAGTGATTTCCATAAAAAAAAAAAAAATACATACAAAATTTATCCTCTTTTAAAAAAAAATATTTAGTTATGTCCTTAAATCGCTATCCAGTAATCAAGTGGGTTATCATTATCATCGATGGCCCGAAATGAGTGATCATGTTACGTAAAATTCATGTGAAACTGACCCCCCCCCCCCTTTTTTTTTATAACTAGTGTTGTCCGGGATGCAGAAAAGTCATTTTAGTTTTTAATTTTGTTTGCAGTTTTTTTAATTTTTACGGAAAAAAAAAACTTAACTGTAAGGCAAACAACTACTTTTGTATAGGTTCAATTTAAAATATGAGTTGATGGCATAAGCTGATTTTTATTTTGTAGGCAATTTAAAAAAAAAAATATAAATAAATAATCTTTCATATTATTAATCATCCAGGGTGGACTAAGTACTTTTTGTAATAAATTGTAGCATAGTATTTATATTGCCAATAACATGGTACAACAATAACAAATAAAAATTGCTAAGCAAAGTTAGATCTGTCAGTTTAAATGCTATTTAGGGCTAACTTATAAAATCTGCATGACTTTTCTTTATATATTATATTGGGTTAGATTTCTCTAGTTTGAATTTTTCTTTGACTTACATTAGCTTTTACATATTTTTGTTTCAATTATTTTAATTGTGTGTTTTAAAAATGTTTTTACTTCATAATTTTTTTCTTTTTTAAAATTTAAGTAGCTCCTTGTTTAAAGTTATTTTAATAATTAAATGTATACTTTCCATTCTTAGCTTCTGGATATCAACAATCACGTTTCCATTTGTATACTTATGTTGACTCTGTTCATCTTTGTATCAATCTTAATTAATGAGAAATTAAGAACAAGCAATTATCAAAAATGCTGAGAAAAAATTCTCTTACAGTGTTCGCATTAATATTTATATAAAATGATAATTATGTCAGTAATTGACCGTTTCATATATCAATTCTCATTTCTGATGACCGGGAGGAGGGAGGCCAAACACCAACCATTGACTTTATTTAGAGTGGAGGATTTCTTTCCAAATTTATTTTAGGCAGCAGGGTTAGTTTGACTTGCTTCTTGCTTTCTGCCACTTGAAATGGCTAGAAAAAGGCATGTTTTTTTATTCGCTAACTTCTGTGGGGCGGAGCAGATATATTTATTCATATAAAGATATTCAAATAAAGACACATTGGTCTTTATTATAGAGTTGAATGCCTACTAGACACCACCCTCTGGTGTCTTCGGTCTCTCTGTACAGGGGTTTGTCAGAGACTCTGACATGAGGATACTTTTTACTTAAATTAAACCCTGACTAAATATTAAAAAAAAATGGTGTGCTGTCTCCTCAAGCCATCCAGCACGTCTCCAGATTGCGGATGGGGGCACCCCCTCTATTAATAGAGGGCAGCTTTGAATAATGAATTAGAAGCCGTTGACAATGAGGAAATGCAATGATAAAAAATATGAATAAAAATAAATACTTGCAGACCGGCACCTAGGATAAAAAGGGCCCATCAACCCAGTTCATACACCAAGCAGGAAGATGTAAGCAATGGTGTGAACCTTCCTGCCTCTGGAAATGGTGCTCCAGCCATACAGAAGCCAACTAGGGTCAGCCATCAGGCCTTGTGACAAATGGTCTCATTCCCCTATCTCCATCATATGCAGCAACAACAAAAAAAAGATATAAGAGGCTTAAAAGCCCAACCATGGACTGTTGCACAAAAGAAGGTGCTATTGTTTTGCTACCACTACTCAAAGTTTGAAAAGTGGAGCAAAACATCCAATGAGATCCTAGCTGATAAGATTCAAGGATCTACCTTCCCCAAAAGAGTTGAGGATTACATTCATGTAATAGGCATTTCTAGTGGATGCTATTTTGTGTTCGATAGAGGATAATTGTTTCTTTTTTAAAAGAGTTCATGTGTGTTCATTGTTTGTAGAAGGTTTCTCTTTCTATGTTTATTGTCAAAAATGTGGTTATTTGAATTATTACTTATGGCTTGAAGAGGAGGTTGAATAATATAGTTTTCAAGGTTGGTTGAGTTAGGTATCTATTACGTATGGAAATGAAACCTCGCCAGTGAGGGTTGAGGACGTACGTTGCATGGAGAGCAATGGTATGAGAATTATACAAAGAATGTGTAATGTGAGTGATTAAGACGGGTTTAGATCTAATGACCAGAGTCAGATTAAATCTGGACCGTATAGAGAGATGTGTAAAGTACAGAAGACTTTGATAGTATGACCACATTGAAAAAATGGATTAGAGTTCTTGGGTTAGTAGATGTAGAATAGTGGAGGTGGTGGATCAGTTGACAGGGGAAGGCCAAGAGAAAAATATGAAAATAATGATGGGCGGACGGACTTGAAAGAAGGATAAATAAAAACCTGGCCAGAGATAAATGAGTTTAGAAGTCAATTTCTGCTGACGTTAAACTGATATGTAAAACATTTTGATCTTGAAATTTAAAAAATAAGTTTAATTTAGTTATTTAACTGAAAATCTTATTTTTTAATTTATTTATTTTTACATTAAAATTTTTTTTTTTTTTCTTTCACTAAAAATTATTTTTTCTAAATTTTAGGCCTGTTCCAAACCAGCTTGTCCTTGTTCAAAATCAGTTTGGTCAATGGTGTCGTGCTGAAGTAATCCAGATTGATGAGAATTCAAATTTGATCGTTCTTTTTCTTGATCATGGCAGTATAGAGATCCTATCTTTGATGAATATCCGCTCCTGCCCTCCTTTCTGTTGTGTTTATCCTTTTATGATTGTCCGCTCGAAATTGGCTGAGATAAAGCCAGTTGATAAACAAGGATGGTCACCAAAACTTTGCAACATTTTCAAGAAGACATTGGAAGCCATGAATGACAGTGTCCGTGTCAAGTGTCAGCACATACTGGGTGAATATGATGGGTGTGACAACAATGGAACGAGTCTTTGGAAACTGATCGATGTTTATACCAATATGTCCATTGCTGGTTTGTTGGTTCTGGATGGACACGCAATTGTTACAAATTCCACATCGTCTTACGAAGAGAAACCGTTACAATCTTCTAAAATAATGGTTTCAAACATCCCTAAAATTCCTCTTGCCGTTGACAGTCTTCATGACGGGATCGCTATTGATTTTCAATCTGATACGTTCTTCATTAATGTCATTCAATCTGATCAGAAAGATTTCCAATCGAATTTCAATGAAGTTTTGGATGCTACCGAAGATCAAACAATACAATATGTTGCGTGTGAGAACGAAATTGTGGCTGCCAAGTTCTCCTTTGATAACACCTGGTACCGGGGCCAAATAATGAAGGTTTTGGATGACTCTATGTTTATGGTATTTTTCATTGACTATGGTAACAGTGAGTGCTTACCAGCAGACCATCTGCGACCACTTCCGAAAAAATTTGCTTCTTATCCCAAACAAGCTCTCCAGTGCAAACTCCACAATGTATTATTAAAAGAAGATGGACGGCTTCAATTTGCCGATTTGGTTTTCAATAATATATACAAGTATAAGATAGTTTCTGAAAAGAACGAAATTTACAATGTCATTGTCTCTAACAGTGATGGAGATGTGTTGAACGACTTATTTAAAGAGGTAATTACGAATGGTTATGCTTCTGAAAATGATAGCCTCACGTCGAGTACTTCTCCAAATTTTGGTACGGGTTCCCCTCTGGGAGTGCCATTGACCTCTAATGCCTTTTCCCTTTCCTTAGAGAGTTCCACTGTACTACATCCCCGTACTGAACAGCTGTCTCCTATTCAGTCTGAACTTGTTCCTAAGGTGTGCCTGTCGCCTAATGAATCCAGTCGGCAAAAACTCTCCGCTTCAAAATTGAAAAGTCAGGTTAATTCTGATTTTGTTTCCCATCTTAATACCCGAAAAATGAAATATTATACAAAGAACATGAGCTGTCTTTTGCTAGACATCAACAATTGCTACAAGCTTCATTGCACATCGATCGACCATGTCGATAGTTTTTACTGCCAACTGCTTGATGATACAGGTAAATATATTTCAGACAATTATTCTAACAGTTAGAAGGAATGAGTTTAGCATGACACCATATCCACACCTTCCCAAACGTAAATAAAATATATGTATTTTCCAGTTGATTTGATTTTGAAATAACTATTTATATTTATTTTTTATATATACAAAAAGATGCACTTATGTTTAATTTTATCAAAATACCAATAACTATTTTTACATCAAATTATTTAAAAAAAAAAAAAAAAAAAAAAAAAATTATGGAGTAGCAATTAAAAAAAATGCAGTCTTATTATTATTATTATTATTATTATTATTATGATCATCATCATCATCAAGGTTTATTATTCTTAGAAGTAAAATGACTTATTAGATGCCAACACTGAAGAAAGACATTGTTCTTTAAATGCTTACAAGAACATTAAGAAATATTAGAGATTGAGTGAATAAACATAGTGAAAAGGGGCAAGAGAAATGCATAGATAAGAGATGGGTGACTTGTTCAATTATAAATTACAATTAGAACCATTAAAACAGATTTGTTTTTCAAACAACTCAATACAAAAACTAAGGTATATTTTAGCATGTGTTTTGTCTTATCAGGGAAATGAATGTTCAATTCAAATTTAGTATAATAAGCCGATTGAAATTGCCCGAAGATAGGGGGGGGGGGGATATTTCAAAAGATTACTTAATGGTGAGTCTAAAAATGAATATATGCAAATCATATTGTTATCAGTGCATCCAGTGCTACAGAGGTGAGTACAGCATTTAACAGGTTGAAATCAGTGTTTGAAAGGAGCGGCTTCAGGGTTAATGTGACAAAGACGAAGCATATGATATCTGATGTTAGAGAGATATCTGTTCCACAAGGCAAATACTCATGCAATATCTGTAAGTTTGGAACTGACTCGAACTCCATCAAATGCAGAACATGCAGTAAGTGGTGTCACAAAAGGTGCACCAACCTGCCGGTGCTACGTGTAGCAGATGCAGCTAGTTTCATTAGCAGCACCTGTCGAAATCCGCCTCCCATGGAAAGAGTTGTTGCAGGTGTCAAGAGTCAATAAATTTACCTACCTAGATAACACAATTGATTTGAGTAGACAAACTGATACAACTATAAGACAACGTATATCTGCCATGTTGAGTCTTCAGGCAGAGATTCCATTGTATACGGGAGTGACAACATGCAACACACATGTCTGACCTGTACTCTTGTATGGCTGCAAAACATGTCAAAATGACACAATCCTGGCTGCAACCTATCGGATGGAAAAAATTGCCAGTCTCACTCTATGAGAAAGTATGCTGCACAATGATGTCTCAACTAGTTTGGTCACGTCGCCTGCCGTCAGTCATCTGAAATGCTCTAAAGTGTATCCCACATTGACAGCAATGGCCCAAAACCATGTAGGCCGCTTAAGACTTGGAGGGGATCAATTAGTGATGACCTGATCCTGGTGGGCGGCACAAGCGAAATGACAACAGACGGGAAAAGTTGGAAATCATGAGACAAGAACACAAAAAATTAAAATAAATAATATGAAAATAAAATTGTCAATCTTATTGTTTCTATACATATGACTAGAAGAATACCCGTCCCAGGACAAGTAAATTTACTTCTCAGAACAGAACAGTTTTTGCACCACTTCTATGTCCCCTTATGAAGATTAAAATCAAGATATAGTACTACTAAATCATATGTCTAGAATCTTTATTCCAATTTCGATCAAAATCTATTACATGATTTTAATTTTAGAAAATCACTAAAATTTAAGTTTAAGGGGTCTTAAGAGGAAATTGAAATTCAGGGAATCTTAAATGAATGTCTGACTATGGATCAAATTTAATGCAAATCTGAAATATTTGAATTTTAACATAGGAGGTTGTGCCCATATTATGCTCCTAAACTGAAATTTGGTGAATATTTATTAATTGATGTTTAATACCTATTGTTAAAATTTCACAAAAGTCAGGTTTTCAAGGGTTTCCACCCTCTTTTTACCCTCTTTGCATAAAACCCCATATGCCTAGCAACTGTTCTAAAATTCATAATGATCAGTTAATTAGTTTAGGAATGAATCCTGTGCATGCAAATATATAAACATACACAACTTGATATAGAGATAAATTTAACACTTGCAATTTCAGTAAATGTTCAAATGAGATAATTGATTAAAATAAAATGCCCATTGAAACAATACATAGCTGAAATTTAAAAACCTTTTTTTCTTTATCAAATACTTTTGTTCTTAACCATTATCATTATTTAATTTTGTTACTCTCTCTTTCAGCTATTCTCCGCTATTTTGAACTCATGGAAGAGTTGGCCGCAGTCTGTACTGAGTCTTCAGCAGATCCAAATTTTTTTCCTGAAAAGGGAGAGCTTCTTGCTGCTAAGTTCTTGGGTGAGTTTTCTTTAGATTTTTATATTTCCCATTTACACTTCTCTTAAGCTTTTGTTGAGGAAAAGAAAGCTTTGTGCTTAACATTATTATTTACCTCCATGGCTTTAACTCCCCCCCCCCCCCCCAAAAAAAAAACTCCCTTTCTGCTGTGATAAGCTGGTACAACTTCAGTGACTTTGTAACATCTCGTTGACCCACTTATTAAAAAAAAAATCTTTTTACAAACCACAATTTTTCACCGATGTCGTTCGTATGATTGCAAGAGAGTTGATGCAATATGTTCAGGAAACTTCTGCCATTGCGAATCAGCAGAGCGTTATCACTGTTGACTAAGGGAAGAGTCTATCAGGTATGTGTACACAATGTGATGTATGAAAGTGAAACCTGGTCAGTGTTGGTTGAGGATATGTGTTGCATGGAGAGAAATGATACGAGAATATGATGGGTGTGTAATGTGAGTCTTAATGACCTCAGAGAAAGATTAGATCTGAATAGTATAGGGAGATGTGTGCAGAACAGGAGACTTTGTTGGTATGGTCACATTAAAAGAATGGATTAGAGTACTAGGTTAGCTAGTTTTTGACCTTAAAGTAGTTTTTTTTTTTTTTTTTTTTTTTGTATAGCTCCTAACATCAAGTGGCTCTATGCCTTGTCTGGAGCGACTTTCAGGTTCAGTTGACAGAGGAAGGCCAAGGAAAATATAGGAGAAAGTGATGAGGATGGATGTGAGAGAAAGGGATAAATAAAGACCTGGTCAGAGATAAGTTAATTTATAAAAGCCATCCAACACCTACCAGCATGTAAAATTGATGTTAAACCAAATATGATGATGATATTTTATAAAATATCCATTTACAAGTTTTTTTATTTTAAGGCATATCAACTCTTTTGGGGGTAATTTAATGCTTAACTTTTGTGGTAACTATTTTATGCTTCAACTTGTATCTCAAAAAATGTATAGATGATACATTCCATTTAACCCATAGATGTGATCCATACAGATACTACCACTCCAGATCAGAATTGACCTGGGAGTAATGGCAACTCTACACTAGCCAAAACTCTTAAATTGGGGCTCACCATTCCATGTAGTTTAAGGTCATAGTCATGACACAGTTTGAGTAGTTCATATGATTGGAAGATAGGGTAGAAAGGGCTGAGGAAACAAATTTTGGGGTGTAATGTAAAGGAAACACCTTCCTTTCCTTTTTTATCTTTACCTTCACTTTTTTATCTTTTACCTTCCCTTTTTTTATCTTTTACCTTCCCTTTTTTTATCTTTTACCTTCCCTTTTTTATCTTTTACCTTCCCTTTTTTATCTTTTACCTTCCCTTTTTTATCTTTTACCTTCCCTTTTTTATCTTTTACCTTCCCTTTTTTATCTTTTACCTTCCCTTTTTTATCTTTTACCTTCCCTTTTTTATCTTTTACCTTCCCTTTATCTTTTACCTTCCCTTTATCTTTTACCTTCCCTTTATCTTTTACCTTCCCTTTATCTTTTACCTTCCCTTTATCTTTTACCTTCCCTTTATCTTTTACCTTCCCTTTATCTTTTACCTTCCCTTTATCTTTTACCTTCCCTTTATCTTTTACCTTCCCTTTATCTTTTACCTTCCCTTTATCTTTTACCTTCCCTTTTTTTATCTTCCCTTTTATTGAGCCTTTGGCCCCTCCCCCTTTTCATTGAGCCTTTGTTCCCCCCCCCCCCTTTCATTGAGCCTTCCCCCCCCCCCTTTCATTGAGCCTTTGCCCCCTCCCCCTTTTTTTCTTTGTCTTCCCTTTTCCTTTAACTTTCTCTTTTTGTTTCGCTCTCTTTGTCTTAACTGTTTCAACATTTATATTTGACAGATAATAATTGGTACCGGGCCAAAGTTCTTAACTGCAACAACGATGAAGTGAAAGTCTTTTTTGTAGACTATGGCAATGTTTCCTGGTTAGCCAAACAAAACCTACGAGAAATATCCTCTGAAATATTTATGGAATTTCCTATTTTAGCTGTTCGCTGTTGCTTAACAGGTAAGAGTTTGGAAGTTTAATAAAATTAGAATTTTATTTTAAAAAGGTTTAATTTTGTTAATTCAATAATTCTTTATTTTTCACTTTAAATAATGGATTAAAGGATTTATGTTGGTTATTTTATTATTAGCTTTTTGGATGCTGACATCGCATCTCTAACCTTGCTTAACCCTGCCTTTGGAGGTCGGTTAAGTACAAATACAACTTAATTTAGAAAAGACAGTCTGTTTCATCATTTTCTTCCATTTTTTTTTTTTTTTTCTTTTAAATATAAAAAATGGTTTAGCATGGAATTAAAGAGTTATAGTTAGCTTTAGAAATAGACTTTTATACCAGTAAGGTTTTTTTCTGTCAAGCTGAAATATGGTTTTGTTCAATTCTAGGATGTCCATTTACTCTGGTTTTACCATCTCACCTTTTGAGAAGAGGTTAGTTTATTGTTAATTGTCTGAGGTGCCTTTACCAGGGAATACTGACATGCTGTTCAGGCATTTTTTGTAGGTTAAAGTACACTTTCTTTCAATCCCCACCTTATGTCAAACCTTCTGTGGTAGGAGTGAAGGATGTAAATAAAAGTTTTAGAAATAGTGAATTTCAGTTTGACCCTAGTATTATTTGGGTTGAGGTAAAATATATTTTTAAACAGTCTTTATCTGCCCTTTGGTTTGCAAACATTTAAAACACATGAATAAAGTATTTTTGTGCCATTTAACAATAGGGTGTACTACGTTTAAATAAACTTTAGAACAGATATAACTGGTTTGGTTTCTTTGTTTAATATAAACCTTCCTGTTTTTTAAGGCTAAAACCATGTTTGTAGAAACCCTAGCTTTTTTTTTGGGGGGGGAATTAAAAAATATGTATACCATTCCTCAGGATATTAGACTGAAAATGAACATAACAGTTGACTGGTTTTCGAATGAGGTTACTACACTGCTGCAGTCCAGCACGTTACTACTGTAAGACCCCCTCCCTCCAGAAGAGCCATTAGCAAATTTAAACATGAATTTCTTTTTCAAAATAATCCAAAAACTGAGAAAAATTATTATATTTTGTTTGTTTACATCACGAACTGGATGTAAAAATTAACTTTTTATTTTTTTCTATGAACACTCTTCATAATTGGTATGGATTTTAGATCTGCTGCATTGTTTGAGGAAGAACATGAAAAGTAGATTGCCTGTATTACCTGTATTCCGACTTGTTATTGGTTCTAATATTGTCGTTACCAAGTTAATAGATCCAGTACAGGTCGTTAAAAAAAAAAGCTTTGATTTTCATGACCTACAATTGCTGTTCTCAACATAATTGTAGCTTGGGTTGTGAAAGGTATAAATACTTTGTATTTTAAAACAATATCATATGCTTTATTTATACATTCAATATCATATATATATATCTTTTTCTGTCTTTCTCTCTTTTTCTGTCTTTCTCTCTTTTTCTGTCTTTCTCTCTTTTTCTCTCTTTCTCTCTTTTTCTCTCTTTCTCTCTTTTTCTCTCTTTCTCTCTTTTTCTCTCTTTCTCTCTTTTTCTCTCTTTCTCTCTTTTTCTCTCTTTCTCTCTTTTTCTCTCTTTCTCTCTTTTTCTCTCTTTCTCTCTCTTTCTCTCTTTTTCTCTCTTTCTCTCTTTCTCTCTTTTTCTCTCTTTCTCTCTTTTTCTCTCTTTCTCTCTTTCTCTCTTTTTCTCTCTTTCTCTCTTTTTCTCTCTTTCTCTCTTTTTCTCTCTTTCTCTCTTTTTCTCTCTTTCTCTCTTTTTCTCTTTTCGCTTCAAATGTTTCTAAAATACAATCCAAAACTAAAAAAAAAATTTTCTTTAGGAATTTCCAAACAAAAAAGGATGAATGAAATCAGTAAATTTCAAGACAAGACTCTAAATGCGAAAGTGGTCTCCAAAGTCGGCAACACTTATCAAATTATATTAGAGGAAGATTTAGAAGAGGATGTAGAGGACGTTCATTTCTCTCCCCCTCCAAGCAAACCGGCTGACGATGGTAAGTCAAATTACTGTTTTGTCACTTCACATCTTTTGAACATTGTATGTTCTTTGATCCTAGACTTTAACAAAACCGCTCTGGTCTACATCTTGTCTAAAGTTCTGCTCTTTTGTTTTTCTCACCTTTTTCTTTCTTTCTAGTAGCTTTAGTAATTGGAGGAATTATTTTCTTCTGGGGTTTAGTTTACTTGTTTCGGCAATTTACAGCAATGGACTTTGAGATGAGCTGTAATTTTTAAACCCACCCCCATAGTGGTGGTGTACATGAAAAAGATGTCTTGTCACTTTGTTATTGTAAACCAGAAAGTCAAAATCACTATCACTTTTCTGCCACATACTTCATCACATAACGTAATATCCTGTGATGTAATCATAATTCTTGTATGTTAACTTCTAATGGAATTTTTCACTACTCTCATCTTGTGCTTACTTTAGCCTTATGAAGAAAAATACCGTTTATAGCATTATTTTTGCCCATCTGCCTTTAATCTTGCTATGTCTTTATCTTTGCTTTAATCCGGCTTGCACTTAGTACAATCCGATTTGTTCAACCACCCTACATGACTTCTGTGGCTGTCGAGCATTGATCTGACATACCTAGTTTTTCCCAAATTATTTAACTTATATTATTTGTCCAGCTGAAATGTTTCATACTGGAAATTTGGACGCAGCCCACGTTCTTATGTGTAGATATTTCCCACCATCGTTTTGGGAATTGGTTTCACACACCACTGAAGTCTTCCATCAGCAATAGGTATTTATTCATAACGGCAACTGGGATTTGCTCACCATCTGACATGTGTAACAGCTTCTACAAAAATCTCCAATATCTGTCGTAGTTTTGGAGCAGTAAAAATATTTTTACCTAATTGACTTTTTCTTTTAAGATTTTGATCGCTATTTAAAAATACACTTTTTTTTCACTCCCTAAGGTGTTTACTGAATTTAGCAAAAAAAGAAGAAAAAAAACCCCCAAAAAAGACTATTTCAAATGTTTACAGGAAAACAAATAGCAAGTCAGACTCCCCAACTCCCCGCCATCTTAATTGAATTTAGAAAAAAATATTCAATTTCCATAATGAGACATTTTATTTTTTTATTTTTTCCTTTCTATACCGGTTTTTTTAAAACTTTTCAGTTTGAGATGTTTCTTTTGATTTCACTGACCGAGGTTTTTTTTTTTGTTTTTTTCATGTCATGATACTAATTTATATATGAAAAAATTCAATTACTGACGTAATTCTATGATTTTTATATGAATATTAGTGTGAACACTGGCGAAGCATATTTTTTCTTCATGTCATTGGAAGGTCTAGTTAACAATAATAATAATAATAAATCAACAACCATGCAAGACATTATTTTGAACACAAATAACACATTAAATGAATCTTTCCAGTCCTACTTTTAAGTTTCATAACAATCTGTCTAAAAGTAAAGACAAACATTTTAATAAAAACTTTTTTTAACCATACTTTGGTAATTTATTACATGTAATTTAACCAGGATGTTCAATCATTTACACAATTTATTTTTAAATAAAAAATTAAATGAGGAAATTTAAATTAATTAAAAAAAATTTTTTTTTTTTTTTTCTTTTAGATGAAAAGGAAATGCTTCAACGTCAAATTGAAGAACTTCAACGGAAATTAGCATCTTATAAGTGAGGTGTATCAGTTTGAAGCCAACTTCCTTCCACTTTAGAGGTTGGACAAACTTGCTATCTTTTTTTTTTCGTCCCTTAACCAACATTGCTTCATGTATCTTTTTATGGTCTACTATCATTCAGTAGCTTTTTATCAATTTTTCTTGTTTTTCTAAGGGGCAATTTTATAATGAACAGTCTACCTTTTCTTAATTCTCATGTTGGGATTTGTTCATTATTGATCTGTTATGGTTGCTGGTTGAGGGAGTCTCAACCAGAACTCTTTGAGAGTAAATCTTTTCCACATACATTTTCCGGAAAAAAATGTCTGAAACTTCAATCTTTCAGATTTTTAAGTATCTTCTTCCCCCACAATTTTCAGGAGATTTCTCTTGGATTCTTTCTGCTCGTATGTAAAAATGGTCAGAGAGGGACTCTTGACCGTCACTTGGAAATATTTGGGCAGATGTCCGGCCTTATTTCATCTCGATTTCTCATGCTTTTGCTGAAATCTTATTGAAAATATTTTCCCAATCAAAAAAAAATCTAAATGGTTTTCAAATCAATTTTTTGAAAATTGATATTTAAAAAAATTCATTTTTCTTTTTTTCTAAAGGTGAGTGACCTCGTAACAGTCCATATTTATATAAACTACCAACAAGAACATTTTGTAATCCTTTTTCAAATCTACAGAGTATAGCTACTATGATGTACACGGTCTAAATCTCACGTTGGTACTTTTTTTCATAAATAAGCTAAGTTTTCAGATTCATCATTTGCTAATTTTTTTTTCTTTTAGTTTAATATTCCTTTAATCAATATTTACCAAATTGACTTTTTCTTTTAAAATGTTGATTGCTATTTAAAAATACGCCTTAAGGATTTTGCTGATGATCAATAATTCTATTTTCCTGTAGTGTTCAAATTATATTTTCTTGTTTTTCTAAAGAGAAAATACTATTTAATACATTATTAAAATAGAAAATAATAATTTTAAGATATAGTGTATTTTATTACTTGCATTGATTTTTATTATCACATATACTGATCCAGTAAAAAAAAATTATGTCGGAAGTCAGCAATGTTTGCGGGAATCTTAAGCGTTAAGTCAGTAGGTTTTTTTTACAACCGACTCCAAAAGGTTATTTTATTTTTATTCTTTCCTCACCCAACTCCTCCTCACCAATAGAATTGATATATTTCCCTTTTCAGCAATATGTCATTTTTTTATAAATATTGGTTTGATGGTGCAAATGTCATCAGTATCTGGATTTTATAAAAACAACTGTTCAAAATTTGTCTAATTGTAGAGAACTTAACAGATTTAAATATGAATCCTCCTTGATCAGTTTATCAAAGTTATCTTATTCACAAAGATGTTCATCGAAATTCACAATAGACCGTGAATTAAAAAAACATTTAAAAAAAAAAAAAAAAAAAAAATTATGTCTAAGTCTAATCTGGTTGGATTTTGATGCCATCTCATATTGTAATCCTTTTGAGATTTTTCATTTCCAGAGACATTAATTTTTTTGTTTTAGTATTATACTAAAAAGTCACCTCATCAAGGCTCAAAAGCGACTTGAGGATAAAAGTTAATGAGTTTGTCAGTTGGATGAGGAGCCACTCTGAGAGGATTGGAACACAATTGTTGAATTGGACAGGATTTGATTATTTAAGAGGACAACTCGACAAGAATTTGGTAACATTGGACTTGTAAACAACCATGTTGTAGTCGGCCGGAAAGCAGCCCTGTGGTATTATTTCACAGCTGAAAAGTTCTTAGAAAGAAACTTTGTCTGTGGAAGTTTCATTTAGTTTTAGGTACTCAAAGGAAGAAAGGGAAATTCTTTACAGTGGTTGTAACTTGACGAGTTTTTGCTACTTTGTGGTTAATACCAAACTGAAAAAGTTCTGTTTCCTCAAGCTTTGCTTCACTATAAACTCCTCATCCTACAGACACCCTTTCTGTATAAGAGCACGGCTATCCATTGTCTCACGTGACATGAGACCCACAGTATATTTTTCTTTAGTGTGTGTGTGTGCCCATTTAAAAAGGCCAAAAGTCAGTCAAGGATCAAAATTAATCAGATGGATGTATTGTCGGTTAAATGAAGAATATTATAAGAGGTTTGAAAATGATGAATGGACAAAAAAATGACAAGTATTTGTTGAGATTTTATTTAAAGACGGCCATCTTGTAGTCTTTCGGTAATCTTAATTGAGTAAGCACCCATAACCACAGTGGTAAAGGAATTGGCTGAAAACATATGTTGCTCTTATCTTGGACTATGGACTTCCTGAAAGTTAAGATGGAGCAGACTTTCACAGACCTTTGTTTTATGACAGAATTAAATTGCATATACACTACTAAAATGTTTAACAAATAACATTTTAGTTAACTTTTGTTTTGCTTGATATATTAGTAGCAATGAAAACATGAAAAAATTTAAATTGCTTAAAATATCTCAATGGCATATATAGTAAGAGCTTGATGATCTAAGAAAGAATCTTTTAAAATATTTTAAATCTGATTGAAAATAAGGAAGTTATGACTATTTTTGTGCCTCACACGATTGGATATTTTCCCCTCTTTAAGACCATATGCGTTTCGTCACATTTTTTACACTAATTTTTAGTAAAAATGTTAGTTTTGTTAAAACACTAGATTAATCAATGACATTTTCTATATAAGTGTATTTTTGTACAAGGAATCCGAATATACCATTAAAAATCTTCAGAAATTAATCTGCACTAAGTGCACATAAATATGCTGCAATACCTTAAAAATTCCATGTAACAGAAAGAAGTTAGAGAACTGAAAGCTGAATTATAATTATACGTTTTATGTATAAGAAACTAAAATCTAATACTTGGACTGTTTAAAAATGAGTATATTGCAAGATTACTTTGGCATTATTGGCTAAATCGCCCCCTTGCCTCCCAAAAATATGAGATTCTACTTTTTTTTAGGCAATTACATATTAAGACTCTGAAAAACTTGGCAGAAACAAAGAAAAAAACCCAATTAATTTAGAATTTAAAATGGGGATTAGTTTCACATAAATTTAATGTAAAATAATTCCCCATTTTCGGGCCATTCTAGCGTTTTAGGGCAGTTAATCAATTTTTTTTTCTATGTAAAATAAATCCTGTGCGTTTTTTTTATGGGTGTCTGCTTTTTTTGTATTTTTGTTTATTTATTTTTTATTTTTATAAGATTGAGAAGCTTGCCACTTGGACTTAGGGTTAGTGATAAGGTTAAGGAAGGGGTTTTGTTTTGGATGGCGGTTGCCATTCGGACTTAGGGTTAAGGGAGTTTTTTTGTAGAGGGTGGCTTGTCACTCAGATTTAAGGTTAATGGTACGACACGTTCAAGAGAATGCATTTTTAGGAGGTGGGCTTGTCACTCGAACCTAGAGTAAATGGTAGAGTAATTATTTATTTTATATCAAGTTTTCAGCTTGAAAACAAATATTTAAAAAATTGAACTAAAAGGCAAGAATGGCCGGGAAATGGGAGATCATTTTACGTTAAATTTATATGCGAAACTGATCTCCCTACTTTAAATTCTAATTTATTTTTTTGTCTTTTCTTTTTTCCGCAAATGTGTTCACACATAATCACCTAAAAAAGTAGAATCTTTTTTTTTTTAATTTTTTTTTTATTGGTGACTAGAAAGTCATTACTACTAGAAGTTCAAAAGTTGAGTTAAAACCAGTATTTCTGGAAGTATTTTTATAAAAGAACCGCTAAAAGCATTAACTTTTTTAAGCACAAAAAGTATTTTTGTCTTAGTCTTTTTTTCAAAACTGTAAACAAATTCTACAAAGCTAGTTTATAGCTAGCTGCTGCTGATTGATTGTTATATCAGTAATACTAGCAGCCATTGTTGACTTTCGCTCAAAAGAGGAAAATATTTTTTCAGATAAGGTAATTTAAAGTTACTACTACCGAAAGACAAAACATACAATTATAATTTTAATGCATAAAAAAAATAAGATTGATTTATTTACTAGTTGGGGTACAAAAAAGTTTTTTAAAATGTTCGATACATGTCATGTTGAAGGTTTATTTTTAAGATTATAAAAAAAATAATTGATCAATTAATTTTGTACCCCGACACTAATTGAAATTAATATTTTTCCTGATTGTTTTGCTGATTGTTTTTCAAATTTCATGACGAAATTCCCCAAAGACGAATGGTACAATATCTTTAAAAGAAGGGTGGGGTAAAAAGAATTGACGTAAATGGCTGAAAATGACGTTAACATTTTTATGACTTTATTTACTGAAAACTCTTAAAATATATAATGTAGATTATTATTTATTAATGCATGTGAAAGGATATTCATTTCCGAACAAAGTGGTGGTATTTTGACAACTTTGAAGTGCTTTGCTTTTTAAAATATGACTATTTTAGTAGAACTACCTTGAAATCCATCATTATTCAAACCTATTATGGTCGGTAGATATTGCTAATATTAGATACAAAAAAAAAATATCTTTATAGGAAAAAAAAACCCACATACAGGTAATGGTAAACCGAAGTAAAATTGGCCAGAGCTTAATGTAAACATGTTTACATTAAAAAAAAAAAAAAAAAAACTTGCTTATTATATTGATTATGGGAATCTGGAGTTGATTTATAAAAAATATTTTTAGTATTAGCTTTTTACTTGCATTAAAAAAAAATTTCAATAGGATTTTAAAAGTGAAATTTAATTACACTATTGTTTGGTCATTAAATTAAACTGTGTTTCTCACTTTATTGCAGATCATAATATTGTAAATAACTTCAATAATATAAATCGCACAAGTTTGAAATTTTGCACACTGAAAGAGTGCTGGTAAGTAGGTAAGATACCCAAATATTTTGCAAATCTATACTATATTTCTAAAGTTATAGACATTTATGTATTTGTTAGCCATTTTTACTGTTTCTCGCTTTATTGCAGGTTTGTTAAAATACAGTCCATAGGTGATAAAAAAATTGACTTAGCAGGGTTAATAATTTTAATCATTTAAATCATAAGTAACAATATGAATGAAATGTAAGGAAGAAATCACCAGATATGCACCCCAAAATTGAATCATTTATCAACAAATCTCCCATTTCTTGAAATTACCCTCTGCAGTCTCCAATCAACAGATGAAGTCAATCTGTTGATTTGGGAAGGTGTTATGCTACTAGCAACATCAACAATTTTATTCCAGAGGGCATTTTTTGATGTAAATTGGTGTCCTCCTTCTAAAACTTCTTCTTTAAAATTAACCAGAGCTACTCAATCGGGTTTAAGTCAGGAGAACAAGGCGGCCAAGTCATGAAACTCTCTCTTGATGCCCAGAGATGCGAGGAAGGTAGTTGTAGCCTTTGCTGCATGAGATGGAGCATTGTCGTGCATAAAAATCAGTTGACGTAGACTAAGTAAAGGCAGTTCGTCCAACCAAGGTGACAAATGCTCATCTAAGAACGATATGTATGCTTGGCTTGTGAGTTTCACACCCTCTGGCACTCGGAAAGGTCCAATTAATTTATCACCTATGATACCCACCCAAAACATAACTCCCCCGCCACCTTGTTGCCGACGAACGCGATATGAGATAGCAGCTCCAGTAGGACTCCAAACTTTAGCCCATCCATCCAGACCATCAAGTGTGGCTCTAGCTTCATCTGTGAATAGAACCTGTTGGAAGTCCATTTTCATGTATTTTTCTGCCAATGCAATGCGTTTTCCCTTATGGGTTTTGTTCAAGGGAGGCCTGGAAATGGGCTTCACGTTCCTGACCATCTCATTCAAGACACTGCATCTGGTCTTCCTGGACATCGGAACAACGCCAGCTTTGCCAAAAATGGAGGCGCTAGTGGCATTTGGTTCCCTAATGATCTGTCTGCGTATTTTTCGCATATCGCGAGGGGGAATGCTCCTTCTTGTACCCTTATCTTTCCTTGGTGCAGTGTTCGGCCTCTCCACAAAAGAAACCAAGGTTCTCTTATCCCTTCCCAGTTCCTTGGCTGAATCCAGAAGTGTCAGTCCTTCTGCTAGGCGTGCTACAACCCTTTGCCTTTCAGTAGCAGTCAAACGTCGATTTTTGGGTATTTTTACAAACCTGCGAGAAACAGTGAAAGTGGCTAACAAATGCATAAATGTCTATAACTTTAGAAAAATAGTATAGATTTGCAAAATATTTTTGAGGAGCACTCTTATAGTGTGCAAAATTTCAAACTTGTGCGATATATATTATTGAAGTTATTTACAATATTATGATCTGCAATAAAGCGAGAAACACAGTTTATTCATTAAGCCAAATAGTTAAACTAAAGGTAATTTATAAAAGTAAACATCTTCCAAAATTTAAAATCTTATAATAAATGACCGGATTTGGCATTTAATAACCCCAAAAGAGTATATATGCCGTAGAACAAAACAACTAAAGCAAACATGTCTGGTGCTACCAGATCAGGCTGTCTGAAGATACTGGCTTCCTAACCAAAAATGCACCAAACATTGATGCTCAATGTTTTTTTCCTTTCCCTTTGCAAAACTCAATTTTTCTCTACAAAACAATCAAACGAAACACCATGAATAAATATTTGTAGATTTATAGAACTTGAAGCAGAAAAACCTTTACCAATATGACCAGATTCGGCATTAAATAACCACAAAACAACCAAACCAAACCAATGGAACATGTAGTGAGAAAGGGAAATAATTCAGTTGTGTAAGTGATTTCTTTACCTGTTTCTGTTTCTTCTTGGGTAAAAATGAATGATTCTTACCATAATTGAATGATTAACTTTATGGCTTTGCAACCCTCAATAAAATCGCTTGCTGTTCTCTCATTTGGAGTTGCGACCTGATTCAGGTTATGCTAAAGATTCTTATGTATTGTCAACATCAAAACGGAACCTTTTAAGATTCAAATTAATTTGTCTTAATACAATGATGGAAATGCTACATATTAGCCTGTTGTAATAGGATGTAAAAGAGAAAGGGGTGACTGGTGTTGGTTTAATGTATACTCTCGCAGACTATGGGAACTGCTATGCCAAGTTCAATTCCTCTGCACTCGTACTAAATGTCAAAATATGAACTCCTAGTTCCCTTACAGGTATGGGTAAAATACTGGCTTGTGTTCAAGGAATCGTCTCTAATAGTTATTTTCAGCATCAAATAACCTAAAAAAAAGGGTTGACATGCCGTAAAGCAAACCAAAAGAAATGTGTATAAAAAAAATAATGGTGTTATAATTTTATTTTCCCCTCTTCGTTGAACGAGTTAATAAAAATGGGCTTAAAGTTAGAAAATTAGATTTTTAACTGACTTATCATTTTTTTTTCAATCGATAGTGTATTAGGATTATTGACAGTATTAGAAGAAAATTCTAATTCTTATTAATGGGGACATTTTATTAAGAAACCTGTTTCTAAAACCTAAACAAAATAATTTTGCTCAAATTAAAACTATTGCAGAAAAAAGAATCTTAAATAGGATCAAACATTTTTAACACAGAAACACTTAATTTTTGGCACTTTGATGCCTAATCTTAACCTTTTCCCAATTTCCATAGTTGTTGATGTATAAAGGAGGAGTCGGCTAATCTATTACTACTGTTGTCGCTGTTTTCCTCCTTAAAACTATAAAGTGGATTGAAGAAAAAAATTCTGTATGAATGTGATTGATACATCCAGTTTATCTTTTTCGGATATATCTACCAATGGAAATTCTTTTTGTCCGCAGAAAGCCTAAAACTCTTAACACAATGCTGTTGTTAATGACTGTTTCATTTCCATACACCCAACCAATGGATACAACGATTGCAAAAGCATCGCACCGTCCTTGGAAATCTAAACTAGTCCCAAACGAAACTGAGTTGGGAAGATCATTGTTATTTTTTTTTATTTAAAAAAAAAAAAAAAAAAATTGCTGTGCCTGCATATTATATTTGGTATGTTTCCACTTAGCAAGATTTCTTTAAACACTTTATACACAAACTGGAAGCACTATTTGTTCACTTGTACAAAACCTACAAATAGATATAATGCTCACAATTTGGACATTATCGCGCTTCATGTGTTGCTTTTGAAACACACTGAGCATATGAAATGTTTTTTTTTTTTTGTGTTTTTCATGTAGATCCTTCAAACGGACTAGAAATAGGGAAGTTGCTGTAAGAATTGTGCTTACTTAGAGTGGTTTGAACTGTTAGTGTAACAGTTTTATATCATAGTTATATGATAACATGCAATGTTCTTAAACCAATTCTACAATTGCTTGCAACTCTTCCTTGTTCGTAATGGTTTCTCACACTTCTACATGTATTAACCTGTGATTCAATAGAGCCACATGATTGACCTAATTTTTTATGAGTTTTTCTTTTTATAAAATGGACAAATTGCAGGCCAACATTCCAATGATTGTACTTTTTTTCATGCATCCATCTTGTGAGACACATTTTCTGATTTGTGCATTTTGTGCTCTCCCGAGACCATTATTGAGGTTTCTCTATTAACAATATGGTCAATTGCATTTAACGTTTCAAATCAACCGGAACATTTGTGTCTGATTATTAAATGAATAGTCCTTCAAAAAGGACCCTTCCCCTCCCCAATATATTATGGTCTATTTTCTCAGCCTGACTTTGTTCTGAGGGCTTTTAAAGAGCAATGAATATTTCATTTCATGATCCTGGTAGTATGAGTTTAAAAAGAATTTCATAAGGGTGTCCCCTCCTCCTCCTCTCCCCACTCACACACAATTGCAATTGTTTTGCACCAATCTGGGTTGGAGGGATAACTTATTGACATGAAGCGTTCTTGTCGTGTGTTTTTATGAGTAATGACAAATTACGATATATCTCGAGTAGTGTTACACATCTTTACTGGTTGGTAACGTAGGCATTCTGTTGTAAAATTATGATGCCGTCCCTCTTTCAAGACCTGGTAATAATGTGGAACACTCTTTTTGCACGCCCCCTCCCTATGCTATGGCAGTTTACAAGAAGGAAAATGGACCAAGAAGAAGAGTGAAGTACTTTCAAGATAATGCTAATCTGTTAGAAATAGAATTTTTGTCTGCAGTATTCATGTTTTTTTTTTTTGTTTTTTTTTCAAAAAGTTTTGTTTCATATTTCTCAAGGTGTCCCAGATCATGGACTGCCCATGTTGGAAGCAGAACATGAATAAAAATTCCTTGTCAAATCTCTTTTCACCATCCTTGTGCAGTATGTTTGGCCGTTAGGTTGTTTCATACATTGCCTAAAATTAGCTCTGTAATCAACAGAAGACCTGCTAGGATCAAAGTGTAGTGTGTGTTCTGTACTTTGTCATCCTAGACTTAGACAATTTTTTTTAAAAATTTTTGTCTCAATCCAGAGTGACCTTTTCAGGAGTTAGGGTGAATTTTCCCCACATTAAAAACTGACCTTTTCCCTAACTTAGCTCTCATGAAGAGACATTTGAATAGAGACCATACTTTTTGAATTTCTTTTTTTTTTTTTTTTTTTTTTTTTTTTCCAGTAAAAATACAATAAAAATTTTAGTCTAATTTTACAACAAAAAAAATCAGCTGATTTATTTATTGAATTACTGATGAAAAACTAATTTTCCTTTTAAGTTTTGAAATAAAATCTGTCTTAAGACTGTAAAACAATGAGGATTATTTTGTTTGATAATACTTTTTTACATCCTCATCAGTCTTTACAAAAAAAGAAAAGGAAAAGAAAATTATCTTCATTATTCTGATTTTATTTAGCAAATATTTAATAAACTGCCAACATTAGATGATCAGGTTTGGAACTGTCTGAAGAAATAGTAAGCAAGAAACATCCTGCTGCCATTCAGTCTGGTAGACATTTTTTTTTTTCATGTTAAATAATGAATCTTTCTTGATTATATTAATCAGGCAATGAAAACTTTGATTTTCAACATGTTTTGTTCAAATTGAAATTGAACAAACTAAAAAAAACGAATCTCAATAGAAATTTTTGTTTAAAAAGCAAAAGTAACAAAAACAAGTTTTTTTTTTTTCACATGCAAGGTCAATCATTTGACCGTAGTAAAAAACAATCTAGAAATACGGCATAAAAATCATATTCCACTGTGTTTGCATGTTACATTTCACTATAAATTATAATCATTAACAAAAAAATTACTGTTTTGACAAAAACAGTTTGAAAGGCAGTCATTTTGAAAAAACAAAACAAATTGACTCCAGATGAATTGTCACTTTTTTTGATGTTCATGAAAACATTTTGGACAATTTTGAGTTTATTCCAGCACTCGTTTAATGCTAGAATGGCTAAAGGTCTCCTTGCAGATATTTTTCAGATCTGTACTTTGATCTGTGTATGTGACTCGCCACTTTGAACTTTCACTCTGACAAATTAATGGACACAAGCAAAGTTTTAGATTTAAAAAAAAAAAAAAAAAAAAAAAAAAAATCTTTCAATGTCATTTGTAGGTGATCAAATCATTGTTTGGCCTTTTTGAAATTGACTAGAATCTCTTTCAAAATCTAAAGGAAAGATTTCCTTTTAATTCTGTTTCATGAAACAATATTCATTTACACAAATTCCTAAACAGTTTGAAAATCAGATGCAAGAGTTACAAGTATTTGATTTAATAACTTGTTTGCAATTTTGTGGAAAAATGTTTCTTGAATGCTTTAGCTGAGGAAACTCGTTTGGTCCTTTAGTCCTATTCTTTTTTTTTTTTTTTTTTCTTTGAACGATTTCACTTTTGGTTTAGACTAACGTTCATTTCACGTTCTTCTGAAAGAATCAGACATGACTTTTTGATTCCCTTAACCAATTACTTCAAAAGAAAACCGTTCTACGTAATCAGTTGTTCTGATTACGTGCTGGAATGCAACCACAAATTATTAGAATCTCTTCGTTGGAGATGCCTTTTATTCACTTGAATACACTTATTCAATGGATCAACATATTTGAACTTGATTCTAGTTGTCAATTTCCTGATATAGACCATTTCTATTAACCAGATGAACATTAAAGATTTAAACTGTCATTTTGTTTTGATTAGTCCCTTGTTTTGCCTGAATTCCATGTGCATTTCCACACAACTTATGCTGACGACTATGTGACATCACCACCACAATGAATACATTGTACCTTGTGATGATGTAGCAAAGTTATCAATATTTGCAAATTTTTTTTTTCTTTTTTCTTTCTGCTTAATTTAAACACTATTATTCCCCAGAATGTGTTTGTATTTGGATTAATCAATGAAAACGGACTATGTAAAATGTTAGCAAGACGTCGTCAGTCTGTAATTGTATAATGAACATGTTACCACTGATAATGTTACAATTGCAGCTTTATTTATTAAATTAAAAGACTTTTTTTTTTTTTTTCTTTTTTTTTTTTTTTGCTTCATGTTTAAGAAGGAAAGAAAAATTAGGATTGGTTTGAGTTATTTCCTCAGCTACTAATTCTAAAAAGAAAAACCCTTCTTACCAACAGTTCTCACAAACCTGGAGAAGTCTAACTCTGGGATCAACTTAAATATTTTATTAGTTATATACAATGAATCATTTACAATAAGTGTTGTTTTTTTGTTTTTTCATTAAATAACCTAAAAATGTTGATTATGCTATAAAACTGACAAGATTGGAATGATTCCTGACTTAAAAAAAAAAATGGCTGCTTGAATATGTCTTGACATTGTTATTTGTATTCACTTATGCATTTTTGGTTTTGAGCTATAAAAATAAAGCAACCATGTATACAATAAGCACCCCTAGAATGAGATACTGAAAAGTTCACTCATCTTTGAGATGATCTTTGGCTGAATGCAGCTTGCTCAAAGAAGCCTCCATCATGGCCTCCAGGCAGGATGTAAACCTGGAATACGCAGGTTTCTCAATCTTCTTCGAGAGACTGACCACCAGTTTGATCCTGACAATCAGCTCGTCTTTGGTGTTGGAAGCTGTATGGTCGGTGTCTTTCTTAACAGTGTTTCTCACGATAGTTCACGAGGTTACAATCAGGCGAGTTGGGGGGGGGGCAGATGTTGGGACTAGTGAAGTTGTAGAAGTTCTCGGACAGCTGCTTCTGGGTTTTCCCGAAGTTGTAACATGGAGCTGAGTCCTGCTGCCACATGTATGGTCTCTTACCCTCTCCACCTATTACTTGACAACAGTGGTGAGCAAGTTAATATAGTCATCTGAATTGAGTGTGAGTCTCCTTTCGAAGATGTGGAGTGGCATGACATGGTCTTCACTGGAAACACCCAAAGACCATCATAGTTCGAGAGAAGTTGGTTTTCGTGTACGCTTAGCCACCTATTCTGCGCATTGTGCAACTTGACCCGAGAAGAACCAGAGAATCCCCCGTTTGACTGGGTGTTTGACCTTTTTGAGGCATTTCATGGCTTTCTTTATACTTGGTGGTGAGTAGTTGGCCTTTGTGACTCCTATGAGGAGTAGCGAAGATCCTCGTTCAGCGCTTTCTTCATAGTCGTCACTCTGACGCAATTCTACAGCTCACACCTCACAGCCTTCAAGGTTTTCAAGGAGCACTGATTGTAATTTGTTTTCAATCTATCGTGATGTAGGACACTCATCCAATTTTCTGGTGCTTTTCAGTTGTCTGTGGTCTCTAGCTCTCGAGCACACCAATAGTACACAGAAACAGTTATACGTTGAATTTTACCGCTATTAAATACTTCAAATGGTTCTCAAATAAAAATTTAAAAAAATTATCAAATTTATCCCAAACACCCTGTAAATATTCAATTAGTCATTGTAAACATTCATTTACAATAACTAAGTGTTTTTGCATTAAATAACCTAAAAAAAAATGTTATGTGATAAAACTGACAAGATTGGAATGACTTTAAAAAAAAATGGCTGCTTGAATGTTTTGACATTTCAATGATTTTGTAACATGTGTACTAAACAACGTTTATTGGTAAAACTTTGTGAAATGACTGCATTAAAATTTGTGACAAATTCTTTTTTTTTTTTTCTTTGAAGTAAAATTTATCGAATCAAGCAATTTTTATATTATTTGTATTCACTTATGCATGTTTGGTTTTAAGCTACAAAAATAAAGCAACCGTGTATACAATAAGCACCCCCAGAATGAGATACTAAAAAGTTCACTTTTTCTTTTAATTTTTTTTTTTTTTTTTTTTTTTTTTTTTTTTTTTGACTCCCAGTTGATTTGTAAAACAGTGTTACATGTATATGTTTAATGAAGATTTTATGCATACCATTTTCATTTTATTTTTTTAAGACAGTTTTTATTTGTCTTTGGACTACTATTCTCATCTTGGTTGTTATTTTTACGTTTCAGCCAATATAACATCTTTTTGAACACTGGGATCTTTTGAATTAGTTACAAATAAAACGTTATGAAAATAACAACCATGGTATTTTGGCTAAGATCAGAGTGTAGTATCTGTTCCGATAGATGCTCACTCTGTAGACCGGTACCGTCTTGGCTTTTTAGCCTTGATTCTGCCAGTCTGAAGTACTGTCCTGTGCAGTTCTAGGAGGTCCACCCTCCTAGTCTTTGCCTTCTCACCCTTTGAGAAGGGGTTAGTTTATTGCTAATCGCCTGAGGCGGCCCTACCAGGAAATGCCGACAGGGCTGCCCAGACATTTCTTTGGCTCCAGAGTGCTCTTCTTCCTCTAGGGCACTAGCTTTTGATTCCCACTTTTCCGAGCTTGTGTCACATCTTACCGTTGTGGGAGGTAGATAAATACCAAAATATTAGAATAGTAGTCTAAGTAATCCTAAAAGTCTTTTATACTTTCGTTATGGAGTGCTTATTATTATTTGTGTTCAGAAATTTATTACTCAATATTTTTGCTTTTGAAGTCGAGTTTTTTGTAACTTGAGATCTGAATTTAGTTGGAATCAGTTACTGATTTTTATTTTTTAACCAATTTAAATATTAATCCGTTAACTATTTTCATGGATGATCCAGGTTTTCTTTTTCTCTTCTGAAATTTAAAAAAAATTTCTTAATTTAATCTAATTAAATTTGCTGTAAAAAAAAAAAAAAATTAAAAAAAAAAAAATCCATATTTTTTGTTTGTCATTTAGATTGTGTAATAAAACATTTAACAAAAATACTTTTTTTTTTTTCTTTTTTTTTTTTCCCACCCCTCATAAATACATTTTTGTTGTATCCCCAAAGTTTGGTTCTGGGTATTACCATAAACTGCATCTGGTGATGAGGCCCTAATTTGAGAGCATTTTTAAAAAAATTTTTTTTTTACCTACCCAATTCCCCAACCATATCAACTACTGCTCTAGACAGGCGGTTGGAGAAGCCCAATCTAATCAACCAGCTGGTTATGCTAACCTCTATCAGACTAACGACTCTACTTAAAAAGAACTTTTCTAAAAGTACTTATCCACCAGTTCTCTTTTTTTTTTTTTTTTTTTTTTTTTTAAATTTTAGTACATATTACTGTCTGACAGAAGGTGGTGGCTGTAGGGTCAGTCTTTCTTTGGACCAAGAACTACTGGAGAGCCTGAGTAAATACATTTTTTGTAATAAAAACTCATGACCTATCGGTGCTAATCTTCTTTCCAGATGAGATCATACTTTGTAATATAGCAGTGTTACCACTGTTGACCTAAAGAAGAGCCTATCGGGATGTGTACGTAGTGTGATGATGTATAGAAGTGAAACCTGGCCGTTGAGTGTTGCATGGAGAGAAATGATATGAGAATGATACAGTGGATGTGTAATAGTAGGCAGGCTTAGATCTGATGACTTCATAAGATGAAATCTGAACTGTATAGGGAGATATGTGCAGAACAGGAGATTTTGATTGAAAGACTGGGGATAGTTTTTGAGTTAATAGATGTAGAACAGTAGCAGGGGAAAGTCAAGAAAACTATGAAAGTGATAAGAATTGACTTGAGAGAAAGAGGTATGAATATAAAGACTTGGCCAGAGCTAGGTTCAACATGTTAAAACAGACATTCAACTGAATATGATGATAATTGGACCAAGGAGAATGGGTTTCCTATTTGGTTACTTCCCCATTGTTGGACTCGGTTAATCTTTTTAGGTATTCTTTAACTAAGAGACCACAGAAACTTGATGGATTGAGACAAAGAAATACAAGATTTAAACAAGTTTTGTATTGACTGAAGAAAAGCCTATCACAATTCTCGTCTTTTACAATAGAAAAATTTATTTTGCCAAATCTGGCCCCCAAATCAGTAAAAAGCAACGTTTAAGAAAAAAAAAATTTGAAAAAAATGCTACTCCACAACTTGACACAATTAAGACAGACCCACATAGATGTTAATGACACATCAGTCATTTCCCTTGGATGATTGTACATGAAGTGATGACTATTTAAGGTAGACATGCTGACTGCT